>CM064886.1:44213000-44813000 GCA_030347415.2 Decapterus maruadsi
TTTAATAATAGAAAACATCATTTGTGAATTTGAGATCTCTAAAATATTAGTAATGTAACTTTTACCATGCATTTAGTTTTTAAATTTACCATCATGGATCAAGCAGAAAATCAGGCTTTGTAAAAGCCGAAGTAACAGTTTATGATCACTCAGGTCTGTAGCGCATCAGTCTGCAGCGGCTACTGCTCACCTCTTATTCTTGTCATTCATGTTTTAACAATAGGAACGATGCTTAAGGTCAAGACTTTGGACTTCATGTAGCTAAATAACTTTGTCTCAGTCCGTGACTGTTCTGGCTTCATAGACAGCTGTTAGACTGCTCGGGCCAGCTGTGGCCACATGAGTTATTACAATGTTTCCATTTTGTTGCTTTTGCGCGTCTCTTCTTTTTCTCACAAGTTATGTTTTTACTGGCAAAAACGAGCAAGTTAGAAATTAATAAAGGAAAAGCAAAAAGAATATCCAGGAGACTTTGTCCCGTCCTTAGGACGTGAGGGAGGATCAGCTGGTGGCTCAGGTTTAGATGTCTGTCACTGACAGCTGCACATCTGTCAGCAGGACAGCTCCACCGCTCCACACACACTTCACAAACGTTAGGAATAAGCTAGATGTTGATTTTGTAAACAGACAATGACATGTTGGAGATGAGCAGACACCATACTCGCCCTCATTAATATTGATTATTGAATAACGTAACGTCATAAATCTCTCGCCACTGTGTATTCCGGTTCATCACCTGCTGTGGGTTTGTAGGCTACGTCATCTCCAGGTGGAACATCTGTAACAACTGTAAAACACCTGGAATTGATCATAACTAAAGGCATATCACCAAATCTGAACTAGGCTGTCAACACGTCCTAATCAGGTTAATTCATCTTTTCCTCACATTTTTTCAAAGTAAACTTCCCTTCGCTCACTGTCTAAGCAGAAGTTGCACTTTCTGAGATGGTGCACTTGGTCCACAGTGTTTGTGAATGAAGCCACAGGATGAGAAGGTGACGAAGGTGAAGGTGACACTGCTCGGACAATAATAAGCGGAGGGAGGACGATGGAAGCTGGAGAAGCTCCGCTCAGCTGTGCATTCACGTAGGCACCACATGGCCGGCGAGACTTGAATTGGGACTATTTACTGGGCTGCAATACAGGCAGAGTGGCATCAGATTTGATTTAAAATGAAAGATTCTTCTATGTTTTACTGGTTTATTTCATTTGATGTGGGTGGGACCGGGGGAATTATTGAAACCCAGATATAGCGGCCTATGGTGATCAGCGAGCGGTAGAGCAGGGCAGGGGCATAAAGTGGGGGGGCCCCCCCCCCATTCTGGTGCCACTGCTTTATACGATGAGCTGCATCTACTCACAAATCCTCCCTCGCTCTGCCTCTCTCACCCAGTGGCCGATCAGATCTCAACCAGCCAGTCATTAAAATCTCATGTCCTCAGCTCTCAGCTCAGTGTGTGTTGCTGCAGCCCTCGTCTATGCAAACACACCCCCAGGATGTGGAGCTGTAGCTGCCATGATGCCATACAAATTATGAAATCTGGACTGTACAAGATGTCATCAAGAAAACTCCAGGTCTCCTCCTGATATGATCCATATTCTTGCAAGAACCCTGAAAATGAAATCTTCCACTTCCACCTCAACATCAGATTTACCTTTACAAGATTTACTGTAAATACTGTAGATAAGTACTGTAAATAAGTGAAACCTCCTGATTTTTTAAAGCTCAGCATCAGATCGGGTTCGTGCGCATCTGCATGATCTGCTGTATTCAACACAAGTCATGCTTCCTAACTTAAATATCTATAATAATATTTAATAAAATACGTTTCTCAACATTAAATCAAATTAAAACCAAATCATCTAGACTTAGTTTTTCTATTTCTTTTGCTTGGAAACTCGACACTGGAGCTGAAACCCTCCATCTGTTCAGTACCAGCTCTGCAGGCTTGCAGCCCCGCTCCTCCTTACTGCTTGGACCAGAACCACCAACTCTTCAGTGAGCGAGCAGCAGAGAAGCAGAAACTACATCGCCACATGAGATCCGCCGCCAGCTCTAACCAGTGAGACGGGGACAGAATCTGCTCCTTGCAAAAAAAACTGCAAAAACTGCACGCTGTTTGTCTTTGGATGCTAAGATATTATTAGATATGGGCACAAACTCAGCAGCTTTTTTTAGGCTCAAAGTGAAATCCTTGTCTCTGGCAGACCGGTGCTGAACAAAATGGTCGTTACTATCTGGCCAAGCTTTAAAAACAGCTGCAAATTCCTCCAAAAAATCTGATTATGCACCAAATTTTGGCTGCAATTGTGCAGCCTGAGGTCAGAGAGATGGACAGACCTGTTAAGTGACTGCTCAGCTGACAGTAATACGGCTATCAGAGCACTATAGTGTCTGAATATTAATGTGTTTAGGGTTTTTTTTTTCCCAGCGTCAAGTGTTAAATGGATAAAATAATCTGTCCCATATGGTGGATGCTTTAATCCAAATCTCCTCCATCTCCAATTTGAGTCAAACTCCTGACCCCTGCACCACAGGCAGAGCCTTCTCCTGCACACTGTCGTTTATACTGTACACTGTCACGCAGGGAAATAACACGTGTTGGTCAACTAATCCAGTCTCATCCCGTCTTTTGTTGTGTAACAAACACGAATCAACCAATACAGTACAAGCTTTGTGATAGTGTTTAGTGTGTCAGTGCTCAGTCAACTTACCACTTCAGGTAGCAGCTTGGTGGCCAGGTCATGGATGGCTTTACCCATGATGCACAAAGAGGACAGGATGAAGACCACGCCGAGGATGATACAGGCTCTGCAGAGGGGAAGAAAAGGAGAAAACTGTGATGAGAGAATGAAAAACTCCTGAAGGCAAAAGTTTTTTCTGTATTTAGGTATTTATTCTCCAGACATTTTTTGAAACTGAGCAAATCCTGATGCAACTCTCGACCTTGGCGCTGAAAAACCTGGATTAATACCCAAAAAGTGGTGAGAGTGGTGCACAGCTGCTACCTGCAGGGCCGTAGGAGCCTCAGTTTGTAGAAATAAAATCCCCCAGCAGAATCCAAAAACCACCTCAGCAAGTATCTACCAAGCAAACTCTGTTAGAAAACCAGTGTTTATACTAAACTGCTCAATAGTTCAGCTGCTGCTAGTGCTACTAATTAGCATGCAAATAGGGTTAATATTCATTGCATCAGTGTCTTATAACCACAGTCCTGCTTTACATTTAGCAATTTCTTAACAATATATTTAATGATTTTGACACAGAATATACAGTCACAGGGACAGTAACATTGTGAACACCCCTCCTCCCCACCCTTAACAGTATACACACTGAGAGAAAGAAAGAAAAACAAAAAACAAACAAACCCAAAAAGTAGAAAAGAAGATGATTTTTTTTTGTATTTATTGTTTTTCCTTTTACAAAGCATTTTACAAAGTAACACAACATGAACATGGGGTGTTTCCTGTCACAATATTATAGCAAAGTAATTAACCAATCAAGTGCAGAATGTTATAGAAAAAAAAAAGGTTAAACAAAGGAAGGGCGTTTTCCATCGCTTCCAGATGTCATTGATAATATCATACCATTCATCTATAGATGGACGTCTGGTTTGAGCCATTTCTTTGTAATTGCTTTTCTGGCAGCTAGACTCAGTATTCCAAATATTTATTTTTCACACTTACATTAGCTGAGTGTACAAGCCCAAAAAGAAGTTCAAGAAGATGAAATTTAATCATTAATTTCAGTGTGATCACTTTCCAGGAGCTGCATAAAGGTGTCCCATATTTCTCTGTACTTATTTAGTTTCCCTTCAGCAACTTAAAGTGATAGCTCACCCTTGAATGAAGTTTCAGGAGGTCTCGGTGTAGCAGTGCATTTCAATGTAACGATTGCAAAGGGACACCAGAGGTCTTCGTAAAAAAAAACACACCAAACGTCCAAATACCTCCATGCAGTTTGTATAAAATGTCTGTCTTGTACTGAAGCCCGGAAATGCGGAATTGTCCCGAAAAAAAAAAAGTCCATATTTCAAGCTTGTTTGCAGCGGAAGCTCCTCTTCCTGGTCCGCCCAAGTCTCGCGAGATTTGCGTCGATGTCATTGCAATTAACTGACATCGCCGCAGACTTGGGCGGACCAGGAAGAGGAGCTTCCGCTGCAAACAAGCTTGAAATATGGACTTGTTTAATTTTTTTCGGGACAATTCCGCATCTCCAGGCTTCAGTACAAGACAGACATTTTATACAAACCGCATGGAGGTATTTGGACGTATTTGGTATTCATTTCTCCAGTGCCAAGCACAACGCCATTTCCTGTAGGCCGTCCATACTTTTCCACCTCAATGCAATCGCTCTCTGAGCCTGAAGCAGGGATGGATCAATCATGGGTGCAGTTTTGCGGCCCAGTGCGAACTGATCAGGATAGATGCTTCAAGTTTGGTCTTCTCTCCAGATTGATTTGGAGGCAACAGATGTCCTACAACACCTTTAGCCAGTTAACACAGTCTGGAGGGAGACACACAACAACTGGAGCATATGCCTCTGGTCATGCACGGCTACCACAGTGTGTGTGTGTGTGTGTGTGTGTGTGTGTGTGTGTGCTCAAGTCTGAAGCCCTTACACTCTACATCCTGGGCTTTGACCGGATGAGGTAACCAAGGCAACATCCAACATGACTCTGGGCAATCCACAGTGGGACACACACACACACACACACACAGGAACACACATACATGTATAACAGGAGGATGACATCACCGATAGCTTTACAAACAGCACACCTTTCTAAATCATCCAAAGGGAAGTGAATGAAGGTGTTTTTGTTTTGTAAAGCTCCTGATGTGCGGACCACACCGCCTAATTTGTCTTGTTGTGATATTCAGGGCTTGTTACCTTGGCAACTAGTCCGTACCTGGATGACTACTCACCCACATCTTCTCTATCAAAGATGCAAAATAAAAACTGCTGGATGCGCCTCGACACACCCCACTGGCGAAGCGAACATGAAGCGGGCGTCAGATCCGCCACGCCTGCGCCTAGTCTTCCAAATTAGAGCCCAGTGTGTGTGTACTATATATGTCTTGTTGAGTGCATGAAAAGTTGTGTGTGTTTTTTTGGACTCATGCCCAAAGGATGGACAAAGAGAGACAAACATTTATTTAGTATTTTGTTGGACTGGAGGCAGGCAAAAAGGCACTCACGAGAAAATGGCTTTCACATGAGAGTC
Source organism: Decapterus maruadsi (assembly GCA_030347415.2). Classification (NCBI taxonomy): domain Eukaryota; kingdom Metazoa; phylum Chordata; class Actinopteri; order Carangiformes; family Carangidae; genus Decapterus; species Decapterus maruadsi. The sequence goes on from CM064886.1 coordinate 44,218,229, forward strand.
CAACACTGACCATGTGGATGGACGTCACCATGAGAAACTGCTGCAGATCTGAATTATAAGAAGACTTGTTTACTTCACACTGGAGGAGATGGATAGACTATGTAACACCACGAAGGCCGGATTTCAACTTGCTTAACCTGATTTAATATGATGTATATGCAACAATAACCATACTGTACCTCACTCCCTAAATGTTCTTGTTTTAGTTCTGGTTTTTTGTGTTCTTTTATTACTGGAAAAAGGACATTTATACTAATTTTGTGACAAATATTTATAATGGAAGTACATGTAATATTTGTGGCAGAATGTCAATAAAAACTAAAAAAAGAAAAGAAAAGAAAAGCTGTGTGTGGGTGTTAAAGGTGTTTCTTGCAAATGCAAACTGCTGTCGAGTGGATTAGTGTAAATATTTAAAACTCATTTATGTCATATCAGAATCCACAACACAGCTCATGTTTTAGCTTTAAAGGAAATGCTACCTTATCGTCAGATATTTGTATTCAACCTTTTTTTTTTTTAATGAACCCTTGTCTTTTTTTCCTGTGTGACGGTCTCATCTCCAGAGGATGTGCTCTCATCTGTCGACTCCGCTGCAATTAGCAGTCGCTCCTCTGAGACCGCCACACATTTCCACTCCTGAATGTGTGAATGTGTGTATGAGGCGACCAGATGCTGTAGTAAGGGGCCAAGACACTGAGAATATTCATAATATTCATTCATCTCAGTAACAGATGTTTTTGTTTGGTGGAATTATTTTATAGATCGACCTGTTGCTGTTGTTTGAATAAACATCATGTGATTTAAGTTGTTGTTTCTTTACGTCTTCGTACAGACCAGCGGAGATTAAGAAACAACGAGTTAGATTCAAGCTTCTTTTCTTTCTGTTGCCTGATTCCTGCCGGCTCCCTGAACACACACACACACACACACACACACACACACACACACACACACACACACACACACACACACACACACACACACACACACACACACACACACACACACACACACACACACACACACACACACACACACACACACACACACACACACACACACACACACACACTGTTCTCAGCCAGGTAGAGATAAGACGTGAGGCGCTCGTTTGTGATCGGTCCCAGTGGGCCAACGCTGTCAGAGCTGAAGAGACAGACTGTTTGACACACTCCTTTGCAGGACAAAGCAGACCCCACACACAGACACAGACACACACAGACACACACTCACTCACACTCACACTCACAGACTGTGTGGACACTGAAATTGATTTCATCTCCTCATCCTGTGGGCGGACCAGAACAAAAGCTCAAACAGATCCAGGGTGTCTGCAGATAATCTTCCAACATCATTTTTTGACTAAAAAAGCACAAAACATCGCAACAACACCACAGCTGCATGAAGACTGATTTGGAAAATCCTAAAAAATAATTAGTCATCATTATAAATGATACAGCAGACGATAACATTTCATAATAACATACAAGATTGACTTGATTTTGGAAAATCTCATCACGTCTTTTGTCCTCTGGGAGAACCTGTTCACACTCTGTATCACTGTATTCATCATTATCTGTTGACATTATCATATATCTCTTTGATTTGAGGTGTTGATCCATTATTAGAGGATATATGTGTGGTTTTAATAACCAAAAAAGAATGTGTAGTGTAGTTTTCCATGTCCAGACCACAGTAGGTCTGGGTGGATGTGCTTTAACTGTACTTACATGTATTCACGGTGTGCGGAGTGAACAGCGGCAGCGTTGCTGTACCGCCACAGCACAATGACAGAGGACAGCACATCCAGCGTAGCATCGAACTGCAGAGAGAACAGTCAGACATGTTACACTCTCTCTCTCCCTGCAGCACACACACACACAGTGTTCACCAGCAGCGTAGCTTTAGTGAAGTGCAGGCTTTACAGGTGACTTACAGCGAATCCAAAAGCTGAGGCACTGTGACGCATGATGGAAACAGCTGGAGAGAAAAACAGAGAGAAAGAAGTGTGACTTTAGATCAGCAGGTAACAAACAGATGCAACATGTTTCTGCAACAAGGAAAGAAATGCTTCATGGAGAAGGATGTTTTCCCACTGTTTACATCTGAAAAGATGAGAGAGGATCCATCCCACTGCTGGTGCACAGTGTCTCTGTGGGTTCATTCTCTATGTATGTATACATGTACTTCCTATTATGCAGCTATTGGACACACTACATACAGTACGTTGCATCCCCATTAGCAGACATGAAAACACCAAGATCAGCTGATAAAAGCAGGTTGAAGATGAAGTGTCTCCATGTTTTACTGCAGGACAGTGGCTGGGTCCTTCTGTTTCACCGCAGTGAGATGAGCTGATCATCACGTCTCTATTGTTCAATTAGTTTTGTGCAGAAATGAAAGGGAGCTGTGTTGGATGTGTTGAAAACAAACACTGAGCCGCAGCACCAGCACCAGCACCAGCACCAGGTGTAATCGCTGACATACAAGCACACACACACCTGCAATGAGGGGAGAAGGAGGAAGAGACAAAGGAGAGACAGAGAGATGCAGATAGATAGAGGGGAGGAATCCTCTCCTCTCCTCCCAGGTTTATTTTTAGCCAAACTCACTGGGGGCCAGCAACTTGCCTCAGCCCTGCATGCAGGAGCAGAGCGTCGTGTGGTATCTCTCCCTGTGTTTCTCCTTTACTCCTCGCTTTCTCTCTGCTGCACTACAACTCATTTCTTCGTCCTTTCATCCCCTTTTCCCTTCTCTGTACCCCCTTCTCTCTCCTCCACCACTTCCCTTGCCCTCCTTCCTCCTCATCCTCTCTTTTCCCCCCCTTTATTGTTTCACCTTCATTCAGTTGCTCTCTGCAGGCTGAAGGCACAAGCATCATCATCCGCTCCCCTGCCTTTGCCCTGACCAAAACACAAAGAAATAAACAAAAGAAAAACAAGAACAAGAACAGGAGACGAGTGCTGCCTTCACAGTCGCACATTGCAAATACTTAGGCACACATGAACAAGCCTTGAATACAAATGAGTGTGATAGCAGAGATCTGCAGAGAGGCAGCATGGAAACAGTGACAGCAGCTGATTCTAAAAATGATCCAAAAAAACAACTTTTGGTCAGGAAATACAACACAAAGGCAAACACACAACGCCTGACAACAGGTTCCTCTTAGATGCTGATGCAAAAGCTCTGCTGTGTTTTATTTTGAATATGAAACAACATGAAAACCTGTTTGTACGATTATTTTCTCTTGAGGTCATCATCAATATCATGTTAAAGGTAAAAAAAACAAACAAACCTGAAATCATCTTGAATCCAGCATCATTCCCACAAGCTCAGCCTCACAACTGTCAATCATATTTTCATTTTTGTTGTGGTTCACACATTGACGGTTTTAATTAAACAATATTTTAACCAGAATGTGTTGAATGTGAAAAAATAAATGTGTGGCAAACGCTCCAAACCATGTTGCACAAACTGAATAACAGAGACCTTTCAATTCATTTCATCTGTTCTTGGTGGTTTTTTCCCAGTTTCTGTATATGCACATATGTTTTTAGTTTTTATGTTTATGATGTAATATACTTCGGTGGATGGTAGGAAGAGTAGCGAGCTGCCACTCTGCTGGTGGCTAATGTGGATCCAAATAAACAGCTAATTAAAAAAACTGATGAAAAAATGAATAAATTCTAATTCATTTGCGTCACAGCCAATCACAACCGGCGTCACCCCCAAGGCGCTTTCTGAAGTAACATCTCAACAATATCACGAGGAGGAAAAAAGTGTGATATTATGTCATTGTTGTAACCATGACAACAAAGATTCCATAACCTATACAAACTCATCATTTAAATCAAACCACATAACCTTGATGAACAATAACCTTTCTATTTTGGGGTGGATTATTTTCAGGTGTGTGGTAACAGATTAAAACAACGCAAAACTACTTCAAGATAGTATAACTTGAGCATCATCATACACGTATACAGTACGTCACATAGAACATAGTGTACTGTAGTGTATGTAGCGTCTGAAATGACACATGGGTGACGTGCTGCCTGGTTAACCTGTTCTTCCAACAGCCAGGGTGGAGATAAGCCTGTGTCCCTGGGAGGTGGGAACAGACTTATGTTACAGCAAACAGAAGCTGTCAGCTGTTCAAATGATAGTGAAGACACAGGGAGGGACTGTGTGGACACAGAGTTGACTTAACAAGAAGAAAGTAGCAGCCATGCGAGCCTTTGGTGTGTTGTATGCATGTGAAGGACTGATGTGAACTGAGGAGAGAATGAATGGAGGAGCAGAAGAAGAAACACACAGAGGATTTATAGATAAAAAACAAAATGTGATGTGCTTTCATTATTCCTTCAGTATTTAAAGATCTAGTTTGGGATCGGACCCCACAGATCTACTGTCACCGATTATACATCTACTTCTCCTCCTCCCTCTTTCTCTTCCCTCTCTTCCTCTCATCCTCACTCCTTCATTAGGAGCAGAGAGAAGAAATCGTGTACAAATGAATCTGCCGCGGCTCCACGGTCGTCAAAGCTGAGCCCAGCGATGGCTAATTGGCTCCCAGGGAAGCTGGGTGGATGTCAGCAGGGACGGAGCTGTGTGCACACACACGTACACTACATACATACATACATACTAACATACACACCCTCCCTGTCAAATCTGACAAGAAAAGCAGGAGAACAGAAGATAAAACAGCGTTCAGAGCGCTCTGGTTTTCACAGCTGCATTATGCAGATCAGTGCAACACTCTGCTGTTGGTGGACTGACTGCTATAGCAATGCATACACCATGTTACTGACTATATTTTCCTTCATTCAGCTCCCCCACTTATCTTTAGCCAGGACAGGCATGTGGCTGCAGTGTGTGTAACTACAGATATAAACAAATAAATAAAATGTTTAATGTTTATACATGTACGCGGGAAGATTGTTGCTACAGTGACAGCATGGTAGGTGTTAGGTACTCTAAACTTACACATGTCGTTGGGTTCACAATGAAAGCTGAGTAAAAAAAATAGGTCTGAACTGTAACAACTGAGCAATAAGTAGTGAACTGTTAAAACCTGGATATCAACTAATTTATGTCATTATTTTTTATTCTTCTATCCATAAACAGCTGCCTGGACCAAAAACATTAACTAAACTAAACTAAAGCCCATGAATGTGGCAACTCGGATGTATTCACTCTTAAAGTTAGTTAGTTAGTTAGTTAATTTTATTGTCCACAGTGTGGAGATTCATCTTCGGTCTCATAAAAAACAGACAACAAGTAAAAAACAGCACAAACAACAACATCATCAACAACAGCAACGCTTTACACACAGACATCTTTAGGGCAACAAGAAGAACAGCAGTGGCAGTTGCACCACAGTGCATCAACGGGGCATGGTGTTCAGTGCCGTGACTGCATTAGGAATAAAAGAGTTTTTAAAAATGTTACGGTTTGCCCTCGGCACTTTGTAACGTCTGCCGGAAGGAAGAAGTTCAAAGAAGAAGTTCAAAGCTGCACCTGTCTGCCTGGAATTAAATTCTCACACACATACATTCAAATACAGTTTGTTTAAGTTGATGCAGGTGTTGGTGGTGTTTGAATAATGCAAATGTTTTACAGGATGCGTAACCCGGCAGCTATCGCTCAGCCATCATGTGGCGCTGACAAGGAACAGCAGCAGGTGGTGGTGGTGACTGGACTGACCCCCCCGCTGCTATACATCCACTGCAGTCGGCCAACAATATACAGGTGCATCAATAAATGAGACTATCATGGACAAGTCAAATAACCCCAACCAGTATTGAGTGCATACAGATGGACATATTTCAGAAGGCCAACATTTCCATATTAAAAATGCTTTTTTTTGGTCTTTTGAGATTTTGAATTTTAAGTAAGTCATAATTATTACGATTAAAAGAAATTAAATAAACAAAGGTATGAACTTTTGCACTGAATTACTAACTAAAACAAATTTTTCCATGATATTCAAGTTTATTGAGATGCGTGTGTAAATCCTTCACCATGGGACTGTCACTGACGTTTAAGCGCATGAGTCGCAGTATCTTCTTAAAAATAACTTTTTTTTTTCTTCTGAACTATCACCACTTAGGTGAGGAATGTCACACTCAAAAAAAAAGTGCAGTTTGCACAGCGGTGACATACTGAGATGGTTTCATACAGAATTTTTTTTTTTTTAACAATGGATTTCTTAAAGCTAACCATATTCTGCAGCTTCTGCCCAAGAGTGTTGACATCACTTTTCTATAATGTTGTTTCTTTAAATCTGAACTCTCCTCTGTGTTGGTTCTTTCATGCATTTCCTCCTTTTTCTGAAAAGTGTTTGTGTGACATGTAAAGAAAATAACAGCGAATAGCTTTTACTTGGACATCAGAGATGAACAGTTCATTAGTCTGTGACTGGCCTGTTGCTGGTACAGCATCAAAGGCAAAGGCAAAACCGTCTCCTGTGCTTCAGTGAACTCTTTATAATTTGGGTCCCTAATGATGGACAGTGTGTTTTTTCTTTCTGTGTGTTTTGCTTCCTTTGAAATTACAAATGTTTTCTTTGGTGTGATTTTAAACTGTCACCTTTTTTTTGCACCTTATGAAAACAAAGCACGGAGACATCAAACATTAATGTGATGCTCCTCTGCTTGTTAATATGACGATTCTCTTGAGGCCTTTACAAATTAAAAATATTCTTATTTACAGTGCGACTTGTTGCCTGGGACTACACTGCACACTACACATTCAGGGCACATCAGCGTGTTTGCAAAGAGGCAGTCGTGACGGTTTTACAAGGGGGGGTTTTAATAAGAGTTTAATGAGCGATTACGCAACTAGTGACGGTTGATTGTTTGCTTATAAATGTTAACTTTTATTACAGTTCCGATCAAATGGAAAAGCAAAGAGAAGGTGAGTCTACAGTGTAGCGATTGATTCACGCTGCTGTGAACTAGGATAATGAATTCAAAACGGGTTTGATGTCAATATCAACTGCATTGGGCGAACATTTTCATTATAATAACTTAATTGTTTTCTGTTGGTCTTTTAATTCTGAATGATCTGGCCGAAATAAACACATTTCATTCATTCATTCATTTAATTTATCACACATAATAGCAAAACACTAGTTTCAGCTTACAGACAATGTAACATTTATCCACATAGAGCTAAATAAAGTCGTACTATCATGCTGTTAATGCATGAATATAATCTTCAACACATTGTTCACACACTGAGCCATTAAACTGTGTTTGGGACTAAACTCCTTTCATATCACTCAAGTAACCTAATCTGCACATGACAAAGAGAGAAGCAGTCAGACGGCCCTGACATGTCCGGCTGCTCCACCAGCGTTTCCTAATCAGAACAGGAAGTGGGCTTCGTGTCTGCAACAACATGGAGTAACTCAGGAAGAGGTTTTGATTTCCAAAACAAAAAATATCACTGCTCTTTAGCTTCTTTCCTCCAACAGAGAGACGCAACAAATCGAAGTCCAATTCTAATTCCATCCTCTGATACAACCCTGATTAATTATTGAACAACGGCATTTTCTTCGCCTCTGTTACCTTCCCACAGGACGCTCAAAATCGAAATACAACCATTACGTGTAAATGACGCTGAGCCAGTCTGACTCCCGAGTCAGATCACTGTATGCAGGCAGAATCACTGCGGCTGCACCGGCCTCATTCATCTCCTCCTCTGCTCGTTTGTGCGGCTGATTTGAAAGCAGTGCCATGTTTCATTTATGAGTAAGAGCAGGCAGGCTGTGACAGGAGAGGGGTCCGACTGCAGGGCTACAGTCAGAATGTCTAATGGAGACGCTGCATGAGAAAATGTTCAGTGAAGAGAAAATGGTCTGTTTGTCTTTTCTGTACAAAAAGAAAATGTAAAAGTCAAAGTCATGAAGGAGAATAAAATGCTATCACTGTCTCTGCACATCTGCAAACCAGTGTTGAGGTGATAAACTGCGCTGCAGCAGCTCTTCTCTCATGTACTGTATCCGTCAGGCTCTGACCTGCATTTACTGCAGAGGGAAAGAAGAAGCATCAGTGGAATATCACAGTATGTGATGGTGAGTGATGTGTGAGACAAAACTGACACGGTCTTTGATCGTCAACCATCAAAAGAATCATGATTTCAAACGCCAAATGTTGAATTTTACACCATGTTTTTAAAACTATCTGACACGTTCGTCTCTGAATTTCTCCAAGTTTGTCAAATGTCTAAAACATCTGGAAGATTTTTTAGATAGTGAAAAACACGACCAAGTCTCTTCAACATGACTCACATTTTATCTCACATTAGACCGAAAGAGAGAAACCTCTGACACAAAGAAATTAACAGGAAATAAAGTAATCATCTCTGCAATTCTCCATTTAAAAACCAAGAATGAGTCATCATATCCATGGAGATATAAAGGTCTCATCCTTGACATGTTCAACGAAAAGGAAAAACATCAACATGAGAGCTCAAGCTTGTTCCGCCTCCACAGCATCGGTTTGTCTATGACCAAATAATGTAAGATGATATGACACACCCTTTTCTTTTTCTATTCTATTTTGTCCAATGTGCAAGTGCTAATGGGGATCAATAATAAAAGTAAAGTAAAGATTATACATAAACGTTATTTAAAGTTGGAGCCATGGAGAGACACAGGATCCAGGCATGAAGTGCGTTGTCGCATCAACTGCTCGTCCTTCATGCTGTCTTTCACTTTGAATCACACGGGTGGGTGTCACATCGATCAACAGGGGGTCACAGTATTTGACAAATCTAAAGGACAGTGCAGCCAGCAGGCACCGGCATCTCTGACTGATAAATGTAAAAAAGCAACACTTCCTGTGAGGCTGATCAAAGAGAGAGACAGAGTTACTCACTGAAAGCAGCGATGGCGAGGATGATGGTGACCAGTATGGACACCCAGGACACCCACAGGGCTTTCTTCCGGTAACTCTGAGCTTCGTGAGGCTTTAGACGCATGCTGCTCTCCAGAAGGCCTGCAAGAACACAAGACAGGGCAAAGTGACCCACAGACCACAGGTACAACTCAAAGAGCAGAGGGGGAAAACAGAGGGGGCACTCAGACTGGCTGTGGTCACTTTCTCACTTCCTACAACATTACAAGTGGAGACAAAATGACATGAAGAGGAAGCGGACAGAAATGAAAACATACTGCATACAACTGGGGACTTTTACTTTTTCGTTTATTCCCTTTCTTCACTTCCTGTTTGTCAACAATAGCAATGTTGGATACAATTTAATGAAAAGTGAAGTATATTTGAGGTTATCATAATCAGGACAGATAACTGCCACCAGCCAGTCCTGTGTTTCAATTACCACTGTTTTTTTTCCTTCTGTTTTCAGTTTTTTATGGACCGTTATTTTTTTAACATGCCTGGGGACTTGCGGTAACCACAGTAATGTCACAATGCCATGAACTTCTGGTTATTGCTTCAAGCAAAAGCAAAATATGTTGCTGATTTGTGGAAAGTGTCCACAACGGGCTCAGACTGTCTGCTGGAGAGTCTCCTGGTGCATGACTAACACTCAGCTCAGACAGACCGACCAGGATCCTCAGGGTCTGTGGGTCAGTGGGAATGGACACTGTGGCGCTGGGCCCAGTCCACATCCTCATGTCCACCATTTAGCCCCCCCCCCCCCGGGAAGGCCTGGGAATCTGAAACACTGAGCTGGATGATGATGTTGGATGATATTTCTCTTGGCATTCATCAGTATAAACATACCACATCTTGGTCAGAGCAGCTTCACTGTACAACTCTGCTGTGAGGTCAAAGCAAATAAAAAAGTTGCTGATCCAACATGTTACTGGTTAGTTACCAGTAAGAAGCTTGTCAGTAACAGATCACCAGTGTGGAAAGAACTATGGTTTCTCTCTCTCTGCCTGTTGGTGTTGAACATCTCTGCTCCCTGACTCTGAAAGTGCATGTGACATTTGCACCAACAATAAACTCAGATCCATCACTGTTGTTATTGACTTTAATTTGTGTGGATACAGCCGATTTAAGTGGATGGGTTATTGTTTCCGTCTATCCTGGTGATTTGAGCTCATTCACTCTAAATAACAACAGCAGCAATGCTGCAGTCCTTCAGATGGTGTTGGTGTCCCACTGTTTCCACCTCCATAACAAAGAGTCTGAAGGAGCCTGAATATGCTTGACAAAAAAATCCATTAAAATGAATATCCACTAGTCTTTATGTCAGAGTTTTTTATCTTTTGTGGTCTGATTGATCTGAAACACCAACACCGTTTATTCAGCCTGTGGAGCACCTGCCACTGTTCAAATGGCTGCCTGTGGCTTTCACTCTCTCCCAAAGGCAACCCCACTAATTTATTCACTAAATCTGGAATCGCAGCAGCACAGGAGTTCAGACAACATAGTGTAGAGCAGACTGCAGATCTGCCCACTCTATGTCTACTTAGCTGTGTAAATTATTTAACATATTGAACATATCAGTCATCATTAGTTACACCACCTTTCAGAGGGTAATTATAAGACACGGAAGGATTTGCAACATTTATCACTACAGGTTAACGGAGATAAGTGTAAACAGATTTGCAGCGATACAGTAAAATATGTGTCTGGTTCTCTCCATGGCATTACGCACAGCGCGCGCCCTGGACACCACAGGGCGTCTGCATGGTGAATCCAAACTTTGAGCCTGTCTCACACACCGCCTACCTCGGTCATCTATGCTGTCTGTTATCTTCATCTCCTGGTCCATCTTGAAACCCTCTCCCTGACTTTCGGGGTTGAGCTGCTGCTGTTGCTGTTGCTGTTGCTGCTGCTGTTGCTGGGAGTCTGCCTGCTCGCACTGGCCGTTCGCCGCCGTGTTGGGCTCCACAACTACAGCCGGGTACGGGACGGTGGTAGTAGGCTGTGTGGAGTCCGTCATCTTCTCGGCAGGCTGCGGTTCAAGTCAGGCACTCCAACAATTTCGCACCTGGGCGAGAAGTGCGGGCGTTGAGCTGGGGAGAGACCGGGAGACGGAGCTGGAGGGAGGGAGAGGGAGGGAGGCTGCTCGCACGGCTGCAGGTCCAGTTGCGCCAAATTAGACACTGTAAGGTGGAATGAGACCGGAAATGAGGAGATGTGGACAGAAAAACAAACGTCAATCCGTCAGTAGTCCGTTTTACTCCACCACATTTGCATTGACAAATACATGCTGCTGGCTTTCTACCTAAACTTCAGAGTAAAATGTGAATTACAAAGTATCAAGCGCTATTGTTGTATACGATACAAGGCTGTTAAAATTAACTCCAGTTGAAGCAGGGATTATAATACCGCTTAATAGGTCAGTCGACAAATAAAACATTATCTTAAAGTTGTATAGTCAATGTTTAACAATTAATTATTTACCTTACCTTTACTTACAATAACCACACGGCTGCGGCTAAAATGGGTTGAACTTTTATTTTATCAAACAGAAACCGTGTTGTTTTCTCAATAATTAAGCCTACGCAGTTTTGCATCTAACATTATCAATTAACATGGAGAGTAATATACGATATTTGTGCTGCGCTAATGTAGGAAATTGGCTCTTTATTTTGAAGGCACTTACCGGAACTAGTATTTCTATGTGGTCACCCTTAACAATCGATGTTGCGCAAAGACTGGACGAGCAAAAAGGGAAAAAAAATCAACAGGCTCCAAGTCGCGATGTCGTGAATGCCACACCTGCTCTCTAATTAGGCCCACAACACCTGGTGGTGGTTCACGTGAGCGAGGAAATACGTGTCCCGTGCGGACTGAGCGCCACCGCAGATGTGAAGGCAGACGGTTGCTGTTAACTCACCTGTCTGTCACACATGTGCAAGGTGCTCACTGCTCAGGGTAAATATTGTTTTTGTTTTTAGGCATATAAGGACGAGCAGCAGCTCTAGTCCTCCGGACCATTTTCTGAGTTTCTTTATTAAAATGATCCACCACAACGTCTCCTTTCTGCCCCAGGTGGGGGTTATTGACCCCTTTTGTCACATCCCCATCTCTGATCACCCACTCCTTATAAACAAAACAAACAAACACAACATTTGTGTATGTTTGGCTAACTTCTAATTTTAACCACAAATATTAAATAAGAATGGCAGTAGCCTAATATTACACAAAAATATAATAGTTTTTAATATCCAGGTGAAAATCCCAAAACACAAACAGATGCAAAATACATTCAATCTCTGACAAGGAAGGTGGTTGTTTGGCCTTTACTTGTGATGTTTTCCACCCTTATTATGGCATGATTGGATGCAGTTATTTGAGTAGATTCTTTTTACACAGCAGGTCAACAGGACGCCTGAGGAAGATCCAAGTCTTTTATCTGAGTATTTGCTTCCCTCTGGTGGACACACAGGAATGAAGCTCAAACACAAGATGCCTTGACACTTGCATTGTGTCAGTTTATGTATTAAAACCTTGACATGTTGACAAAAATAAATAAAAAAAACTCTGCAATGTTACTTTAAGTATTGATTATGTGCATCTAACAGATCAGAATGAACATCTTTGTTGGGGACGAAATGTTCCCCATCTTAATGTAGTACCTTACCCCCTTTACTTTAGTTCCCCATCGTACTTTTAGCACTACCCTGATTTAATTTAATTATTTCAACTGCCTTACAAGAGCACATCTATCTTTTTATTCATTTATAACTACAGATTAATTGGTATTGTACTTTTTATATACTAACTTATTTGTACTACTTTGCACTGTCTTTGTTAGGCACAGTGCTGCTTATTGTGAACTTCTGACTGTGGGTTATGTGACCTCAAAGGAAGGGGGATTACATTGGGTTTTCTTCCTCTTTTATTCTAGAAAGAAAGAAAGGGAGAAAAATCAAGCTTTGAGGGCAGAGATGATAGTCAAGTGAAGCCGTATCAGGGATCCATCAAAAAAACAGCATGTCCCCCCCATCCCCAAAATAACCCATCATCCATAATAACATTTCTATGATTATTATTATTACTATTATCATCAACATCAACATTATTATCTTTATTATTATTATTAGGAGACGGCTGTTTGCATCTCCGACCGCCAGGGGGCGCTGTTCAGAAACCACACCACCGGTTTTGACTCAGCTGCGGCCGTTCATTTCGTCCTTCCGGTGCCCCCGTCGCCCCCCACTCCCTCCCGGTGCTAGCGCCGTCGGGCTTGGCTGTGGGAGCGTAATGGCGGTGCACCGGGGACCCTCTACGAAATGGCTCTTCACCCGGGAGCAGCTGGAAAACACCCCGTCTCGACGCTGCGGGATCGAGGCTGACAGGGAGCTCTCCTACCGGCAGCAGGCCGCCAACCTGATCCAAGACATCGGCCAGAGACTCAACGTGTATCCTTGTTGAAGAAGCGCCTTGTTAGCATTGTTAGCATCAGCTCACAGACTGATCCGGGGGTGATAAGGCTCGTTATAATCAATCATTACGCGTGTTAAAATGCTCTGAAAACGCGCCTTTATCACCTCCAGATGTGTTATTTCTTAAAACGGGAGGATCTATCTTTTTCTTTCTCTTAAAATAACGATTAAAAGCCTCAATTTGAAGTGCTGAGGCCTGCTTTGCTTAGCTTAGCTTAGCTATTGTTTTGTCTCTTTAGGCTGCAGGTCCTATTGTTAGCGCGGTGTCTTGAGATAACACTCACAAAACACCACCGGCGTTATTTATAAACCTTTAAACCAGTGTTACTGATCGACTCCCACGCCGTCCGACGGGCTTAACAAGTGATTTGATCCCACGCTTGGTTTTAACTTACAGGACACACGCTTGCTTGCTGGCACGATGCTCATGCACCAAGGGGTTTTTTGTCTTATAAAAATGACTTGTCACTGTATATTTTAGATGTATCATCATCATCATCCACGTGTGTTGCCTTGACTCTGCTGCACCCAGCTCTCAACTGATCATCAACACTGCTATAGTATATATGCACAGGTTTTATATGATTCACTCTTTCACCAAATTCCATAGAAATGTAAGTACCACAGCATTGTTGCTTGATACTATAATTACTGAGGTGGGGGTGGGTTAGAAAAAAATCTAACCGAGGTTTTCTCTTTATAGATTATTTCCCAAACCACGTTGTTCCTGGCAGCTAAAGTCGAAGAGCAGCCCAGGAAGCTGGAGCATGTCATTAAAATAGCCCATGCCTGCATTAACCCACAAGAGCCTGCCCTAGACACTAAAGGCAATGTAAGTACAGTAAGACACAGCTTTCAATTAAATTACTGCTGCCATTTCTACCTGTGATTATCACATAAAACAAAAACCAACAAAAAAAAACCTGTGGATGTTAAACCACAAGCAGTGCGTCAAGGCTAAAAGCTGCAGGTCCTAAGCTCTTAAGTAGCCGGTGCAATTTTGTGCACTAGCTGGCAGCGCTTTTATTTTCGTAGCTGCTGATAAGAAGCTGAATTGTGTGTTTTCTAGTTGTAGAAAAGCAGTTTTTTTAATTCTTCATTGATTTTTAAAAAAATCTTCCTCAGGCATTCCAGCAGCAGGCACAAGAGCTTGTAGCACTGGAAACAATAGTGCTGCAAACACTGGGTGAGTGCTCTTACAAAGTTTCGGAGCTGCATTGACGTTGTGTTGCTCTTTTTCCTGTGTATTGAACGGCAGCGCTTGTTCTCACAGTCGTTACTGCAGCAGAATTGAGACAAGCACCATTTTGTGTTTTCAACGACTGATAAGACGCCTGACGTTTTTTATTTTTTATATTTTTCCACATCTCTTTGTACCAGTGACTGATGATGATCAATGTCATTCACATTCTTGATTGCAGGTTTTGAAATAACAGTTGATCATCCACACACAGATGTTGTGAGGTGTTCCCAGCTAGTGCGAGGTATAACATTTCTTCTCTACTTTTAATTTCTTCAATCAGTTTTTTTTTTTATAGAAGCCTTTTCCAAAATCCAATTCAGTATGAATCATAATTAGTAATGTGGAAATATGAATGTTAAATGAAGTGACGTCTTAGTTCTAAAACAACCTTTCCTTTTCTTTTGCAGCAAGCAAGGATTTGGCACAGACTTCCTATTTCATGGCTACCAACAGGTTATTACCCTGTTCCCATTATTGCACTGTAATGGCACACTATAGCTTCCTGTCCTGCAGGGTCCCCCTTCCTGTGTCCAACGCCCTGTTTGCGCCCGGGTCCTGGGAACCCCCAGAGTTGGGGAAGTACCGGCCGGGCTGCTGTGTGCGGTGTATTGTACAAGGGCTCTGTGTTGGCACAGAGGGGTTGAATGCACAATGTGGAGTGTAGTGGTGCTGTTTACCTCTCAAGGTTGTTTGGTACGGAGTGCATATGTCTAAAAAAAACAAACTCAAACGGTAGCCTGAATATAGATTGCCACTAAAGATTCTTAAACTTTTAGAGTGTTTTGGTAAGTATAGTTTGCAATTCTTTTAAAATTTTTCATTTTTTTTTTTTTTGCTTTTTTCCACCCCCCAAAAATAGCTAACAGTGAAACACCAAACTATACTGCAAACTGGATGTGCTGTCTGTGGGTTTTGGTTTTTGATTCAGGGAAACGTGCTGTGGTGTTGCATGTCTGTGTTGGGTTTATTGAGCCTCATGCAAAAACCTGTTCAAATTCTCTCTAAATCTAAACATCTCAGTTTCTGGGAAGTTTGTTCACACAAATGTCCCAAGGTGTTGTTGAGTGTATAGAGTTGATCGTTAGATTAAATGATGCCACAGCGCAGACTCACAAATGTTCCCAGAGAGTAAAAAGATGAGATATTAGTTGTTAATGGAGAACGCTAAAGTGGCAGCTAATATCTAAACAGTTTTTTGTTTTGTTTTCTCATGCATGAGGCTCAATGTCTTTTTAAAGAGGAACTAGTTGTGGTAGATCTGCTACACAATGATTCTGATTTACTTCACTTGTGTTTCAGAGACTGATGATGGTGGTCTTCACAACTTAAATGCACAGTGGATGAAGATCTGCCTCTAGTTAGATTTAAATCTATTAAATAATAATTCATTTATTTTGTATAGTGCTTTTACAATGACCCAAAGACGCTTTCCATAGACAAAGAAAATACAAATAGGAAACAACAAATTTAGGGGTAGGGGAGGTTGAATGCATGGGTGAAAAGGAAGGTTTTAAGTTGGGATGTGAAGAGAGGGAGTGATGGAGAGTCTCTGATGGGCTGGGGGAGGGAATTCCAGAGGCGGGGGGCAGTCCGGGAGAAGGCACGATCACCGTATGTTTTTAGCTTGGATTGTGGTATGAAGAGGGAAGAGGAAGTGGAGGAGCGGAGGGTTCGAGTGGGGCGGTGGCACGTGAGGAGGTCAGATAGATATGGGGGGGGGGGGGCCAGGGAGTGGAGGGCTTTGTAGGTGAGGAGGAGGATTTTAAAGGTGATGCGGTCTTTGACAGGGAGCCAGTGGAGAGAGCGAAGGACAGGAGTAAATCAAACATAATCATCAATGTGGTAAAATAACTTCAGTTTATTTTAGATTGTGTTGCCATTTTGCTTTTATTCAGGTTTTTAGTTGGAGTGCTTGAGTCGGTTTGCAGTGTAGTTTGGGATTCAAGGTGCAGCGGAAACTAACCTTGATAAACCTAAACCCTAATAATCAACTGTCTTGGCGAGCGGCATCAGTGTTTCTCAGGCTTGGTGCTCTCATGTTTGATGTTGTGACAGTTAAAATACAGTGAATATATTATATTAATGCTTGAGTAGAGAGTTTTTTTTTGAAAAAAAATGTTGTTACTTTTAATGAAGAGACTGAGAAACACTGTTTTAATGTTTGATAATTTCCCCACTTTATATCAAATCAAAACCCAATGAAGCCCAGTAGAGGTTCAGATTATCTACATCCTTACATTATCATATGAAACTGTCTCATTCAGGCATTTAGGGACATGTCCTAACAAAACGTAGGTTTTCTTAGATGTTCCTGTTCTGAAAGGTAAGGCTGTGTGTATGTGATGTGGACATATTTGCGTTGGGTTGTCAGCCTTGGCTTAAACTTCTAAACTATTCACTTGATGATGTGTTTACTGCCTTGTTAAGCTGATTCAAAACATGTAATATGTGCGTGTCTTAGTGTAAAACCTCTTCAGCTGACGTCTGCATGTCTCTCCTGTGTTTCCTGTCTCCCGCAGTTTGCACCTCACCACCTTCTGCCTGCAGTATCGACCCACGGTCGTGGCGTGCGTCTGCATTCACCTGGCCTGCAAGTGGTCCAACTGGGAGATCCCCGTGTCCACAGATGGCAAACACTGGTGGGAGTACGTGGACCGCACCGTAACATTACAGCTGCTGGACGGTGAGCGCCTCTACCCTCGCTGAAAGATCACTGTCATTCATCAACTGCTGTGGTTGTGTCACAAATAATAAAATGTTGTTTCATAGTCACATAAAAGCCTCGTGCTCTCTGAAGCAGCAGTGTTTCCCATTGTTTAAACCGCTCAGTTCAAACCGGATCTGCAAATTAAACATCATGATTTATCATTTTTAATTTAGTCTTGCTGCTAATGAAGTGAAGAGCTGCTCCCTTCACCAGCGCTCAGTCTGGACTGAGTGCTTCAGATCAGTATTAGGGACGAGTTACATCAGAGTTAATAGAAGAGCGGGCTTGTCCTTTACGAAAGCTTCTGGCTTAGACGATCAGTGAGAAAATTAATTAGGAACTGTTTTGATCATCGTTTCGTTGTTTCAGAGATTTCACAATTAAAAATGCCTAACACGCACTCGTTTCATCATCTTAAAAGACAGATATTACAAAAAGACATTGAAAGCATCACATCAGGATTAAGGAAATTGTGACTGTGTGAAATTGCTTTTTTGAAACCCTTTTTTTGTTTTCTTTTTTGTGTGAACTGATTTGTTGGGATAGATCCTGGCTTCAGGATGGAGAATATAACAATCAGATGTGACAAGATCTTGAAAGTAGCGGGACAAAGCCGCGCCAGTTGGTTTTGCTTTCTCAGTCTGAGCCAATGAGTCATTGACGTGGTTTTCCGTCCGCACTGTTTTCAGAGCTCACACACGAGTTTCTTCAGATCCTGGAGAAGACGCCCAGCAGGCTGAAGAGGATACGAAACTGGAGGGTACGTCATGAATGCGTTAAGACAACAGTGAGGGTAGAGCAGGACTGCCAGTGTGTCACTATGTGATGTTGAATCGTTGCTCCTCTGCTGTTTCTCAGGCCATTCAAGCAGCCAAGAAGCCAAAGACCGAGGGCTCGGCGGTGGACAGTGCCTTCCAGGGAACGTCCCTGGACAGTCTCTCTGGTGTCGCCGGCTCCTTCTTCCCATCCACGTCATCAGACTCCGACATGCCCTCCCTGACCAGCATCGCCGGGCCCTACCCCCCCTTCCAGCCGCTCAGCGACCCGTCGAAGAGCTGCGGCTACGACCAGTTCTCCCAGCCCCCCCACTCGGACTTCACTCTGGTCAAACACGAACACAAATCTGCGGGCGGGTCTAGCAGTAAACACCAGCAGCTCGGTGCGAACGCCGCGGCTTTATCGCGCTCGCAGAAAGTCTTGAGTTTGGAAAAGTACCGGGAGAAACACGCGGCGGCGGAGCTGGCCCTGCAGAACGGCGTCAAGGAGGAACTCAACACAGACATGTACGCGGCTCCGGCCCTCTCCTCCTCCCACCACCACAAGAAACGCTCTCAGCCGCAGCAGGCCGGCCAGTCAGGGGACGGCAGGCGGGAGAAGTCCAGCTCCAAAAAGCCCCGCCAGCCTTCGTCCTTCGCCGAGAACGGCTCGGCGACGAGCGAGGAGCTCAAGATGAGAATCAAAGTCTCGTCGGAGCGCCACGGCGGCTCGGAGCAGGGCGGGACTCTGCCGGGGAAAGACAAGCACAAAGAGCACAGCAGCCACCGCCACTCGAAACATGGACACTCGCACTCGTACTCCCTCAGCGGGAACAACAGAGGGACACTAGACAACGCCTCGCTGTCGCTGCGAGCTCCCAGCAGCCACTGCAACGACGGGAGCTCCTCCGGCTCGTCCCGCAAGAGGCCCCACTCCGACGCCGGCAACCACAACCACCACCACCACTCGACCAAGAGCAGCAGGAGCTCCAAAGGAGGCCTGAGCTCGTCCCACTACTCGTCGGAGGGCGGCCAGCGGATGATGGAGCACCACGGCCACGACGGAACCAACGGCATGCTGACCACCAACGGCCAACACACTGACTACAAAGACACTTTTGACATGCTGGACTCTTTACTAAGTGCCCAAGGAATGAACCTGTAACCCTCGGAGAGCCCCCAGTGTTGTCTAGAATAAGGTATTACCATGTTTAATAGAATTTTAAAAATTTTATTTGTCTTAAGTTATCTTGAATTCTGCATCGCCCTCAGTCGTGTCTACACACTGATCATTGACGATCCTCGATGAGCTGTCAAATGTAAAATTATATGCATAGAGCTGTGTACTACTAGCTTGCAACAAAAAAACAACCATGGTGAAGTTTTAAGAACGTGGCTGGAAAAACTGAGTTTTAAATGTTTTAAGGCGAGCTGACATGATTTTAACGTGCATGTTTTCAGTCACAAAAGGGAAGACGGCTAGTGTTCACAGCCATTGTGACAGTTTACAGACAGTTACTTTTTTTTTTTCTTTTTTTTTTTGTACGTTAAGATGTTATGTTCCACTAAAAATCTCAGGTCTTGAACTTTTTTGATATGAGAACGAACCTTCCTCTGTTTGGGTTTATTACCTGTATCTGTGGAGATGTTATCACCTCGTCCGTTTGCTGACGAAGACGGCAGATCTCTGGTTATCTGTCTTAGGAACACGTGGTCTGCCTATTTTTTCAAGAGAGTGCATCGATAGTTTTAAAAAGGAAAAAAAACGACAAAAAAATACAAAAACAAATGTGAGGCCGACTCCATTTGCTGTCTATTTGCTGTCTATTGGGACGTCCAAAGCCGCACCTGAACTTAATGTGCAGACTCATTATAGAGCTACAAATAAAGTTTACGTTACATCTGCTGTGAAAGTGCATTCAAGATATATCGGCTACAAATTGCAAAAAGGCCTTGTGATTGTACCTTGTCAATCGCTATTCAGTATGATAAATGTTAAAAAAATACAGATCTCTAAAATACAATTGTGTATATAGGACTGTAGTTCAGACTTAAAAACTGTTGGTTTATTGCATCAGTCCAGACCTTCCTCCATTCAGTGTATCATGAGATCTAAAGCAGACTGTATTGATGAACATATCCTCGATTTGTGTATTGGGAGCCCAAATAAAGGTGTAAAAGTGTTTTGTTTATTTTGTTTTTTACACCACATTTTCTGTGTGTGGTGTGAATCCGGAAGCGTATTTACCTTTATAATGTACAGCTAAAAGCTACTATAACGGCTATCAGCTGATGATAACAGAAGTATTTTGAGCTTCTCAAGTGCGACTATCTTTATTTTTCAACCACTTCCCACAGTGGACAGAGACTCTGTTTTTAAAGGAGTCATCACCAGGAAATCGCAATTTCTCTTGTTAAAACATGCATATTGGTGTTTGACCTCAGTTGAAACTTGCCTGAAAAGCTGGAGTTTGAAAGTGGCGCCGTTTTTTCGCTTCGGCTCTTTTTCCGAACAGGAATAGCACACAAGGGTGTGCCTTCCTAAAGCACCAGATTTTGATTCTGCTCCTACGGTGACCTCACCGTGGAGGCTACTTGCCTCTTTCACCACCCAACCAACCCCGCCCCGTCCGCTACCTGAAATCGCCGAAGCGGTACCAGGGGGCTGTTGGAGTCTGCATGCAGGCAAGCCCCCCCCCCGGCTCTGTCCTTCCTGCGGCGAATCAACGCGCGCCTCATTACATATTATACAATGCACATCCGGACCAGTCAAAACCTCGCGCGTAATCTCGCGTGATAAAGTCGCGGTAGGAAAAAGGGTCAGAACAAGCTCAATGTTTGATTAAAAAAAAAAATTTTTTTCTAATAAGTTTTACGAATTGATCCAAAGCGATCCAAGGGGGGCTGGATACGTAAAAAAAAACAGGTTATGACTCCTTTAAAAGGCAGTTAGTGGAAGTTGAGTTCAAGCAGCATTGATGAAATGAACAAAGATCATTTACAGCTAAATATGGACCTTTTTGTTCACAGAGTTGTCTCTTGACCATTTTTCAATCTCGGTCTGACACCCATGCAAAGTCTTCACCTCTAAACTCGTTATAAAATCGATGATATGAAGCACTTGGGATTCTTTCGCTGCCGAGCGTAAAAACACTCTGCAAACAGCACTCAGCAGAAAAACAAATATAAAATGAAAGCCCTTAATTTTGGCCTGGAAAACACACGCAGCATGAAAAAACTGAAGAGAAGTGCCAAATCATGCTGATGGTTTAATCCCAGCCTCATAATATTGGATTTATTCTCCATTGAATTTTAAGCCCTCGCTGCATTTGAAGATAAAACAGTCATTTGTCAAACGCCGCCAAGGAAAATTCTCATCAAAACGCAGCTCATAATGGTCATTTCCTGCTGTCTAGTTACAGAAAGCTGATTGATTAATTGATTGTTAAAGGTCAATAACCCTAAAAATGCTGATTACATTAACTGACCACATCATTGGCAATAAGTAGAGGAGTGCTGGAGTGATTAGTAGTTGGGTTGCTGTGCCACTGAATTAGAAATGTTAATGTGAATGATTAGAGATGCATGTTGAGCTGCTGCCTGAGCACCATATTCAGATTCAGAGTGTTTTTTTTTTTGCATTTAGCATTTTGCATCTTAGCAGGATTTTTGTGTCTTCATAATTATCGGAGCTGTGGGTGAAAAATGTGTTCATCCTCTTTTCATCGCTGAGTTACCTTGAGGGCATTTTTTCCCCCTCTTTTGTTCTTCGGAAAAGAAACAAGTAGAAGACACTTTTGTGTTTGACAGTGAAACCTGCTATTTGGTCCCTTCAACAGAACCTCAAGGGGCTTTCAAGGTTTATCTTTGTTTCTGCACTCTCACACAATACAGCGCTGATGGTTCATTTGCGGGTGGAACATAAATCCAGTTCCTGATAATTAACTAGCACCCTCAGAGCAGACGCAGCGCTTTCACCAAGTATTACCTTCTAATTTTAGCGTGGAAAGACAATGGGGAAATTCAGCAGGAGGATGTCAGTGAAAACTCAACCATCTGGACATTTCTCGCGTACTGGTGGGAGGGTGATGATTTATTTTCAGCATCCTCTCAAGCTGAATAAGAGACGCCTACTGCTCGAAAATCCGCAGAGAGGAGGAGATATGAGAGCGGCTTTTGTGAGCAGCAAATCCCAGAATTAAGAAGCCATCTGAAAGGAAAACTAGCGGCCAAGCTCTAATTACAACTCAAAGAACAGGAGCGCACAGAGCCGAGTGCAGGCAGAGGTCCCACACACAAATACCATTATTATCATCACTATGACTGTGTGAGCAGCACATCAACACATGATCCAACTTTCCAGGATGATTCAAAGCCAGGATGCTGCTTTTTAATATTCTGCCAGATCAATACTTGATGCATCGTTTGACTTCATTTTGTTTGGGATAAGAGCAATCTCAGCCTTTTTTACTGAATTCATGTTTCTAGTGTTCAGCACAATTTCCTCTACTGCTCTACTGCCTCATGTCCACTAGATGGCAGTATTACCTTTGGCCTTCAGTGGCAGCAGAGCAGATGGACAGCACAAACATTCAGCATCATTTCCTCTGTTTTTACAGGATTTAAAAAAAAAAAAAAAAAAAGCAAACAAGATGCAGCATTCAATAACCTTGAAGAAAGGACGTCGCTTTTTATGCCATAAATCCAAGGTGTCTCTCTGCACACTCAGTGATCCTCCATCACAAACAATCACACACACATACACACACACTGTCACAAACTTTGGATGTGATCCATCTCATTAACAGATTCAGATAACCGTCGGACAGCGGAGGCTCAGACACATTCCAGGAAATGTCATGGCACTTGGTGGAGTTGATCAAAAGGCCTCGGCAGAGCGGCACTCCGTGCACTTATATCCATATGAGTCTTAATGCAAATGATGTCCAGGAAATTGCACAGGAAAGTGGCATAATTATAAGCCATTGAAAGTCCATTGTCATTCCTGTCTGAGAGGTCTCTCTTGAAAAATCAGGAGCTGATGGAAACCCCTCTAAGTACCTGAGATAGAGCCGGAGGGGGAAAATGACTGGGCCCGGGCTGCCATTATGCCATGGTAGCGCAATTATATCCAATGATTGGCAGGAGCATAAATTAGCCTCTGTCTTCATAGTGAGGTATACTTTTTTTTCTTTTTTCCAACCAGTGCTAAGGTATCTGTTTTTCTCATTGTGAAAAAGAAAAAAAATCTGCAGCGTTCTCTTCAGCCAGCTGTTCTCAGAGAAAAACAAGACATTATTTCACAGTTTTCCTCTGTAATTATTCCTTTTACTACCCCAGTTTATTTCTCTGCCCGATGCAAATGCATCCTCTAGTGGCCTGAACACCAGAGATTCATGTTCGTGGTGGGAACCGCAGAGCACCAGCTGTCCTTTAAAAAGAGACAGCTAAAAAAAAACACACACACATACACACACGCACAGTTGATGTGAAATGTCTTCCTTCCCACTCGTCCCCAATCATCAATATTTCACCAGCTTCGACATTTGAACTAATTATGGTGCACCAATGGCCTATTTGAGCAGGGTCCTGTCAGATGAAAGCTGCCAGGTCCTTCCTGTCAGCGGTGGAGGCTGCGGAACCAAACGACAGCGGTGGAGGCTGAAGCCATTAAAATGAATGGAGAGCACCTCTAACAATCACACACACACAAACATGAGAGCCGCTGCTTCTGTTACACACAAACACATTTGCGGCCTCACTCATACCACACTGACACACGCAAATAAAGAAGAAAGCAATGCATACATACATGAATCACTGCCACACACACTCATCCAGACACATACAGACATGCATAAACATGATGTGCTACAGTAGCTCACACACTCACAGTGACATGCTCGCCACCTGTGTAGGTTGTTTGGCCTCCTCATCCAGACCTCTCTGGTTTTAATTAGCCTGCTGCTGAAGTGTTTTCCTTTTTATATTCTCTGAAGAGCGACGATAACGGCTAGAGCCGAGATGGAGGCTCTCTGCTGGTTTGTTTCATTAGGGAGAGCATAATGACCCTGCAATCACAACACCAAGAAAATACCTACCCTGATAATTATTTTCCCTCCTAATGGTTCAGTTTATACTCTGCTATGCCTTTTGTCATCAGCGCCTCAACAACTGAAAAGACTGTAGTCATGCAGCCAATAATAAAAATCCTGTGTGTGTTTTTTCCTTTTTTTTTTAAATCTAAAAGAAAAAAACTGAATAAATGAGTGTACATACGTCCATACAGGCCTCACTGAGTGGTTTAATGATGGTGAAAATTACATGAATGGCCTTTGCTGTCACAAATCTCAGTTCAGCTTCAGAGTTTCAGAGACTTGGAGAGAGTTGAAGCAAAGTAACGCTGAAGTCGCTGGTGGCTCCATACTTTCCAAAGACACAGAGACATAGTGAACTCTGAAAGTTCTCTGAACCCTTCCTTGGCATGACGGTGAGTAGAAAACTGGTGAATTATCAATTTTGGGTGAAGTATCCCTTTAAACGTTTCTGCAGCGTTTTAGTATTTTTCAGCTCATTGTTTTGGCTTCATACAGCCTTCAGCTTTTATGTTTCCTTTCATGACTATCTACCTGGTTTCCAACAACAACAATGAAAAGAGCTCTTACTGTACAGAACCTAGAAAACAGCAGACAGACTGAAATCCCAGACTCCTTGTCTTCTTTCAATCAAAGGCAATGAATTGACCTTGTCTACTATAGTAAGAAGTAAAGATGAGCAAACTTTTTTTTTATAGACCTCACAAACTTCGCAGCAATATACAAATATAATTGATTTAGTTTGTTTGAGCAGCTTGTTCTGGAAGATGCTCCTCAAAATATATCTTTTTATTTGCCCAGGCTAAAAATGCAGACAGGACTAGACAGCTTTGTGTAACAAAATGAGCTCTGATGTCTATCTGGAGTCTACTTATGCAAGCAACCTCGCGTGGCACTTGGTTCCACAGCAGGAAAAAACACTGACATGAATTGATAATGATTGGTAAAATGTTCTGATAGTCTAAAGCGAACAGCCTTTGATGTTTCATAAGCTGCACAAGGAAAAAATGAGATAAATGAGATTTTCCTAAGTTGCCATTTTCACTGTGACGTTTGTTTAGGATCAGTCTTTTGTGGAGGGACGGCCTGATAAAATAACTATCAACAAGTCCCCGGACGTCCTATACTCAACGTGACAGAAGCGTTTTTTGGATCGCCAGGTTTTCCGCGGGAGATACAGCCGGGTGTCATCGGTGTAGCAGCGAAACAAAACGCTATGGATTATGTGGCCGAGTGGGAGTGTGAGGAGGAGGATGAGTTGGTTATTGAGAAAGCTGAATTGGAAAGGTAGGAGTTGAGGCTTTCCAAAGCTGGATTTAGGTCGACAGAGCATAGAAATCTGGTTTCTCTGTGTTCGCAGCAGTCGGGTGAAGCAGTGGGGGTGCTGCCAAGGGTTTATTGATATTTTAAGGTGAAGCAGCACAGATGAAAATAGTGACTCTGGTTTTGGGTTTGACATATGATAATGGTATTTTGCTTCTATAACTACTGTGGTTTCATAAGATATATTACACAATAATGAAAAACACTAAAATCTATATATTTTTATTTCCTGCTGTGCCAGGCAAGCACAGCAGGAAATAAAAAGCAGCCACTGTCACAACACTAAAAGGCTTTTTGTATTTGTGTTCATATTTAGCATGTTTGCCTTTGTTTGACTGCGGTTCCCGAAATGCTGACATTGAGATAATGATGCCAAAAGATTATTTATCATCTGTCCACATGTCCTTAACAGCAGAGGTCTGCATGTGTGTGTGTGTGTGAGGTAGTGATTCGTGTTTGTGTGTCCATTGTGGGTGTAACAAAGCTTAATCCTTTGTGTGTGTCTGAGAGTAATATCCCAAAGAGGCACCTGCTGCAGGATAATTCCTCAGTGTGTCGTCCTTCTCTCTTTGAATCAGCCCCTCATTAACTTAAAACGACTCATTAACTCATTCCAGCACATATGTTACAGTACATGTGACGCTATGAATAGCTTATGAAGCGCTTGCCATGTGTGGATATATTTATCTACCACATCCTGATACGCTGCACTCAAACCAAGACGCTGTATCTTTATTCATTTGCTCCGTTTCCCTGAGTGTGTTTGATTGCTGTATTTACCGGTTGTATCATCTTTATTGCTCTTCTTCTCTTTAGCTAAAGCAAAGTTCCCCCACAGACATTATTAAAATTTCATCTGAACTTAGCTAATCTATTAAAGGGCCACAGCCACGACGCTGCACGGCATGTGGAGACATGGAGGAATGCACTGCAGTTCAATGTGTGCAGATAAATGGATCAAATAATGAAACTGTGGATGTATTTCTAGTGTTGTGAACAAATTAAGCTGTCGTTAAGGAAACTAATTAAACAAGAAAATGACATGAATGAGTCTCTCTTTCAAAAATCTAATTTTATTATTTCCGATGTGTGCTTTTTTCCTTTTATATACTTGGCAAAGGCTGAAGGGAGAAACTGTTGAGAATAGAGGAGTGATCAGTGTGTGACTAACAAGGACAAACCAGAAGAAGAAAAGGCAGCTGAACCTAATATTTCTGTCAATTTACCAACTGTGGGCTTCAAAGACGCGAGGAACGTTCAGCAGAGAGATTTTTTAGAAGATGGGAAGGTCAGGGGATTTTTTTTTAAGTTTCAAAGTGTTTGACGGATAATTGAAACTTCCTTCTGCTCGCACCTTTTCAAAAACATCAGAATGAGGGACGGGCTTTGTCTGGGCGTTTACACAACTTTACAAAAACAAGACGTGTCGACTTCCTCGGTTCATGCAGACTGTGCTGGACAGGTGGTGACAGGCGTGTTGAAAGTGTCTGTGTTACAAAATTAGCGCGTTATTGTATCAGTGCAGATGAATATCCGCTCTGTCTACTGCAGAGTCACTCTCCCCAGAGGGAATCCTGGTTGTGCCGTCTTCCTCTGTTGACAAAAGTCGACAGATGAGACTCAGATCTCATTTAACTCGAGGCCATTCAGAACAAGTGAAAAGCATCTCCTCATCTCCTCCAACATCCTCCACATACCTGAGATGCACTCACCATGCACTTCTCTACCTCTACCTTGCACTTGTTAAACCGATGTGAGCTTAGTGCTTACATCAAGGTTTCGCCACTTGTGAGCATGGATTAAGATGACGGATGGTGAATCTAAACCATCCGTCCTTTCAGACATCATGTCACACAAACCGGTTCATTTGAAGCAAACTCCTGCCACGAACAAACCACAAGTACAGAAAAGTTACGACTCAACTTTGTGCCTGAAGTTGTCCTTGTCTTCAAAGATTCGGCGGCAGAGACCCTTTTTCTCCTTCTTCACACACAGGCAGATGTTAGATCACACCAACGTGATTCAAATCCCCACCGACTATCATATGTCTGATGTCAAAGTAGATCACAACACCCATGTTACCGCCCAGCTGCTTTCACACAGCCAACACCAGTGCTGCTGCTACTTAATTGCTGGTACCAGCGCTGCCTGTTCTGTAACGCACCCAACACAGATCAAGGACATCATGTGTTGAAAACTAACTGACTAAAAGTTAAATTATCCAATGGTGTGGACTTATATAAATGCTGGCACCGTGCTGACTTGGTTTTTACACTCTCAGGATTAGCGCCGGTGCTTGTGCCACGTGAAAAGCCCTCGCTTCTGCAGGTATATCTGAACACCTCGCTCCTTTCATCATTGCTGGCAAACCGGCCCGCTCTCATATAATTAAATAAGATTTATATCATCACATAGAATAATTCTGTGTGGGCCGGTGGTGAACGTTGCTATAGCCAACTTTCCCCCCTTCTTTTTTTATTTTTTTGCACCAGCCCACTCACACAGTAATTGAGAAACTGGCATAACTGTGTATACAAAAAAAAAGGAGAAAGGAGAAGAAAAAGAAAATGTAGTGTGGGTGTGAAGATGTCCACGGTTGAAGTGGCCAAATTCAACCCACTCAAAAAGCCGATTGTGAAAGTGCTCATCAATAAATTTCAATAGACATTTGTGACACAGGTATAATTGGTTTTGCATCAGCATGGAGCATGATTAATATGTATGATGAAAGATTGATGACAGATTGGTTGTATTTCACGTGGCTGCACATTTCTTTTTCATTCACGTGTATTTTTAGCGCCAGGTTGTGTAGCAACAGCTAATGAGATCATTTACAAACTAATTTGAGAATGACCATCATTTTTTAATATTGTTAAGTCATAGAAAATCAAAAAGGAAAGAACCAAATGAAACACTGCTCCTGGTTACAGTAAATGCACCAACTGTGTATTAACAGCTCCACTTTGCCTGTTATGCTGCCGGAGGGACACAGCTTTTTAGAAAGCTTTGGCCGACTGTTTACATTGAAATGCCAGCCTAATGAAAAATGTACAACATTGTGTTTGCAAAAGCAAAAGGTGTTTCCTTCCTTCCTGGTTTAATTGGGCTAATTTATAAACTATAAGATACACAGAAATCTTCCGCCGACGCTGAGCAACTCTCAAACTTACACCCCAAGAAAGTGTTCCTCACACTTTACAAGTGTAAACCCTGGCCTCTGCAAACTTCCCAAAAGTTTTGGGAGTCAACTCTGTGTCTTTTTTGTTAGTTTTATAATTATGACTACAAGGTGATAATCATCTAGTGGCAGAAATCCCAGATCTGGATCACCACCAAAGGCGATTCAATTGTTGCTGAGACCAAAGCCAATCTGTCCACCGATACCCACCGAAAGAGGTTCATCCAGTTTGAAGAAAACCCTAATGGAGAGATAAGAGCTCATGTTGCTGCTCAACTCTGCTGAAATATAATATTAAAGTGGCGAACCTGTAGCTGTGTTTATAGAAGAATGAGGATGATTCGCAACATGTGTGAGAAGGTGAGCTGTTTTTCAGCTGCTTGGACGGGATGAGGTTCCCTTCTGGCATCTATAAAGCATTACACACACTCCAATATGAAATTCAAAGAGCCAGAGAACACAACAAAAAAGTAAGTTATCAGGAGTGTGGAGTTTTTTTTTGTTTTTTTTTTAAAGAGTTTGACGTGCCAAGAATCCACTAAGTGTTTGACTAGGAGCTAAAAAAGGACTGCTTTAGTAGATGTAATCCACAAACATGTCTTGCCAACTGGAGAGAAGTGATGGCACGGAGGACAGGCTGCTGATATTTTTTCACAATGACTTGAAAGCGCCTTGATTTATTCCTCACAGCCCTGCGCAGACACGCCGCCACATGATCTCAGTGGCGGCGTAAGAAGCACGGGTAAATACCCAGTCCAACCTGAAGGCAACTTCAAGTCACAATGTACGTGCGATTTAAGACGTTGCAGCAGCCCCTCACACTGATCTGTAACAAGATATCAGGCGCTGTTCGGTTGCTCACGCTGTGTGTTCAAGGCATTATGGGATGTTGTAGTGACGGAGAGGAGGTCTGATGGAAGACAGTCGCAATCGCCCTCTCCTCATTAGATGCAGGGCTGACTGTGCTCATTAGGCCGGCGGCAGCGCAGTGGGGATCTATTCTCCTGAGGTGACCAAAGGTGCTTACACAGACCTTCCAAGTCTCAGTAATGATGCCCCAGACCTGTCACTCTTGTCACAAGACTGACATGACCTTTTTCTGGCTCATGCGCTGAAGGGGATAAAAAAAAGTATCCTAATTTCAGTGAATGAGGCAAGAGAACCCCTGTTTTGCCCCCAAATGAGAAAAAAAATGCCCATTTTTCCATCAGCATGCTCTGTGGAACTTTCCGTTATGTTATTCACTTTTTACAAAAATCGACAAAGACCCTTTCCTGTGAATTTACTGGCAATTAAAGTGATTGCAATTCAGGTTTTAATCCGAGGCGAGAAAGAAAGCCAGACCTTGCCATTAAGACCTATGAAATAGAGGCATGCTGAGCAGCGACAAAGTGGCTGAATAGATGTCTGGAAGCAATCTATGAAAGATGGCTGATCAATGGCCGCAAAATAAAACAGGAGATGAAAAGACGACTTTTAAGGCTCATGAAAAGGAAACTTGTTGGAGGGGGTTTTGTTCTGCTTTCCATTTTTAACCCCAATCATCTGAACATGGCATAAATGAAAGGGGAGAGCGATAACAGAGTAGCCCACTGTGGCTTTCTTCCCTCTGATGTCAAGTGCCGCCAGGACTCTTACGTAACTGTAACCCTTTAACCGATCAAAGGTATATTGTGTTAATGCCATAAACATGAGGCTTAAATATTTCATGCATGTGACCTTTTCCATTATATATAAATATATATAATTTGCTTCTACACTGATTAACACACTGACGCAAGAGAATACATTCTAATGATAATAAAATGTAGATGAGGTCACATCAGTCCTGAATTGCATTAGGTACAGATGCCATGTAAAACAATGTGGTCAGATCCAGTCCTCACAGGGGCCTTTCTAAACAAAACCTGATTGTAATGGGCCACATGAGGTGCCAATTTAGCCCCACACCAGCTCCAACATACAAATGAGAGCGAGCTACAGTGAAGACATACATTAATCCTAGCCAGATTGGGGACTGTATGAATTATGCTAAGAACCTTATCTGTTATTTCCCCTGATCTCCTGCTGGGTGAATTGATTGCGTTTTTGGTCTTAATCCGCAGCATGCCATGCATCTTGGGAGACAACCAGGGAGCCATCTTGAATAAATAGAATTTGGACTTGACAAAAGCCATCTCCAGCTGAGCAATGAGAAAGCATCCTTTTAGCACTGCACATCCCCTACTATGCCGGATGACATTAGAAAATAGCCCGCCATGGTGTACATGGGATTGTTGTATCGATTGCTCTGTTACTGGCTTCAGCTGTATTTTTTTTTTCTTTCCTCCTGGAGTATCATTTTGAAAAAAATGCCTTCTGTTGCAGCGGGCCTCAAGAAACATCTCTGTGCAACCAGAGAGGGTGCTTTAATGAGATTAATTAGATCGCTTATGAGTGATGGTCCTCCACCAATTACCTGGGCCATAATACCATTTTCCTCCACCCAGGGCGTCGCGCTCCGCCGAGCGGTGCCAGCACGAGGCTGCGGCAGGAGATGATTAATCATCTCATCACCATCCCAAGAGATAATGTGACAATAAAGACAAAAGCCTCTCGTCGGCTGTGGCTGTTTAAAGCCAAGACTTCCTTCCTAGATGTTGACTCGAGAGTTCAATTAGACGACACAGGTCCAGCCTTTTATTGTACAAGCTTTCTGGTTGTTGAAACACAACACCGCAGAGGTCTGACTAAAGGTCCACTCCTATTCTGTAATGAGGTTCTCTAGTTCACATTCCTCCAGACGACAGAACATCAGAGCTGTCGTCCCTTCTTTTTTTTTATTCCACTGCTGGAAGAGCGCAGCAGGGGAGGTTTCGGGCCTCCCTGGCGTCTATTTCCTCTTCCTTGCTGAAGGGCAGCGAGGGTCACAGGCACAGAGGGTTCACAGTGGAGAGTATGGCAGCCAGGAATCAAACCACAGCAGGATTCAGCCACGGATTGGAGAGCCAACGGCTGCACGCGGCGCTCTGTGCAGGCTTTTATTGGCCCTTCTCCATCACACCTGTCACACAAGATTGGGTTTGTAGAAGCGCTTCCTTCAGCTTGAAAAGGCCAAAGTAGATTATGAGGGCAGGCGAGGTTGAAATGGAATAACCAGTGGAATGGCGCCAAATATAACGCCTTGCTGTCTGAATGCAAATCATGATTGAATTATGAATGATTTGTATAGTTTACTGTCAGTTCCTGCCTGGTCGGAGCAGCACACATTTTCATGTCACAGACCCCTAAAAGGACACACTGTCAGCAGCACAACCTACAGGGGAATGGTACTGAGAGTCAAACCTACAATTACATTTTTATACATAATATAACGTCTTTAATTGAGTAAATTCCTATGGAATTGAGTCATAACGATGTTAATCTATTTCTCAATTTTCTTTGGACCCCCCCATGAGCCTTGTCGAGGCCCCTGGAGGTTCAGTGGCCTACATTGTGACACACAGGGGGTGTAAGTCTGATGTTAACATGAGGTGTTGCATTGATACCCAAATGTTTCTTGATTCTTAAGCACGCAAACAGGATTTTTTGTCTTATTATATTATATTATATTACTATTTTCAGCTCTATATACATTAATATTAAAGTACCATTACTGTATATTTCTCTTGTATTAACTGTCTTTAACTTTGACATCAGGTTCACCTCTAAACTGCACTTGCTTTGACTTCTGTTTGCTTTGGATTTTCTTCAGGTGGCGCTATTTTTCTTCTCTCCCTCCTCTGTCTTTCTCATGTCACTATTCTGTGCCTTTCCAGCTATAAGTCATTATTTCCGCTACATTTTTGCCCCGGCTAATTTTGGCCATGTGACGTTCACTGTATGCCATGTTGCTATGTAACATGTTGAAATATGTCTGCAGCAGTGGCGCTGAGGCAAAGATGTTGATTGCACTTGATGGAGAAAAAAAAAAGAAAGAAGAAAAGTGAGTTGGGTTTTGCTCTGATGCTGACCTGAAAAAAACAAAAAACAGGAGGGGTGTGTTAGACAGAGAGCAAACAGGCAGACCTCTGCAGCCGTCTGTCGGTGCTCCAGTCTATCTTTATTACTGTCATCACCTGCAGAGGTAATGTTTTTCCTCTGGGCTGATAGGTTGTCCAATGCAAACAGTGTCACGCGGATGCATAACCGCTCTTTACCCAGCAGACCCTCTGGGAAGAACATGAGACGTCTTCATCTGGGCGCTGCCTCATTATGGCTCCATCTGACAAACACACACACACTTCCTCCCTCTTCCAATATACACTTCTCTGCCAAACACACACGCTTTATTTGTGTAACGTGCAGAAACACACTTTGGCTACACTTTCTCTCTGCCTTCCTTCTTCAATCACTTTCTTCTGCACACACACACACACACGTGCAAACACACACACCTTTTGGGTGTAATAAAACAGCAGATCAGAGTCATTGGCTGCTGACAGGGACTGACACTGAAACCTGCTGTTGTTGGAAGGCTGCCTGGGAGATGTTCATTACTCACAAAGCTTGTCGGTTTGGACAGGAGAGGAACAACGGTCTTATTAAGTGGAGACCTGGAGCAGCCGTAGGGGAAATACACATACACCCACGCTCGCACCCACATGGGCTCTGAGAAAGTTTGAGGCTGTGGCTTCCACCGAGCGCTTCCATTGGCCGGGAGAAGTTGGGCCTGCCAGAAAAATTAGAAACTTTCCAGCGATGGCAGGAATGTGCTGAGTTGGGTAGTTTGACAAACAGACAAATCGTGACATGACAACATCTGCGACATTGTCGACGGAGCCTCGGCCTCGGAGGGGGAAGTCAAATTCTGCTGCGGAGGAATGTGACGGCCTCATTTTCACAGGAGCCTGCTGATATTGATTGGAGTTTCTGATGTCTGTCTGGCTCATTGTATAACTCTCACAAGAACAGATTCAATATTCCCAACATCGCTGAACCTGAAGCCTTGTTTCCATAGTAACTCTGCTCTCCGTCTCTCTAAACATAGTCCTCCTGACTGACTTTAGCTCTGTTCAGATCATCAAGCACAGCTGAAGAGGAGGTAGATGCGTGGACGTGGACAATGATGTTCCTGACTTGAGGCAATGAAACGATTTGCGAGCTTGTCAGAACAACCAACGTCTTGGTGTATTTACAGTCCGAACCGTGGTTAAAGCACCAGCAGAACAGAAGGAGACACATGTAACATGATGAAAATAGGTTTTTATTTCACTCAGGAGAATGCATCTATCATCCAGGGGTGGACGATTCGCATGGTGCTACTTGTTGTCATTGAGGACACTTGGTTGTGCTTTCTGGCGTAGAGTTTTAATCGCAAAGCCCCCCGGTTCATCTCTCACCTGCTACTTTCCACCAAGTTTGCAAAATCTTAAAATAGCAGCATCTTTCTAAACAACCTGCTCCATTTCAGCCTCGAGCAAAAAAGGGGGCCGTCATAAATCAAAACTACCGCACTCGTGACGGTTCGGGGACGAGAGAGGAGCTGGCTGAATTTGCATTTGATGTAGTCGTCACTGTTTTCTTTACTTTTTTTTTTTTCTCCTTATTTCAGGTAAATCTCCACTGTTACAGCATCTCCCTGCAGCAGGGTCCAGCAGGGCGCGAGTGATATCATCGGAAAGTGAGGAAGAAGCAGAGGCGACTCCAAAGAAAAGCTGGCCTTTCATCCTAATCTGTCACAGTGAATGGCATTTGCGGTACCATAATGTGAAGCTTGTCTTTGAAGAATCACGATGCATCTTGGTCCAAACTGTCAGCAATCATGTCACCAATTTGATTCAGGAGATTTTACACCTATACAACCCTTACTAAACCTGTGTGTCGTCTCATTTCCTGATGAAGAACCTACTGATGTCTGACGCAACCTTGGAGGCAGCAGCACTCTTCCTCATCCGGCTCCGTTCTTTGGCTTGCTGAGCCGTCCTCTGTGGAGAAAAATGGAACATGATGTAAGAGGTTAAATCTGCAGTCGGCGCAGAAGGGAAAAAAGTGAGATCAATATATCGAGCATCTTTAGATTAAAGTGTCTGAGCGGTGGCATAAACAGCGAAGAGGATCCCCTTATCAGAACGCCCAGTTCTCCACATCAGTTTATATACGTCAATGGAGGAAGCATCTCCGTCCAAACTGACACCCACTCTGACAAAAATGCTCTCCGGCGTGACAATAAAGCACATTTATGGTTACAATAAAAGCTGTATTTTATTTTGAAACCTCTGCGGCTCAAATCAGTTCTGTTTTTAAGAAGTGAATTGCCAATGATTATGAAAAATTGGCCTAAGATGCCCACAGAGGAAAATGTTCCCAAGACAGATATATAGTATTTTGCCACAAACGCTATATATCAATATGTCATACAACCACATCATGTGATGTTATTACAGAGAATATCTATATAGCTTTGTGAGCGATGGTATGACTTTTGATCTATGTGTTTGACCATGTATCACATTACTGCCATCGCACATGATCCTCAACATGAGTGATGAGTTTTTCTTTTCATACGTGGATAAAGGAGTGGTCCATCCACTGTGCACCTTAAATGTTAGATAAATTGCTTTTGCCCCTTAAGCCCTTGGGGTTGTTATGGGTGCAGCGGTGCGGGTAGTTCACGTACGGCTTTGTGGCAGACGGAGCAGAGTGTCTGCAGGTTGTCCAGAGAGCACTGTCCTCCTCCGCTGTAGACCGGCCGGATGTGGTCCACCTGCCAGAAATCCCCTTCGACCGGAGCGCGGATCATTTCATTCAGCTAGAAACACACAGAGGGGAGCGGTGAGCGTCTCGGTACACTGACTACCCTTGGATGGTTTCATAAAGCGCTCCAAATTGCCCAAAACAAGCTGTGATTGCACGGCCTTCCCAAACCATCCATCTATGCTGGAGTTAATTTTTGTTGAACTGATGTTATTTCTTCACTAGAGCTCAGTGTTTCTGAGCTCTATACTGACCCAAATTGTTATTTTACAGCACACCAATGCACACACACACACACAAAATCATTCATATCAAACAAATCTCTGCACCGCAGGGGCACTTCTGCAGTGTGCTCCACAATAACAAAAAGATAAAAATAAATGAGACAGCAAAGCACATAAGTGTCAGAAATCTACAGCAGTAAATAATGAAAACAAAAAACGCAGGATGCCTCTGATAAAGGTTTAAATGCTGAGATTAATGTAAGCTCATGTGACTGTGAGGATAAGACCAGTTGATGAAAATAATAATTGCACCAAATCGATGACAGTGAACTTTAGCTCTCTATTATCCATCACACCCAACAGATGCCTCAGGTGCAGCCTTATAAATCACCAAAATGCTTATGGCCTACATAATGGGCAGCTGTATAGGGAAACTTAATCAGTGACTATTTGTGAGTGTGACAGACAAAGGCACTGAAATGAGGTTAAATAGACCAGAGGGAATCACACTTTACAACAGGATGCATGCTTCTACATTCACATTTTTGTCAATTTGTGACAAAACGCTTCTTGATTTCCTTCGTTACTGGCGATCGGCCAAAAATGTCACACTCACTAAGTTGGTCTATCAATTTCTTTTTGGAAGAAACCTACCAACACTGAACTAATGGGTCGCATACTGTGTAGTCATTTATAAAAGAATATCATGAAAAGTACCCGATAACTTTCTCCTGGACTCTGAGGCAACTGTTCATGCTAGCAACGGCGTTGGAGCGATAGCAAAGCTCCTTTCATGCAGCTTCTTTATGTTTTCAACAAAAGTCTCTGCCACAGCTTCCCAATGATTTTAATATGGTGCATACCTACCTGGTTAATGTCACATATTCACTGAAATCACACAGAGATACATATGAATGAAAGGAGATGAGATGGAAGGCTGTGATACCAAACAGCTGACCTTGCTAGGACCTTGTTTTCTTTCTGTTTCTTTACATATAAACCTCAAGGTCCACAAGAACAGAGAGGTAACACTGTGAACAAAAGTGACCTGGAAATTGAATTACCACAATCTTTTATTTTGAAAAACTGAAAAGACACAATAAGGAGGGAGAGGCAGAAATTGAAAAAAGAACTGACGGACAGAATACAGAGGAAGCAAATGGAAGAGCAAATGATGATTGAGAGAATTAGAAACAGAGAGAGAGGAGCCTGATGGGAGGAGTTCAGGGCCAAAAATCCATTTTCCTGCTTTGAGTGCTCCTCTGCCGACATTAAGGCAGCGAGCTGGAATTGATCCCAACAGATTTAAAGACCAGGCATGCTCACAGGGGCAGAGTTCACATCCCTACACACACACACACACACACACACACACACTTGCACATTTCAGTCGATTCATCCTGCTTTTGTGCAGAAACCCATGAATCTTGCTGCACCAGACTCACTGATACACACTCAGACAAACTTCTGCTTACAGGCACCTGAAGGCCAATACAACCCAAAATACACACACACCAAAATACCAATACATGCACAGTACATACACACAGAAAGGGACCCCAAGGTACATATAAAGACCAGTACACACACACACACACACACACACACACACACACACACACACACACACACACACACACACACACACACACACACACACACACACACACACACACACACACACACACACACACACACACACACCAGAACCCCCAGCATGAACCAAAGAATGAGCCTATAATCTTGAGGCTCCTCCACCGCTGCGGCGTCTTATCATGTGGCTGAGTTTGTTTCCTCTAAAGCTCGGTGCATCGATTGGTGCTGATGCTGCTGCCGGCGGCACTGGGAAGGAAGGTGGTGTGTGTGTGTGTGTGTGTGTGTTTAAGGTGAGGGAGGGGGGGCTGGCTTTGCAGGATAACAGCCAACCAAATCAAACAGGCTTACTGGTCGAGGCCTGGCACTGGGAGAAAAAATCAATGGGCCCAGCAATCCATTTACTGGGAGCTGGCCCCTTGGAGTGCAGATCAACCTGTGTGTGTGTGTGTGTGTGTGTGTGTGTGTGTGTGTGTGTGTGTGTGTGTGTGTGTGTGTGCATGTGTGCGTGGGTGGGTGGGATGGAGAGCACAGGGCACTTTTATTTTTGCACTTACACAAACACAAAGACAAAAAAGGCTTTCCTTGTCAGTTACTTAGCTCCCATCAGGAGACTGGTGGAGCATCTATATATCGTAGCGTGTTTTAAATGTGTTTGCACTGTTACATACGTCATTACTGTTAATATTAATGCAACAACCTGCAAGGAAAACTCTTCTGTTACTGTGACTTGGGCTTATCGTAGTTTAACTTTATACTGAGTTTACTCCAGTGGTTTTCTCACTGAGGGGTCGTGACCTTTCCAAAGACTGAAATAAATCTGAGGGATCATCAGATGATTAATCATGGGGGGAAAAAACACCAAGTTTTGCAGCTTAGACGTGTTTAACCTTTTCTCTGATCTCTTCATTTGAAATCTTTGGGTCTCCGACAGTTATTAAAGAAAGAAGAAATCATCAAAGAAGTGGAAAGAGGAAATGTATTTTACATTTATGTTCTTAATGTAATGCTTTAAAGAGAGAGATTTTTTATTCTATTTTTTGAAAAGCGATCCAATATTGTTGTGTAGTCTGCTTGTTGTGCGCAGTCTTTTACAAACAGCATCTCCCACAAGGCCTTGATGTTTACAGGCAGCTCGAGAGGTGAGTTCAAGAGCAAATGGAGGTTTAGTTTGTTGTGGAGACGGCAGAGATCACAGCTGGAGCGCTGTAAAAAATACCTCCAGAGGAGAGCGAGGGCTGGTCAGCTTTATGGTTATGGATAAAACCACGTTCCCATCATGTAAACACCTTTGCCACTCAGTTGTTTCTTAAAGCAACAACCTTGTATATGTTGTATTTGCTGTTTTTAAAGGATTTACTCGTATTTCAGCAGTGCTGGATGTGAAATTAGTATTTTAATATAGGTTATAAAGTATATAAAAATTAAATATTGGCTTCCCTCACCTGTTTGAGTGACAGCTGGGCCAGCCAGGTGTTCTCCAGCATCTCCTTGCGTTGGGAGGGCGGAGCGTCACGGACCTTCAGGAACAGGTCGTGGGCGTGGAGGCCACAGAGCTGACAGATCCCCTGCTCCACCTCCAGCACCCGCGAGCGCATGTACGTTTGACTGGAGCGCAACTGGAATTCCTCCTGGCACCTACGGGTGGAAAAAAAACCAACATGGTAACATCTGGACTGAATTTACATTCTTTTTAAATTCATAACATAAAAAAAATCATCCTCTGTTCACAAACAAAGGTGTGTTTTTGCTACTGTACTGCAGATACCACTGTGTTTGTGCTGCTTTCAGAAGAGTCATGTGTTAAATTTTGATAACATCCAGCCAAAGAGAAGTGAAGTACATCACCTTGGCTGAATGACCTGCAGTTGGCTCTTGAAAGCCACTTCAGGAAATTGAATTTCCACCCTTAATAGGTAGCCTAAAGACTAAAGGCACACATGGACAAAACACGTTTTTTGAGTTGTAAGAATTTAGCAGACAGTCTTATTCAGACTGAGCGGGGAAAGGTGTAGAGTCTCGCTCAAGGATAGAAAGAAAATTTCAGACAATGAACCCCCAATATCTCTCCACTTAGTGCTAAAAGAGTCTTTATGTTGGTGTTAAACAGCAGAGATGAGGAAGTGAGGATGACAGGAAAAGATTAAGTAACGAGCCATTCTTACTATTAGAGCCTGACTATGTCTGGTCACAACGAACAGCATCATTTCAACTAAGCAAACCAAGGTGGCGTCATCATTGTACTGCTGTCTTTTTCCGTTTGTTTGGTACAAACTCCCTCGGAGCTTCGACTGTAATTGAATTTTCTTGGTGCCAGATGGGCGGGCTTTGGGCGCGGAGAACAGTGAGTAGTGGAAAGTTTAATAAATCACATTCACAAACTATTCCAAAGTAAATTTAACATCCTCCTCTGTGATTGACATTTTAGTTTGAGGCTGTGTTGAGTTGTCCCCAAACGCTGAGATTTACATGCATCTGCTGTTTGATTCACACTCTGCATTTTGTCCTCGAACTGGATGTTTTTGCATCACCTGTGGCTGCAGAACCGAGTGTCCCAGGCCCCGCCGGTGGCAGAGCAGGCCTGTTGGCAGGACAGACACAGAGGGACACCCTCGCTGTCCACAGCCTGCAGGTAACCGGACTGTCCTGGCGGCTGCTCCTCCGTTGTCTTATAGGACTCCTTGTCCTCTTTGTCCCGGCTGCAGAGACAGAAAATAGAGTGACTACATTTAGACACTGGATAAAGAGTTGAGTTTCTTATCAGTCTCATCTTCAGCTTCAAGCCTCAAAGAGACCACCACTGTTTTATCAGTGAGTCCATTGTAACCCACTCATCTGAGCAATTCATAGATAACGTACATTGCATGTAAAGATCTAATGTGAGAGTTGCAGTTTCAGCCGGTTTAAGCAGAGTAAAGTGTAAGGTACGGCACTGAGGAGCTGTCGAATTATACAGAATAATACAATCATCTCCTCTGTGTCCTCATTGTGCAGGTATCTGATCCTGGAGCAGCACAATTCAGATCTGCCACCACAACACTCACTAGTATCATTATTATTATCAGTGATAGAGACCTGGTGAATCTGGGTAAAGGAGCCACTGAGTTGCATGATGGGAAATGTAAGACAGTATTTTTGGAGATGGGCCTATACTGGGGATGAAATGTCAGGAACGTCTCAGGATGAGGTGAAATAACTTTCACTTCCTTGAATCATGTAAATCATCACAGCAGAGTGGAGTTAATGCAGAAAAGTAGAAGCCACCGGAAAGAGTTAGTGCAGGACAAAAGTGGTTCTCTTCAAGGGTCACAACATCGATTTCACACAAAGGTCGTTTTACTCATGGAAACTACAATTCAGCCTCTGTGAACAGTTTGTAAAATGTCGTCTGTGGCTCTGGAGAGTGAGAGGAAATAACCCTAATGATCAAGACCTTCTAGAGTCGGCTCTACCATGTGAGCAGTCGATAGAAAACCTGTTCCAGACTGGACGGGTGTAAGTGAAGACACTGCTGTGTTGCATGATGGGGGATTTCATACGTATGGTTGAATACTATGGAATAAATATCTGACACTTTTCTCTTTCAGGTTCCCTCACTTCACAAAACTGCAGCAGTAACCCTTTAAAGAGAGCTGAAATCAAGATAACAGGTAAACACAGAGGCTTTGTTGGATTTGCATTGACAGTAAACAACATCAAACAACAACATTTAAAAGAGAGGCAGATCAGAAACAATATTAGAAATATATAATAAAAAATACTGGTGAATCTGAGAGGATTAGAAAAGCCTCTGTCTGATATAATCTAATATATTTGAGAATTTATGAGGTCAGTGCACATCTCAACACGGCAGGTCTACGTTTATCGACCAGCCAGGTGTGGTACATAAAATGCTGTTAAATACATTTGTATGTGCACATGATGAGGTTTTGAGACCTTAGTGCAGTAAATTCTGGAAGAGCAGTTACCTTGACCTGTTTGACAGACCTCAATCTGCAGGGAAACATCCAGATTCAATGTAAACTTCGACTCTTTCAACCTCAGCAGAACAGCAAACACTGTTCAATAACCATTTGTCCCATAAGAAAAAAAAACCTGTGCTTGCTTTGTGGGCTGCAGATGCAGAGTTGAGAGACCTTCAGTGCTGTGAAATGTGTGTATGTACAGTGGATGGGGATCCAGAACATTTCTAATATGTGTATGTGTGTGTGTCTGTGTGTGTGTGTGTGTGTGTGCTCGCCCTTTTGGCAGAGGACAGCGAGTTTGGGCACTTGCCATGTTGTCCCAGCAGGGTG
This sequence comes from Decapterus maruadsi, assembly GCA_030347415.2. Classification (NCBI taxonomy): domain Eukaryota; kingdom Metazoa; phylum Chordata; class Actinopteri; order Carangiformes; family Carangidae; genus Decapterus; species Decapterus maruadsi. Next base: position 44,259,734 of record CM064886.1, read on the forward strand.
CTAGGGCGACGATGGAGGGGGACAGATGGACTAAATTCTCTTTCCCCGTGGTTTACAATTCAGACAGACAGAGAGAGGAACAAAGAGCCAAGGAGACAGAGAGCGCTACAGAGGGAGATTTAATCATTGAAATGGAGAAGAAAAACCCTCTAAAAAAAGGAACCTTGCCGCTTCAAAGTTGAGAAGATACCAAAAAAACTGGAAGCACCAAGAGACAAACGCTGTGCCAGCATCGTCTTGTGGATGAAAGAGAGACTGAAATAGACTTTTTACTGGTGTGCCCAAACTGAGACTGGTGAAAACATGGCACTTGGAAAAAAAAATCTAATCCAGAAATACTTGGGTTTGCTAGTGACTGCTAGAAAACTACGACTGCGCCTCATGTATACGAATGACAATTTGTTAAAATGAATAATTGTATATACTTTACATGACGCGTCACAGTCGTTTAGATTCATATATGCACAGAGCAGCTGAGCGTGTTGGCAGCTCTGCATCGCAGCATGAGGTAACTCTCTGAAAACTCATACTTCAAACCCCAGAAATCACGCAACATGCCTTCAGCAAACGGCACACAGGCTGCTAATGTTTACCGCTGCGGCTCATCTCTGATGCTTCATACCAAAGGAAACCAAAGGCACGGGAGGGGGAGGAGAGGGGGGGTGGGGTCTTAGGCTGGGCAAGTCCACCTGTCAGTCGATGCAGTGCGCACCCACTGTTGGTCAGGAGTCTGTTTTTAGCGTTAGCGCCTCTTGTAGACTCTGGGTTGGAGCGTTAGCAGTAAGAGAAGGTGTTTATGTTTCACTGAGTGAGAAGTGGTTAAAGTCTTACTTTAACCAGTATCAGTATTTTAACCTTGAAGAGCACTTCAATCACATAAATCCAAGCTTTTTGGTTTAAAAAAAAAAGGTGAACATCATGTTGTTGTGTGTAATAGTGTGTGTTGAGCTGTACACATGTGGACAGGCAGGTAAACAATATAGACACGTTTTGTAACAGAAAAGGTTTTACATTTTGGGGTTATAGATATTTTTTCATGTTGAACTATTAGTTTTTTTCTAATTAGCGGAATTCAAAGACCGATTGTGTTGAACTCGTATCGATACGGTTGTAAAGGTACAGTACAACAACTGAGTTTGGGTTCCCATCACCACTCACTGATGTGCAGAACGCCTTCTCAGACCATCCTATCCCATGAACCATTGCACACCAGTGACTATTCACCTTTTTCTAAACCATAATATGGCATTCTCCACAAATAAGTGTGTGTATTTGTTGCAGGTTTCCATAGTGATGCCCCCCCTCCCCTCCTTTTCCCTGGGCTGAGCTGGCTGTTACATCTCACCCTGTAGATTGTATTATGGTCTATATTTACTGTACTAACACACTGAGTGGGCCTCCACCGCAAGGCGCATGCAGGTCTCCATGGCGACAGCTGAGGAAAAGGAAAATGAAAATACACTGAATCCCAAAGAGTAAAAGCCTTCATGTGCCGTCGTCGTACGGAAACCTCGTCTTTGAAAAGACCATAAACACAAGTATATGGACGACATGGAGAGGAGATGGAGGAGGATTTCAATCTAAATGGGTGTAAAATACAGATCAGTTGTGTTGAACTTTGAGTGCAGAGGGTTTTTAAAGAGCTGTATGTTTGCCCTCTTCATCTACCTCTCTGCAGCAGGTGGTGTTAATGAAGAGGCAGACCTCCTCTTTGTGAAGAAGTTCTCCTTGGTGACCATCCGCACGCTGCCCCCCTCCTGCTGGACCTTGCTCAGGGAGGCCTGGGCCACTTCATCTCTGCTCAGGTACCTGTGAAAACGGGATAAACAGGGCTGTGAGTGAGCGAGTGGACGGGTGGTTTTGTGGATGTTATATAACCTGAGAGCCTGATGAAGAGAGCTGATTCACAGGTTGAGCATGGGGGAGCAGTTGCGAGGAGATGGATCCATAAACTTTCTCTTGATAGCGTTAATGCCGGCCGGGGCAAGATGGGGAATTTAATGTTGCTCGGGACTATTGGTAATCTTTCTGGGACTCACTCGCATCCATATAACACACACCAACACTCACAGGACTGCCAAAACTCCACAAACACCCTGAGTGTGGAGCCAGACGCACTTTTATATTTTTTCTTGGCAGTTGGCACCAATCTGTGTTTAAATGCAAAAAAAAAAAAAAAAAAAAAATCCTCCTTTCATTGCTTATTTTCTTTTCTGCTTGTGTGCTTGCTTATATTCTGTTTGTCCTCTTCCCCTGCTGAATCCCATTACTATTGCTGCTGCAGCAATCTAATTTCCCCACAGGCATCATCAATCATCTAATCTAATCCATCTGCCCCACCACTGTTTTTATGGCCCTTGTAATACAGATGCTAGGTGTGCAGGTTGGAAATTGCATGAAACACTACATGTCAATCTGTGCAGGATTAAAATGACCCAAGGATGTCTGAGTTGACAAGAAATACAGGAGATGGGGGTTTGGGGTGAAAAAAGCACTGACTTCTTTTGTTCGGGGTGTAAAAAATATTCAATACCTTGAGAGGAAGGGAACCAACAACGACCAAATGTCTCCAGGTAACATTAAGGCTTTTCAAAGAGGGATGATGGATCAAACTAATAGTCCCAGTAGAGCAGTTATCTTTTCTGTTTCCTCCTCAATAGGGAGGTCAGGCATCACGCAGCTGCTGGTGTTTTAGGGTTATCTTACAGATATTTGATGAAGCCATCAGGCTTTAAAATTTTTCCACATTTCCACATTTGAGAAGCAGCATGAGTCTTATTCCAATTGGATGACTGACATAAATTCAGCATGTGTGTACAAAGCGTGTGTTTTTACCCAGCCCAAGACCAACTGCCAGTAATTCACCTACTACTTTTAAATCGTTCACTTCACGCACATTGAGTTATTGGGAGTAAAAATGGAAGCTGCATGTTTCGTTTCTGAAGTGAGAAAACCTGAAATAGGGGATCGATCTGTAAACATGTTTGTCGATTTAACATGGTAGTCTATTGGGATAAACATCTTCTGCAATAATGAAATTAGAGAAAATGTTTATGTTGTATTGATGGGAGAGAGATGGATTACATTTATGACAATCTATAATGTGCCCAACCTATTGCTGCTTTGATAAAGTCTAACAGATATCGGTTGTGAGGCGGTGCCAGAGCAAAAACCAAGGATTTGAAAGGCTATAAAAAACAGTGTGGTAAGAAAATGAGCAGAGAGACCGGGGGACAGCTGTGGTGTGTTGTGGCTATTTCACAGACAATCAACTCTGGTGATGAAACTGTTCACTAATTGTCGTGTGAATCAATAATTAATGGTATATTTTCCCAGCACTTGTTTTGACAGCTACGTCAATTCTTGAACTTAGTTTGTTGAAACTTTATTGCTGGAAGACAAACAGTCGCTCTGCCACCGCTGAAATAAAATCAATATCTGGCTCGGCTCCTAGAACTGCAGGACATGTAGAAAAATAAACTTACACTGTTTAACTACAAGGAAACGTTTGCCACACAGTAAAAGACATCAACATTTCCAGTGATTACATATAGAATGACTTATTTAGTCTTATCCCCAATCAGAAATATAATATGCAACATATATGCCCCTTTATTTTTGCCCCTTTTTAAGAGTGATGTTGCCATATATTCTTTCTGCTCTATATTAATAATATTTGTGATCAAAACCTACAAAGTTGAGGTTCTAGCCTGTAACCTTGTTATTTGGAAGTAAAATACATTCTGAAAATAAAGGAAGACATTCAAAAATTCAGTTTGCATGATTTTCAGTCTGTACTAAAATTTATCATCTCAGAAACTTAAAAAAACCCCAACACATATCGATATCGGTAAATATCGATTATCGGCCATAACAGAAAAATTCATATCGGATATCGGTATCGGCCAAAATTTTCATATCGGTGCATCCCTAATATTAATAATATTTGTGATCACCTGAGGTTCTCCTATGCGGACGACACAATTTTATACACCTCCGCTTCCTCTTTAGAAGCAGCATACTCAAACCTGCAGTCTGATTTTATCCTCCTGCAGCATGCTCTCCTTGAAGCCAAGTTAGTCCTCAATGCTAACAAAACAAAAATCATGTTCTTTAACCAAAATTTCACGACCACCCTACCTCCATTTAAGGCATTAGACAACACCGTCATAGAGGCTGTAGACAAATACAAATATCTGGGCATCTGGCTAGATAAGGATCTAAATTTCAAACATCATATCTCCTACTTAACAAAAAAACTCAAATTTTTAGTGAGTTTCTTATACAGATCCAAATCGTGCTTTTCTATTGCTGCCCGTAAGCGTCTAGTCACCAGTTTATTTCTATCACAACTTGACTTTGGCGACACCATCTATAGATTTGCCTGCCCGTCTACCCTAGCCAAACTGGATCCCATTTATCATGCTGCTTTGAGATACATAACATGCTCAGCTTTCAGGACTCACCATTGCACTTTATACACACTCACTGGTTTTTCCTCCCTTGGCACCCGGAGGTTACAGCACTGCTACATTCTACTATATAAGGCTATTTTAGGCAGACTGCCCTCATACCTCTGCTCAAAGTTTGCCGCTGTTCAAATTTCACATGATCTTAGAGCAAATAGCTGGTTGCGATTTAAGGTTCCCTTAATGAGGACTGAGTTAGGGATGAGGACCCTCTCCTACTTTGGGCCCTGCTCATGGAATGACCTACAAGTCAGGATGAGAATGGGATCTCACATCCCCCTTTCTAGCTTTAAAAAATGCCTCTCTGAACTATTAGTCACCAGTTGCACCTGTGACTCTTAGCTTTCAAATTGCACTTGTTTTTGTTTTGTAAATATTACCATTGTCTTTTTTGCTACCTTGCTAAGTATTTTTCTCGCTTGTTGCTGTTGGTTGTTTTGTTCTGTAATGCTTCCTGACCAGGACAACCTTGGAAAAGAGATTGTCAAATCTCAATGGATCCTTCCTGGATAAATAAAGGTTAAATAAAAAATAAAAAAATACGTCGAATATATATTATTTACTATATATACATTCTCTATCTTCCGTTTAAGATAAAAAGAGTAACATTTTGTAAAATATTGTCAAATTTGGATCAGCATAAATAATGCAAGGTCACAAATTGTAAATTTTCCCTCTGATTTATTATCAGTGTTGATCTATGAGAAAAAATATTTGTGGTTTTAGGAACCAAAAACTAAATCGTGCAAGTGTTGAACGGTCGGTCCAGGTGGTGGGGGCTTGGGTCGAAAACTGTTTTGTTGTGACATCATAAAGTTACAGAAGTCCTAACAGCTCAGTATCTGAATACAGGTTGTGTGTATTTCTCTGTGGACTGAGACTTTGATACTTTAAAGTATTCCTAATCTATAATCTACTGTAGTCTCTACGCCCAAGCATTTAATATATATATATAAAAAAAAAATATATATATATACAGTTTTTATACTCTCCAACTCAAAGGACAATCAAAGCTTATTGTAATCACTTCATACAAAGTGAAGTCTGAATGCAAATGGCGTTTTTAATTCTACTTGAGAAATTCCACCATGCATTCCTGTGCTGATTACAAATGAAATGGTAGCCTCCACGAAACACCCTGCTATTTAAACTGGAAGGCAGTACCACTGTTAAAGTCTGCTTTAAGTGTTTCAGGCTGTGTAGCAGCATTTTAATGCATTTCCAACACCTCCATCTGGACAGACTACTTTCTTTGGGAGGGAGATGGAAAGAAGGTAGGGAAAAGGGAGGGGGAAAAAATAAAGGAGGGAAGGATGACAGGAGGCAGAAAGTGGAGGAGGGAGACACATCAAAGAGGAGAGGTTTCTGTGGAAGCTGAGGGAAGAGAGGAAAAAGGTAAGTCTCCATCAAACACAAGAGCTTCCTTTGCTTCAAACAGTCCCAGCACAGAGGCTGCATGAAACAAGATACCTTACACTAAACTGGTGTCCAACTGCGCCTCTGGGAGAGTCTGGATGTGTGTGTTTGCATGTTTTCACACAGCTCGGAGCTTGGACAGTGATTCTGTACATTAAGGTGACTGCTGCTCCTTCACCACTGCTTTACATTCTCTGCCACCATCCTAACCTCCTCTGGCTCATCCTTCTGGGAAGGACATGTCTAATTTAAGACACGTATAAAACAAAACCATTTTTGAAAATGTTCCATCAGAGGGTAAACAATCACTACTAAAGGTCCATTAAAATGCTAAATATGAAGCACTGAGGCTGGCCTGTGGAGTTCTTGGGTATGTACCAGAGCATATTCATGTGCCAACAGACACAAAAACAGAGGAGAAGAAACCTGCAAACTGCAAAACAAGGACGCAAGATTTAAAATATTTTAAGAAGTAATTGTTGCAAAAATTACTAGATATTTTTGAGATCAAAAACACTTACTTGTTAATCTATTGTAAACACAGTTGGTTCACATCTTTAAAAGACAATTTTGACACGTTGGGATCCATACAATTCCTCTTATTGCTACTTTAGACAAGATTAAAGATACTACTTCTATGACTGTATGCTAAATATGATGCTAAAACTAGGAGGTAACTAATGCATGAAGACCTTTCTTAGTGCTATAAATTCCACCTACTACATCATGATTGCATTTTAAATAATAAAGCATTTTCAGCTGACTAAATGCAGCAGCTCATGTGATCTTCACTGCATTATCTGGACATGGTGCACAGCTGCAGGGGTGCTGTTGCAGGCCTGTGGTGGCAGCAGGTTGCTGACGACATACCTGCAGCCCCACAGAGCTGCAGACAGCAGCAGCCGGGGCCTCCGAAACAGGCCGACCTGCGGTTCAGCACCGGGGGCCGGCAGACCCCGTTCAGCTGTGAAATCAAACTAACAAGCTGCTGCTCTCAGTCAGCCTCAGAGGAAGAAAACATGGAGGTGCATATGTTCAACCATTTACCTGGCAGACGCCATGGCAGGCATGAAGCTATCGTAATGAAGTGCCGGCAAAAACCAGTGAACATGCGGTATCTAAAACTGACTCTGATGTGAGGAGAAGAATTTAGAGGATGAGTTACACTCATCATGAGATGGGCCACTGAGCCAGTGGAAATGTTTTGTGTGGCTCTGGAGGAGCTGCGATAACTATCTGCCTTCTCTCTGTTCTGGCTCGAGACTTCAAATTTACAACAGGAGCCACAGTGTTACCAACTGGGCGTGTGGAGTTTGAAAGATGTGGGCATCTATCAGGGAGGAAGATGCTATCAAGTTGCATAATGGGAAGTGTAGGATCCAGTGTTGCCTTTATTTTGTTTTGTTTCCGTGGTGTGATTCATTGTGGAGAGTAAAACTCTGAATATCTTGGCTGCTGTTGCTTCGATTTGACTTTTTCTTTTTAAAAGTCTCACAAAAGTGCTTTAATATAACCTGTTGTTATGACAGATTGTCCACTACTTTCTCTGAACTTATTGTTTTGATTACTACATCTGATGTTTCCAACACTTTTCTTTAATTGTCAATGTGAACAGTGGCAAATACCATCTGTGCTTGTTTTTGTAGACGATTGATGTGTGAGTTTATGGCATCCTACTTTTATAGAAATACCTGGGTGATGGGTGATGTACACAGTGACAATTACAACTGAGTAACTGTTAATTCGCACATTAAACTGTGTTCTTTAGCAATATGTATAAAATCTGTGCATTTCTTCATTACAATGGACTATAATAGAAACGATGAACCATTTATCACCACTGTTTGCTGCAATTTCCGCGATGGAGCGTGCTTAGGTAGGATGCAAACCAGATTAAAATGCGCTTAACTCGTATAAAATCACCACAAGTGGCTCACAGTGAAAAGCATCCGCGGCGTTGGAAGGCCCCGGCAAAGTGCATTAAGTTTGAACTAGTTGAAAACTGAGCGTCTGCGAAGGTGAGCCGTGATCGCCCCGCTGAGCAGAAGCTGGAGCTTGATTGGTTCTGATTAGTGAATAAATCAAACAGGTATCAAATCAACCCGGGCCAATTGCCTCCTACTCACACCTTGATTAGGTTCATGCACCCAAACACGCTCCCCCAGTTGAGAAACACTCTCTCTCAGTTACACAAACACACACACCAGTCTACCCTGTAATTGGCAAACTCTCCCTGCCTCCATCCACGCCAGCTGTAATTAGTGTGCCAGCAACAATGCTTGTTTGTCAAAAAACACACACACACACACACACGTGCACATACACAGTGTTCATCCCATCCTCTCTTATCCCTCAGCTGACACCCTTTGATACACCCACACACAAATACACACACATGCACAAATGCTATTCAGCCTTCTGTGACGCTCGGGGCAGTTAGTATTTACTAATCCTCTCATTTCGCTGCAAATCTTACACATCGCTCCTTGAATTCTGACATAACGTCAGCAACTAATTCACATCACCACATCCACCGTTTTAAAATTTACACCAACGCTACCAACTAGCTACATGTCTGACTCGCCAGGGGAAGACAATCTGTCCTCTTTACTGATTCACTCATGAAAATATTCATTAATTCTTGCAAGAGAATGACGACTGCTGCTGACAGCTTTGATCTTTCGACTTAAGCTCAATTAAGAAGCTTTCTGATTAAGTGAGCTCCAAGAAATAATTGACAACACATCTGAGTGACTTGATTGTTTCCAATGGACTTGTTTGTCTTTTAAGGAAAAAAAAAAGGGGGGGTTTAAATGAGTTCTTAATAGATGCTTGGATGAAACAGTGTCAAAAAAACAAAGCTAAACTGTCAGTCAGAACCAGCACTGCTCCTGTATTACATGATGAGAATTGCTGAATTTTTATTATGCATGTTATTATTACACTAGTTTTTACTTTTTCTAACAACTTATTTTATGTGTTGAGTGTATTTTTTTTTGGATTTGCAAGGGTCAAAACCCTCCAAACTCTGTAATGCCAAGTATTGCTCCAACTATAGCCCCAAGAAAAACACTCCAACATGTGGAGAAATCCATAGTTTTGACAGAGCTGCGAGGAGAAGCCTCAGTTGCTGCGCTATGTTTAGAAAATCACCGCTCCGAGGAGGAGGGTTCAACGCACCATAAATTAGTACCAGAATGTTGAATCACAGCTAAGATTTTTGAAAGTCAAAGCAGCGCATTTCCCTTCAAGAGCGTATCTCCAGCTAGGATCTGACCTCTTGGTGCTCGAGTGAGGGCGCTGGGCAGAGGCCAGCTGCTGCAAGCCCAGAGTGGGGCTGTGGAAGAGGAGGCCGCTGCGTCGGAGCAGTTTCTTCTTCATGGCTGCCAGGCTGCTCCACTCATGCACGAACCTCAGCACCTGCAGGGGCGACGCAACATTCATAGTCAATTTCAGGCTGGAACCAAAAACCACTGGAGCCTTCATCTTCAACACAAATTGATAGTCTGGACATTGGCGCCTCTTCAAAAGCAAAACATTTTTCTTTTTCAATTTTGAAAAAAATAAAAACACTTGGGCTAAAAACAAACAATCTGAACCTTGCAGAGCACACACACATGCACATACACACTGACACACACAGGTTTTCCAGCTAGCTGAACAAAAGCCATCAAACCAAGAGAGAGCCGTATACGTTTTCAGCCAAATCAAGAATTCAAAGAAAATCCCCTGGCAAAATGACAAATAGCACACGAAGCACCAAGTCCTAATGGGCAATATACCTCCATATATTACATTTGAGGAGTGTTTTTTACCCCATGAATGATACCTTCGCTTACAAAAAGATTACTTCTGTGAGGATAAAACTCAATATGCATCATAAAGACACTTTTCAAAGCTATCATAACAGCAGTTTGTGCTTTGCTGGCGTTTTAAGAGGCGAATTGTTCTTTATTTTGACAGAAATATGACAAAACCCGAGAACCTAACGATCCCAAAAGGAGTGTGACAAATTCCTTCTGTTGTAACAAGCACAGATACAAAAGAGAACAAATTAAAAACAAAAAAAATGTTTAAAAAAAAAGATGAGAAGAAAAAAAAACACGAGTTATACATGTTTGTGTCTTTGTAAATCTTAAGAGCAACTCAATACATAATTATGTGAAACCATTGCTCAAGTATCAGGCATTCAGGTTGCATTATGGGTAAGATTCATGCCTTTGTTGTCAACATATTGCGTTTCATTCCCTCCCTCTCTTCATGTCTCCTGTCATTTGTCAGCTGCCCACTCGCTACAGAGGATAAAAAGGCTGTAATAGGCAACTCAAGGAATGTAAACCCTTGGCCTCACTTATTGTTGAAATTAAATACAGCTGAATTTATGGCTGCGAAATATTTTACTCATGTTTAAAATATCAATCAAAGCTGGTTTGGCAATTTTTTTCTTTTTTCAAGGTTGTCACTTCAAGTGTTTGCCATTAAATCGTGTGTCTGAGGCATTTATGGAACATCGGTAAAATGGGATTCTCCAGTCTCCTGCTCTGATCTACATGAGTGCACGTCAATCACATGTGGCTCCACCCACCACCACAAATTAATTATCAACCTGTGGGAAACACTGCAAATAAGAACATAAAACAATACGTGATGAGACCAAAAGTAACACCATCATGTTGCTGTATTAGATTCTAGTTAGAAGCATTTACAGCCAAGAAGATGTCAAAACACTGCAGACAGGATGGATGTAATGTCATACGGTGCGCTGATGGTACAGTAAGCTTATGCGATGCCCTGAGACAGTGCCAGTTTCATGAGGCCTCGCCCCGCTCCCTGAAGGAGTCAAGGAGTCGAATCAGGTGTGAAAAGTCGTGACTAAGTGGGGAGAGTGGGATGGCGTTTCCTGCCTCCAGCTGCTCAAAAGTCACAGGGGTTAATAGGTGAGTGTCAGACGGTGTGTGGGCGGGAAAACCGGGAGGGCTTTGATTTATCAAAGAGGATCTGGACAAAGCTGCATGTTAATCACAAAAAAAAAACAGGTCCCATATGAAGCAAAATTGGATATCAGTGAAATATCTAACTAGTGTAGACTCAGCTCCATTTAAATTAAACATTAAGTAACAACATACAGTCTTATTTTTCTTCTTTTCATGGATAAATGAGCAGTTACTGTCCATAACCTGACAAAATAAATCCTGCATGCTCCATACTTGTCCAGAAACTATTAAAGAGACATGATTTAACCACACTGTTGCACTGGCTGACATGTTCCTTCATCAAGACCCAATTACAGCAGCGTTTAAAATAACATTTCCACAGCAAAAATCAGCTCATTCCACATAATTACAGTGCTCAGTGGATTCACTTACAGGGACGGAATATATTCAGGTTGACTTCAACTTTTGACACATGCATTAAGGCTTGTTGATGAATAGTGAGCCATCTAATCATCTTCCTGAGCGCCTTTTGCCAAAATCCATATATTCAAGGTCTAATTTTAAAGACTTGTGGCTTCAGTGGGAACTAATAGGCAGGAAAATATGGAATTATAATAGACTTGTATCACACATTTCTTATAATATTCAGTTTCCTAATGACTGACCATTGTTGGGAAGCGTCGGTCTAGAGTGTGGACTGTGAGTTGAGTTTGTACAAGACGTGTTGCTGCCCACATTAAACCGCATGCTCGGTATTGATTCTGATGGACGACTGGAGTGTAACAGGGCGTAAATGATGGGTCAGGGGAGGGATGCAACTCACGCCTTGGTTTTACAAACCGACATAAACAAGTGACAGGTGGGGCGTCCGTCAGCGGCTCTATTACTGCCACAGCAGATTGCAGGATTTAATATTAGCTGGTTGGTGTGCGGGGTCGTTTGAGGTGATGAGCCGTCTCCTTTAACGACCCTCATAAAACGGCACTTTCTCTTTTTGCCGGTCTCCTTGGCTGCTCAAAACCCCCAAACCGCCCCCTCTCTTTTCTCCTCTCTCCATCATCCCACAAACCTCCCTCCTCCTCCTCCCTCTGCGCTCCGGGCTCTGCAGTGGTGGAGGTGGGCGTCCGCACTCCAGCTATCTGTCGACGCCGCGCTGCTGCTCTTCCTCTTCCTCTTCCTCGTGATCGGTGGTGGTGTCATTAGATTCACACGGCGGTGACACAAACATATCTGTTAGGTTTAATCACCCCCACAGCTTCATCTTCGCCGGGTCAGAGGAAGTGGGGAGCGAGCTCCTGTGACTGTGATATCACTCTGAATTATCTTAGTCTAAAATTAAGGTGATTCTGAAGAAGCCTGCAGGCGCACAAACGGAAAAACTTTCAACTGCACTCGTGAGGATATGCTGAATTTCCTGTCATCTTGGAAACAATATCACATCACAGCTTACCCGTCTTTCTAATCAATCATGAGAAGAAAATATTGGCTTTTTTTTTTTTCTTTTTTTTTAACAACCTAAAAGCCAAATCCTTTAAGGCGTTTTTACGGTAATGACATTAACTGGGTACATCTCCCACGAGTAAACACACCCACACACATTCATGAATATCAAAACACATGCAAGAGACACACACACACACACACATATATATATATACACACACACACACACACACACACAATACACACAGCCTGGCGGGAAGGGCAGACCTGTATTCGATTTTCCCGGCGCCGGCTGAAGGCCTCGGGCAGCTCGTCCCAGTTGGTTAGTTTGATGTCCAGAGGGACGAAGCTCAAGTTCAACGCGGTACCGTCCTAACAGATGAAGAGACGGAGACGGAGAAGACAGCCTTAAGCACAAAGATTTGTTACCGCTATTACCACCACTGCTCCTACTTCTACCACCATCACTCTCACCGTGGCTTAGCCTCCTCTTATTCTGTATATATATAAAATACACATGAACTGCTCTCTGGTCTGTTTGTTAGAACATTTTTACTGTGATCTTGAGGGGTTAATTCATGCACACGCTAACAGATTTAAACAGCATATAAAGACAATAACAGGTTTTAATAACTGTAATGTGGCTGTACACAGCTGTAACTCCTCCTGTTCCGTACGTGGTGTATAAACTGAAAGAATGAAGGAGGTATTTACTTATGTTTTAAGAAATATGGTTAGAGGTGTTGCAGCAAGCAAAAAGCCACACGTATGATGATGATTTGGGAACTAAATGGCAGCTGGTAATTAAAGTATTTAAACCTATTTTAGTGAGAACAATCAGGCTGAAATTCACAAATAAGAATAAGAATAACTTTATTGATCCCGAAAGGGAAATTCATTGGGTATTATGAGTGTGAGTGTGATACGGTCAAGGTAAACGGCTGAAATACTCTCTTTCTCTCTATCTCTCTCACCCACACACACACCATTAAACGCACTCAGTGGGTCTTTGAAGCGGTAAATGTCCCTGCGTTCGGTGGCGCCACCGCTCTACACACGGTCCCTTCATGGTTCTTTGGAGGTTCCTGCCTGGCTCCTTGTGTTTTTCCTGCCCAAACAGTTGGCAATGCGTGGGACTTTGCTGCTGACTCACTGGCGTAATCAAAGCAAACAGACACACAACAACCACGCGCGTTTACTCGCTCGGTGTCCTTCGAAGTGAATGACGACGCAGCGGCAGCAGCAGAGACGTTGTTGTTTTTGTTCCCTCGCCTGACAAGAATAAATGTCAGTGTAATATTGTGGATATATAACTAATCGAGAGGGAGGGAGACAAACTGACCGGATGCTATCGAATAAGCGCCACCTTTATGAGTCAACAAAGGGCCATGAAGACAACTGTCATGAGAAATTACTAGGGACATTTCCCTACATGCTGAGCTCATCAAACAGTTCAAAAGTTTCCACAGTGGGTCAGGTAATTACTGAGCTTCTAACTCAGCTGACATCAAATGAATGGACAGAATTAACGACTGGTTCATCATGCATCCCATCAGGCCACCAAACACAGAGTACACAACAAGAGCATCCTCACAGAGAAGCAGGCATGACTGTTGGCTCCACTTGACTGATATAATCCACTTCTTGTGATTTAATTGTAGAGAGCAATGGTTACATGGCCCATTGGTTCAAAATAGGTGAAGTTTATCTCTCATAGGAATAGGATACTCTGGGTGTGTAACATTCAATCGCCCAATCAGAACAGCATCTCCTATTTCCCTTGCAGCCAGGTCTTGCTTACGCTTTGGCAGATTTGTCCAGGTAGTAAGACAGACTGTCTCTCTGCAGAGGAAGCACAAGGGAGGCTGATTATAGCTCACGGTGCTCACTGTCTAATTCTCTCCCAAAAGAAAAAATCAGAAATTAGCACCAAAAATGTGAATTTCAACCATGATGACCACACGTTCTGTCTGTCTGTGTCCTCCATGCCGAATTAGCTCGGTATCTTTATCATGCACGGTTAGAATCACAGAAATATTGCGTCATTGACTTCAGACCTTGTTTCTATTTGGACAGTTACGCAACCGCTTACAGCTTTTTCTCAAGATAGCAACAAACTAAGAGTGTGGCCAACAACCGCACCTCATCACACATCAGATAGGTGTGAGTGTATTGTCATGTCATGTGTGCCTGGTGGGAAAATGACAGGCGCAACTTGTAAAGACACTTGTGTTGTGCTCTTAAGGCAAAAACATCAACGTGCAATATGTATAGTGTGTGTGATATTTGTTTTTGAGTTTTTAATTTATTGTTTTTAATGTCTATTTCTGCTATATTTATTCTTTTGCATCTTAAAAAGTGGAAGGTTACCACTATTGGTCTTGATTCTGTCTGAATCATCTCGATTACTACAAGATAAGACCATGAAGAGAAAATTATTTGCAGTAAGCTACAAAACTAGTGCAGAAGTGAGATCATCTGTAAAACTGTCTGTTTGGATGCAACAACTACTGTCGCTCCATGATGAGAAACCACCTCACCAGGTTTGTTGCATTTACATGTAATTAGTTTGACTGTAGCTCGCTTTGCGCTACATTTACAGGTACCTTCAGCCAAGCAATCAGATCTTTAATGACTAAACTTGCAGAACTTAAATCTAATTACATCCTCTTTATTCTTTATCAGTTGCCATGGCAATTCCTCGTGGTAACCAAGGCGCCTGTTAGTGATCTCCCTTGTTTTCTTCCCTCTAATATATACCTCCGCTACTTTGAAGATAATGCTTCTCTTTTGACAGAACATGTATTTGCAGCAAAAAATAATGAGGATTATGAAGAGTGTAAAAAAGCACCTTATACCCACAAGAATGTGCTTAGTTGTTATTAGAGGTAATCATACTGCTGCGCCTTGGAGGTAACTAAGTCATCACTGTAAAAAAATAAAAGCTAACCATGATAAAAAAAATAAAAAAAATTCTCAGTTATTGCTGCTTCATTAGTGCTAACTACTGCCATTTTGAAGCGTGAGAAGCCAATTACCCCCGGTGTTAATTTCACTCAGTCCACAGTGATTGTGCCAGACACAAGGAAGAAGCTGACCAGTTGAATTTAGGCATAAAAGCCGCAATCTGGATTTCAGCTGCCGGAGCCACTTCAGGCACGGGAATGGCGGACGGAGAGGACAGGCGGGAGACAGGAGAAAAGATGAAGTCTAAAGGTTAATACCTGCTGGCAGCCGACACATGGATTTGGAGATACAAATCAACATTAGGAAGTTTTTTCCTACGCTGTGCTGTAACCCTCAGTGCACTGAGGCCCACGTGTTTATTTGGATTATGGTAAAATAAATATCATGGGGAGTCAGGGGAACGGCGGAGCGGGTTGTGCTGTAACAGCATGGAGCAGGATTAGAGCTGTGCGAGATGTGATTGAAAAGGGGCATACTATCCTCCCCACTAACAAGCTCATGAGCAACAACAATATTATGGCTTCATTCCAAAAATCAGGTAACAAACATTTCAAAAAATACGACGATATCTAAACAAATAAGGATTTTTGAAGGAAAGGCGTTATGCAATTTAATTGGGGTGCAGTATATTGTCCTTTTCTCATATACAAAGTGTTGTGTCTGTGTACTTTATATTATATACAGTATAATACATGGTGTATGCACAGCAGGAGGCAGAAGCCAGACAGCATGCTGCCACAATGTGCAAATTGATAAAATGATATATATATATATATTGCAAGTACATATGGGCCTTGGTGATTATGGATTGTTATAGTGTCATCTTTACTGAGTATTTGAGGGTTTTGTCAGATACGACAACATCATGAGGAGTTAAACAAAATATGTGGAGTCACAGCAGGATTTCAAATGAAGTTTAACACAGCATTATGTGTGTCTGAATCATACTGATGTGGGAAGCCCCACCCATCTGCTAGTCCTCGTCCTGACATGAAACAAAACGCCCACCCTGCCTCTGAGCAGGGACACTGAATCCTTGAATAAAACAACTATTTGATGTGTAGAAAATGGACATAAAATTTCCTAATACTCTCAATATTTCTCTTTCAATCCCCGGTGACAAATCTTCCTCTTGATTGTGCACTGAGCGGCCCCCTGTGTGAATTCAACGCCTGGTCCAGGATTATCCCGACGTGACAGCTTTCCAGCCAGAATTCCCCCAGTTTATCATTTAAACGACAGTGGGGGACATTTATCTCCGCGGCTTATCGTCTCAGCCACGCGTACATGACACTTGTCTATTGCCGTCAGGGTAATATTCCATTGGAGATTCAGTCCGACACCTCGGTCTTCTCTATGTAAAACCGCCTTGTCTCTTATCTGCATTAGTGTTGAAGGAATCTGATCCCTCATGAATGAAACAAAAGGGCGTCAAGTGTCACAATCTGATCAATACGGAGGGTCTGTTGGCAAGTGGCACTCAACGAGGAGTGCCAAGAATGCACAGGAGTGTAATCAGAGCCAGACTGGGGTTAAACTATGGTTTGTCCTGCAGGAAGCTCCCGAGATGTCAGTGACAAAAGCTCCTGGAAGAGCATTTGACTGAATGAAACCCTGCAGGCTTCACACAAAAGGCCCCTGCAGGTGACAGTCTGCAGCTACATCATAGGTCGCTGTAGGTGAATAAATCAACAAAAGCTACTGTAGTCATAGGATATCAGTTTGAACTGTGCGTTCATACCAAGCACCCATTTTCACCCTGACAAAGATCTGTCAATAAAAGAGGAAACAGTAATATTCAAGGCGGTACTCTGCTGTTTTAGTATTTCACTCGCATTAAGTTTGGGGACCTGTGAGAGGCATAAAAAATTAATGGTCAAAAATCGATGCAGCGAGGCTTAGTCACTCGTATTGACCTGAGCCTGCACATTTTTTCATTTGCTCTATTCCTGCTTCTGTCCTTTACCTTCCAGGAGCCACTACCAGCAATATTAGACATCTGCAAACACAATTCATGAGTCTTTGTGCTGATAAACTCATATAGAGTAGTATACATTTCTTAAAGGCAAACATTACCTACCTTATAGTCCGGTGCTTCGTGTTGTTGTAGGTAAGAGAGCACTGCGGCTTAACTACACCTATGTAAGTGAGTGTGCACCTCAAACCTTCCCAGGTGTTTTGAGTTAATTAGCTGATTAGAGTGTGACACCATTAGGTTACAATAGTGAACTTTTTAACATTGAGATACTGAATGTTGGGGTTTTTGTTAAATGCAAGCCATAATCATTACAATTAAAAGAAATAAAGACATGAAATAGTTTAGTCTGTGTGTAATACATCGATTTAATATACTGTATGAGTTTCACTATTTGAATTGGACTATATACTGAAATAAATTAACTGATATTGGTATGTATTGAGATGCACCTGTAGACCTGATTACATGGGTATGACATAATCTGGGTTATTTTCTCAATATTTTTTTTTTACCAGGAGTCCTACGTCGAGTAAAATGGTCTCGATATGTAAAATACTTCTTATTATTTCTACTACTTGTTTCTGTGGAATAAAATCCTGATCCGACTGTCTGTCTGAGAGCTGAGGACTAGGGGGAGGGGATGTGTAGAAATAGTTGGGAGAGGGTTTGACGGAGGGGCGGCCCCTTGTAAAATCGTTCTGGTAATCCTTTGGTAATTCCTAAACCTTTAATTTACATTGAATGAAAGAATGGGAATGGATTTGAAGAGCTTCTCTTGTCCCCCTCCTTCACCTCACAGCCTCGAGACTATCTTAAGAAAAATAAAAAAACATTTGAAAAGACTCAGGCGGCTTCCTGTTCCTGTCATTATAGGCAGAAGTGAATTAGGTAAGAATGAAGTCTCAAGGTTATTCAGTATTTATTGTGCCAGACCTACACTCAATTGTTACATGTTTTTTCAAATCTGAAGTGAAAAAACAAACAGACTTGTAACTGGAATAATTTGCAGCTTTTTTGTAATTAATATTAGTTCAGAAATGATTTCATTCTCAATCTCTGACTTTCTTAATGCTGTCTTTAACTATTTTGTCACGTCTGTCTTATTTGCTAATTGGCAATGTTTGAAAGAACTCCATGTCTCTTACTTTTATAGCTGAGTTGTTGTTCACAGCTCTTTCTTTAATAAAGAAATCCTGATGTCAATGAGACTTCCTCTTTAAAAAAAAAATGAAGAAAGAAAGAGGGAATTAATTATGTTTTGTTCGCACTTCAGCTGAATCCGACAGGAACACGTCGGCAAGGAACAAAACACTGAGTGGGTATCAAAAATCCACGTGCCCTTTGGGTTTCACTTATTACACCAGACACTTGTGACTTTCATTTAGAAAATCAGAGGAGCTCCTGTTTCCTGACACTTTGGAGATAGGTTTACACATTTGCTTTTTTTTTCTTAAAGGGCTGCAGTGATAAGTGAAATTTAATTCAAAGCCCAGCAGGCAGACGTGACAAGATATCAACAAGAATTTACTCCAATATTTGAATATTTTTTCACTTTACTGAAGCATAAATGTGTTGAGAAGGATGCATTCATGACCTTGCATCAATGTGGGGAATGTGTGAGGTCACGACTGATGACAGTGCCCCCACTTAGCACTCGAGATGCGGGAGATGTAGATGTAGTTTTGGATAAAAAAAGCATCAAGTGTAGCATCTTTAAAAAGACAAATGATAGATCACCTACACTCCAATATATTTCAGTTGTAGACATGTGAGCAGCTTCAGTGATGCATTTCCATTTTAAGGCCTTGTGGCAACACAGAATGTGTGTAGATGTTTGTTTTTTTGTGTGGTACTATGTTTTTTTGGTGTTTTTTTACTACGCTGCAGGCCGACCATCACACCAGTGTTTCTACTCTTGTGTTTTTCACTGGCAGGAGTACAGTTTACATAAGGGAACGTAAAGGCTGTTGATACTGTTCAAATAAAAAACAAGCTACTGCCTGGAAACAGTGATGATTTGGTTTTGAATTCTGCTTAGGCTCTGAATTATTTGGAATAATGTTAAGTAATGTTGTTTATTCTTACTACTGTATAAGATTTTACAAAATGACTTATATATATATATATAGTGTAGATCCTAAACTTCTTCTAAACAAGGCATCCTTCAACTGATTGAATTTCCATTTTTAAATGGTAACAATTAGTGAAGTTAATCTACAGAAATAGGGTTAGGATGATGTTATCAGATGTACTTTGATGTACGATTCCTGCGGCTACAGTAGCATTTTTATCAAATCTGGAGCACTTACATCTCTTATTGAATCCATTTTTCTTTGACTTGAAAATTGGAAATGCAAATAAAACATTACTGAGAGTCAGAGATTTAATTGAAATCTCATATTTCTGATGAATCGATGTTTCACTGTAGAGACGGACGTATGAAACAATGACCCTTTGCTTCAAAATGATTACTTCTGCTGTAATGAAGTTGCATGATCCTACAGTGAAACTACAGATACAGGAAGTGGTGGCAAATGGTGAAAAGCAAGATTTTTTGTACAATTTTATATAGCTTATGATATTTGTTTAGTACTCAAATGTCCTGTTTCTCTTTGATGCTGCTGTGACAAACAAAT
The DNA here is from genome assembly GCA_030347415.2 of Decapterus maruadsi. NCBI lineage: Eukaryota > Metazoa > Chordata > Actinopteri > Carangiformes > Carangidae > Decapterus > Decapterus maruadsi. Next base: position 44,279,577 of record CM064886.1, read on the forward strand.
TCCCCCTCAAGGATGAATAAAGTATAACCTAAACTCACTACATGTGTACACCAGCTTTCATGGTTAAACCTGTCACACTGCACTGAGTTTTTTGTACCCATCTCTTTAAAGCCTCTCTCTCTCTCTCTCTCTCTCTCTCTCTCTCTGTACCTGTCATTGCCTGAACGTTACAGGGCACTCCACTAACATGAAACCCAAACTGTGTCTGATGTCATCTCTGGTCACATCCCATAGATGAAACCTGAGGGCCTATTTAAAATAGAGCTGTGGCTTATTTTTCATAGGTGACTTACTCTACCCTCCTGATTCAGAACTTTTTAAGTTTGTCAAGTTGAACTGGGAAATGTGAACAACTGTAAACTGATGTGATGAGCAGTGCACTCACTCGTGCTTCTTTTCCCTGACAAATGATCCTTAGCGGAGCTCCGACCTCAGCCAACTTTCATTTTGGCCTTTGGGGATGTAATTAATGCCATTAACCTCAGTTAGCTATAGCTGATATTTGCCATTTGTCATTTAAACTGGAAAAAATAAGTAATTTAATCAGAAGTGTGTTTACCTGAATGTGTCGATTGTCAGAATATGATAACGCTGCCAAAAACAAACTTTCCCTGCCTGCATGTGCAACATGATTAGCTGCTGTCAGAGTCACACAAAGTACATCCAGGGTCTGAAAACATTCAGAGCGGAACATAAATTCTAATCTTTGTGCTTGAGAAAGATATGGAGTCGTTCAAAGTCAAGCGAAGTCACTGGTGACTCCGGACAAAGTGGAGTTGTGAGCCTTTTTTGATTTTCTACGGACGATTCATGAACCAAAACCTGTGGGTTTGTTGGTAAATTCTTATTCTGGGATTGATCTCACCTCAGACACCTGGCTGCTGTTTTTGGCATTAACACACACAAAACCAACACCTAAGTGTCACACAGCTTGGGGTAAAGGCATGACAGCGTCTATTCATAAGAAAATCATTATCAAATCATCTCCCCTTATCCATAATTTGTGCACAGTGCAGTACTGTACCTTGGAGTAGAGATATATTCGGTCTGTGAACTGGCTGGCGCAGAACTGCAGGCCCGGGTAGACGGGATGGGTTGTGCTGGCGTCATCACCATCATTGTCCTCATCATCATCATTAGCATCAGCAGTGGAAGACAAACACACTGCAGCGCTCCGGTCTGCAGGGAGAGAGGAGGAGGCTGACTAATATCTCACAGAGTATATATTATTGGCTCATTACTGGCTTTCACAGCTTTATTGGTACCTCTATTTGCTCCTCTGGTGATGCAATGACTAGCAGAGACATAAAACTCCAGCAGCTTTTCAGATTTATTCATACCGAGCACAATATTGGGAGGATATGACAGTTGAAGCAGAACATCTAAATTTGTATGCATATAGAGAAAGACAAAGAATTACCTTATATTTGTGTTTATTGCTTTTAAACATTTGATCATAGAATCTAAAATGAGAATGCTGAAGTAGTTATCTTTGACATTGTCATATAAACGACTTTGCTTGTTGCTATCACCAGGTGATATAACAATGAACCTACATGCAGGGGTCTAAAAACCTCAGTGAATCTTCAATTATGCCTCTTTTTTTCCGCCCACTTAGCTCCCACAGTGGGTTTGACTGTGCCACACTGTCAATGAGCAACTAGAGACAGGAGCACCGGGTAAAGACTGGAAGTCAGATTGGATAAATGCTGAGACATGACTGAGACTTTACTTGTCACCCTGTGATAAAAGGCAGCATGTCATGTCCTCTAGTTTGATACGTGGTCTTTGTTTTCCAGATGCTAAAATGTCCAATTTAGATTTTAGCTTTGCATCACAAGAATCATGCTTTTTTAATGGAGGGTCTTGTCATTGGGAAGTTTGATGATGTTGCTACTGTTGTGCAACTAAATTATAACAGTAGCTCTTCAAAGGAATCATGTATTTCCACAATTTAAACATTATTATGAAGTGTGCCTTTATACTTAAAAAAAAAAAAAAAGAATATAGTTATACAGTGCTATAACTAGGGATGCACGATATATCGGCATTAATATCGGTATCGGCCGATGTTCGTCTTTTTCTAACATATCGGTATCGGCCCGATGTTTAAAATTGGGCCGATATATGTCGGCCCATATATATTTGTATGCAAAACCTACAAAGTTGAGGTAATGCGAGGAGGATGGAAGCCTGTAACCTTGTTATTTGGAAGTAAAATACATTCTGAAACTAAAGGAAGACATTCAAAAATTCAGTTTGCATGATTTAAGTCTGTACAAAAATTTATCATCTCAGAAACTTAAAAAAAAACCCAACACATAACGATATCGGTAAATATCGATTATCAGCCATAACAGAAAAATTCATATCGGATATCGGTATCGGCCAAAATCTTCATATCGGTGCATCCCTAGCTATAACTGCATTATAACTCATTATAAGTGTGGTTATAATGCAATATAGGGATAGGCGTCAAATAAAGTGTTACCAAAGGTTTTTCTTTGAAATTGTGTGTTGTGTATTTTCTGTCTTTGTGTAAAGGTTAAACAAATTGGTTAACCAAGCTAGTTGCACCTTATATCTAACTCTGTAGACAGAAAAATGAAAAGGAAAAAGTATTCCTTCAAAGTTTAGAATGTAATACTATTTCTTTGACAGAAATGTCCTGATCCATTTTTCACAAGTTCACTCGACAGCGAGAGAGTGAAAGAGAGAGAGAGTGATGAAACGACAGTCGGTGGCAGAGAGAAACAGAGAAAGAGAAAAAAGAGAGAGTAGGTCATTAATGTCAGCGATGTAGCTTGCTCATCCTGCCAGCATCCAGCAAGAAAAGGTCAGGCGGTGGAAATGAGACCGCCGCCGCTCGACCACGCTTCATTTAGACAATGACCTATAACACTCCAATGATACTTGCCTTAAATCACTTTGCGTGGCCAGTTGTCTGCCTTGTCTGTGTGCGCGCGCCTGTGTGTGTGTGTGAGTGTGTGTGTCCATTTGGCTTGCTAATAGGGTGAAAATACCGACACAGCCTGACGCCTGAGTGTTTCTGATGAACATGTACCTGAACCGGGTCTCTGGTGGTCATGGGACAAATCAGCTTTTTTGTATAGAAACACTGAAAAGGTCTGAGTTGATGCAAAAACAGACCGAAGCAAATGTATACACTCTCCAGTATCGCACCATGGCCGTGGAAGAAATTCAGATTATGGCCGCTTTCAACCGACATGAGCAAACTATTTATCACTTTAATGTTGAGATGCAGCTCATCTAACTAGTTCAGAAACAGTGGGGAAGCTGTGTATGATCACTGAATCATATTTTATATCATCATCTCTTCTCTACCTCATCTGCAGAGTAAGCAGACTTATATATCAGACTCTATTTCTGCTTTCCCTATCCTTTATCTGCTGCCTTGATAAATTCAGCTTGGAGTGTATTTTTGTTGTATATTTCTGCAGCATTAATTCCATCAGCACAACAACAGAGCCGTGTCATGCTCACCACCCTGCTGCTCCGCGTTTGTCTCTCAACACAAACACTGCTTCCATCATCCACTATTTCATCCCTGTCACTTTTTGGTTTGACTGTCAAGAGTTTCAAACTCAGTTTTTGCTGGTTTTTTATTTGAAATTGTAGCTGCTGCTTCTTTTTCTTTTTTCATATTTGTGATGCAATCTGATGTTAAGGTAAGAGGTTTAAAGGTGAGATCATCCTAATGAGTAATTTCCTTCCCTTGACCTTTGCTTGCACAGTGTCTATATCTTTCATTTTTATGTTGCTCCAGTCTTGGAGGTGTAATTTTTTGCACGATCTGGTACAAGCTGTTCTGATCTCGTGTGAAGGGGCCAATCTGTGTCTGAAAATATAAAAGCGACCAGCTAAGAGAAAAGTGTAAGGCTACAATTCTGGAGCCAAAACATTTTTAAGACACTAGCTTTTCACAAAAATCCCATCTTTCTGTCCCTCCACATCTGTCATGAAGCTTCCCAGCAGCTCTGCAATGTGCACCCCATTTTTGTAGTAAGCACCCCCCCACACTCCTCCTCCCCTTCTCCTGTTTGCAGTGGCAGAACACGCCAGCTGCATTAAGTGGGCCATTTATACGATGGGGGCAATTCATCTTACAAAGCCGTCTTATTAGACTGTCACTTACACAGTATGAACAGTGCCTTCAGAACACCCCGAGGGATTTATCTGTTATTTTACTGCAAGAGAAAGAAAACAACGCCTAATTGGACTGAGTCATCTCATCTTCTGCAAAATCGAAACAAAAGATATGAAAAAAATCTAAATGCGTTCCTCAAGTATGAAGACGTTTGGTGCGGCTCAAGTGTTGGAAGTCGCATCCTAGAAAACAAACAAACAAACAAACAAACAACAACAACAAAACTCTGAGTATCCGTGTTGAGATGTTTGGGTCATGCAGACAGACGGAGCGACAGACAGTAAGGAGCAAGAGAGAGAGCAGGAGGTGGAGGAGGAGTGATTGCCTGTCTGTGCTCTGAGGAAAGTAATCTCAGAGCAATCAAGAGGTGGGGGCGTCCGACAGCTCTGCGGTTTGCCTTCTAAAACCACGGGCAGGTAGAGGGAAAATTATTAGGCACCGCTCCTGACCCCATAGGTCACTTTTATTGGACAACTGCTGTGTTTCGTATTAAATCCACACTGCCACAGAGAGACTGACAACAGCATGTAACTAACCAACAAAGGGACAGGCACACAGACAGGAGGACGCACAGATAGATGAATGTATTTTGAACGTGTCTAAAATGATAAATAAATAAATACATATAATATATATACATTTTTTATAGATAGATAGACAGACAGATAGGCAGATAGACAGATAGATAGACAGACAGATAGGCAGATAGACAGATAGATAGATAGACAGATAGATAGATAGATAGATAGATAGATAGATAGATAGATAGATAGATAGATAGATAGATAGATAGATAGATAGATAGATAGATAGATAGATAGATAGATAGATAGATAGATAGATAGATAGATAGATAGATAGATAGATAGAAATTAGCTGGCTCTGAGGAAAAGGCGACACGGGGGCCAGCTTGGCGTCCAGCTGTGTCTTTAGTGCTGCCATTTCTGATCGACAGTGAAGCTTTTATCTCTCCCCTGGAGTCGCTCTAAACGGAGGTGTTTTGGAGAAGAAAAAGAAAGAAAGCGGCCCCTTTTCGCTCACCTTTGGTTTTTTTTTTTTCCCCTGAGAGAGAGAGGACGCATAGAATGCAGAGGGCTTTACAGGGGAGGGGGCAGTGGCAGCGGGTCCTAGACCGCCGGGGCCACATGTAGCTACAAGGAGGAGAAATTAAGCACTTGACAATCTCTGGGCACTAATAGATGTCAAAGTGTGCGTGTGTGTTTGTGAGTGTGTGTGTGTGTGTGTGTGGCTCTGAGAGAAAGGGAATCTGCCAAGTTGTTGCAGAACCAATCCTGGGGTGTTAGAGGGTAATGGGGGTTGATAGCTGGCCTGTTAAAACCTAAATGGTTGGGCCAATATTCATTCTCATGTGAAGTAACTGATACCAGCTCAGTTTCATCCTTCAGTGCCTCTGACCCAAAATGTCTGCACGGTTTCAGAGGCAACACCCCGGTCACAAGCTTTTCTTAGACTCTGCTAGTCTGGCAGTTTTTTTTAGGGGCTCTTCATATTGCACATGGTGTAATTAGTTCTTTGTAATTAGCGCAATTTATTGCTTTGTGTATCCCTTTGAGACACGAGTGCTTGAACACAGAGGTCTTAATTTGCAATATTACACACTGTGTAATTGGGAATTTGTTTCCTCACAGCCCTGAGAGATTGGGCAGACATGTTCACATATAACCGGAGTGGACGGGGGAAAACAGGTCGTGTTTCCGGCATCATCTGGAGCAAGGGAGGGGGGCACCTGTGCCTTCGGTGTAATTAGACCTCGGCCCTGCTTTATTAAAAAACAGCCAGTCAGGAGCTCATCAGTTACCTGCTGGACAGTGATTGAACCTGTTGTGTATTTTGGTACACTGAGCGGGTCACTTGTTTCAGAAGCGACACTCTGGAGATTAGTGAGGTTTTACTCAATATCTCCTGCAGCTCCCTGAGTGTGGAAATAGGCCGTATCCCCAACTAGATACTAATAATAGTGAGAATAATAATGCCTCGCCCCATATGGAATGAGATATAATCCCTTATTGGTTTGAAGTGATGATATTAAACAGCATTATATGGGCAGGTGACAAGGCGGCACCAGCCAATTTCCCTAGATATGAAAAGGAGGAGATTGCAGGTGGGATTACCCTGTGTGTGGTCAGAGGAAAGGCAGCCGCCGGCGCCCGCAACGTTGTCGCCTCGCTCTCCCGCTGATTGTTTGCCTTTGAGCCGCTGCTTGTCCTCCTCCTCTGCCTCTCCTAGTTTCTGTTTGTCTTTCGGAGGCTCATCCTCCTCCTCCTCCTCCTCCTGGATCTGTTTGCCTTTGCACGGCTTCTGAGGCCGGGCTTTTCCCTGGCTGAGCTCTGGCTCGCTGTCGGAGCTGGAGAGGACGATGCACGCCTGGTCCCTCTCAGGCGAGGGGGGTCGTTGAGGCCCGGGTGGCTCTGAGCCAGCTGAGAAAGAAGAGAGAGAGCGGAGGGAGGGAGGGAGGGAGGGAGAGAAAGATGAAGATGACTTTATTGGTCGAGCCACAGAGTGTAATCAGACTTTGAAGAGTTTCATTCCCAAGCGAGATATCCATCATCTGAGGAGTGTGACAGTGTGACAGAATGACTGCTGACATGAAAGTAAAACTCAATATGGCTCATTAGTGATGTTATTAGCTATCATAAGTCCTTTACTGACAATTTTAGAGGTGTGAATGGGATCGACATTAGCAGGGATGTAGTGGAATGTATAAACACACCCCTGTGTGTTTGGGAGGATGTTCATTTTAAAAGGAAGCATTTACAGAACACATAAAAGACGATCCCACTTGCTGCATACCAACCACCGACTCAGTTACATTAAGATCTCAAATCAGCAGACCGGTAATTCTGCAATGAAAGTGATGGGGGTGAAAGAATACCCCTCCCTCCAGATGCTTTGTGTTAAAATCATTACCAGACAGGCTTATATATTATTATTTCATTGCACTGATTGTTGTTGTTGTGGTTTTCACTGTCCTGTCTTGTCCTGCACTTATTAATGTGAAAATAATTTAACACACACACATCACTGATGCACGTTCCTATTATGTTTAAACATGAAATGGCAAATAAATTGAATCTGAATCTGCTAAGAAAACCACCAGCGGCTCCTCTCATGTCCTACACAGTGAATACGAGCTGCTCCCATCTGGCAGACGCTATAGAATTCCAGTTAAGAATAAAAAACGCTCCTTCATCCCAGTTGCGGTGGGTCTCCTGAACTCAAAGCAGTATTGACGCTGAGTGTAGTGGATTGTGATTGTATGACTGTGGTTTTGTATTTATATTCATCGACGTATTGTGATGCACTTTAACTGTACATGCACTAATGTCCTGTCCATGCACCATGCACCACTGTACGTGAATATGTATCAGCCTGCATGCATGAGACATCGTCTTTAAATCCTTTGCTCAGCAGCACACCGGCAGTGAAGCAGCGAACTGCAGATGCAACACCTGTCACCCCCTCCTCCTCCTTCTCCTCCTCCTCCCCTCAGATCAAACAGCCAATATAATTTGCTGGGAGAATGAGTTATGCTTGTGTCACATTGTTTTGTTAATTGCTCGCCTGCATCACGCGCAATCAAATCTAAACAAAATAATTGTCAGCGACTGCCGCATCTGTGCGCCCGGGTGGTAACTCAAACAGCTGATAGTGGCCGACTGCCAATCGCAGACCTTGCTTTAAAAGAAATCAGCTCAGGGCACCTCGTGGGTTTGGGTTACCGAGAGTGTTTCTGTGGTCCCACTCTCGGACCATTCATGTGATTTTCATTCATGCACATTGTTGTAACTCTGTGAAGGTCAGGCAGAAAAAGTCACAAAAAATGTTAATGAATGCAGGGATTATGCCATTACTGCAGCCTTTAAATAAGTGTTTTGTAAAGGTAAAATTCAAGGTAAAATTAACAGGCTGCAAATATCACATTCAGTCTGTTGCACAGAACTTCTTCAAAAAGTAGCACGGCACAATTTCTTCTCCCAAGTTTTCTGGTAAGAAAAAGATTTAAATCATATTTCACATTATTTGTTGAACTTGAAGTGTGAAATCTAACAAGACAGTAAGTTGTGAGACTTCGGGACGCAGAGGGCTAATTAGTGATCCTGCCTCTTTGTGGCTCGTTTCTTCAAAAGGCCAGCCTCTAGTCGGCTTCCTCAAATGTCATCCGAGTCTCCGGGCTCCTGGCCCCACCGCTGCCCCCCTCCACTAACAAGCTGAGCGAGACCGCAGAGAGACGGCTCAATTTGTGTTAAGCTGTCCCCACTGAGGAAGATGTTAACGGGGAAATCCTACAGGGCCGTGCCTCGACTCTACCAGTCAACCCCCTTGTCCCCCCGCACCCCCACAATCAGGTCCCCATTATGTCTGCAGTGGCTTGATAAGGTTTGAGTCTTGAATTCAGACACAATTTACGACTGTACACAAACACGTGATCCTTAGTCTGAAGGGAATCAAACAGATGCAGCCTGAGCTAAAAGATGTATCAAGGTAAAAGGAAGGAGTGCGTCCTCAAATGATCTTTAAAATCAAACTGTCCAACAAAGATTCAGTTGGACTTTGTAAAAAAAAATCAGTTCAGAGATGGATTTCTGGCTGAGAGGTGCAGAGAGCCAAGAGATAACCAAATTGCCCTCTTCCTGTGTACTTCTCTGACAGTAGGTGCTAAGAGACAAATTGCTGGTCTACTGCTGAAAGAGCTGAAGGACTACATCGTGCCCACGCTCCGAGCCTGAAAAAGCTGCAAACACAGGAACTCAACACCACTGATCTGACCCGAAAATGGTTGAACAGAAGCTGTCTGGTTGTTTACTGGTGCTAAACCCACTACAAGGAAACAGTTCGGACTAACACCACCTGAGATGCCAGACCCTGCTGCACAAGGAGGTGCAGTAATAATCCATGACAGTTTGATTAAAAAGGAAAACTCCAGCACTGACAATACTGTACAACGGTGATTCAATTTGTATCAAATTAATGAATGTGTGTGATGACCGTCATGGAGACAGAAATGCCACATCCCAAAAAGATAATGGGACATGTAAAACAGCTAGAGCTTCGCTAAGCTTAAGACGTCTTTAAATGTTTTAAATGATCAAAAAAAAAGTGGTTCAACATTTTGGCAAATTGGCCCATTGTCATAATCCCTATAGTTTTAGGAATAGGTTTGTTATCTTCATTTGTACTGTAGGTGCAAGCTATTTTTAGAGGGTTAGGGTGACACATGTTGACATGATGTGCATCGTTTAAAGTCGACTGGCGAACCAAATCATTTTGACTGAATGAGCAAACACTGGGTGGCTACAGCTGATGAAATCTGCTGACTAAAGTTGCTAAAGTTGCTAAAACAGTTTTTGTCCAGAGATGAGATTCTGTTTTTTTTTTGCTTCCGGGAGGTAAATCTGCCTCCATAATCACTGTAAACTGCATTTGTGCTGTATAAGCTTGACAGACGTAGCAGCAGTTGCTAAGGGAACACAAGGCTCCGCAAAGGGTCAATATACCACTCTAACATTTGGTTGCCAGCCTCTAATCTGCCGTTTCAGCCCATTCCCACATCCAGCTTCAATGGTTTTAATCAAATCATAGAAATCGTTCCTATTTTATGTCATGGTTCATATTCTGGTACATTTCATTCCGGTACAAACGCCTCATGGTGCAACAGACCAATATCCTTCTGCATGCTGACTTTTCTTCCTCTACAGCTGCCTACATGCTGTATTTTGCCATCCTGCTCAAATCCACCAACAGCGGAAGGCAAATGCCTCAAAAACCTGCTCCCTTACATTCATATGAAGCTTTGACGTCCTCGTGTCACCACGTGCAGGTGGTCCGTGATTCTCTAGATCATGTCTTAATACTAGTGACACAACTTGTGACATGGTGTGACAGCTCTCCTTATATGTATTGTGTTAAAATGTCTCTCTTCACATTCCTCGTGTCACACCATCGTCTCTGAACTGATTATTTTGTCAAATTTGCGCGAGCCGAGGACGCTGCCGCCAGGTTGAGAGATATCTCCATAAATACAGTTGTTATTTTTCAGCACAGTCTGTGATTTACAAATTTAGCAGGTTGTTAAATTCCCTGTCTAGTGAGCTGACACAGCCCGCTGCTGTGAATGCAGAGTGGCGCTTGTGACAAAGAAGAGTGTGATTGCTGAATAGTTATCAAGCATCTGCTGTAGCTAAGCATGAAATGGGTGGAGGAGGAGGAAGAGAGGTGGTGGGGAGGGGGGGGGCAGATTTTGTTAAAATGTGTGTGTGTGTGTGTGTGTGGGTGGTTGAGTGTGTGTGCTGCTCAAAAGCCGCGGTAGTGGCTGTTTGAACTGTGTGTTTTAAGTGCACCGCGCTCACATCCAGTGGGCCGAGCAGCAAACAGACCTTCAGCCACTGTTTGCTGTTGCACTAAATATAGATCCTATATTAGCATGAGGAGAGTTGAGAGTCATTAATGCAGCGTCAACCTTTTTTTTTTTTTTTTTTTCAAAAGACAGGTGAGAAATAAAATGTGCAATGAAATAAATATTAACATAATGAACGTGAACCATACATTTATTAGTAAAATAATGATGCCTACATAGGATTTTATGTTTCGCCTACACAGGAGGGACTAATTATCTAATTTATTTTAAATAGCAATTCATAATAGAGCTGCTGCAATCAGTCATCATGCACTGGTCACTATTAATCACTGTGTATTTATCTCATACCTCATATTTGTTTTATCATATATTTATGGTTGGCTCTGCTTCCCTGTGCACACACTTTGACACATTTGAAACATAATCCTCTCAGCAAGAGGGTTCTGGACTCAACTCACATTAATATTTTTTTTCTTTGTCATTTCTGACGTGTAAATATTCTAAAACCTTGAATCCTTTTATTTCTTTTATATTTTGACCTCTGACCCTTTTTCAGAACAAGTCGCGGTGTTGAGCATTGACAAACTGTGAACGGGGCGGCGAACTCTCAAATAAAGACAGCTGCACAAAGCCACAGGAAGCCTCTGTGTTTAGTATTTCACCCTTTCATTTTGTAACACTGAACTTTTAATCATGCTTTTTTTTCCGGCTAATTTTCAGTGGATGTCTGAGCAAAGTTTCACCCGACTGTGAAGACACATAGGTTTGTATGACTTTATATTACAAGGCCACTGAAGTCAGTGCACCATAAAATTCACACTGCATTAAAAAAAAGAGGCACTAAAACTAATTCTGCCTAAATATTACTGCTGCTGAAACTGCAGCGATTTTTTTTTTTAAGTCTCTGAGCTGATCTGAAGCATCTCAGACATTTAAAGAGCATGGACCTGCAGTCTGCCAGGTCATAATGACTTCCCTCCCCTCTTTTTTTGCTAGATACAATCATAGGCTGTCAGAGATATCAACTAGAGCCAGCTCAACTTTTCCCAACTTTGTGCGAGACATTTGCAGCAATACTAGGCGCCTGCTTTCTCTCTCTCTCCCTCAGCTTGACAGGTGAGAATTATACTGTGTCCTTGTCATCTGCAGAGAGAGAGAGAGAGAGCGATAGACAGACAATATTCTCCTAACAGAGCTATTTCAGACTCTGGCAAACCTGCCTCCATCTTTCGCTATCATGCATCTCCATCTGGTGAAATCTGTAATGCTGTTCAAATGTATTATGTCAACAGACTGCTACGATTGATATTGACGGGAGGGAAAATAAGGCAATGAATGGATTTCGGCTTCAGGTGCTTCATTTCAAGTGAGAGACGATGGGATTATTGTCTCTTTCTTAATGGAGTCCAGTTTGTTTTGCAATCAGTAAAATGAAGTTGTTGCATTAATAAAAAGAGAAAATATGGGAACACACGGGCACACATACACACACATCAGGAGAGGGGGATTTGTTGTTATTAGTTTCTCGTTTCTTATCGTACCTGACGTGACAGCAGAAGAAGAGCGTGGGAACTCGCACATCTCGCAGTAAGGCAACAGGCTGCTGTTGGAGTAGGTGCAGGCGCTGCAGCTCCACGCCTCGGTTGACAGCTTCCGCGGGGCCATGACGGAGACCAGAGTGCCGAGGCTGCCGGAGCCCACCCCCCCGGCTGTGGACCTCCTCTTCCCCCCGAATCGAGACCTGGGGCTGGGGCTGGGCTGCTGCGCCCGCAGCCTCTTCATGTGGGGGGAGAAATCCTGGTCGGGTGTGGCGGAGGTTTGGCAGCAGGACTTCTCTCCTCTCTCCTCGCTGTTTTCAGAGTGTGTTCCTCTGCCGGCTGGTGAAGCCGCCGTCTCTGAGGAGATGGAGGGAGAAGATGTTCCTCCATCTTCTGTTCTCTTCCTCTTCTTGTCCTTGCTGGCGCCCGGGGAGAAGAAGGAACGGATGTCGTGCTGCTTCTCTTTCTCAAACTAAGAAATAAAAGTTGCAAAGTTAGTTTTACTCTTCTAGCACCCAGTTGAGATTTTTTACACATGCATGATCGGTTTCATTCCACCTGTGGAAACACAAATCATCACAAAGCTATGACGCAAATGTTCCTTCTGCTACCATCATAACATCTGCCCATATAACTGCACATACAATACAATGATTTTTTTTGCATATAGGATAGGATAGGAATTTATTTATTTAAAACAATGCAAAAAATAAACATTAATCTCGTAGGACAAGAAAAGACCACTGTATTCCCTGGGCAGGTAAGAACAGATGAAAAGATAACAATATTAAAATCTTTGAAATATGACAGGATAAAAATAATGTGATGGCCACAGTATTTTAAAAGTAGACAAAACAAACAAAAAAACAAGAGGAACAAGAGCGTCAAGTCATGAAGGTGCAACTATAAATCTGACGTTAACAGATTTAATTTCCACATTTACTCTCTTGTCTCTCTGTGAACTCACGTGAGTGAAGAACACGTCACTGCTCTGGTTTCCTGTGCTTCCGTCCGGCTGCAGCACCATCTCGCTCGGTGTCCACACGTTGGCGAAGTTGAGGAACTCCCACTTGTCTTTGTCGCCCACGTCTGCCTTCAGGTATTCCTTCCTCCCATTGAGAGTGCTGCCGGTCACCGTTTCCTGGAGGATGATGGGATATTACAGTTTCCACGCTGCAGCTTTCTGTTGATCATGTTTCTGTTTGCTTTGATGGTGATGGTTTAATAATGAGCAGAATCAGTTTTCATTACAAATCATGACAGCTCTCATTATTAGTGTAGTTCCGAAGCCTGCTCTTATATGCAAATCATCCATGGATGCATTTCAATATATAGAGAAAAACAGAGTGTATAAGACATGTTTGAAGCTATTTTTGTGTCTTAATGAAGCAGCAGAGGTGCAATCAAAGCAGAGGCATTTACATTAAAGAGGACACCGCTGATGGAATATGTGATGACAAATCAAAGGCTCAACAGCTCATCTGCTGCCGTAACACTTCCCACGTTACCTTCCTGTTGAGCATGGACCACATGACGGTGTCGAACGTGCCCTTGGCGATGAGGTAGTGCACGTTGACGGAGGAGGTCTGCCCGATGCGGTGGGCCCGGTCCTCAGCCTGCTTGATGTGACCGGGGTTCCAGTAGAGCTCGGCGAACACCACGTGGCTGGCAGCAGTAAAGGTCAAACCCTGGAGAGGACAAACACACAGAGAAAATAATTACCCAATCACTAAAAAAACACCTTGTTCAGCCACTGCAAATGAAACTCTCCAGCCCCTTTCCGATGACATTTCAATTTTGTAAAAGCCTATTTATCTAATAAAAGAATATTACATGCTAATTGCAATATAACTGCTTCAAGCACGCACACGCTTCCTTTGACTGGAAAGCAAAACATTCGGTCACTCGGAATAATTGATGTCAATGAGTTTATTAAGTTTGTTATTAAGAGTAAAGCCCATTTTTCAGAATGTATTTTATTTACAGAAACCCAAATTATGATTCACTACAACCTGTTATCTTCAAATATGTAACAAATGACTCTACTTCGTCTTATTTATTGTTACATTACAGTGGTACAGCACTTATAATGATCGTCTGCAGGAGGAGTGAAAGCAGAGAGGACAGTATGTTCAGCTCGTTCAGTCTTTATAAACATTCCTGTTCAGGAAATATAATCATTTTTCAATCATGAAGGGTGAAGTGTTTGATTTGTCACCACTTCCGAATGCAGATTTTCACCACAGCTAAGAAAATGCATGAACAAAAACAATATGTTGAGCTGTAGAGTGTCCGTGTGTGAATACCTGACCAGCAGCTTGGATGCTGAGGACGGCCACTCTGGTTTCAGGGTCATTCTGAAACTTGTGCACCAGCTGGATTCGCTCGGAGGACGGGACGCTGCCGTCGATACGGATGTAACCAGCCTGACAAGAAAACGAGATGAGAGGAAAGCTCAGGCGGTGGAGAAGCGACACTGAAACCTTTGAACGAAGCGTTGATTGGCAGATGTCTCCATCAGTTGAGGAAAGAAAAAGTAGCTTTGTGCCTGTTTTGAGAATCAACAAGGTAAAGCTGTGGCGGTTGTAGGATAAACACAATGGATCTGACTATTAAGCTGCTGTAATTCATGTTTGTATATTAACAATGGATCAAATGACGAACACACTGGATGCTCGATGCCTGGCGCTAAACAAAACACACTCAGCAGCTGAACAGCCAGATATTTCCCTCAGGAAAAGAGTAAAGCATTCATCAGCTGGCCACAAACCCAACTCCAAATAAATGCTTGTGTTGTTCTGTATTTGCTGGACATGCAAAATATTTCTAACAGCAAACATTAAAGGAGCTATCTGAATGTTTTTTCTGTCATGAAAAACTTGTGTAATTTGACTTACCCCCCCTGACCAGAGCAGGTTTGAGGCTGCACTGATTTGCTACCCGGAAAATGACCAGATGATCATCATAAATGTGGATTCAAACATAATTGTGATTTTCAGGGCCAGGTTAACAAAATCTTTAGTGCCTAATAGTCCCATGCGCCGGCCTGGATGTTTAGCTCTCTCTCTCATTTATGCATGTGCATCTGTAGAGGATAATTGGACGTGAGGTTATTTGCAGATGTCATTTAATCCACTGAAGGTTCACACAGTTTTCACGGGGCGGTATTGTCCGTCTGTAAAAAGCTGGTGCTGAGTTGTGTGTGAACATTAAAGGCGAGGAGCGTTTCATTATCCTGTTTTCTATTCTGTAGATTTTTCAATGACAGACGTGAATAAATACACAAAAGAAAACACTGAACTGGTTGCAGTGAATAAAACAGCTTTGTTCGAAGCAAACGAGAGCAGTAGGAATAACACAATATTTTGTAAATTTCCACAACACCACACAAAGACAGCAGTGGCTCCATGTTCATTAAACCTGAACTTGAACTTGACATTCACTGAGCCGCTAATGCACTGTGGCCACCGCACTCTTTTGATTTTGGTCCGCTGGTCCTGCAGAGCTGCTCAGTGGCCGTCAGCGGCAGAGTGTGTTGGTGCTGTGGAGCTCCCACATGTGAATGTAACTGTAACTGCATGAATATGAAGGAGAGCCTTGCTGGGGAAGAACACAGAGGTCCGTTCCACTTCTCCAGCAGAAATAAAAGGTCAAACAAATTCAAACCACATCCCAAAGTCATAAAAACGCTCCAAAAAAATCAACCTGCTGGTTCAACAGAGTGGTTTGTCTCTTGCATTTAGCGCACCATGTTAACAAGCTCACGCTTCATCAAACAAACCCTCCAACCAGGAGCATAAAAACAGCGTTAATGTCATGTGATTGGAGTGCAGTCGCTTGTCTCTGCCAAGCTTCTCATCGCAGCGCGTTGCTTGTCGTTGCTTTTTTTAGCCCATCTCAGTTAATTGGTGAGTGCGAACGCACCAGAGAACGAGCGTCTCACAGTGGAATGTGTTATCACACGTCGTACCACAGCACTACGTTCAGTCGACACCTCCTCGACCCCTGTGACACGCACGAACACATACAGCGCACACGTACACAGACACACACTTGAACTCTTTCACAGGTTGCTGGCGCCGAACTAAGAGATACCGTTTTCTTGTGACGACTTGTGAAATATGCCTTGAGAGATTAGATGAGGAAGTAAAGTTTACTTTCTTGGAAAGAAAAAGAAGACTTTTAGAAAAAATTAGAAAAACAAACACTGAAATGAAGATTAATAGACAAATAAAGACCTATTTTACTCTGTTAATTATCTAAAATCGTACCTGCATTACAGTGCACACCTGAATTTAGGATGTATGTTTAGCAAATACTGCACAACTTCTAGTAACTATTTATTAAAGCCCAACTCTAGAGCTCAGAACTCAGTACTCTGTCTAACTTAATCATGAGTATGGCAGGGACTTGGCTTATAAACACAGCAGGGCTGTGGAAGAAAGAATAAAAGGTAAGTGTTGGGCCAATTACTTCTGGTTAGCCTGGAAGGAGGAGTGAAATATGAATAGGTTCTGCACATTTAGTACTTTCGAGGTTGCTCTTAATGGGCAATTCATGTCTGTGGCTGGGAAAAAAAATTGAAAAACCTTAAATGGAAATGACAGAAATGAACATTTGTGTCGAAATGAAATAACAGCAGTTTGAATACAGTGCTCCCTATTGTTGCAAAGTGATTAATAGCATATGAACAACACAAATTCAAGGATTTTTACAATCACCCCCTGGAGGTTTAAGGAAACCAGATGGAAACATTTCAAGAGCACTATATTACACAGAGGCTTAGTGCACAGGAAGCTGGTCTTGACTGATCACAGCTGATAAAGTATGGACAGAACCATGTACGGTGGCCTGGAGAGCTCAAGGCAGACGTGCTAAAGCTGAGCTTGCAGAGCCTTGTGTGTTTGCAGGTGAGTTTTTGCAGTGCAAGCTTTTGCAAATTGATGAACAGCACGAATATGATGTCACATCATTATGGTTACAGTTATCTTCCTAGATGTTTGCAGCTATTGAGTCTTCAGTTAAAGTGAGTCTTCAGTTATAAGTGCAGAAATCATTACCATCAGCAGCTCTGCCCGTTCCTGGAAACTTCCATGCAAATGTACAGTATTTCCAAATAGCAGCTCCTGCTGTGAAAAGGCTAATAATGTGCATGGAGCATGTATGGAGAACATACATGACAGTCACATGGTAACATCTACACAAAGGCAAATAAACACTACATGTAAATCTATAAACGTGTCCCTGTATTAAGCAGCTATTGTGTTGAGGCCTTTTATGACAGGGGAGAAGAAACCTGCAAAGACGTGCTTTACTGTAGCTTCCTGTATCTGCTGAGTTGAGGGGTGACCAGTGTGTGTGTGTATATGTGCTGTGTGTGTGTTCTGCGTGTGTGACGGCTTTAACTGGGAGTCAAAAGTTAGTGGAAGTAATTTTAGAGGCAGTGGAAGAATTTATGGTAATGCTTTATTTACCAAATTAATTCCTGTTGGAGTCAATTTCACTTTGTATTTTAATTTGTAATTGACACTTTGCATCTGTGTGTCCTTGATACAATACTATGTTGGATCAATTGTCTAACCCCCCACCTGTACTGTGTGGCAAACTGAACCATATGTGCTGTAAAGACGGCGTCTGCTTTAAATAGATGGTAAATCATCACCGAGTGCGTAACATGGTGTACCTTGGCCTCGATGACGGCCTCGGTGCAGGCCTGCAGCATGGTGAGGTGGTGGGCGAACACCAGGAACTTCAGCTGCTCTGCTTCCAGCATCATCTTTATGTAGTCCTTCACAGCTCCCGCCTGGCCACACACACACACACACACACACACAGAAATAGACACAGATGAAAGAGAGCTACTGAATCCATCACTTCACTGGTCGACCCCACACAGAGGAATCGGCTAGATCAGTGAAGAAGTCAATTAATCACCGCGGCATCCTTTCTGTGTGATCGATTCCCTATTGAATGGCAAGGATCCAGACTTTAAAAGGCGAGAGCACACGGAGCGACTAGGGCGCATTTGTCAGTGCGCAGATAGTGAGAGCAAATCAATAACTCACAACTCAATGTATGATTGGTGTTTGCTCTTCTTTTTTTCTTTTTTTTCCAAGGCATTGTGGTGACATCAGATACACGGAAGTTCACCTTTTAAGATAAAGCACGTTTTTATTAAGTTTAAAGTCTTCTTAAACAGCAGATTTAAACATGTGTAATCTGTCAATTTGAGAAACTGACTGGGCTCATGTATATTTAAACATTATGTGACTGTACTATTTTCTGATATTTTCAGGATTGGCAGACACCCAAAAAATGAAAAAGATGGATTACGCTGCTAACATTTAACACAGGAAGTAAAAGTTCAGTTTCTCACCTATCTTATTCTTGAGTTTCTTTTTTTTTCTTACATAATCAGGTTTTTTTGGGTTCTCTCTTGGCTTTGTGTTTATTTATGGTTTCAAATGGTAACAATGCTTTAGAAACATCACAGCACCAATTTAATAGAACCTCACATGTTTCTGCTGAAGCCAGCGACCTTGATTGACAGCGTGAAGCTAACAATCTAAAAAGAGAAAGCGGGCAGAAGTGCCGGTGAGTTAACCGTACCCCGCAGGTATCCGTATCTATCATTTCACCGCGCGCTGCTGCCCAGCGATCACACTGTGATGGCTGTGGCCGTTTCCCCGCCACCTTCTTGCAAAGCTGGAGTGGATGTGCTGTACGAGCGTGTCATTGAGCATCCGGGCTCGGCTCATTTCAGAGCCCCCGGGCCAAAAAGCTGCCAAGAATAGCACCAACTAGTGAGAAATACTGAGGTTTTGATTTGAGTCAAACAGAGCCCTTACTGGATGGTTTTGGAGACAGGACCTTCTCCACGGTGTGAATCCCACCCTTATATTCCCCACACCTCCTGCAACTTGACAACCTCTGCAGCCATCACACCTGCTCTGGTGGGAGAACCTCTGCTTTGCCTTGCTGATAATTAGCCGATGCGCCTGATAATGAATCTCTCCGCCAGGCCTGCCGACCCCGTTCTGATCTGGGGGGTCCTCATTACTGACGGCTTGGCTCCGCCGGCTTCCTTCCGCTGAGTTTAATTAGTGCACAAACTTCTCGGCTGTCTGAAGCGGCCCGTTAGCTTGCTTTAAAGTCCAGCATCAGAGCTGTCCTCTCTGGGTAATTGGGAGCAGATGCTTGGCGGGTAAAGCAATAAAAATACCCCAAAGGCGTTTGGCAGCTCCGTCGCCAGGCAGACTGGCAGGCAGGCAGGGGCCGTGATGCTCGTCAGAGTGACATAGATGTGTGAATCTATCACACCATCCCACCCCTCCCGATGATCCAAAAAAAGAAGAGAGAGCGCGTTTCTTTTTTTTTCTGAAGTAGAGAAAGTGTGTCTGACTCTAAAAACCAATAGGGGAGGAAATGAGAATGGGCCAACAGTATCGGCTTTGAGGTGGGCGAGTGGGTGGGTGGCGTGTGTGTGTGTGTGTGTGTGTGTGTATGGGTATGGGCGGGGGGCTTTGTAATGAAAGGAGGTCCAGTGTTAGGCTAAACTGAGCAGAAATCCAATCAGCAAACAACGCCAAGCGCACAAAAAAAGAAAAAAGGGAAAAAGATCCAAGCTGGGAGGCAGGCTGAGCAAGTAGCGTGAGGATGATTGCATTCGCTGGTTATCTCCGGTCTTCATTGACCTCAAGGCCACGCTCCTCATGGCTGAGGGCGCCAGGCTAATTGAGAGGAATACCCAGCCCCTCGAACACGGCTGATGATTGGAGAGGGGATAGTACATTTGGTGGAAATGTTTACTCTGCTACAAATATAAGAGATTAAGGAACTGCCTCCTCTCTCCTCGCGTAGTGAGATTAGAGAGGCTGGGAACTGATCAGAGGTTGAAAACTGTCTCCCTGCCTTCAAGATGTTTCTCCAGGAAGAGGGAATGTAAAAACGCTTGTTAGATTCTTGTCACCAGTCACTCTGACCTCTCCAACCTTCCTCATACTGTATGCATCCGGCGGCCACCTTCTCACACTGCTGATTTCTCTCTCATTAAAAGAAAAAAAAAAAGTCACTTCTAACAGAGAGCGGACTAAGTTTCCATAGCAACAACATCACAGAAATGCTATTTTAGTGCGGTGTGTAACTTTGAGATAAGGTGTAATCATGCCAGGCTGGACACACACACAACTAAATAATACCTCAGTTATAACTCCCTACTTTGTATAAGTGCTTTCACTGGGCGACCATTAGGCTCTGTTACCATGGCGATGCATTCCCATGAGATCTCACTGAGTGGTCGGCCAAGCGCTCAGAACATGATGCTGTAGCTACCATCAATTCACCATTTCCTGAAACATCAAACTGAATACAAATTACATTCCTTAGCTAATTTCAATCTATTTAAACCAATTAGAATTATATACAATATCATGTATATTGTATACTGTATGTGTGTGTGTGTGTGTCTTTATTCTAGCTGTCAGCTTTCAGGGGACTTAGAGGTTAGAAATCTTTTGTAACGTTAACCACGGGGCATATTGCTGTAGGGGAGTGTGTGTTGTTGCTTTGTTGACTACATGTCAATATGGCACTAATGATGTAATGGTGCCTGTTACTCTGCACAGTTTCTGCAGCTACGGAGAAGCTCCACGACTACTTTTAACACAAACACCATTAAAACCATAAAATATAACAATACTTTTGTTGATGCCATGCGTCATATTTTCTTTTTTATCATTACCCAGATGCAGCTCAAGCTTTGCAGCATTACAAGGAGATATTTTAAGGATGTAAATATCTGAGAAGAATGTTTCCCAGATTTTTTTCTGTCATAAAAGTCATGTCCCAGATTCCTCTGTGAACTAATTTAACTTTTGTAAACCACACACAGAAGTGGACAAAGTACACAACTCTATTACATGAGTTAGAGTATCCGTTGGTCAAATATTACATTTACTGAACCTAACGTCTCCAGACCAAACATGTTTGGTTTCTCTGTTTCAAAGTTTATCTGCATTTTTGGAGTCTGGCTGTGCGCAAACATTTCAAACAAAAGGACATATTTGAAATAAACTGAGATTACTGGGCATTAAAGCAACTCTTCTTAATGTGCTGTCAGTGTAAGAAATGGAAGACAGTAACACAAACACATTGTACAAAAACCCCTCACAACTTTGGATGACATCCATCTGATTTACCCAACTCTAACTGCCAAGGCCTCATATTAACTTCACGTAAACTTGTGACTGTATTTTTTGCTGCAGATTTCATCCTCTGTCTCTTACATTGGAGGCTCATTAGGAGGAGCCACTTTGAAGACGAGGAATGTTTACAGCAAGCAAAACCTGTTTCCCAGCTATTGTTTGAAGGCAGACTTGAGGGGAAAAAAGTGAAATTATCCTTTGAGCTTAGGGAAAAGATAGTGGTTATAGTTAAAGATGCTGTTTGTACATTTTCTCTGCCGGTGAGCAGGTGGTGGTGGTGACTGTCACTCGACAACTGCCTCAGCTTTCGTTGTGTTGATAAGACAAGAGGTTAAAAGGAACCCTCTGACCAGGGTTACGGCTTCAGGGCTGATTGGTAGTGGAGGAGAGTTAACACTGGTGCTAGAGACGGCTTTTGGTGAGTGCATCAATGATGTTCGATGCTGAATTCCTCCAGACAGGTAAGTAAACAGCTGCTAATACTAATGCTGGCTATGTAGCAACATGATGAACAAGACATAGCTTATTTAATCAAAATATGAGACTGAACTTTCAACAAGTTCAACATTTTTGCAAATCTGTGTATTTGATGAGCGACAGGGGAGCTGTACCATTTACCTCCATTGTGTTCGCTGAGCAGCTCTGCCCCGCTGATCTCAAAACAACATGCACCGATAATTAAAGGTAATGAACCTATTGCTATGACTACAGGGATTATGGCAATAGGCAAATTTGCAGAAATGGTGAGCTATCCCTTTATGTCTCCTGATTCGACACTCTCCATGTCCATACACCTCTTTAAGCCTTTTCTCCTTGCTACAGTACACACAGGACACACACACTGCTAGCTAAATACTATAGTCATAAAAGATACAAGCCTCTCCTGTTAGACAGACAGCAATCCTAAAACCAAGTTTCATCATATACTCTAGGTTTTGATTTTTCTATTTGTCCATCTTGCACTTCTCATCTTCTTCAACGTGAATCATGTGTTTATTGTGAATCTGATTAATATGATCCACACCCCTGGCCTGCCTCCCTTCATCAACACTTTGAGAACAAACCCCACTGCCTATAATGATCTACAATCCATGGTGGTCAAAGTGAAAGCGAGGCTGCTCTTTTCTGAGCTGCTGAAAAGTTCACATTTTTTTTACTGCCTGTTATATAGTAAAACTGGGAGCGGGGCTAGCAGTGAAAGCAGCTAATGTTAGATGTCGACTGCAGCTCACCGCCAATAAAGGCTTGAGTGCATTATGTACGAATGCCCCGAGATGAAATATCACTGTCAGCATCGAGGCATTAAACCACTGCGATGTTTAAAGGGGAAGGCTGGTGTTATTCTGCACTTTTCTTATCGTCAGCAAAGCCCATGAAAAGACCAAAACCAACAACTTCTCATAAAACTTGTCTGACTTTCTTACTCTGGTCTGTGGAGCCCAAACCTCAAACTCATGGGTTCCTGCAAAAGGTCTTTGGAAAATAGGCCACAGTTGTATGTTATTTGTTAAAGGTTAAATAATTCACTGTAACAGAGTAAATCCTGAAGTTGTGAGGCTCTATTTTCTGCTGCGGATTGATACACATTTGAAAGGAATCCTACTAGCAAATGTAGTGTGTTCATACACACACTACATTTGCTAGTAGGATTCCTGTGTGGTGTAATGACATAAGCTGAGCTAAAACAAAGACACACTCCCACTTCCCCACACCACCTGGTCTCCCATTACCTTGGCTATCGCTGTTTGTTTGTACATCTGTGTGACCAGGCCCATGACCTCAGTGAAGGGGTTGTCCGTGGCGGCGACCCCCGACCCCATGCCCCTCATCAGTCTCTCCCACTCGGCAAAGCTGGCTGAGGCGTCCTGCGAGCAAGGGGAGAGCAAAGACAGTGAGGCCGTGTCCTTTATTTCTTCATCTCTCTCTTTTTCTGCTGTTTTTTTGAGATATAAAGGGCAAAACAATTAATAGTGTTGCTGGGTGTCCTACTTTTCCTGGAAGAGAAAGAAGAAGAAAAAAAGAAGTTTAAAAAAAAATGAGAGAGAGAGAAAGAGGGAGAATTCCCAAGGATGCCACCCCCTCTGACTGGGCTGCTGTGTTAGGTGGGTCATGAGCGTCTCCCAATTATAGCCGCCTTGTGACAAGCTGGGGTCGAAGATGGAGAAGCAGCCGGGCCGGTACAATAAATCAAAAACGGCTCGCGTGCTCTCAAGGTGATTGGCGAGGAGTATTTAAAGGCAGGAGTGGAGAGCGGAGAGGATCGCAGTGGGAGAGGCTGCCGGAGAGGAGCAGCATATGCTCCCCCTCTGCTAATAAACAAGACATACAGAGAGGCCGTGCATTTGTCGTCCGCATGTGGTTTAGCACTGTTTGTCATAAAAAACAGTCCATTAACAGCAGGCGTTGGCACATCTTGTCATTTTATTGGAAGACAATGCAGCACATTATGTATGAAAAGCAGCGTGCAGTAAGTTTGATTCGATTTCCCTACAGCGTGCGTGTAATTTCGAGAGTTTCAGAAGAGCAGTGAACCTCCTTGACTTTCTTGAAAATTGCCTAACTTTAAACCGCTCCGTCATTAGAGGTTCTTTCTTTTGCCGATTGTTAACAACTCTCAATTGAATCTGCCTGAATTCAGCATTAATGTGTGGGATCTCGACTGGAATGAGCACTTTCCTTTAAGCGAGGAACTGTGAACCATATGGCGAGCTGAAGGCAGAGGTGACTTGCGCGTGATTAGGCACATACAGCCGCGAGGATCATGGGTGGGTGTGATGTGATGAGATGTCGGGAGGGGGGGGGGTGAGAAAGAGAGAGTGAAGGCTTATTAATGCGAGCGCACACACACACACACACACACACACACATATACAATGGAGGCTTCCTCAGAGAGCAGGTTTCACCACTGCGTCTCGTTCAACACAGGTACAATGAGAAGATTGTGGTGGAACATGAAAGCGTTGCACCATTTAGTGCAATAATTAGCATTTCAGTGGATTCAAACCTCGTCAAAGTCAAGGACGGCTGAATGAATAAACAGTATCACGTTGGAGGAGCACAAAGCTGCATTTCCTTTAAGGTTTTTCCTCAGATGTTCCACGAAGCAGCACCTGCAGAAACACAGCTTTGTCCGTCTCTCAGTGTTTTGGGTTGTTTTTTCTCCCTCCAATTAAAAATTATACATTGGAGCATTACTTTATAATCGGCTGGAAAAAAAAAATCCTGAATGGCTAAACACTCCACCCTCGAGGATATTCACTGGACTAACGCTGACAAAAGGCCAAGCCTGAAAATGTAAAGGGCAGGAGGGGCATAAAAAGTGTCTGGCTGTGGAAGATAAAAGCCATCATTAGAGAGTAAAATGAGATAGGAGGAATGAACTGGTGAATGGTCCTGGTACACAGCATATATCAACACAGTTTGTTTAGAGGAAAATAAAGTCCACACGGTCTTTTTTTGTGTTTGTTTGTTTCATTTTGTTCATATTTTCCTGCATTTGAGAGATTTGGCTGAACCGGCCACTTCACACCTTCCCTCCTCTCATCTCTCTCTAAAAAAAAAAACATGCTATTTAGCTGTGAGCGTAAAAAATTCTGTGCATTTTTCTCAGTGGAAATGCTGAAAAAAAAGCAATGAACTGTGAAGCTGAATTGTGTTTTTTTTCCCCCCTTTTTGTTTTCACCAAAGACAAATGATCTCCGAGCTCAATCCTCTGAGGATCTCACGCATGGAAGCTGCTGTTTCAGCCAACTTGAGATAACAGAGCAACTATAAGACATGACATGAACTTTTCCACCAGTTCAAAATGTTCGCTCTGTGGCTTAATTGGCACTACTATGTCGAAACACTGACCATATTTAGCCCCCAATTAAAGTGTCGCTTAACATTTAGGGAGGCTGAGGTAGAAAAAACAAAAAAACTAAACAAAAAAACCCTGCATCATCACTTTCTCCAAGTAGCTTCCTTATTGTTGTGTTATTCCTGGGATGGTGGCTCGGTGCATAATTAGTGCTGAAAGAGCTCCTCCAGTGTTTCTGCATTCCTGCTGATATGATACAAAATATAACAAAGGGTTCTCAGTGTGTGATGGGAAGCTAACCCATCCCAGCCTTGACACTGGTGACCCGATGCAGAGAGTGGAGGAGAGGCGGCGATAAAGGCCAGGTCAGAACCGCATTAGCATTCACGTGGAGGTTCCCACGCATCCATTACAGCGTGGGAGGAGAGAACCAACTGCAACCATAACTTTAGGGCGGCTGAAGCAGTTGTAAACACCCACACACACAGTACACATACTCAAGAAAATACAGAGGCAGCCGGACAAACAGCTGATTCTGACTAAACAGATCTGGTTAACAAGTTGCTCTTGCTTTGCAGCCGCTAGCCTCCAGTGATGCTAATGATAGAGAAACGTGCTAATCTGTCTGTATCCATGCCGCCTCCACATGAGTGTGTTTCCGCACAGCTGAGAGGTTGCATCCTGCCAGAACAGAAAGCAGCGACTCGTCTGCAGTGATTGACGGATATTAGCGAAACAACCAATGGTAAAACAAAAAAAAAAGGGAAGGGGGGGCGCATCCTCGTCAAGACAGGCTACTTTGAAAAAACACACGAAGCAGCAGCTTTAGTGACTGCACAGTCATCAGCATTAAAAACACCACACAGATATTTATGGGCTTAATGAATGGATGAATCATTGAATTGTCCTTCCTTAATAAGCTCCTTTTTACAGCAGTGTTGTAAGAAGCATTGCAAACATTTTAGCAGTCAGTTTAACCCAAACAAATGATGTTGCTATGATGTCTCAATCTACAGCTAATGATTATCTCCATTACTGATTAATCTGTTGCTCATTTTTCAACATTTTTCATCTTCAAATTTCTTATTTTCCCTGAATAACCAGTCAAAAAAATTAGATATCCTGTTTGTGTGACATGGAATTGAATCTTTATATCTGTGAAGCTATTTTTGCATGGCATGAAAGAGCCTCCCATTGATTATCTGTTGATTGTTAATTGTTGCAATCAGATTAAGAGGCAGGACACAAAGCCTCATACAAGTCCTGGACCACTTATGAATGATCATAATCACACCTGAGAGAAAAATCATGATTTAAAACTATTATTGACTGATCCAAATTTAGAGACAATTGAAAGCAGAATACCAAATGGTGGTGGAGACAGTTTGCAGCTAAGTTAATCTCTGTGTGTTTAGAAATGTACACACCCAGAAACTGGAGAATTCTTATTTTTGGCAAACATATCACAGTAAATTTGTCAGCTAGAAATAATTAATACTTTTGGCCATGTAGGAAACAGTGGAAACATATGAATACGTAATGATATGTTTCCCTTAGTGTCACCTTTGCAGCCTCCTTGGGCAAGTCGAAGGGGATTCGCTGGCGGATTTTGGGAGGCAGCTGACTCAGCACTTCAGCCTTGAGACGGCGGATCATGATCTGACTCAGACGCTGGTGCAGCTCCTCCAGGTTGGATGCCCCGCGACAGTCCCACTGCCTGCGAGGCCCAAAGTACCTGTGAGAGAGTGAATGAGAAGTGAAGCTGTGCCTGCTGATGCATGTGTTTTGTTTTTGTGTTTGTTTTTTTAACAAGCATTTAAACTGCAGAAGAAAACATACTTATTTACAACGCTGCCTTGAGGGAATAGTTAAACACATTTAAACATTCCCACCAGGGAGCTGCCCAGCACCACAACAGCCTCCCATCGTTTACTGCTGAGCAGCTCTGCCGGAGCAGTCAGGGGATCCGCTTTTTTGCTTAAGGGCGGTTTGCAGAGCAGGAAACTATTCTGTTTAATGGCCACAGAAGCAGGTTCATCCCAAAAAACTCGCC
The DNA here is from genome assembly GCA_030347415.2 of Decapterus maruadsi. NCBI lineage: Eukaryota > Metazoa > Chordata > Actinopteri > Carangiformes > Carangidae > Decapterus > Decapterus maruadsi. The sequence goes on from CM064886.1 coordinate 44,306,714, forward strand.
GGCAACTTTCACAATTTATCAGCCAAATGGATTTTTAGAATAGAACTGGCCCTACATACAAAGGCTGGTTATCTGCCATATTGGCTGGAAGTGTGGACAAAGTTAACAAGGCACTGCCAAACATTCGCTGTTTCACACTTCAGTGCTGAAACTTGTATTTGCTGAAGGAAGACAAACTAGCTCCTTCGAAAAATCATGTTTGTGCCTGGTGTCGGGATTCAAACCAGCGACTGTCCAGCTGTAACGCTGCTGCACACTGTCCCCTGGTTGTCACTGTTATGAAGGGAATGCAATAGGGATGATTTATTCAGATAATGCCTCCCTCACAGTGTGTATGTGTGTGTCTCAGGAAGACATTCCCCAGCCGCACCGAGTGCTATTATATACAAAGTGTTATCATTAATGGCGCCGGGCCTATCCCCAAACTGACTTTGATGGACGTCCAAAACAATGCATTTGATGTGTTTGTTCACACATGTAACTGATCGTCACTGGCAACTGGCAGCCAGTTGGCATTTAACGCTTGGCTTCAGTCGTGGTCTGGCTCTGACAACAAACCCTCAACTCGGCAGCACCGCTCCACTCCACACTGAGGCAGGTGAGATTTATTGAAACTTCAACTGAGCAGGAATTAGGAGCATATGAATGAAAACAGGCCAAAGCAAAGGTACAATATGTAACTTAAAATGTCTAAAAAATCCCGTGAGAATACATTTCTTGAGTTGTGTACTTAGATAATCCAAAATATTTCCATCTGGCTCTAGCTACACAGTTCACAGCTGACGTAAAGTGAATTAGCATGATGTGAAATAGAGAATAAAATATGAATTGCATTATTGTATCTTAAATATCTAGATGTTAAATCAGACGTTACCTGTAATGGGCATTGCAGAATTTCTTGGCGTAGTCGGTCCAGGTCCCAAATCTCTTTGGATAGAGGGCGTCAATCTGCATGAACAGCTGCGCAAATACACAGACAGGGAAGAAGGTCTTAACCGCAGTTCTGTACTAAACCAAACAGTGCAGGGTGTGTTTGTGTGTGTGTCACTAAGGCAGAGAGACACGGAGACAGAGGATGTGCATGACAGTATCTCAGGAGAAGTCCGATCCTGTGACTTCTCCTTTTAAACACAGTTTCCCAACAACTTGAACAGTCAACAGAACAAGTCACTCCAACACCTGTGTGTGGCAGGAGTGGAAACTCTGCATGAGGCTGGTGAGGGCTCTGACATCATGACCTTTGCCCTCTGAATGGCTCTGATTTGATAAACATGACTAGGATGGTTCAGGTGATGGTTTAACTATGGGATAAGTTCAAGCAGTGCTCACTGCCTTGACTTATTTCTCTATTATATCATATAAATATAGAAAGTCTCGGCTGGCAGATGCAGTCATGCATCATGAAGACTGTTTTTGTCCAGATTTTTACCAAGCTATGCTGGCCTGTAGTAAAACTCCCTCTGGAAGGGTTGTCAGGTGGTACGGCGGGAAACAACTCGAGTCTCCTTTTTCTTTTTCCTCTTTTTATTGTGTTCTCACACACACACATATACACAGTTAGTCTGCCTGCTACAGCTAACTGTGGGTTCGCTGGTCTCAACCAGACTAGCAGACCAGCAGATTACAAGACTAGGTTGTAAACCTAAAAGTAAACACAAGCACAAAATAAACTGTCAATATCACACAGATATTCTCATTAAATTACTTTTCTGTTTACATTTACATTGAACACTCACCGACGAGGCGTACCGGTCCTGACCTTAACTCGCAATGAGGTAGAAAACCATGAACTGCGCCTAGTGGCTTACTGCGCATGCTCCTAAGCACGCGGTCTGAGGGTGACTTACACATGCATCACACCTGATCGATGAATTAAAGCAACAGCTGCCAGAAAGTTCTACACCTCCCACTTGGTCTACTGATTCTTGAATCCAAGGAGGCCACTATAACTAGCTCAAACAGGCAACTTTTAGCTCTGAAATTTCTCTTAAATATGCATATAACAGTACATTCTATGAGTTACATATTACCATTAACTGAACTGTAAACTTAAGGTACTTTTAATGTCCATAAACATACTGTGTATTCAATGACTGTGAAACACCCCACCAACCTCCTACTGTCCATGTAGAGGATGGTGGAGGGGGGGTCTTGATCCTTTACCGAAACACACCACATGGAGGGGATCCACAACCGAAACACACCATGTGGCGGGGACTTTATACTTGTTCTTCCACCGGAAGCAGAACCACCAACCTCCTAACGTCCCTGTGGAGGGTGGTGGATGGACAGATCTCCAAGCTTTGGTTTCTCTTGGACTGTCCGCTGGTAACTGGATAGCTTTGGCATGTCCTGACCTTCACATCTCGAACCACGCCCTTCGCGTCGGGACAGGCTTCCACTACTCGGCCCAGCCTGAACCGGCCTCTCAGCGCATTCTGGTCAGCTAACCAGACTAGGTCTCCTACTGCGACGTTTCTGGCAGGTGCGTGCCACTTCTGGCGGATGAACAGTCCTGGACCCGCCAGTTGACTCCACCGCTTCCAGAACTTGTCGACCTCAATCTGGATCGCTCTCAGACGCACGACGGGGTAAGTTGGATACTCGAACCCTCGCGTGTCCCCGCTGGGCCCCGCACGTCCAAGCAGAAGTGTGTTGGGAGTGATGACTTCCACACTTTCGTCTTGTACCTGGGCCTTAGCCCCAATTGGCCTCTCGTTTGACAGGTTAGCTGCCAGATAGAGCAGGGTCTGAAACTCCAGCGTGGTCAGGTTACCTTCTTCGCCAACACTGCTTAACGCTCTCTTGAGTACATGGACTGCCGCTTCCGCCGCACCATTGCGGTGGGGGGAATCTGCTGGATGAAACACCCACATCCAGTCAGTTCCTGCAGCCGCAGCTTTCTTCTGGACCTGATCTTTGTCGATACTTCCAAGGAACTCATAGAGCTCTTGTAATACCGGCCTGGCGCCCACAAAATTGGTCCCTTGATCCGACCAAAGTTTTCTTGGGTGACCCCTGAGAGCCGTGAAGCGATGGTACACTTTCAGAAATCCTTCTGTCGACAAATCCTCCACGATGTCGGCATGCACTGCCCTCGAAGCCATGCAGCTGAACACCACACCCCAGACTTTCATCTTTGTTCGCCGTTTCACGGTGTCTCTGACAAGGTAGGGGCCAAAGAGATCAAGTGTCGTGAACTCAAAGGGTGCCGCTGGTTCGGTTCGCTCGAGGGGAAGCTCACTCATCACTTGTCTACACATCCTCGCTTTGGTCCTTCGACAGTGCATACAGGAGTCTATGACATTTCTGGCGACCCTTGGTCCCTGCACAATCCATGCCTTAGACCTCACTCGGAGAAGTGTACCAGCAACTCCCTCGTGGTTAGCTTCATGAGCTTCTCGTGTGAGAAGGGTACTGATCCATGCTCTGTAGGGAACGAGGGGCACACCAGTCTCACCTTTTGCAATGGTCTGGACTCTACCATAGCATCGAAGGAGCCCTGAAGTTTCATCTTTACTGACAACAAGCCTTTCCAGAGTTGCCATGGGAAACTCAACTCCTTTCTGGACTGCCAGGCACAAGTCTTGGAAAGCAGTTTCAAGTTCTTGAACTGTCAACACCGCCTCCCACTTTGCTGGTATAGGGGCTCTTCCAATACAGGCCAACCACTTTTGCACAGCCCTACGGACATAACCAACTACTCCACAGAGCTTAGCGAGAGAGCTGTATCTCGTCGGGTCCACCTGGTCTACGAGCAAGGCTCCCCACAACACCTCTGCTTGTTTGGTCTCCTCAGAGATCAAATCCGCCCCATCTCCTGGGGACTCTGGAGACTTGCTGACCTCACTTGTGACCACTGGAACTTCACCACCAGGACTGTCAGAGTTTACCAGCTTCTTAGCTTGAGCTCTGGTGAGGACTGCTGAGAACGCCTTTCTCTGGAGCTTAACTACCATCTCTCTGGCGTTAGCTGCCACTTCTGAGGCTGACTTCATGGGCCAATCTTCGACTGGACGAGACAGGAAGCTAGGACCCTTCTGCCACGCAGAGTTTTCATCCAGCTGTTCAGGAGAGCATCCCCTTGTGACTAGATCAGCGATGTTGACTTCTCCTGGGATCCACCACCAGTCAGTTACGGGCCCAGCCTTCTGAATCTCTCCGATTCGGTTCGCGAAGAACGTCTGGAATCCGTAGCTCTCTCTCTGGATAGCGCCTAGCACTGTCTGACTGTCGATGAAGTGAAACCACCTCTCTACATCCAGTCGCCCATGCTTCAACACGTACCCTTTCAGGCGTGCGGCGAATACAGCCCCACAGACCTCAGCCTTGACCGCGTCGCCTTTCTGGTCGAGCGGAGTTAACTTGGCTTTCGACTCCACGAGCCTGACGACCACACCATCTGACGTCTCCCATCGCAAGTACAGGACAGCACCATAGGACTCACAGCTTCCGTCAGAAAACGTGATGCCCCACGGCTTACCCCTCCAGCCGGAAGGCGTGAGACTTCGGTGGAACCTGATGCTGCTCAAACGAGCGTACTCCTTAAACAGCTCGATTGCCCTTCCCCGGAGCTCGTCAGAAAGAGGTTCATCCCAGGTGTCCTTTGTGAGCTTGCCAGCTTCCTGGAAGGCTCTTCTCACGAGGATCACCCCTTTTTGTTTCACAGGTGATGCTAGACCGATCGGGTCATACAGGCCAGCGATCTGGCTCAGTAGAACACGGCGAGTCAGTGGGTTTGGTGTTTTTACTTCCACTTCTTCTTCCGTGAGGTCAACCTCTGTTCTCATCTTCTTCTTCCTTCTGGAGAAGTTAATGGAGACCATCACGAAGAGTTTGTCCTCTTGCACGAGGTAGCCAACCCCTAAGGCTTTGTTATCTTCCTCCCTTAGCTGGTTGGGCAACACTAGAGTCAGTGGTTTGGACTCCGTCTCCTCCTGCCTCCCACTATAACCCGACCGGACCCAGGGTTTTAGGTAGAAGCCTCCTGCTCTCAGTATCTTCTCCACTCCTTCTAGGATCTCGTCTAGACACTGTGGGTCATTGTGAGACGTGAGGAGATCATCGACGTAGGAATCTTCCTCGATGACTCTTCTTTCCTCTTCCATGTCAGAAAACTGGGGCAACTTGGCAGTTTCTCGCATGGCTACCTGCGCAATGCACCCTGCCGGTTTGTCTCCCATGTTCACTCTCACAACAGCGAAATCCTCAATCTCATCTGTTGGTGAATCTCTCCACAAGAAACGGTGCACATGGACTTCTTGTTCCTCTAGCCAAACGGAATTGTACATCTTGGTGATGTCTCCGATGGCTGCATGTTCTCCTTCCCGGAACCTGAGAAGCACCGCTCTGATGGGGTTAAGAACGTCTGGGCCTTTGAGTAGAATGCTGTTCATACTCACCCCTCTGTACTCTTGGCTGCTATTCCAGACGAGACGTACTGGTGTAGTCACTGAATGGGGGTTTGGTGCGGTTAGATGGCTCACCCACCACACGGCGCCCTTCCAGCCGTCCATCACGTCCTTGGTGAGCTTAACAGCAGCTCCCCTACTCACCATCTCGTGGACTTGTCTCATGTAGGCCTCTTTCCACATGGGGTCTTGCATTAGCCGCTTCTCAGCTCTCAAGAACGTTGTTTCCACAGCCTTTCGGTTGTTGGGAAGAGAGGCTGGATCCTCCTTCCAAGGATATTTCGCATCCCAATGCGGCTTGCTGCTGTGGGCGTCGCTTTCTCGGTAGGTCAGGCCCGCTCGTATGATCTCCAGCTCCTTCTCATCGACCAGAGACATCTCCTTTCCTCCCGGTGGGCACTTGCCACAGCGACATCCTCCACAGGCGGGGTCACAGGCAGCGCCGATGCTATCCCATTTTAGCCACTCAAGGACCTCTTTATTGCATGCTGCTGTCGTTCGCGCCTCCAGGCCGCTCTCCGTCTTTGCCACAATGTGTTCTTCGACCTTAACGGCAACTGTCCTCATAGAATGAGCGAAGTGCGTCTTTGACCGCCAGGTGGTTACCTCAACCTCTTCGAAAAGATCAGGATGCGCACCGCTCACAGTCTTGCCCAAAGGACCGTCCCACAGCACCAAGTCACCTGCTCTTTGCAGTCTCTGTGGGGCCAGTCTGCCTTCTCGAGTGCTGATCAGCAGATCTATCTTCTCTGGACGGGACAGTTCCCCTGGCTTCACCTCCGGGAAGAACTGCTCCAGTCTCTCTGATGTCACCACTCGGTCCACTTTGGCGATGTTTTCCATCCCGTAGCAGATCATCTCGTGGAGCTTTAAGGTCCCTCGTGAAGTCCACACCTTTATGGTCACAAGATACTTTTTTGTGTTGACCTTCACCTTCATCGTCCCAACACCGTACACAACAAGTGTGATCGGTACACCGGTCAGTCCGAGTCTCTCCGCAGCTCGGTGTGTGATGTAATTAGTGTCGGAGGCGAGATCCACTAAGGCTCCAAGGTTGTCTCCTCTCTTTGTTGTGACAGGTACGAGCATCATGAGGACTGGAAGCTCCTTTAAGCCGCTCTGTTCTATCAGATCCTTACCAGAAGACACTTTTGACGTTGTCCTGTTTGTACAAGCTCTGCGGACTGCTTCCAGCTGGTGGGGAGTCAGTCCTAACTCGGCAAACACAGCCTCTTGCTCCTCTGTAGGACCACGAGGTGGCTTCTTTTCCTCTGCCTTGTGCTCCCTCTTAGCAGCATCCCTCTGTGTTGGTGCTTTAGTGCAGAGGAAGTAGTGGTGGTCTGCTGGTGTGTCGCCTTTCCTACACTCTTCCTTACGACAGAGAAACTTTGAAGTGCAGGTGCCATCAACTTTGTGAACATCCAAGCACTTTGTGCATGCTCTTGCTCTTTTCACCTGTGCTTTCTTCTCCAAAGCAGTAGCTTTCCTGAAAGCTTTACAGCGAAAGAGTTTTCCTCCGTGCTCTTTGTCACCACACACAGCACATGGTAACTGCTGGGAGTCTCCTTTAATTTCACTCGCTGTAGTCTTTGTGTACGATTTCTTTTCTCTCCTTCTGTCACTTGGTTTCTCCCGGTAGCTTGGTTTCTCAGGAGCGTTGGTTGACCAAGGCTTACTGGGTAGCAGCTGTTCCAACCTCACGAGTAACGACTTTTGGTCTTCCAGGAACAGTAAGAGCCTGTCGAAACGGTTTCCTGGATGAACATTGTTACCAGGGTTTCGTACATACATCAACCACTCTCTTTTCATGACATCAGGGAGTTTGCTTTCTAGAGATCGAATTACCAGTTGGTTCTGCAAAGCGTCTACACATCCCAGATCCGTGAGGTCCAATGCTGCTCTCTCCACAGCTAGGATTAACTCCAGCGTCTCACGTGGCTGGTGGTTCTTTACAGCAGGCCGGGACTGTAGCTCCAACACAATCTCTTCGGCTGTTTGCGCTTTGTCGCCATAATGATTCTCCAACTCTCTGAAGATATCGTTTGCATCTCTGCAACGCAACAGCCTGAGTTCACTTTTAACAGTCTCATCTATACTGTCAAGTAAATGAAGTTTCTTACATTCACGTGATCCCGTAGGTTCCGCTTGCGCCTGGATACTCTCCCATTCAGTCTTCCAGCGCCAATAGTCCCTCCTTTCCCCGGAGAACTTTGGCAAGCTTATGGGTGTGAGTCTTATTTTAGGTCGCGCCCACTGGTAGCTACTATCTCCCCCGGCGTACGCACCTGAGCCGGTATACGGTCCGCTACTCCCTTGTCCCATGCTGAGATCGGTGGGTGGAACAGCATGAGCGCTCAGCAGTTGTGGCGTACTAGAGAGGGTTGGAGGTAGAGCAAAACCAACACTGAGTCCACCGTCCAGTTGTCTCGACTGCAGGTTGGACTGGAATGTCTGTTGAGGAGAGCTGAAGGTGGCAGATGCTGCGTAGCTGCTCGGCGGTTGATTACCGATGGTGCCGACTCGAGGAGCGCTGGTGATGATGCTTGCTCTGTCAGTGGAAATGAAAGGAGGAGGACATGTGACGTATCCAGACCCCTGCCCGTGACTAGGTGAGGTAACAACAGCAGGCTGGGTGTCACCCGGTGGTGTAGCGATGGCAAGGGTTACTGGTTGGGTAACAGTGATGTTATCAACTGCTGTAAGGCTGTCACTAACAACCGTGGCGTGGCCACCGACCGCGTTATCACCCCCAACATCTTCATCCTCCTCACTTACTTCACCGTTGCCGTCGTCCTTACGGTCTCTGCTGTGTCTCTTCATGTCCGCAGTCTCCCGTCTGCATGTCCACTCGTCCATGAGTTGCTCCTTGCCCTCGTTCAATGACAAGTAGAGCGTCCACTTATCTTTTCCATGTGGCCGATAGTCTCTCCAGGCATACACAGCGTTTCTGAGCTCATGGAGTTTTCTGTCCAGTTTACCACTTTCGACTCCTTGCTGCGTCCACGGCACTACTTTGTCTTTTCCGAATGCCTCGGCCTGACCAAGAGCCGTTTTGAATTGTGTGACAAGAGCATCGATGTCTGGCGCTGCATACTTCGACCACAGCATCTCCATTACCATGGTTTCACCTTCAAAGAACTTTTGCTCACTAGCGTCTCTCCTTGCTACGGCGTCCTGCGACTCACTGTCGTCGCATGGTGGGTCCATTTGAGTCAGTGCGTCGATGTATTCGTTACTTGCATCCAGGAGTTTATCATAATCGTCTCTCAATCTTGATAACTCTTGTGACAGATCAGTTTCACGTAAACGGCCAGCACTGACACTAAGGCGGTTTATCCGTGTTGTAAAGTTCCGTTGTGCATTTGAACGCTTCAGCTTTAGGCTCTCCATGTTCGAATTGTCATCTGCCATCATGTTTTCCGCTCAGGAATCACTAGATTTACTTCAGCAGCAAAAAGAATCGTTCAGTTCGGAAAAAGAATCGTTTGATTCGGAAAAAGAATCGTTCGAATTGGTCCGAATCACTAAAAGAATCATTCGTCTGAACGAACGGATCAGTTCGAAAGAGTCGTTTGAATGACCGATTCGTAGCGAACGTGCACACGGGCGTTGCGTCTTTTTCAGCTGTTACAGCTAGAAGCCGTTGTTGCACATACACACACGGTCCCAGCGGCGGCTTGTAGCGGCGTTTGATCACGTTAACACAGTCTCTGTGGCTATTCAGTAGCAACTTTAGCCTCCTTTAGCTTAGCAAGTTAGCTCGAAGTAGCACTCAGAAAAGGATAGCTTTAATTAGCTCTGTAGCTCTTTTACAATCCACACAGTCTTACTCACTGCTGCAGGGATTCTTCTGCCTTTTAACGGCCCCGTGAGCTCGCGGCTTCGGCTTAATTGTCCGTCGTTGCGGCGTGTTGTTTTACGGTCGCGTGCTCACCCGGCTCCAGGTCTCCGGTCCTGGCGCTGGTCCTCGGCGATCCGTCCTCCGCTCGGCGCACGTGTGCTCCACTCCACGGCTCCGACGGCGGTTTACAACTGTCCAGATTTTTACCAAGCTATGCTGGCCTGTAGTAAAACTCCCTCTGGAAGGGTTGTCAGGTGGTACGGCGGGAAACAACTCGAGTCTCCTTTTTCTTTTTCCTCTTTTTATTGTGTTCTCACACACACACATATACACAGTTAGTCTGCCTGCTACAGCTAACTGTGGGTTCGCTGGTCTCAACCAGACTAGCAGACCAGCAGATTACAAGACTAGGTTGTAAACCTAAAAGTAAACACAAGCACAAAATAAACTGTCAATATCACACAGATATTCTCATTAAATTACTTTTCTGTTTACATTTACATTGAACACTCACCGACGAGGCGTACCGGTCCTGACCTTAACTCGCAATGAGGTAGAAAACCATGAACTGCGCCTAGTGGCTTACTGCGCATGCTCCTAAGCACGCGGTCTGAGGGTGACTTACACATGCATCACACCTGATCGATGAATTAAAGCAACAGCTGCCAGAAAGTTCTACAGTTTTAGTTCCCACAACTTCTCAACTTTTCTCTTTTTGAGAGCTGAAAAGCACACCATAACTCAAACCTTTTTTTGGCTCGAAACACAGACCTTACTTGTGCTCACGATTAGTCTGCTGTCACCAGGCGGATCCTGTGTGCAATTTATTCAAGGTCCCGCTGTCCTTCGCCTAGTTTACCGGTCCTGTGTAGTACAACCGCGCGGTAATTTGTGTCAGCGTCAATTAACCAGGTCAAACCGCGGCGCAGCCACAGATATGGGTGAAACTGATTCGCAAAATGAAATGAAATACGCTCAGAGAATATCAACCTACTGCTGCTGGACATGAAAATAATGAGTCATCACCAGATCTTGATTTTTTTTTTTTTGTTGAAACGTTGATAAATTACAAGCTGCTGTTTCCTGTCATCGGTGGACATACTGGGTATCTTTAAGATGTGCATCATCAGAGGCTGAGAATCTGTGTGTGTGTGTGTCTGTGTGTACACACACCACCTCCCTGTCAATTTCAGTATTTGCAGCAATTTCTGAAGTAATGACAGGTAATCATCAGCAAGGCGATCTGAACAAGCAGCCACTGTGAGAGTGCTATTCTAAATTCAGCGCTTGTTCAACAGGAGCTTTGCATTTTCCCCCCTCACACTGTTGATATAATAGGTGGGTGGAATGAGGGCACATCATGAACAGTGCAGCATGCCCTGAGCTGTGTGCTAACTCGATGTCAGTGCCACAGTGAGTAATGATGGCAGTGAGGAGACTTGCACAGAGGCAGGGACAGGGCTTATCAGGTTTATGCTGCGGATGATAAAATGTTATATTCAGTTTCAGAGTCTAGTGGCAGAGGCAGAGGGAGAGAGAGATATCTGAGAGCTCACCTCACCACTGCAGGCAGACACCAGCACAGACAGGATGGCATGTATCACACATGCACATATGCTACGCTATAGGCGATATAACACACACACATACACACTCACAGCTTCCTGAGATTTCTTTCAACTACTAACTTCACTTCATTTCGGAATTAATTAGCTGCCTGAATCTCATCGGTTAATTATCAAGATCAGGTCTAGGCAATAATTAAGTTTTGCTCACGACGCCGTGGCAGCGAAGACGACAGTGACATCTGTGATACTTAAACACAGTCAACACAAAACTATGATGTCACCCCCGGTTATCAGCTCACCACCATCTTCTTTACATAACAGGAGTTGCTGGGCAGTTCAGGACTTGTTTTTAATATTTTATGAATAATAAATATTATTATTATTTAAGATCTCACACTTAATTACATTACTAAGGTCCTATTTGTATGTGTGAGCTTTGAGCTGTTTAAAAACATCAGTTTTCAGGCCTATTTATCATTCTAATCAGATTTTTAATTATTTCTTTTTAGAACAAGTTCTTCTGAAATATCCATCATTGTCAACAAATCCCATGAAAAGATCAAATTGATCCTAACACACACACGCTGTAGTTTATTTTGGCTCAATCCCAAATACATCCCACTGCTGGGAATACTAACACACTCAAATGTGTATGAATCCGCCACTGAAAATAGTCCCGGACATGCGCCATTCAAGTTGAGACAGGAGACGATGCACTTGATTCTTTCACAGTGACAATCACCAACTAACAGTTAAACTTACTGTTATTATCATTTAAAAGATCAGACACAAATGAGTGCTCTATCAGGAGTTGTATTGTTTTGTTGTTATGTTTGACTTCACCCACTTGGTAGACTGGATGTTTATTTCATCTTTCATCAATGGCACTGCTTGTACTGTTGTCTTTGTTGTAGAGTAACAAAACGGAGTCATTCTCCGGTGTCAAAACAAACTTTGTGAGCGTGAGCTGCCATTGACCTGGTGGAGGAGGCAGGAGGTAATGCTATCATTATAACGTGTATTTCTTCATCAGCTGCTGCAAACACACGGTTAACACAGTGGCAACATTCATCACACACCTGAAAAAGAAAAGGGAAGAGTAATCGCCGCTGTTCGCGCTTGTTTCGCCACCAGTCTGATGATCTCTTTGATGTTGACTGTTAGATGTTTGTTTTTCTTTGTGATGTTTCAACCTAACCTGGCTGGCTCAGCCCCAAACTCTCGTTTTAATTGGCTGTTTAGTATTTTCTGTCAAAAAATGAATGAAACCTATCGACTCTTCTATCGACTGCGTTTCATATTGATATTTGTTCACATATCGTTCAGCCCTAATTTCTTCATCAGCTGCTGCAAACACACGGTTAACACAGTGGCAACATTCATCACACCCACACAGTCTGATGATCTCTTGACTGTTAGATGTTTGTTTTTTTTAAATTCCCAAATAAGTTTTTTTCCCCTGAACTTTGTCAAATCAATCCTGAATATTTTTTCAAAGAAAAATATCAAAGAGGTGGATCAACAAATTGTCTTTTTCAGCTATTTTCGGTTGATATCTTTTCTCTATTTGTTAAGCGCTCTGTGGGGCTGTTAAGAAAAGTTTCATGATGTTCAGTATGCAACACTAACAGTCAAAAAAATATTCAGCATTGCAGGTTATGAATAATTATGAGTCCTTGTATACTGGAGAGCAGAGCTATTCATAAACAGTATGTTCTCTATTGTATGTATTGTATGTCCAACAGTATAACCTATACATACACTAAACACAGACTCATAATTCTTAGTTATTTGTCAAATATTCACAATAATTGAAGCACAGAGCTCCATCAGTCCCCTATTGTTATTACATGTATGTGATGCAGTGGACATACAGTGCTTGTTATTGATGCCATGTTGTGTCTTCACAGTGGGACTGGGAAAAGATTTTCTATTCACAAAGTTCACTTCATCCTCTGCAGCTGCAGTGATGGAATACGCCTGCAATCTACAGCCTCAATATAACATATATAAAAATGATATAATAAATCATTATGGAGAGGGGAACGGCTCTGCTGCTCTCCAAACACCATTGTCCTGTGAACAGCCCTTCTTATTGTCTCTAAATTCAATAGTTTGCCCCCCCTGTGTGCTTCTTTTTATTACTTGTCTCATTTATTGCGCTGCACTGTCTGTTCATATCGGGCTTTGTAAATGAAGTTTTTGCAACAAAGGTTATTGAAATAAGTCCACGGGATCCTCGAGGATAAGTGATACCGGAGAGAGTTAATTGGCTTTTTGAATGTTGGATCTGAGTATTACCTGCTCTGGAGCAAGTTACTATGGCGATCCACCTGCACTGTGGAGTCAAACACCTTTGTGAGAAGGAAAATCTGAGCTGAGCTGAGCAGGTCTTCATGACTTTGGGCCCACAATCCCTTTTCGATGGAAACGTGTTCCACAGTTGAAGATATAATAAAGAAACCAAAGGGGCAGCTGTTGTGTTTTTACCTCCTCAGGTCGACCCAGGGCCGGGGTACCGGTGAGCAGGATGGCCCGCTTGGCACTCTGGATGAGAGGAACCAGGATCTTGGTCCGTGCAGCGTTCCTGGACTTGAGGTAGTGCGACTCGTCCACCACCACCACCGAGAACCGCTGCCTGGTCAGAGCCTCCACCAGGGGGCGCGAGTCTGTGGTGAGCAGCCCATAACCCAACACTGTCACCTTACTGCTGCTGATGCCCCTGGAGGAAAAAATAATAATATCAGGCTACAATGACCAATTCATAATCTAATCAAATATTCAGTAGATGGGTTTCTTAATCGATCAATTAATTTTTTTAATGACATGTCAGATAATAGGTTTCTAGGATCTGAATCCAGTAGATTTTAAGATAAAGCAATGGTTCTCAAACTTCATTACATCAACGACCCCTAAACTGACACATATTAGACCACAGACCCCCCATTGTACAAAATTTAGAAACAAACTTACAAAAATATTTGTTCTGAGACTGAATAACGTTACTATTTTAGTCAATGTATGTTCAAATTAGGGCCAGTGTGTGAATCTTTTGAAACATTTAGAGAAATTTTGGGGAAAAAAATGTATTATTTCCAGAAAAAAGGGGAAAAATTTGAAGAAAAAGTTGGGGACCCCCTTGAATGAATGGAAACTAAGTATATAGTATAGAAAACAGAACACACAAGTCAACATTATGACTGTTCATTTTCTGGTATTGAAAGCACAACAGCTGAATAACAATAGAGCTCAGAGGTATTAAGATATATCAGGCAATTGTTACATAATGGTTATTAGTGCATGTGGGATCAAATCTATATTTGATTTGTTGGTGATAAGAAAAACTACAGAACACAGCCAGACTTCCTGTGGTCACCTTTAAAGAGATGCTGCAAAACACATATCGCTTTCTGATTCCCTCAGCTGCAATGTAATACACTGTGTTCTACTGGGGATGATGATACGCCCCTACAAGTAGACAATATACACTTAGATGGATATCATATTGTTTTGTTGGGTGTTTGTAAAAAGGATCTGAGACAGCTTTTTCCCTGTGCACTGCAACACATCACTCTGCTTGTGGTTTGACCTCCTACCTGAGAGCAGCCTGCTCACTCAGGATCTGATTTCTATTAAACATAAATATGCATGACTACTACAAACAACTCTTTAACATTGACAAGTTTGTGTCAATACTTAAATACAAGCTCAACATGTGCTCAAGTGTTGACTAAGCAACCGAGCCATCAAGCTAAAGTAAACCGTTTAAATAGAGGTTGTGTGGACACACAAAGGGAGACACACCATTGTGGACACAGAGCCGAACACAAACTTGCACCGGCGCAGCTCTTTCATAAATCCTCCTCTCCTTGAACGCTTTAAAAAAAATCCATTCCTGGGCTGCATTGCAATTTCTATATTTTCCAAGCTATACGCAGCCCAAACACAAACACACAGGCGCCGTCACAGACAAACAAACAAACACAGAAGCGACATTCAGCTGCATGAAACTCAATAAGGATCTCTGAGAAATCAAAAACATTTCCAGCATCTGTCAGGCTCTAATTCTTTGCCTTCGCCCCACACACTCACAACATTTCCAAGCTGAGGTGCCATTCATGTTCAACAAAAAACAAGTGAGTCAAAATACTGAGAAGAGGCGCTGCATAATTTTTTCTTGCCTCCTCATTCAGTCATTAACACATCCAGTTCAAGGACACATTTCCCCTAGAGGGCTTTCACAACCTCTTTGCACCTCATCTGTGATGTGAGGTGGGGAGCCCCCCTTCCCTCCCTCCCTCCCTCCTTCCCTCCCTCCCCATCACTACCACAAATATAGAAAGTTTGTTTCATTCAAAAATAAAAAAAAACTCTGAGAACTGGGGGAAAGTTGAGATAATAAAAGTAGCTGCTTCCTAGGCCGATGCTCCACATTAGTCCACAACGCAGAGAAACACTGGAATCAATACAAACAGCTGTAAAAATAGGGTTGCAAAATTCCGGGAATTTTCAAACTTGGAAACTTTCCATTGGAATTAACAGGAATATATGGGAATTAACGGGAATAAATCGGAAATTTACAAAATTGAAGGTTGGCCCTTAACAGGAAACTTAAATATAGTTGGAGAAAATATATTGTAGCATAATCTTGGCTAAAACAACCAGATTTAATGCAAGCAACTTGCATATCTATGCTATTCCATGCACACTGCTATTCCATGCACACTGCTTCCTGCAGGGCTGTTAGGCCACGCCCCCTACATGCACTGTGCATTCCTCCATCACATGCACAGATGATTCCTTGAACCCTGGAGGCCACACTTTTGAGCCCAAAGCACAATAGGAGGGCTCCTTTCATTTAAAGGGACAACCAGGAGTTTTTGAAAGCAAAGTGTTTTCACACTACATTTCCCATGAGCCTCTGTGCACGGTGAAATTCTTGGACCGGCGCAAGACGGACAAACCATAAACGGAGATTCGGTGACGTTATTCCCATAACCCACAGGGCAGCATCCGCAAAACCAAAACTAGGAAATGCTGGGCGACCCGACCACTAAATAATAACAAAATAATGTTTAAAACAAGATTTTTTTTTTTTTTTGGGGGGGGGGGGGGGGGTATTTTCCTCAATATTCATGTTTTTGTTGTTCAGTAAAATAATTGATTGTTCAAACAAGAATTAAAACTTGATAAAATTCTATATCTGTTGAAATGTCATGTTTTTTAATTGTACTGTATTATTTTGCATGGATGTCTTCTTATGACAAAACATGACATGATACAGTTTGTTTCAATTACCCCCAATTTCTAGTTAATTCCCATAAATTCCCATAATTCCCGTGGAAAGTTTCCAATTTGGAATATTTCCAAAATTCCCCATCTTAACTTCCCATGGAAAGTTTCCGGAAATGTACCGTAAATTTATCGGTTGCAACCCTATGTGCAAATGAAACATGTCTCCTCCCCTCCCCCCGGCGACAATAGCATTTTCCTTACACCTAATGCATTGGAGAATTTCAGCTCTTGTTCCAATATTGCAGACATCACCTTGACATGATTTGTCTGTCAGCACCGTCAAACGTCGGCCCCTGCTGGTTCACCATTTCTTTAAATTAAAGGAGTCATCACCTGGTTTTTTACGTATCCAGCCCCCCTTGGATCGATTTGGATCAATTCGTAAAACTTATTAATAAAAAAATAAATAATTTTAATCAAACATTGAGCTTGTTCTGACCCTTTTTCCTACCGCGACTTTATCACGCGAGATTACGCGCGAGGTTTTGACTGGTCCGGATCTGGTCCGGATGTGCATTGTATGAGGCACGCGTTGATTCGCCGCAGGAAGGACAGAGCCGGGGGGGGGCTTGCCTGCATGCAGACTCCAAAACATAAACAGCCCCCTGGTACCGCTTCGGCGATTTCAGGTAGCGGACGGGCCGGGGTTGGGTGGTGAAAGAGGCAAGTAGCCTCCGCCGGTGAGGTCACCTTCGGAGCAGAATCAAAGATCTCGTGCTTTAGGAAGGCACACCATTGTGTGCTATTCCTGTTCGGAGAAAGAGCCGAAGCGAAAAAACGGCGCCGCTTTCAAACTCCAGCTTTTCAGGCAAGTTTCAACTGAGGTCAAACACCAGTATGCATGTTTTAACAAGAGAAATTGCGATTTCCGGGTGATGACTCCTTTAAATGAATTTGCCACATGCCGCAACTTTTCTGTGTCGCGTTTTTACGCTGTGTGGCCAAGTGTGTTTGTGTTTTTTATTCCATCTGTGTGGAGACGATACCACTCAATTCATTATAGGAATGACTTCCTCTTGAAATTCAAATAATGGCTGTTAGCCTCCTCCTAATCCTGTGGATTATCCTTTGCATAGATATCCCAAACACATTTATTAACTCTGAAGAGACCTTGACTACTAGTCTGAATGTGCAAAACATGCCCCGTTCTCCTTAATAACATGGAGAGTCGATTCAATACTGATAATGATGAATCATTCAGGCTTCTTCTGAGGAAATATGAACAAAATGCACAGGTTCCAATTTTGCACACATTTGTATTTGCTGGATTTTTTAGTCATGTGTGATTGCAAGTTGAATACAGCTATACAGTCATGGACAGCTTATGCTGCTTTAGGTTTTAGAGCAATGTAAACGTTATTTTTCTCAATATTCAATTAATAATTAATCAAAAATAATCAACAGATACCTTTATTTCATTTTTAGTTGCTTTTTTCCCTCCCTAAAAATAAGATGCGTCACTTATCATTGGTTATACAACTGAACATGTGACTAAAACCACTAAAATGATATTAAACATATACCGGCATATACCTTTTAAATTTAAACTCTCTGGCTCCGAAACCGCAGCTTTAATAAACTGTCAAGCTACCATTGTCTCCTACTGAGGCTTTATCAGTTTGCCAATATTAGTCTTTCATTAAAAACAGATATTGGCCAGTCAGTGTCATCCACAACTGATATGGAGAATAAAATTAACTTCATTGTCTATTTGAAGCCTATAATTGAAATATATTCTAAAAAGCCATTTTGATGATAAACATGCACTTCATTATAGAGCCTAAAAGTCTTCATAATAAAACTGTGAACTATAAAGTGAGAAGAAGATACTTGTGATTTCATTCTCAATGCGAATAAAATGGTAGAGGAATCACATTATATTTAAAAAAATACATGGCGAAGTGAGCTAAATGGAAAAATGTTAAACATCAGACGAGTGGAGGTAATACGTAGCTCTCTAGGTGCTTAAAGCTCACCAGCGAGTCACCATCTTTATCTTTCCCAAATCAATAAGATAAATGATGCTGCAACACTTCATAAAGCTCACTGTTTAGGTTTTTAAGGGTAGCTGATTTAATGTTTGGCTTCACTCACTGTGTCCTTTCCCACAGCAGCAGGCAGCTGTTATCTAAAACCAACTGAACATTACCTGCTACACACCAGAACATCACACAGACAGAGAGAGCAATCAGCATTTAGCAGCTAAAGAGCCTAATATGTCCCTCAGGAGGTAGTGGAGACCAAAACAGAGATTAAAGGGAAGTGAACAGTGGGCTTAGTGGCCAGAAACACAATGCCAAAGTTGCTTGTGATTGTGTAATATAAGTAAATGTGTAAATAGCAGGTTTATGGGTTGTTTCGCTGCCTTCAAATGGCTTAGAAATAATAATCTGATGCAACTTTAAGAGGATCAGAACCAGTGTTAGAGATGTGATCAAACAGAAAACAATGAGGCTGATGACTTCATGTGATGACATGTGTAGTCGCCTGGTGGTGTCTGGCCAGGAGGGTGGAGGGCGGTGTGGTGCCATGACCTTACATGGTGCTGCTCTTGTTCTCCACCAGATTGATGTCTCCGGGCTGCAGCTCGGGGATCCACCTCTCCAGCTCCTCGATCCAGGGATATTTCAGGGACGAGGGCACCACCACCAGGAGGGGCCACTCCTGCCTGAAGGCGTACGCCGTGGCGATGGCCTGCACCGTCTTCCCAAGACCCATCTGGACGGACCAAATCAACACCCGGCGAAGGGGTTGGAGGGGGTGGGGGGGGAGAAAAACAAGTCAATCGCACACAGACTCTGCAATAAATTGCATATGACGGCCGAGCTGATGTGAAGCCCAAGAGTAATAAGGTCTCAGAATGATTCTTGTGTCAAAACAGATTAGGCACGTGGGAGTGCTGCACAGGGCTGACAAATTAATTTGGAAGGCATGCAGCGAAGTCTCAGGTTTGGATTTTTTTTTTTTTTGGAAATAGATTTCCTGAGCCAGCATTGTGTGTGCTTACCTCATCAGCAATCATACATCTGTAAAACAAAAGGAAACAGAAAACTTTATCAGATTGGGGGTTTCAGACGAAGGAAATTGCTTTGTAAAGCTGACCAGCAGGCGATGATAAAAACCTAGCTGCTACAGAGTTTATATAGCTCCAAGAGTGGCAGCACGAGGGCCTTGCTCAAGGGCACTAACTGTGGAGGCACGGCAGAAATCCTCCTGTCACAACCTGACTTCTCAAAGGCTCCCGCCGAGTCGCAGTGGGGAAGCACTTGCCACCTCAGAGTCAGCTTCGTCTTGGACAAATTTCAAGTCTGTCACTTGTGATTTAGGAGGAGGATGCAGCGCTACTTTGCTGGGTTCGAGAGCTGTTGCTGGTATTCAATATTTATGCTGTTGTTCCTATTGGATGTTTGTGTTTCTGATGTGAAGCTGCGAGACTCTGGAGAGCGCTGACTGTCTGCAGGTTCATCCGGTTCCTAATAAGAGAAACATGGCTGGTTTTAATATAAAAAACACTGCTTTTAGAATTATACAGGAAAATGTCAGTTTAAAAAAAACGGAATTGAATTAAATTGTATATAACATTGTGAGTAATATTCACCTGCAGCTGAACCTTAAACAAGTCACTGTAGCTGTGTCTTTTTGAAACCATGTAACAGCCAACTACTTTCTCTTTACAGTGTGCATTATAATGAACAATGAGAGTGCGACACGGCCCCTCAGCTGAATCTGTACAGATAGATCAACCCCTGCTTCTCTCTGCCCAGTGGGTTTGAGCCTATTGTCGTGACCTTGCTTATTCATAAACGCTTCCAACATCATGTCAGAGCAAAACAGTGCAACGGAGCGGCGCTGAATACCTCAGACACACTATCTCATTATTCTTTCTCCTCCTCTTCCACCCTCCCAGCCCCCCATCTCCGCCCCATTTCTCTCTTTCAGCTGAGGAACATGATTAATGTGCACCTTGCCACTGGTGGTTTTTCTAATTGCCAGCACACCGGCCCAGTCAGCGCAATGCATGCACATGCACACACACACACACACACACACACACACACACACACACACACACACACACACACACACAGTGGCATTAAGTGCGTGAAAAATAGACACGAAGGAAGAAACATGCAGAAAATACACACAGGTATGCACAAAAGGAAGTCCATGCACAAAAGCAGGCACATGTAGACACATGTAGCACACACACACACATATATATATATGTATGTGTGTGTGTGTGTGTGTGCTTGCGCATACATCCACCCACACACACACACCCACACTCACAAACTAGGGAGGGAGTGCGGCTGGGGCAGGTGCTTGCCATTTCTCAACACATTAATCATCCTCCTTTAAATAACCTGAGTGTCGTCTTGACGGTTTGAGACTGCGAGGATGCTGCAGTGCTGTTGCCTGACGACGGCACGGTCCCCGTCACCGCATCTCTCTCTAATGTTATCTCTGAAACCCACAAGCCCCAAAGTGTCAGGAAATGGGCTCCCCTACCTCCCAAGCCGGCTACGACGATTTGATGGCTTTGACCTCTGTGCGGTGATGTGTTGTGCACCCTCCCACCCCCACATCCACCCCCATCCTGCACATCCACCCACTGGCATCTAACCCCAATCTTCCAGGTCCTCTTCTGAGGACTGGACCTGGAGTGCAGCGTGGTCAGCAGGAGAAAGCGCTCAGAGGTTGGACGTGGCACAAAAAGGCTGAGTTAAAGGGTGACGGGCTCAGACCCACTGGGTCCTCACACACGGTCACGGTTCAGAGTGCGGTTTTTAACCATTTACTCTGAATGTATGTACATCAAATCCAAATAAAGGAGCTTTTAGCGGAGAAGGTTTCAGGCTAAAGTTGTTTCTATGCTTGTAGGAGGACAACTGTGTGTATGACTTTGAAAGGAGAAGCTATGTGGGGCAGTCCACAACTAGTGTTTCGCTTACGTTTCTTTTTTTTTTCCCCCTCGAACTTCAGTGGTGCTTAAAATATAAAAAAACACACACAAAAAAAAGTTTAGTACTTGACGTACTTTGACACACACCCCAGCTTTCTCTGGTCTTCTTTGCAGTGTTCATTACATCTTTTTTCCGAGCTTCATCTCATCTCCACTGTGATTCAGTTCAATTTTTTACAGTATATTGAAGAGGCATAGCAGAACTTACACCAAGGTCTCCTACTGCACTGATGATTTAGTGATGTCCCTCACTTGTAAGTCGCTTTGGATAAGTGTCTGCCAGTTAATGTAAATATTTAATAAAGTTTCACCACAGGGTGACATTTACATGAGCTTCGCTTTTATATTAACTTCTCTCTCCTATCCAAACAGAATAAATAAGCAATAACTTATATTAAGAAATGAAAAAAAAGGTAAATAAGCAGTTGTGCTTGTGACGCTATGGTTGCCAGTTGTCATGGAGAGGCATCACAGTTTCCATCATCTGACATCTGTCATCATTGTTTGTTGCAGCTAGACTTTACACCTCAGTCCTACTCGGTAACACATAGCTAATTATTGCTCAAGGAAGCAAAGGAGCTGAAACTGAATCATTCAATCTGTTTGTGCACCTTCCTTTTGTGCTACTGCCATGACATGTCGTTGTTTAGTCATAGATCTACATTTTAATGCTTTCAATCGCAAAAGTGAAGAAGGAAATAAATGTATTATGATGTATTATCTTTTTTTATATTGATATTCATCTTGTATTACAACAGTGATACTAGCAGGAGGCCTGTGCTCTCTGAGTGCCCTTCTAGTTGCTAATGATTTCATTTTTTCTTGTGTAATTCCTCCTTTTAAAAGGTTAAATAGTCTTGTAATGATTTAAAGTTTTAAAATATGTAGTAGTTTATAATAGTAAGTTGCTTTACGGTCTGTGGATGTGTTTCACTGATCCTTGAACTTTCTTCTGCTGCATTTAATTATAATCCTTGACCTCCTGAATCTATAACTGTAGATGATGAAATAAGTTAAGTGAATGTGCTATATAGTGAATGTGTATATAGTATAATGTATATGTAAGTTTATTCATCTTTACTTTGCTTTTGTTAAAAAACAAAACAACAATTCTTCTTTACATCCTGGCTGGGAACTATCCAGATAATAGAAAGTGTTTTTTTTTAAGGATACGGGTTACTGATCATGAGTAAAATTACATTTTTCATACTGTAGAATAGAATCTCCACAAAATATAATATCCCATTACATTAAAACCTATATATATTTCATGCTTAATTAGGAGGGAATGCAATTTACAGCCCCAAGTAAAGTGAATACTGTGGCTGAGCAGCCATGTTGAACTCTGACAAAGTATCACTAGCTAATAACATCTGGCAACATGTGCACAGTGGTGCCTAGTAGCTACGCATCAACTGTGACGTTAAACACTACTGCTGTCAAAAAAGGCGCAAAAGAGCTCCTGGCTTAAGTATTAATGAGAGCGGGTGAACATTATGTAAGAGCGGACAGGAGCTGTCTGAGGCAGAAAAGTCTGGAAACTCCTGCTTTTTTGGCAAAATTAGGTTGATGCTACAATTACCTGACGTTCAGCATCATCAAAACAATGAGCTGTGATAGGCTATCAGAGGAACAGGAGACCCCCTCTGGCCTGGCTGGCATCCACAGGGAGGAAAATACTCATTAAATCAATAAAAAAAAACAACTGGATTGGACTCAGATGAAGGCATCCCTGAGAAAGTGCCTTCATGTTTTTGCAAGGTCACAGTGACCTCTGACCTTTGACTAAAGCGATAGTCTAAAGAAATTCCCTGAGGATGTTACATGCACAGACAGACAACCTGAAAACATAACGCCTCTGGCCACGACTGTCACTGAAAAACGAAGAAGAAAGAATAATTCATGGAGCATTAAAGCAGCTTTCAGACTGATGTGTGCACTGAATCTCATTTTGTCTCCATTTACAGGGCACTCCCCTGATTTTATACATGAAGATCAGATCAATTTAGTCATGAGGCGGACTGCTCAGTATGTTAAAAACAGATCCATAACGTCCTCTGTGGCCTTTATGGGGGAGGAGGGGAGGGGGGCTTTCAAAGGTGTGAATAAACATCCTCTGATGATGTCATCAGGGTTACCTCAGCTGAGGCTGGGTGACTACATATTTATAACTGAAAACCTGTGATACAGTCGGGGACAATGAGTTTGAAAGACATTAGCACATTTTTACAAGGGGAGGGTGCAACAAAATAAATCATGTTCCCTTCTAGGAAATGTAGGAGTCAGTGTTTCCAGAGTTTGACACATACTAGACACTAAAATTCAGAATATCTCATTCTCTGCTGCTTCGAATTTGACTATTCCCTGTGATGGGAGATTCACTATTTCCCCTTATTCTGCTAAAACATATGGACTTCAGCACTAATTTCCATTTATAAAATTAAATGGCTGTAGGTTATACAGTAAGAAACTGTGGGTGGTCGTCAGTTGGGAAAAGGTGAGGTAACATAACGTACAGAATTTCCAAGCACCAAATTTGAATGACAATCTTAATAAACACACTCCTGAGTTCACCGTTCAGCATTTTGTTAAGGTTTTAAAGAACTATGAATAATTTGAAGGCTCCATGAGGCTGTGGGAACGCGCTGGCTGTGAAACGTCTTGGTTGTCGTTCCGGTGTCCATATTAACAGATTAGAGTGGAGTGGACACACTGCCTGGATTTGCCCTCTCGCCTATTTTTCACGCATTAAAGGCGAGACCGACACGTGCGCTTTCCAGCAAAAAAAAAAAAAACTGACAAGGGAAAAGAGCCTTTGACAGGCCCATTGAAATTGTATAGAATATTATGTTTTTTTTTAACCATTTTTGAATCTTTTTCTACCAATATTAGCAGGTTTACTTGTGTTTAAAAAGCAGTCTGGCCCCTTAACGCTGGCCTATGCAGCCAGCCTTGAGTGCAGCCTCTGTATCATAGGTCCAGGAGAACAAATGCTGCGTAAATGCATCAACTTGCAGGCGTATAGAAGAGAAACTCCATTTCTGAATGGACTTCTCTCAGGAATTTTTTTGTATTGTGGAAAGAGATGACACAGTCTGCTTATTGATCCCCTATCACATCAGCAGAGTTGGCCTTGTTCAATAAGATGCACAGGCGAGCACTTCAAATCAGGCAAATCAGAGCGAGCTGGACACAATCTGAAAGCTGGATGTATTTTTCCTCAATGGTGATATATATTATATTTTTTTAATATCTAGAGTCGACATTTTACAGAGTTGAATTTTAGAAATGAAAAACGTCTCTTCAACTTTCCAAACAGCACAATCACATTTCACTGGGTTTTTTATCATCATACTGTACAACAACTTTCCCACATTATCCCTCATCTGACTCCATAAAATTCACCCACCCTCCTACACAAACGGATACAAGTGGGCTCCATAAGTACGGCAACAACATTTTGATGTTTTGGTTCGGTACTCTTGATGCTCTGGTTGTGAAAAGACACAATGGCTGTGAGATTTAAAGGAAAAAATCCGCCCACAGATCCTCCCACACTGGTAGATATCCACCATCAATCTGTGATGTTCAGTGCATTTCAGGAGTTATTTCATAATGAAAAGCATTGACATTTATTTTTGTTGTCAGTCAGCCGGCCCTATCTGGTCCCACCTCGGTTAGTCATATCCTACATTTCCCACAATTGTTACACTCCTTCCTAAAAATCAAAAAAGTCTTCAACTCCATTGCACTCTGATGTGTTCAGGCAGAAATATTGTCATTTCTACAACAAGTCTCTGTTGTATCAGTATAAAAAAAAGAGAGACTGCTTCAATTTGAGGCTCTTTCCAAGGATATTGAGTGAACAAATAAAGAACAGCAGGGAACCTCAAATACTTAGGAAGATCAAGATTACTGTCAATAACATTTCATATCATTATCATCATATCATCATCACCCTCACTGTCTGTCTGTATGTGCAGTGGTGGTGGATGTTAGGGTGGGGTATAATTGAGATTAAAAGAAATCCACCGTCTTTTAAGCACATGGGTTTAAAAAAAAAAAAATCATTCTAACCAAATGCCGATAGAAGGGTGAATTAAACCATATTTTCTTCATCCAATTCCTTCAACAGGTGGTTTATGCTACATTTTGATGGAAACCAATCTCACATTACTGCTTGAAGGGTTTGTAACAACAAGGAAGTGATTGATTTAAAATGGTTTCATGTTTAAATGCTAATTCATGAAACTGTAGATAATTAATGTAAAATAAAAATAATGAATGTAATAAGTGGGAGAAGAGAGTAGGAGTAATTTGCTCTACAGTGCAGTGCAACAACAAAAAATGTTCCTTATATCTAATCAACAGGTGACGAGTGACTTTTCACCAGGGACAGGACACACAGCTTTAGCTCCAGTCTGTATGACATCCTATATGTGGTCATGGAGTGCAGATTAAAGAGTCTTGTCAAATATTCTTGTCTCAAAACAAGTCTGTAGTCAAAGCATTATTACGACAGCTGCTGGAGACAGTACTTCCATGGAGCAAACATCCGCTTTATTCTGCAGGCCACATTTGCTATCAATCAGCGAGAAATGAGGAGCTGCTTACCTTTATCTGAAATCAAAGACCTATTGTATCAAAATGATTAGTTTCCAGTAGTGAATCAGCTGCTATTGTAAGAGATGGTGAAACGTGCTTTATCTCCTTCTGTTTTGGGGAAGATGAGTCTTGATTTTAAATCTATAAAGAGCGTCGGGGTGAAAGCTTAAGTTGGAGCGAGGACTTCCAATTCTCACCTGTTTGTTAGAGGCAGGGCTCTCTTTGTAAATGTTTTAGTGGGAGAGAAATAGGCCAAGGTCGGAAGTAAGATCAATCATTGGCCTTAGTACAAAGACCCTAAATTAAAGATTAGATGTAAGATGTTATCACAGACCACCTGAATAATTCCTCTAACTGTCTCTGGTTGTTTATATCTGTAAGTAAACCTACCTAACTAGGCTGCACATCAAACAACATGTCAGTTCAATTCTGCTTCCAGATTTCCTATACTGTATCTGTTGTTCTTACTGTCACACTAACGCCAATTGAGTGAGGTAGCTGTCCACATGCTGCAGCGTGAGCCAATTGACTCCTGACCCACCCGTGTAACAAAGCAGTGCCTCCCAGTGTTCCTGAATCAATATGGCTGCTCCGCAACACAGGGGCAGTGTTCAGATTGGCTCCCCCTGTGCTGACCTTCCGGCAAAAACCCAAGTGTACATCGACTGGTCGGGAAGGCGAGTCCCGGCCCATTCCTGCAGCTAATGCTCACCATAGCCAAACACTTACAGTCCTAAGGGCAACTGAGAAAATTTCCCGTGGACTGGTAATTGCTTTCAAAGATATAAGCTGGACTCTATCTGACCTTCTGAATTTAGAATATATTCACATACACTCTTGACATTTTACTTGCTTCCTGAGCCATGTAGCTTGGGTGGAAATCACATTTTACTCATTGCACTATAGAGGTGGGGAGGAGCTCCTTACTTTAAAGCTCCATTAGGCAAATTGTCTGAGTAAAAATGCCATTCTATTAAACTAAATCACACACTGGTGCAGCAATAGAGAGAGGAATGTGTTATGCTACACATTTGTTATGCATGCCTTGATGAATTTCTGTTAAGTGTGTTCACAAACTGTGCATCTTCATCCACAGGAAATGGAGGATCACAAAATGTCAGAAACTTTGAAGTATTGCAATAAAAACTGAGGGGGTTAGTAAATGTGGAAGGATGTTATCTTGCTGAAGAATGTTGACATTCAGGATTTATTGATATTTAAATGGTAACTTGTGATTTTTTTTTTCTTAACAAAGCTGTTTAGATTCAGTTTCCCATAAAAAAGCATTGTGAGTGTCATTAAAGCCTGATAAATACTCCCTGTAGAGTAAAGTGTAAAGACGAATGTTGAGTAAAGGTTCAAGAAGCTGCTTGTGATCTTCTATGAAATGCTCAGACAATAGGCTTGAGTTGAAAGCATCTTCATAGCAATATAAATCAATATTTACACACTGCAGTGGTGGAGGCGAATGTACTGCTGCACACACACAGTGGGACAAACCCAGAGGGGGACTGCGCTGTACTATAGAGCCACCCAAAAACAAATAACAGAATTATTTATCTGTAGTTCTATGTTTAGTTTACACATTTGTGCATTTCCTTTCTTGATATTAATGACTGGCAAACAAGATAAAAGATTATCTTTATTTTTTGTATCTATTAAAAACTGTATTTTTCTTAAAGTTATTTGGAAATGAGAGATGAGCTTTCACACAGAACTTCAAAAACAAAACTAAAGGCCTAACTAACTGACTAACAAACAAGTGATCTGTTACTGTGAGTGAGCGTCAGCACTGCTTACCGTCCATTCCTAGATAAAGCAAACTCCACACCCTCTCTTTGGAAAGGCATCAGGCGCTGCAGGAGCTTGTGAGGAAGGCCTGACAGTTGCTGTGACCATCTTGTATCACAGTGAGAGGTCTGTAGGCCATTATCATCCATTTCCATTAGTAAGTCCTCATCAGTTTCTTGGTTCTTGCTCAGTCAGCCAGCTGGGGAGGGAAAAAAACACAGTTGAAACACAACGTCCATCTGAATATTCATGTATATGTAGGCTAATTCAAGTGAATATTAAGCAAAGCATCTATAGGATATAAGAGCGCATTCCTTTTACTTTGTATATTGCTGATTTAAACATATTTTATATTAATGGTAAGTACTGTAGCATCCCTTTGCTGTCCAGGAGCCCTGACAGGAGCACCACTATTAGAAGCTGGATGATGCAGCATGGTGGACAAAGAAAGTGTGAATTTTAGATGAGATGGTAAAAGTTGCCTGTCTCAGCTGCCTCCAGACCCTGCAACAGCATCTCCTTTGTGTTGCCACACCTGGTACAGTTCTGGTCAACCCAGGACACTAATAACCCCACAGAAATCATTGCAGTGTCAAAAAGTAAAACTGTCCAGATCGAGGAGCACAAGATGCTGTCAACTGAGGACACACGTCATGAATGTCTTTTTTTTTTTTTTTTTACTATAAAACTTGTTTTGTGTTTGTTTTAAGACGCCTATCATTGGGTTACTTTTAAATTTCAGCCCTCTTAAAACTCTATAACTTTCAATTGATTTAAAGCACATTAGCATCTTCTTTTCTGTATTTCTACAATGCTTAATTTTGCAATAAATTAATTCCTAAAGGCAGTATCTTACAGTTATAAGCTATAATTATAACTATATCTATGTATTCATTTAAAAAAGAAAAAGACAAACAACAAACGCAACAGCTGCACACAATAGCTAAAAAAAAAAAAGTTAGTAAAAAAAAGAAAAAAAGAAAATCAGTCACATACTTGCGTTTGTGTAGCATCCTTAGCTAGCATATCGCTCTGGCATTAGCAACACAAACCAGGAAGTTGGGTGACATGCTTGTAAAAAATAAAAGCACCACTCGTGCTCATAACTGCTGTCTCTATTGTTTTGAATGTTCAAACAGGAAATACATTTGGGTTCATACTGTTTTAAACTCGTGAATGTATTTGGACGTAGGATGGTTAAACTCATACCCAGCTGCATAGCTGTCAACTCAGCAGCTAAGCAACGCCGTTTATTAACTAACTTAACGTTAGCAAGCTAATGTAACTGCGGCATCTCTGTGTTTTCTCTGTTGCTCCTCGGGAAGACGAGCTGGCCACGGACTGTTGTTATTGTACGACTCCGAACGCAGCAACAGTATTAATTCATATTACACACATTTTTAGATATTTATGTTATATTATAAAGGGAGGGAGCAATGTTACTTCACGAAGTGTGTGTGCCTACCCGGGGATACAGTCAGCGGAGTGAACTAAAAAGGCTTCCCGGTAAATTCAAGGTACACTCGGTTTTATCACCGAGTCACCCGCAACACCTAGTTATCACAGTGCTCAACACGACTTCCCTGACACTTTGTAGTTTCAATTTAGCCACAGTTCACTTTAAATTATAACAACTGCACGACATGTGTTGGTGTTTGTGTGATAAATGACGGAATAGCGTGATAAAACTGCGTACAAGCCAAGGCGATAGATCCAGCGACGACCAGACGTGATATGTTTTCAACGCCCCTACGTGTCGTGCGTGAGGAGCTGACGTCATACGTACGCTTCTCTCCCAGGCTGCTGCTGCTGCTGCCGCCTCCCCTCCTTCACTCTGCCACAAACACTAGCTACTTCACCCTCGGTAGAGACAACGGCTGTACCGACACCGATTGTAAAAACCTAAGCGGTAAGACGACATCCATCATCAGACATCTGCAGTAAACCCATACAGCACTGACAGCACCGGTTTAGCTAAAAGGAGGACAAACACGTTCACCGGATAGTTGTTGTAATCATGTAACACGAGCTTGTTAGCAGTAAACATCTCTCTTGCTAGTCCGTGACAGCTCGGGGCGCCGGTGTTTGGCCATTTTTTAAAGGCGTTAGCAAAGCCACAATACCAGGTACTTACTAATGGTTAGCCTAGCCTAGCCCCGACACGATCCAGCGCATTTTTTTTGTAGCTCAATATATTGTCTTCCTCTTCGGCAGAAACACACACCTCACAAGCAGACAGACATCGTGTCCAAATTGCAAGCGGCCATGTTTTTAATTCGGCATTCGTCTGGGGGGAAAAACAGCAGTTATTTATTAATAATGATAATAATAATTAAATGATAAAACGGCAGAATTGAACCACTTTAAAGGCCTAGTCCGGCTGTTCCTCTCTCAGCCAATATGCGATAGTGAACAGTGTGTACTAAGGTTAACTGGTAGCCATTTTCAATAAATTGACCTTTAATCTCATCCTCGCGTTGCTTGGCAAAATGTCTTAACGGCCGAATTTCATCTACCGTTATATTAATTACCATACAGCAATATCACCTGTTGTCGGTGGTTTGTGGGCTTACCGACATTTAGGGAAACATTAAACAGCCATAATTTGTAAATGGAGTCAGGTGTGACGGGAGGAGGGAGAGTAGGAAGCAAAAACTAAGTGGTGCATTCAAGTCCCACTGCTTTCTAAATGGTTTATTCACACTATACCTCATTATGGTCTCCTATCATTATGGTGCGTTGACAGCATGCCCGGTGCTTGTACCATTTTTCTTCTAGGACTTAAAGCATAGGAAGACACATATTAGTGAAGCACACTTATTAATAAAACACACATAATGCTGCACACCTACCTTTTGAAGGTGCATTAAGAGCCCAGCTGGAGAGTTACCAAACAAGAATAAGATCATTATCAGCAAAATCAGCAAGTATGGTATGAATTAAAATAAATGAATGATAAGGTGTAGATATGCAGATGAATTCAATGTGTTTTGTTAGTTACTGTTCCTGCCAGACACATTTTAAACGCAGCAAAACCTTGAAGTAAATTTATGTCAGTTAGACATCATTCATTATTCATCTAATAACTCATTCATGTGCTTGTTTACCCAGTAACCATATGCACTTTTCATTGCAATGCGCTAACCTGACCAATTACCAGCTCGCATATAGAGACAAGGAAAAAAAAGATGGAAGTGAAAGCTTACAAGTTGCTACCACATAGCGCTGAGTATCATGATGGTATCGTTTTCATTAAGGTGCCAGCGGAGCCTGGGTGGGTGGAGAGTGGATGCTGGTTCAGTCCCTGCAGCTGCTGTTTTAAGAGAGCGGAGACGGTTGTTGTTCATCTCTACAGGTTTGGCAACTGTGCAACTTACACTTTTCTTAATGTTGTGTGTATGTGTTTGTGTGTCCTCAATCATCTGGGTTTCCTGCAGGGGTTATGTTTCCAAATGCTCTCTCTGTCTCTAAAGGCTTAAAATAAATGCTAATAATTGTTTGTCGAAAATCTTTCACCCGCTGCTGCTCGGGCCACTGCAGCTGCCCCTCTGTTGACCATTCATTACACAGGTTAAGGCGTATTTGGAGCTGATGACATTATCAGATTTTGAGGCTGAGGATGCTGTGTAATAGCTTTCACCAAAGATATGGCCCAGTGACTAAATAATTCATCGTCTTCCAGGGGGGGAAGAAAAAAAAACTCCCTTTCCTATAATATTTGGTCAGGGCCATTAAATAATTCATCCGCCTATCCATAAATTGTTTGTTCAATTGGTGACCTTTTCATGGGATTAAGGAAGCACAATAATAAATTCTTCAGAGACCCCGGCATAACGAATGGTACAATTATGAGGAAGGATTGGATCGGATCGGTTGTCGCAGCCTGGTCTTGGTTGCTAAGTGACAGCAGGAACTTTTCCACCCACTGTGTTTGCTGTTAAAGTCTGAGTGACTGAAAGGACAAAAAAAACAATCACATTATGGCGGTCTAGACTTCGGCTGCGCTCCGGACCTGTTTTGTGACTTCCTGTGTCTTTGACAGCCTGTCAGTCACTTAGTGATGAAAGCGTCATGAAGTAGATTATTTCTCAGAGGAGCGCAGTTATCCACGCTCTCTCCTCCGGACATGATAGTTGATCTCGACTGGGATAAACAAGGGAAGCAAGAACAAGTGGAGGCCCTATTGTTTTAACTGTTAGATCCTATGAAAGAGATGAAAAGGCGGAGGTGAGGGGTGTGGTTTCATGCACATGCCTCTTTTTCTGCAAGCTTATCTTAACGTCCCCCAAAGCAAAATGTTACATTGCAGTGTTTTCGCCGCTCGGTCTCAGTAATGGGTGGTAATTCAGGTGGTGCCTGCCTTTCTGAGTCAGTGGGATTAGCTGTAGCCTTGTCTTCCTGCGCAGAAAAGCAGGGTGCCAGCTGAAATGGGAAGGTAGCCCAGCGAACAGCTCGGCCTCTCAGCGGCCAGCGCCTCCCCATCGACTCTCCACCTGGTCGTTGAGCACCTAGCTGGCCACAGACATGTCGCCCCCCCCATCCTCTCCTCCTCGCTGTGTGTTGCCTCTCTTTCTCCTTCCCTTCCCTCTTTTCGCCTCCTCTGTGCCTTTCTTCGCCTTTTCTCTCTCGCTGCTCTACCAC
Organism: Decapterus maruadsi; assembly: GCA_030347415.2. NCBI lineage: Eukaryota > Metazoa > Chordata > Actinopteri > Carangiformes > Carangidae > Decapterus > Decapterus maruadsi. The sequence goes on from CM064886.1 coordinate 44,338,829, forward strand.
CCACCCTCCCTTTTCTTTTCTTTTTTTCTTCCTCTTCATCTTCCTCTATTCTTCCTCTCAGTCTCTTTCTATCTATCCCATGTCCCTGGCTGCCCTTTCCTCCTCCTCCTCCTCCTCCTCCTCTTCTTCTTCTTCCAACCCCCGCCTCCATCCTAAAGCGGAGTAGCTAATGAAGAGCCCCATTTAGCCGGTGACTTTGGTTCAGTCAGTGCTCCGTAGCGCCGGCCCGGCCTCGGCTGCCGTGACTGGCTGTTCAGGCTCTGACATCACACAGGGGCCAGCTGTTGATTTGGCGCTGTCTCCAAGGCTGGCTGGCTTGATGGCTTGTGGCAGGTAGACTTGTGCTCGCACAGCACCCTCCCTCCCTCCCTTTCTCTCTCCTCCTCCTCTCTCTCTCTTTGTGACACCCACTCTCCCTCACCCTTTTCCCTCACACTCCCCTCTCCCCGTCTTAACACTCTCACTCAGTCGAGCGAGCGTACAAGAGGCAGCAGGCAGCTGCCGAGGAGCGAGCTGGAAGGCGACTCCAGCCTCCTCTCCAGCAAATAGTGCCTCCTGTACAATGGAAACTAAACGGTCGAGTAGCAGAAGGGATGGAGGGCAGATCTGCCGGGCAGGTAGGTCCTGCAGCCTCGCTATAGCGACCACGCATGGATCTCACATGCCTCTTTCTGATTTCTAATTTCCTGTCATTTTATTTCATTTCTTCATTTCCTTCGTAGGCTGTTCATTTATCTGCTGTTTATTGCAACATAAAGTGAACACATGTCCTGTCTAAAAGCTGTCATAAGAAGAATCTCGCTTTTTCTCTGTCTTTTTTTTTTTTTTCATCAATGCATGGCAGTGAGTCAGTAAGCAAGTGTGCAGCCTTGTTTTTCTCCTCTTTTTGGCTTGTTAAACTCAGCATAATGTGAGATTTGGTGTGCCGACAGTGGGCCGTGTTACGCAGTGAGCCGAGCCAGAGCTTTTTTTTTTTTTTTGAAATCTCCACGCCGGTTTTGCCAGTGCTGCTTCTGCTTTTCATTACCGGGGATAATTAACCAAGATGAGCCAATAAGAGGCTCGGCTCTGCATTGTTCTCCAGCCAAGCTCTTCCTCCGTCTCCCCTGTTTCCCCCTGGTTTGTTATGCAGGTGTAGCCTGCAAATGGACTTTTAATGACTCTGGCAGACTTTTTGAGTTATTCCTTTTCTCATAAGGCTCCATAGCTTAAAACTGCTAGACTTGCATGTTAGTTTTTGGTGTTTATTGTCTCTCCTCTAATTGCCTAGATTGATATTCCCTGGAAGCTCTCCTATGGGACAGGTAATGGATTACCTACATGCTCTGCTGTGGATTTAATTTATTAATGCTGGCTGGCTGCACCGCAACCGCACTCACACCGCCTTGTGCGACCTGGAGGCAGAGCGAGCAGCGCAATTAGAGGCTCATTTGTGCCCATTTATGTGTTTTTTTTTTTGTTAATTCAGTCGGAGCTTTTACAGGCGCTTCCTTTAACTGACTCTGCCTCGGTCGCCTTGAAATTGAGGCGAGCAGCGAAAGTGGTATAATTTCATAGGCTTTACACTAATCGTTTTTTGGGTTCAATTATACAGCTCCCCTGTCAGTGCTTTTCTTGCTTTGCAATTAGGAGAAATGGCTAGAAAATGGGAGATTAGTTACTCAGTTAAGCAAAACACCGAAATCAATTTTATTGTGGCACTGTGGATGTGAACCAGCATTAGTAACCTAATTAACTGTTTATGCGATGTCTGATTTTATTTGCCGGGGTGCATGTTCCTGCGCTCTGTGCTGAAGCTGACTTATTCCCAGGCTGTCTTTGTTCATTTGTGTGAAAGTCGACAATTTTAAAACCTGTAAAATGTTTGCATGTGTGTTTCCCACTGGTTGGCATGTTCAGTTTCAGAAAAGAGCTAAGAATATAACCGGTCAATGAGAAGAAGCAGGTGACATGAAGCTGCATCCCTCAGGCTTTTTTGTCTCTGAATAGAGCTCTGTTTAGTATTCTACATTTCTGCATGCAATATGCCAGCTGTTTGGCTCTGTGCCTGCTGTTGTCCTCTTTTTATGTGACACTCGTCATACGCAATAAAGCATGAATTAATTTCCCCAACGCACAGCGCTTAAAAAAAAAAAAAATCATGGGATCCTTTGTGATGCCTCTGAAGCGGGCGAAAGGTGATGGCTCGTTCTCTTTCCGCCCCGTGTTTGACTCATCTCTTCGCTCTCGGGGGCCAGGAATAGAGCCGGGGATGGAGCAGCACATAGAGGGAGGGACTGAGGGTCCTTCACCTCCAGTTGAGCTGGTTGTAGCCCAGACAAAAGCCCCCCCTCCCTCACCCACCCACCTCCCTCCACCCACATCCACGCAGAGCTGGGCAGAACAGAGCAGAGCAGAGGTGTGGGAGGGAAAGGTCAGCCTTTGCAAGAGAGGCAGGTGTGCGTGTGTTTGTGCTTGTGTGAAGGGGAAAGAAAATAAGTATACTAGAGAGTGCTTTTGCTTTTCCGTGTACATGCGTGCATGTGCGTGCGTGTGCCATCACCAGCAGGCTCTTACGCGCTTCACAGTGATTGAGAAATTTCTCATTAGCTTGCCATCAAACATAATTGTCCGTGAGAGTGGTCCGTTAAGAGCCTCGGTGTATGATTAACTCGGCTCAGTCGACAGTCGCCCTCCTGACCCCTCGCTGGCATGGTTTTTTTTATTTTTTGAGAATTAATTTCCAACAAAAAACAAATGCGCAGAGACTTTTTGTGTTTGTATGTGTGCAGGTTATTATTATCTATAGTAATACTGTTCATTTTGATTGTATGCAAAGGGATGGTTTGGTGCGTGTGTGTGTGAGGCTGCAGATACGCCATCAAGCGTGGCGATAAAGGTGGCGTGACACTGAACGATGCCTGAGGGAGCCTCTTTAAGGTTGCTGCGCTCTGCGGCGACTGTAATACCAATGAACCACTCCCTGTCAGCCACAGCACAATACTGGAGGACGCACACACAACCACAGAGCGTCCATTACAAGTTCACTGCTGTGTGTGTCTGTGTGTGTGTGTGGTAGAAGCTGCTGAGCATGAATCAGAAGGTGATGTCTCCCTCTGTCCACGTCTGTCAAAACATTTTTTAGGGGGGTGAGCATTGTTTGCGCCATTAGCATTCATAGGGTTGTCTGTACCATACTGCACACACACACACACACACAGAGCTCAGTGTGAAGTCCTGCAGCCAGCCAGCTAAGCCGCGGCTGCACTGTCCGCTCAGCAGCTCTGGTCATAAAACCTGGAGCGCCCACGGCCAGACTCAGCCGCACCGCTGTCAGAGCAACTTTTACACTCTGCGTGCGTGTGTCTGTGTGTGTGTGTGTGTGTGTGTGCGATAGCTGCAGGACCCACACCAAATTACAGAGCAGCCTCTACACATCCCCTATTCCAGACGTTGAGCAGGCACTCCTATTGCGGCGGCTTGAATCGGCATCACTTCTGCCTGCAACGGGGAGCAAAATGTGGAGCCACAGCTCAGAGATGATTCTTCTGTCACACATGAGGAACCGTGGAGAAAAAAAAAGTGCCAGATGCATTTAGAAAGAGATAAGAGGGGGGAAAGAGGAGCAGGGGGTAAAGATAAGGGCATCTTGGTTTAAGAGGAAAGAGATATAGGCGATTATGTCCGACACAGTAATAGATTACCTGCCTGCAAACTGCACATACTAGGTCTTGCACTCCCCAGATGTAATATTGATGAATGGCCTCCGCCTTGAGCGTCACTCGACCGTTTGCCAATGCCAAGTAGAAATGTTCCAGGCTAAAGGGAGGGGGTATTAATATTCAAGTTTCAAGACTGATTTTCTCTTGGACTCGCATTATATCGCCACGTTTCCATCTCGCATGTTAAACAGCTGTAGATCAACATTAATGAGTGCCGTTAATGTCTCCCCGTGAGCTTCAACAGGAACAAAAGCGATGCACCAAATGGCGACCGTTCCATAGCACGTCGTCTCTCCCACCCATCATCATCACCATCATCATCTCGGTCTGCAGCTCTGGCTCGCAGGCCGCGGGTGCCGCAAGAAGGAAGATTAGAAAGTGAGCAGGGATTCCACTTGACCTTTTTTGTCTGGCACGGAGGGGGTCGCACCAAGACCATGTAGGGAGCAGCCGCCAGGCCTTGGCACGGTCGGGTGCCAGAGTCAGCGTGGCACCTCGCCTGCTCACTGAGACGAAGATTAGAGGAGGAGGAGGAGACAGGCAGACAATGAGGAGCCCGGACGTGGGTCAGTTATGGACTTAGCTGTAGGAGAATGTGTGAAGTGATGTGTTGCAGAGCTCAGACAAGCAGTGGTTGAGGTGTCTCAGCTGCTTTTATGTTTTAAATATGATCATTTGAGCCAGTTTTCTGACATATCGATCAAACAATCAATAATAGAGTACACAGTCAGCAGATTAATCAATAATAAAAATGGAAATAATCTGATCTTTAGCTGCCTCATTTAGCCACCACATCTGTGTTTGGACGAGGCTGGTGTTAATTAAAGATCAGTAGAAATGTCATGAGAAGTTCATGGAGAGACAGTAATGAAGCTGGAAGTCATGTTTCACCATGGCACCACCAAAAGTCTTCCCCTCTAATGTTTTGTCAATGTTTTTGCTGCTTTGTTGTCGGCGGCGCGTTCAGATGTTTGCCCTGCCCAACCGGTGTCACCCCCTAGTTCAGCACGGAAAAGGAATTTGCTGGAAAATAGAGATTGTGCGCTCGGCGATTTGAAATTTATGTGCCACCAAATGGCAGAGGATTTTCAGCTGAGAAGCGCTATCTTCCCCCACACTGTTCTCTGAATTCCTAATGCTCGGTTTTTTACGAGGTTGGCAGGGGTGCCTTCTCCTGTTGCCTCCGCCGCTCTCCCATCTCTGTGTTCATCCATTATTTATGGCGCACAGGCACGCACAGGCCCAGAAATACACGCTCGCCACAGTTTTACTTTTTATTTTTTTTACTTTTGACTGGCGAATATGTCAGAGGTGCTGACATCCCGTCTGCTGTCAGTCCATGCGACCTCTGTGTCAGTGGCGCTACGAAACCTCTGACCTCTCAAACACCACAGCGCTAACCCTGCGCCTCTTTCATCCGCAGGTCAGCAGGGGTCATGAGGGCGCCGGAGGCCCCGGTCGCTGTTCAGAGCAGCTGAAGCAGACATGGGCAGAGAAGTCTCGGATGGCATCGGCAGGCTCAGCCTCATCGACTTCACCAGCCACATCCTCCTTTGCCACAACCACCACTGGCTACGTATCAAGTACGTGTAACTGTTTTGATTACTATTTGACAAGAATAGTCAGTCAGGGAACAAGATAAACGTAGTTTCTTATGGAAACGTAGCATGACTTTGAACTGAATTTAAAGAAAACAAAATTAAATTCCATCCACTGTGAATATTAGGATGAGCCTAGATTGAAATAGTTGGTGGAGCTAAATCTAATCAGTGCAATTAAACCACTGCAGAACAAGAGAACATAATGAGATATGGTAATTATAAGAGCACCCATCAAATCTCAAATGGTGGGAAACTTGATTGGAGTCGACGTGTCGTGTTTTAATTTGAAGAAAGTTCCAGTCTCCTTGTTGCTCCACACAGACCTTAAGTTTCAGTCTGAAGCTATTCTTTCTCGAGTCTCTGTATTTGTTTTATTTGAAATGTTGATTCATGAAAAGATATATTTGGGGTTTTTTTTTAAAGCTGATTGACCATAGAGGTCTGGTGACAACAGGTTGGTGTCAGCCAATCAGAGGAGAGGGAGCTCGGCCTCTCCTCTGACTGGCTGACCGGCATATTTCAAGAAAATGCTCAGAGTAAGCAAATCCTGCCAGGCTGGGTGCTGGGACAGGTTAGGGGGGGCACAGCTGAAGACAGTGACATCACAAAGTGACAAGTCCTGAATACATACTATTTATGTGTGGACTAAGTGCTGTGATACTTTCACAGTATTAATGTAGCCTGGACATGCTTCATTTTATCAACCAAAACACTGATGTTATTAAAAAAAATTCATTGAGATGTGGAAACTACAGTTTTGTCAATTCAACATAATGTGGTTTCTATCTGAAACTTCAACAAAACTACACTTAGACTCTGTGTTTGGACATTGCATCTTTGTCTTTGTGTGGCTTTGGTGCAGGTTAAAGACAAAATTGGTAAAGAAGTGCAGGTGTTGTGCAGGAAGTAACTCTGCAACACCCTTGCACTTTTTCATCAAGTTTTCTGCTGATGAAAGCGCCTGGCTCTCATCGCACTGACTGTATTATCCATAATACAGCGTTACAACATTAGGGGAGTCATAAATATTATAGACATAGATATATGTATAAGAAAAATCCAGTGATGTCCGTTTTCAGTTTCACTCCTAAGAGACCAATTTGCTACTGCCTAAACTCCCAGACGTTTCTTTAATGTAATGGCACGGATCAAATAATGATCCATATTACTTATGCAGTCAAAACATCAGGGATTCTAAACAGGCACACGGTGCAATTACCTCAGCCATGAGAGACGAGATGGTGAAATTCAAATGCATCAAAGTCTGAAGCCAAATTTAGTCCAACGCTCCAGTCCCATGATGAAATGTGTTTGGAAGAATGAATGATTCGGTGAGGGACAAAATAGCTATCCATCATGAGCACGGGCTCTTGAAAATATCTGTCCAATATTGCAAATCTTCAAGTGAGCGACTCAAGAGAGTTCACTCATCAAAATGTCAGCAACAGACACTAAATATTCAAAGGCGTGCGCAGCACTCTGGAGTATTAAGCTGTTTTCCTTCAGAATGTAAAAATAATGTAAAGCAGCAGCCGGCGTTGCTTTTGTCAAACCTCTGACAGGTCGTTGAAATTCAACATCTTGACTGTCTCCAGCCCTTCGGCTAAATTTTAGCTAACCTCTCAGCCTCACGTGGCGTCGGGTTAGCGATACATTTGGCCGACAGAGGAGCTCAGGAGAGCATTGCGCCTCACTAGAAGTCAATTACCCTGACATAGAGGAATTGGATGCCACCTTTTTTTTAAAGAGAGTGGCTCCCGCTCGCTGTCTCAGCTCTTTTTGGGACGGAGATTAACAATCAGGTCTCAGCTGGCCGCTTTTGCCGCTCGGCGATCAGATAGGAAAATGGCTCTGATCACTGCCGGGCGAATAGGTTGAGGCCCCCGCTGATTGGTGAGGGCTGAAACACACACACATGCAGCCAGTCACGTAGACACTCGAGCACAGAGTAAGTGCTGTCATGTGTGGATCCAGGTTTGATGTGCAAAGTGAATTTGATGAGCCCATTTCTAATTAACCTATTAATCATAGCTCTCATGTACCAGATGTCTGCCCTGCCTTCTTATGTGTGTGCGTGTGTGTGTCTGCATGTGTGTTTTCCCTGCATGGGGTCTGACTGCATAATTAGAGCGTATCAGCAGGCTGATCTCGCACCATGACTTCAACATAGGGAGGTCGTGGCATTACACAGATATTTCCTACAACAGACCATAGGTGTGGAACGGCTCGTGTTGCAGCATCATGATCAACAACGTGAGGGTCTTTTATTTTGAAAATTGAAAATGAACCTTTGTGCTTGGGGGCAACACCAAGATATGAGCTGTTCACCTTCATGTCATTGCAGAGATATCACCTTTTATATTGTTTCGTGCTATTAATGAAAGTTTTGAATGAGTGCACGCACAGATTCAATTAAAAACTTTCTGTTTGGGGATGTAAATCAAGTGGGAACAACTAATTAATTTACAATGTTTTTGGAATTTCAAAAACATGGCCTAGTCTGCATTTGTCACTCATAATGAATCATATTTTTTAAAATATCACAAATTAAAATAAGTTTGATACAAAATAAATTGGCAGCGGGAGTGGATCTGTCAAAGCGATATTGTTTTTGGGGCCCCGAGCGTAGACGGAGGCTGTAATCTAAATCTGTCTGATCTCATAGGAGAGAACTGTCCTGCTGTGTCTTGTCCAGTCATGTCCATTGTCTGGTGGTGAACAGCTGCAGAGCTGAGACAGATAGTAGTGACTGATGACCCTCTCCTCTTTCTGTCGCTGCTACTTCACAGGCCTCAATCGCCACAGTCACTCCCGAGTCTCTGAGCACAGGTGTGACTAACAGCATTAATAACGGCTGAATTACATTTACAGCAACGTCATTACTTACATCTGTGCTTTTCTTTTACTGTAATAACCACGCGACGCATCCGTCATGTCCGACAGCTGCTCGACGTTGTCGTCGTTCTCACGTCGAAGCTTTGTCTTTCAAAATGAAACCGACAACAAGAAAAAATAATGAGACAAAGGAAACAGCCGTTATTAAACACTTGTCAAACAAACATGTGGATGGCACCACAGAAGAAGAGCAGGTGTTTTCCTGTGGGCCTGCTGTAACGAGCCAATATGGACAAGTAAGTTTAATTTCTTACTTTCTGGATAAACAGATGTTATTTAGATGTGTTTATATTTCCTTTTATGGACATTAATGTCATAACAACACGCTGTATTCTATACACAGGCTGTTTTTCAAAAATGTAGACCCATATTATTGCATCATTGCTGTCTGTATTTTTTTTAAATAAATGGGCAAGTTAGTTATTATAAGACAAATTAAATGTCCCTTTTCATCTTTGTCACAGTTTTTAAAGGCAAGAAGCATGAAGAAGGAGAAGAAGAAGAAGAAGAAGAAGATGATGATGATAATGCATCCACACTCCAATTTCTCAATGTTTTTATTTTCTAACTCTGCACCAGCAGAGCGAGAGCTGCTCCTGCTTTGATCTTTACCTCGTTCAATATGTTGATAATTCTGCATTTGAGAAATGATTAACTTGTCAGGCCGTGTTATTTCTGAAACGATAAATCAGATCCAATCTGTGAAAATGTGCACAGTGATGGTGGTATTTACACATTCACAGCCAGTTAATGTGCTGTTTGAAAAAGCAAATTAAGACACGGAAAAAGACTGAAATATTCATAGTGAGTAAAAAAAAAATCTTTTAATGACAGCTCTACCAATGCAGAAATTTGAGACTGATACTGACAGAAGTATTTTAGTTTAAATACTCCTATAATGATGTATCTATATATTTACATTAACAGTCATAATAGGTACTGAGATTTCACCTTTAATACTATACAGCTACTATAACGTGTTTTATCTTTTATTTCTATGTTCCTGTGATTTGAGGCTTGTAAATATGAATAAAAGACATGATTAAAATCAAGATCTACAACCTGTGTGTCCTCTTATAAACCTGTGTTAACTATATATTTGAAACATTCATATTCTTTTTGTCATATGCCCAAGAGAACCGTCCTTACAGGCAATGTTCCTTCCTTTCAGGTTCTCTGTATTTGCCAGCATCTCCCAGTAAGACTTTGCAATGAGAATGTCTGATACCGCTGACACTGAAACAATGAAGGTTTCCGAGGCCACCGACCCGGCGTCATCTCCAAAAGACAATGCCACCACCAAGTCTGAGGTTTCGGAGCAGCAGAGCCAGAGCAGCAGAGAAGAACACGGCAGCAACAGCAAGAGGGACACCCAGGTAAAGACGACCCCCCCCCCCCTTGAAACTCTCCTGTACGGCCTCATTCTCATCCCCTGGCCGGTTGGCATCGTATTGACTAAATGATTGAGCTCTTTTGTGAGAGAAAGTGTCAGTTTCCTCGACCCTACTTATAAGAAGCTAATCGTGGAGGGTTGGAGGTGTCAGCAACCAGATCAAACTCGGACTGAGCTGAGGGCACCTGACACTTTACCAGATATTTTTTCACTTTCCTCCAACTCCCACCTCCATCAAAATTCAGTAGCAGTCAGCGTCAAACACAAACTGCCCGGGGGATCTCCTGTCACCTGCAGCATTTCAAGATGATTTTCCCGGCTGCTTCAGCAAACCAAATTATCCCTGAAAAGTATAATCTGCTCAGACTGAAATAATAATGCGGGGCTCGACTCTTATTTCACCACAGGGTCAGTCACTCCCCGTCTGCCCGGCTGTTGAGAAAGTTGTACAAAATCATTTGGGCTTGCGAACAAGTGAAATCTCCAATATCCTCCATGGGGGGCGTGTAAGTGGTGATCTGCTGGGGATTTGGGACAGCTGAGATCACTTTCAAATAAACTGCTAATTAATTAGGTCTCTGTGTCATCGCTACAAATGTGCTTTGGGACCGCAGAAAATTTGCACTTGTTAATTTGGCTTTCAAAGTAAAAACTGGTGCTGACTGGTTTGTGCCCGCAGATGAGCAGACACAAAAAAAAAAGCAAAAGAGGGCAACACAATGCGAAATCTTCCAAATCCAAAGTGTGGTCAAGGCAACAAAATCCAGGAAAGGAAAAGGATTGTCTCTTTGGCTGCGGCCTAAAAATAGGATTCAGGCCAATCTGGCCTTGTGGTTGGAGGCAGGCAGAGCGAGGGAGTCAGGCAAGCAGATAATCTGGAGCTCAAATCCTGGCTTATCTAGCAACTTCCTGCGTCTTTGTTACCCTGAGGAACAGAATGACACCAGCATGGGGGAGCCGCAGTCGAGAGAGGAGGGGACCCGGGAGTAAGAGGGAGGGAGGTGAGAGGTTGTAAGGAGGAGAGGAAGGTAAAAGGGACACGGCAGACATGGTGTCGAAGAAGACATGAGGGGAAGCAGAGGGAGGAGGGAAAATAAGCAGGAAAAATGATTTCTCCTTAAATCATTCCTCTAACTACCGACTAAAAATAACCAGCCGCACACCAGCAAAGCTGCGAGAGAGACGGCGTAACTTTTTGAAAGATGAAACGTCTTCCTTCTCAGAAATGAAAAAGTCTACTTTGTAAGCAGTAAAACGCACCATTACTCAGTTCAATACAGTCCCGGCTTTTTTGCTGCAAACAGCATGAGCTCTAACTTTTGGCAGCTGGTGTTAACTCACAACGTAGATACTGCTTTTTAAAGTTTTTATGAGCGGTTTCCACAAGGCCACCACTTCTTTACTCCAGTCTGTCTGTCAGCGTGTTCACAGGCCTGTTTGCTTTCTTGCCAAGAGTTTTAATGAGTTTCAGGTTCCCAATGAAAGATGACCAAACTACAGTTACTCCCTTGCTTCCAGTCTTACAGAGGAACTATGCTACATTTTTACCTTTATTAAACAGCTTTGGAATAATAATAATGGTTCAATAAATGATATGTAACTTGTTATGAGGGAGAATGGAGGCTCTCTGTCTGAAAAACAACACAAACGTACCCTGTAAACGGTAATTTCTTGTTTATGACACGTTGTAACATTGTATATGATATATAACGCTCTATTGATAGATTTATTGGAGGCATCATAGAAAACAAATGCACATGGTCGGGAGAAGGGTTAGCAACACAGAGGAAAAGGGACCAGACTTGCATAGTTCCCCTTTAATGTAGCATTTAGTACCAAGACATGTTTGCTGCCGTGTAATTACCACTCGTGGCCACAGCGGCTGCTGTTTAGTGAAAGCTACAACAGCACAGAAGAGCTGACGATGTCGTTTCTATACAGTTTTTCTTTCGTTATGTTCAGACAATAAAAGAAATATAGCGACAGGCAAGAAAAAAACTGTCAGTTCATATCACTTCAATTAAAACGATGTCGTTCAATCCCCACATGTCCCTTTCTCCCTGTAATGTTTTTTGGGACCTCATATCAAGGGATGCTGACAGCACTTAACCCCCCACCCTCCACCCTCTACCCCCCACCCCCCACCCCCAACCCCTTTCTGGTTGTAATTTCCAGCAGCAGAGGAGGTGCAGCGAATTCAGTTGCTCGGTGTCGCCCAAACTGCTCATTGAACTGATAATGGAGGAGGAAGGGGAAGGGGGGGGGGGGGGGGTGAGAGACGATGGCGAGGTGGAGGTGGTGGAGAGGGGGAGGCTAGAAAAGCATTCCTACAGAGGGAGGGAGGGGGCGGGTGGAAAGAGTGGGTGACTTTGCCACCATCTGCCTCCAGCTCCGTCCTCTGCGGCAGGAGGACAGGTGGCTGGTGGCCGTCCTACTTCTGCTGACTTCAGCCCTTTCCCTCTCTCTCCCCCCGTTCCTTTATCTCCTGCCGGCATTGTTCATTCCCCACCGGCCCCACGCCACTCAATTAGCCGGTGTAGCGGTGCGCTCACAGTCCCAGCCCTCTCCTCCTCCCCCTACACCCCCCACCCCCCCTGTCCCCGTCCCTCCTCCACATCCATATTACCTGATGCAGAGACGGGGTGCGGCAGGTCACAGGCACTGGAGACGGGGCGAACACTGGTCCATTACTGTTTTTTTTATATGTGTTACTTGGCCCTTGAGCTCAATGAGGGAGGGGGGAGGGGGAGGGGGAGGGGTTGTCCTTTTGATTTTTAGAGGACAGGTGGGAAGGACAGAGTGTATGTGTGTGTGCCACACGTGTGGATGCATGTTGGGATTAGGAAGCCGAGGACTGGGCTCTGTTACAATTTAGACTGAAATGGCTCCTGCCAGGTCGCCCCCCCTCCCCTCCTCCTCCTATCCTCCACTCCTCTGTGCGTGCTACTGAGAGACCTTCTGTTTATACGTACACGAACACACACACACACACACATAGCCAGTAGCGCGTAAAGCGCAGAGGCACCGAGCTGTCTCACACACTGCTGGGTGGCTGCTTTCTCTCTGCTTTCTGCATCTCACCTCCAGCGCCTGGGTCTGATTCACATGACAGCTAAATGGAGCTGAGAGCAAACGCATAAAACTGACCCGAATCACTTCCAGCCAAATGTCTGGCTTTTGTTTTCTGCAGTGTGTCGGTGTTGTGTGTGTGTGTGTGTGTGTCTGTGAGGACGGGGCCCTACAGTGCAACCGCTTTGGTACCATATGCTCTGCAGAAATTAATTCATGCTCCCAGGAAATTGTGAATGTTCAACTTGAGATTTCATGCTGCAGAGGGGATTTTCACTTTATTTTCCCCTCTACATCTCGTCCCGTGCACTTGAATTTTTTTTTAAGCCAAGGAGCAAACATTAAATCACAGGCATTACAGGAGGATATATGTTTTGGGTCTTTCTTTTTTTGAATTGCTGTGCTCTTTTGCAGAGCTGGTAGCGCACACATGCACAAAATGTAGGCCAGTCATATTTAATTCAAACTTCTCCACTTTTTTTTTTACTTTTTTTTTTTTAAACATTTTTTTTTCTGTGCACCTTTCCCTCCTCTACCTATGGACAGCCTGTGAAGTACTCTAAGGTACGGTAACGTTCGACGTGCATGTTGTGCGAGGATGCTCCAACCTCATGTCTCATGTGCACTTTTTTGGATTGCGTTGTTTGCTTGGATTTGACTTGGAAGTTGTACCTGTGTTTCCTGTCAAGCAAGTTGTTATCATGCGCCTTAAAATGACCTCATATGTTGAGATGCCATTGACATGAATGGAAGTGGAGGACAAACAGTTAGATGGACCGTCGTCTCCGTGTGCCTGCTGCATTGCTGTTGATGCTCCCTCTGGAAAACCATGAGAGGGATTGAGCGAATGTGAAAATGCTTACTCTTGGTTTTTTTTTTGTTATTATTTTTTACTTATGATTGTTCTGATGAAGTTATATGAGAGGACTTGCAGCAACAGGTCCACAGTCACTGTGGAAACAGATTTGTCAGCTTAAATGTGAACCACCGAAAGTGTTTTTGATTTGCTTGCAAGAACTGATTGTGCTCGCTGGCTTGTTTTTTTATTTTATTTTCAGTTTTTGTTTTTTTTTATTCTATTTGGCTTGTCACTGTGATGCGTGATGATATTGATGCCGTTTCTCGTGTGTGCATGGTTTTTTAACTGTGCCCACCTACCTGCAACCCTTAGTCCAACACCAGGCTAAAGCTCGTGCGGAGCCTGGCAGTGTGTGAAGAGTCCTTTCCTTGCCCTATTCCTGAGCCTTCAGCAGCACCTCAGGTAACAGTCTCCCTCAATAACCAGAGTGTTTTCACATTAGGGATGTGCCAGTTTATTATTTCTACTATCTGCTGTGTCAGAATCTGCTTTTTCTGTGATTATTAGCACAAGTCAGAGGCAGGATGACCACAGCAGGACCCAGACAGTCCAGGTCATGCGATGCCAACCTGTAATATATTCACTGGGAGACAATATGCAACTTAGTTTGAGTCTCCTTTAATGACTGCACCCTTTTCCTCTGCCTGCGGTTACATCTGATTAGAGAATCAGCACCAGCAGTTGTTTATCTCCTTTATATTCACACAACAGCAGTGTGTGGTTCCTTATGAACATTTTCAGAGAATTTTATTTTGAATTTGGACTAAATGTGAACAGACACTTGACCAGTGTGCAGGATTTGAAGAAACAGATGTTGCATATAGAGTAATTTAACAGATCTAAACAACCAGCCTGCTTTGGGTGATGGTGGTTCAGCATCCTGTGCAACTGTTAACTGTGAATGCATGAAAAGTTTATTCCTAAAACTATTTATTGACAGCATGAAAATCTGACACTGGCACATCTCTAATTTCAAACGCGCTCTGTTCATATGGAGTAGAAATTTCTTATGAAAGACTGATTCACCTCCATCATCTCATCAAGCCCAGTGTGACGTAGCCGGCGTAAACGCTCCACACGGTGCGAAGTGCTGACCTGGGATGAGTTCTTTATTGCAGCTCATTATAATTGAGCAGATAGACCTACGATGCTTGATTAGCGGCCTCCATCTGACAGCTGTGATTAAATACCTGGCCGTGACCGCCTGATGAAAACATCACATCATCAAAACAGAAAGTGGAGAGCTCCAGCAGTGAGCCCACCGACGTTACTTTGCTAAATCAACTCTTTCCTTTTCCTTTTTTTTTTTTCTTTTTTCACGCCGCATCTGCGGGCACAGCCCCCGTCAGATCAAACTTTCTCCATTACATGCCACTCTGCACAGCCCCTGGCATACTTTAATACACACACACACACACACACACATATATATGCACACACAGGTGTATCTGTTCCAGGCGTTTCAGCCAGTCAGCAACCGAGGCCCCATAACCGGAGGGCGGGTGTTATTCCCACAACAGTCTCGCATCGTCTGCACTCACACGACGTCCTGTATTACTGCCATCAATCATGTCGAGGAAATTACAATTTCCACACGTCAGCTACAGAGAGCTGTGGAGCGCTCTAATTGAATACTCCTGATATTTCCCCCGCCACTGTTATTGGGCCCGCAGTCGAGACTCCTTCTGTGCTGAACTAACCTAGAGAGCCAAGGTAAAGCAATAAAGACGGAGCAGGAAAAAAAAACATGATTATCAAATCTAAACATTTCCCATTGTTCACCACTTTTACATTATTGCCTCCACTGTCACACTGTGAGCGTGAACAAAGGGGCTCTATGGATCCATAGGCTCTCTGCGCTGTCGCCACATCCTGAAAATCTGCATCTGCCTGTCCTCTCACCGCCTCACGCCTCGCCTGTCAATTCCAATCAATGGCCGATAGTCGAGGGGGCCTCTGAATACGCGCCCGCGCTTTTTTTTTCTTTTTTTTTGTTTTAGACTGACAGCACGTTCATTACATATTCAGAGGACCATCATTTTCACGCTGTTTTTCCTTTATCTCAAGGTAAATGGATGTCAGGAAACAAATGAGGCAGCTCGCAACAGCTGCACATCAACCAGGCGGCTTCCATGTGATGCCGAGGGTGGCATTAAGTAGCAAAACATCACCGCGTCTTGCTAGGGGAGAGAGGGAGAGAGAGAAAAAGAAAGGAGAGAAAAAATCCCACTGCTTTGAAAAACACACACATACACACATATGGACTCGCTGTCACTTTCACAACACGCAATCCTAGACTCATTTTCACTTTTCTCCCAGTCGCGCTCAGGCAATTAGTCAGTCACGTTTCTCATTAGCATTTTACATTTTCACATAGATTCCGAGCGTCTTAGAATGAAGGAGAAACATGGCGTCTCATTATCTGGCTGCGCAGCTGTTACAGCCATCAAACTCATGACCTTTTTTGGATATGAGCTGCTCTCCCACCACCAGGTCACCCTTTCCCTTCACTTATTCTTTCATTTACTTCCCTCCCTCCCTCTTTTTCTTTCCTCTTCTTTCTCACACACACACACACACACACACACACACACACACACACTCTCTCTCTCTCTCTCTCTCTCTCTCTCTCTGATGTTAGCTTTTCCAGAGTTGTGTTTAATCCACTTACGGTGCACTGGCAACCCCTCTTTTCTATTCAGCTTTCCTTTTCAGCCTTTGTAGAGGCGCCTGAAAAGCAAATCAGATACCGCTCTGAGTCGTGTGTGTGCGTCTGACTGTGTGTGTGGTGAGGAGAAGGAACCAGGGGGTAAACCAAGGCCATTTCTAATAAATCTCACACCGTTGATTTTAGGGTTTTTATTTTTTATTTTCTCTCCATCGGAGAAGGGATTACAGTGAACTCCTCGTTCTGTTGAATCTGAAGGATTGAAATCTGCCGCGTTGTTTAACTTCAGCCGCAGAATTCATGTTTTATTCAGGTGCTTTAATAAAAACAAGTAATCTGGCAGATTAATTGCCATAGTGATTTGGAATTCATGGACGCAGGCGCGTTGTTTCCAGTGAGGAAACAGGTTTTCTATGATAAACCAGGAGACTTTATTAAATGTCTTACAGTGGCCTCTTTTGCCTGTGCTATTCTCTAATTAACCTAGAACCTCAGGCAAGATCAGAGAGAATTAAATGCCTCATATTTAATGCCTCCTTTCTAAATTAATGTCTAATGTCTGCTCATCATTCAGAACAGGCCCAGGTCACATTTAACGTTTGACAGTCTTCTAAAAAAATGCTGACATTATTGCACTTGTGTGTGGTAACTAGTGGAAGACGCCCCAAATAATTAAAGAAACAAGACGCACGCACACACTGCTCTTTCTCTGCAACCGGCAGTTTCTCAGTCCTTTTTGTTCTCCCTCTCTGAACAGGATGGATTCCTCCTCCAGCCCTTTGAAAAGGAAGAACGAGCCACACAGGACCAAGCCGAGAAAGAGGAGAGCTGTGACAAGGTGGACAAACCTGAGAAAACGCAGAGGAAACGGCTGTCGAGAGGTGAGAGATCACAACTTCACCCTCTCCTCTCTCATCCTCCTGACACATTTTAACATATTCATGTCCTCGCGCCATCAGTGGCAGCTCTATTTAAATATTGGGGAAATGATTTTTATACGAGTTTCATTTCATTTTTGAGGTTAGAAACTTTCATGTAGACCTGATGGGACCGATGTAGGTGAAACAGATTTGGCATCACGGTCACAGGAGCTAAGATATTTCCATTAACACCTCAGCTTTCTTTACATCACAAACACCTGGGGCCTCATTTATAAACATTGCTTACTCCCCCCCCAAAAAAAAGTCACACAGAAGATGCATCCATTCTTTTCATCCAAATATTGGAAATTATACATAAAAAATATATGGCAGGATAAAATATGCATATGTAGAATATTTTTTTATACGACCCATGATATCATGATATCATTTTGGTGGCAGCACTGAAGGCAGAGTGTTAAAAGGAAGCCAAATGCGTTAATGATACTTATCATACAATCCATGTCACTCAGCCAAATTACAGCCTTCTAATAATTATATCCTTTACCATGTCACGAGGAACATCCAATCCTAAACATTTTTTTCTTTCTCTCTGGCGCAGTGCCCTCCAGTTTGTCCAAAAGCACTTCTCCGTTTTAAATGATATCTCATTATGGGCCGATAATTGGCATGATTCAGTTAATTGCGACAAGCTCAAGGTGTGAAGCAATTATACAGATTCCCACAGGCGTATAAAGGTGTCTGCTTCCCTCTGTGGAGCAACACTCCTGATGAGGCAGCCTCCAATTATAGAAACCAGACACCCACCGAGGGGGAAGGAGCTCCGGTGGTCCCTGACTCCCACTGATGGCTCCCATCCTTTTGTTGGTGCTCAGGAACATGTTTTTGTTTTTTCTTTTCTTCCCGTGTCAACCTCGTTACGTGTCCACTTCTTAATTTCTCAAACGGTTCAGTTGGCCGTGCTGCAGATACAAGCTGCCACATCGTCTGTTTAGTTGTTTTTTTTCCTACTGGTCGCACCAGTAACGGCCATCAAACAGTTCGGTGTCAACAGTGTCACCTTCAGTGAAGTACTTCTTCTCTCATGTGCAGTCTGACTTTTTCCATTTTCCCCCTCACAAGCCGTTGAATGACAAGCCGGCTCATTTGCATATCAATATTCACAATGGGCGTTTCATTAGCGCTTTATCACTGATTTGCGTTGAGTTAACGAGGTGGAACGTTTGGAGCTCTTTGTTGTTCATAGAAATAAAATTTGTATTTGCAAAAAATTCCACCGACTGTTGATGAATCAGGACATATTTGAGGAATCCATCCTCATCTAGGTCTGATTAAAAAATAATGATGCATTTCCTTCATTTCAAATGTCACAAGGTTGATTATTCAAACGAGTTATGCCTCTTCTTCTTCTTTTGTTTTTTTGTTAGATTCCAGTCAAGACTACACAGATTCAACTGGCATCGATCTGCATGAGTTCCTGGTCAACACATTGAAGGGTAACCCCAGGTACGTTGAAACACTGAATCTAAATACACTTGCATTTTAAAGACTTTGTCACGTCAGCATTTGCAATGAAATCGTGATAATATATTTGTAATTGTTTAAGAAATTGATGGAACAGAGGAACAGTTTCCAAAATGGAGGAAGCTAATGTGGTTTATTAGTTGTGTTACATTACCAACTTTTATTTAATTTCAAAAGCTGATGAAGTGTTGAAATAATCTTGGTGTGCAGACAGCAGTTTGCTTGTTTGCGAATGGGTCAATAAAGTTCTTTAAAAGACAAACAAGCTCACCAACTTTAGATAAAGCCAAACTCCCACGAGATTTTCCCTGTGTTACTGTCTGCTGTGACCTGGCCTGTAGCGTTGTTTTGATCCCTCTCTAAACATCCCTCTTTCAACCTGAGGAGTAAAAACCAGTATGGATCTGAACCTGTGTTTGAAGTGTCTGAACCGCCTCGAGCCCACGCTGAACACTTTCATATTTCTGTTTTTCCAGGGATCGAATCCTGCTCCTGAAGCTGGAACAGGACATCCTGGACTTCATCAGCAATAACGAGTGAGATGATCTTATCCCAAACTAAACACCAGCACACCATTTAACTAGAGAAGAGAAAGTGGAAACAGGAACGCAGCTGCCGTCGTGTTTGTTGTTGTTTTTGTTTATTTAGCAGAAGTGAAAACTTGTACACTTGTAACATTAAGTTGTTTTTGAGATACTTGGAAATGGTCTGTGCTTGATGTCACACAATTAAGACGCACAGCTGTTTGTTGTCCCAGCTGTTTCCACTAGAGCCTGTAGAGATACAGTAGGAGTCGCTGAACTTCCTATTGGCTCTCATCTTCAAATTCCCCCATTTAGTGTCTCTGTGAGTCTGAATAACTACCTCTGGTGTTTGTGCAGCGTTACTCAGAGTTTAATGTTCTCTGCTAACAGCGAACTTGTGCTTTGAAACATTTTTTTGAAAAATAAACCCGAGAGCAGATTCGCCCTTACATGGTCAAAAAACAACAGACGGAGAGCTGATGAAACAGACGAAGCTTCACTCGCTGGACTCCTCATTCCTCATGTTCAGACTGGCATTATGACTGATGTGTGTGTGCATGTGTGTGTCTCTCCAGAAGCCAAAAGAGAAAGTTCCCGCCCATGACCTCCTACCACAGGATGCTGTTACACCGAGTGGCGGCCTACTTCGGCATGGACCACAATGTGGACCCCAGTGGAAAATCAGTGGTGATCAACAAAACCACCAACACTAGAATGTGAGCCTCTCGTCTCCCCGCTGTGTGAACTTTACTTGACCTTGTTTTGAGTGAAATCTTCAAATCCAAACTTCATGAATGATAGCATCACCATCCCCATCAGACTGACGATCACTGTGCTTTTGCAATCAATCGACAGATACGTTGGTTTCTTGGCCTGCGTGCTGTTGGTTAACATATGCTGCTGTCAGCATCTGCATGAAATTAAGCTGCCACTAAAAAACTCCTGTGAACCCCACCCCCCCTCCTCCCTCCTCACCAACAGACCCGATCAGAAATTCTCAGAGCACATCAAGGAAGACAGGGCGGACGATTTTCAGAAACGCTACATTCTCAAACGAGACAACTCCAGCTTTGATCGTGAAGACAGCACGGTAGGTGTTTTTTTTTTTTCTTTCCCCCACCAAGCTGTCACTTTCATTTCTGACATGTTGGGAAGAGTGGGACAATCTGGCGTCGCTGACATAGCTGCTAAAGAAGCGTGTGTGTCGGTATGTGTGTGTGTCTGTGTGTGCATGTGTGTGTGTGTGTGGTGTGTCCTTGCCAGATTCGAATGCGTTTGAAAGCTGACAAGAGGAGCAAATCGATGGAGGAGAGGGAGGAGGAGTACCAGCGAGCCAGAGAAAGGATATTTGCACATGATGTGAGAGCTGTTAGTGTAGGCGGGCCGGGGGGGCTGGGGAGGGAGGGAGGGAGGGAGGGAGGGAGGAAGAAGGAGTTGGAGGAGGGAGGGAGGGGGGCATGTTGCACAAATCTTTGTGTCATTTCTATTCATGTGCAAATTCAGTGAGATTTCTTGCAACCAATTACCTCCGGTGGATTTATGAATTTATAGCCAGGGTTTGCTCCGATTTGGAGCCCCCCCCCCTCTTCCCCTCTGAGGTGTATCAGGGTCAAAGCACCTGATGCAACGTTAAATATATTTTATTGATAGATTAAAGGACACAGAAGGTTTTTTTTTATTCATCCCTCAGAGATGTGCCTCTTAGCTTTCTGGGTCTCTGAGCTCAAATGCAAAGACGTGCTTGAAATAACAGTGAGAACAAGATGTGAATGAACTGTAATTGACTGTAAATGTCGTTTTCACCCACAGGGAGATCACTTCATACTCGATAGAAGGTAAGCACAAAAAAAGCTTTGTCTAGTGTGGATGATGAATTGATGGTTAATTGGCCAAAGAAGAGCTGATTTCTGTAACTAAAGCGCTTCACTTTTTTTTAATGAATGGCGCCTTTTAGTCCCCCCCCCCCCCAAAAAAAAAAAAAAAAAAAAAAAAAAAAAAAAAAAAAAAAAAAACTAGGAGAGTGATTCATGTAAAAGCGAAGAGGTTTAATTAGAGTCAGCTCTGTCATGTTTTTAAAATGGTGGATATCTCATTTTGTCAAGCGGCTGTTCTGTAACACCTCTCTTCCTCCTCCTCCTCCTCCTCCTCCTCCTCCTCCTTCCTTCAGTGCTCAGGATGAAGACACATGCATGAGCACCCAACAGAGGCGGCAAATGTTCAGGTACGACCACCCCCGTCGTCACATCATTCAGTCACTTTCAGAGATCGAACCGCAGGCAAGAAAAAAAAAAAGACAAGGAAGAAGGGAAAAAAAGCCTTTGAATGGCCGTCTGCATTAATCGGCTCTCTCAGGAACAGGACTGCTGATCTGAGGATTTGTTTTTTTTTTCTGATTTTGCTGCTGCTCAAGAAAGCTTCTGTTAAATAGGATTTTCTGCCCAGGCGTCCTCTCCCTCCTTTCATGTAGGACAGGCGATTCGGACCAAAGCTTTACCAATTAAAACCAAACCAATGTTTTGTAGAAGATGTCATCTTTTATTGATCGAGCATTGATCATACAGGAATGTAATGTTTGGTGGGGGAAGATGCAGCCCTGCTGTGGTTAAATCTACAATTATCATGGTTGAATGTGGTTTAACAAGATGACTGCAGGCCATGTTTAAGACAGACAGAGGCCTCAGAAAACACAGATACATCCTTTTATTTTTTAAAAACAGCTTTATGTAGGTGTCTTGTTTTGTTTCCTCCTTTTCATGTGTAATTTGGTGGCAGAGCAGCAGTAAACCTGTTAACAAGAAGCACAGAATTTGTTAAAACATTTCTTCTGTGCCCTCATTTTTTAATTTCAATCACCTTTGTTTTTCAGCCGCTGGTCACAAACAGGTCATTTAACCTTAATCAGCTTATTTGTCGACCAAATTATTAGGCAGCTAATTGAGAAAATGAGAAACATTAAAAATAAAAATAGAAAACTACTTTTTAATCTTTTTTTTTTTTCCTCCTACAGGTTACGGGCAGGTCGGTCGGGCACCAGCCGGCAGAGCAGCTCCGAGACGGAAACGCTGCCTCGGCACGGCGAGCCCCGGCCGTGGAGCAGCACCGACAGCTCGGACAGCTCCAACAGGCTCGCCCCGCGGCCCGCCATCACCAAGGCCAGCAGCTTCAGCGGCATCTCGCCGGGCCTGGTCCGCGGAGACAGCACGGCCAGCAGCAAGAGCACCGGGAGGCTCTCCAAAACAGGCAAGAGAGAGACGGCTGCGACCGAGGCAGACAGGCCCGATCTGGATCACAGCTCTGATACAATATTTAGTATTTGCCCAGATCCTGGAGACGGTGTCATCAGTTTGTTTAAAAGGAAATGAAGCAGTGCAGAAATACATCCCGGTGGTATTTTAATGAATTGTTTTTCTTAGGAGAATGATGCAGCTGCTCTGAGAGTGATGCTGATTATTTTGTACAGGTGAGGGAGGGATTTCTCTGGTTGCCAAGCGAACATGTCATTTATTCAGTTACTGAGACAAGGGAAAGGAAACCCACGTCCCAACATGAAGAGGAAAAAATCCACTAATTAAATGCGACTGTGGGCGGAAGGGGAACACAAATACACATTTTTTTGCGTATTCAAGCAAAACCCTGCAGCAGCGGAGGCACCTGAGGTCTCATCAGAACTTGTTTGTTGTTTGAACGACCTGCCGTGTGGTCAGTAAAGTCTAGGAGCTGCGCCGTAGCCGGACAGCTGTCGCCACTAATTACTGTGCGGCAACACAGTGATGGAGAAGGCTCCTTAAAAAAGTGTTCTAACAACAAGCAGCATAAAACTCAGCAAGGAGGAGCTGCTGCATAATGCATAAGCGTGAGCACCGAGAAGTGGCGTGCTTGTCAGCCGCAGCTCCTCTCCTGCTGCGAGTGCTTACTTCACAATATGATCCGTTTGCCACTTGATTGGCTGAGATTAAATGAAATGTGTAACTGCGCCGTGGGCTCATCTCCTCTATCTCGGGGTAGAACTCCTTTTCTTGGCCTCTGCTCTCCATTTTGTTCTCTGCCACTGTTGCCGTCTGACATTTTTCTATTTTTACCAATCTCCTAGATTTCTTTTGTTCACAGGGGGCAGCAGCAGCAGCAGCAGCAGCAGCAGCAGCAGCAGCAGCAGCAGCAGCAGCAGCAGCAGCAGCAGCAGCAGGCTTCTTGCCTGAGCAGCTTTTTAAGTTGTTTACGAGGCGGCTGGCTGCCCTCACTGTGTGTTTGGGGAGTATAAGTCGAGGAGACATCTCGCCTGTGCTGCCGTCTTCTCCTACACTCGCCCTCACACAACCTCTCTCTGCAACAGGCTGCGAGCTTCAAACATGAACTCATGTTTAAAGAGAGAAATGTATTTATTATTTTGAGCCTTTTTGCTTGGAGACATAAATCTTTTTTATCATGCAATTTTTCTCCTTCTGAATCCAGTGGTGGAAAGTAACAAAGTACATTTATGACCAACTTTTTTCTACTACTTTCCTTTTCTATTTTGTAATTCACTGCATTTATTTGACAGATATTCAAAATGCAACATTAAACCATATGACCAGCTCGATCTTGACTTCCTTTAACACTGAAAAGCATCAGAAATAATAATTAATATAATCAAACCATGACATTTTGCTCCAAAATGATTTTGATACTTCAAATCCATGATTTTGTCAAACCCTGTAGACACGTTTTTAATATTACACCTGCTCCACCTCTCATGAAAAGGCTTTAAAAGATTGAATTCCTCCTCCAGTCACTTGGAAAAGTCGGTTACGTTGTGGCTCGATGGCGACGGGAACATCAAATCCTCTCTCACCCTAAACACCAGATTGCGATTGTCAGTCCCTCCTCCTCCCAAAAATCAAGAGCTCCTTTGTGCGCTCGCCATTTTGCAACTGTGTTCAGTAATTACACAGTGGAGTAATCCATCACAGGCGGAGCACAGATACCAATTTCTCCATCAGTAGTTTGCCTGGAGAGACCAGAATGCACTGCAGTCGCTGGAGATGTAGCATTATTATTAACAAGAGGCACAACTGCTTCATTATCATCTCCGACTCTTCACGCCCATGTGAATAACTAAGAGGCTGAAAGCAATACGTTTTCTCTCCTCAGGTGATTCTGGGAAATGTAGGAAGTAGAGATCGTAACCTCTTTGTTCTGCCTTTTCCTCCAGGTTCAGAATCATGTAGTAGCGTCGGGTCCTCGTCCAGTTCGCTATCCCGTCCCCAGCTGCCCCTCCCGGCCTCAGCCTCGTCCCGGTCCAGCGTGGCCAACGCCTCCTTAATCCATCCAGCCGCCGACACCAGAGGCTCTGGACACCCTGAAATGATGAAGAGTGTCCCCTCACAGCAGCCGCCACCAGCCACAGACGCATCCAACTACTACGTGTTGCCATTAGAGGCCTCAGGGATACCACCTGGCAGTGTCCTGGTCAACCCACACACAGGTGGGTGACGCAGTGCCGCCGTGTGAACATGAAAGGACGGCGTTTGCTATTCATTCCATCAAAAATCAACAAAAAAACAAGTCTTAATTGTTTCTTTTGCCAAGGTCGATGGCTCATTCTCAATCTACCGCAATTAAATCAAAGTAAAATTTTCCCCCAAATAAATTTCCCTGTCTTGTAATTTCCTGGTTTGCTAATGAATATTCATGACTTGGGGACAGAATTACAGGTTGGCATGGGGCTACACTCGGTTTGTCTGTCAAATTATTAGTCAGACCAAAAGCGCACTGATCAAAATGCATCGAACAGATGGGAGACATCTGTAAATATTCATCACAAGCCCTAACACACAGTTGTGCACTTTTGGGCTGCGAACTGAACTTCAGACGCTGCCAAGTCCTCTCGACTCTGCTCTCGTGCACCATGTTTGGGTGTGTCCTCCACTAGTAGCGCAAGGAACATGAATCAAGTGCTTCCCTTTGTACGAATTATTAGTGTGAGTACAGTAAACAACACTGTGCTTTTTTTCTCCGGTCTCTTTATGAATTTAATTTGACAGGCAAGCCTTTCATCCATCCTGATGGCAGCACTGTAGTCTATAACCCAGCTAGCATCATGCCCGCTGCTGGCAGGAACCCACAGCAGGGGAAAACACCACAGCAGCCAATCTCTGCAGCGAGCCAACAGCCACCCAATCATCTGCACTCCCAGGTCAGTGGGCGGGGTTTTGAATTAATTTTCTAGTTGGACTCATTCACAATGAAGTGGTGTAAAAAACTAGAGAGTTGACTTTTAACTAACTGCACTAACCTACAGCGTTCAAATGGAAGCTGATGGTCGGAGCTTCACTGAGCCATTTAAAGGTCCAGTCTGTAAAATGAGGGGAAAACAGTGACATCTAGAATTCTGTTTCTATTATTTATCTATTAAATAATTCTATTGTTTATTTATGAACATGAAACTCTTGAAACGTGCTCTCTGGTTGGCTGGATTTTCCATTCCATACAAACATGGCGGCGCAAGAAAAGAAGAATTATAAGGCTATGAAAACCAAACAGATTTTATTTTAATTGGTAGTATATTCAGATTTTGTCAATAAACCTTGACAAATATTACACACTTGACCTTTAAAAGACTTTCAGTTCAAATATTAAAGCCCTTTTTTTTCAAAAATTACAAAAAACTAGAGGCTGTTTGCTGCATACATGACAGGTATAGCAACAGTAACTAAGGGGTGGGGTTTAGCAAATGGTCAGTTGAAGCTCCCACCGTTTTCGATTAGCACCTTTCATCGAAATCTCACGTCCTGTCCCCTTCTGTCCATCTCTTCTTCCCTTTCCTCCTCAGCCGGTCTGTCCTCCTCTCCAGCCGTCCTCTGAGCCTGTCCACAACCCAATGGCCTCTTATCCTCTTCCTCCTCCTCCTCTTCCTCCTCCTCCTTCTCAGTTCCTGCCCATCTGTCCTAACCAACAGTACACTGTGGTACCAGACTTTTTTCTTCTTCCATTTTTATTCTTCTCCCTCCCTCTGCTCCGTCTCCCGTCAGACCTGGTTCATTAAGAGTTGATGTAGAGACTTTACTCTGAGCTGTGAAATGAATGAATGAAAACTGACACAGACGCCAACATAGCCCAAGAAACTCTGAGCTCTATTTTGACCCAGGTCTTCATACTGTATCGATGTGCCTTTGAATAATCTCTAAATAAACTATCCTCTCTGATTATTTAAAATGCAGTTTATCAAATTTTGTAGCCATACTTGTTGTCGTTAATTATTTGTGTCTTGACACAAGGTCTTTTTAGTGGGATCTAAAATGAAGCACATTTTAAAACCTACAACACAGACCTTATTAATCCCCCAATTACCAATGCTATTTTGTTCTCTTTTTTGGTGGAAAGGTGCATCTAAATCCAGCAGGGGCCATTACCCACATATATAGATCATGCATTCGCTTAACCTCATTTTTGACCTGGTTTTAGTGAAAGACATGCCTCTGTGACTAATTATGCCTGTGGAAAGTTCCATTAATATTTAATTCATCACCAGATGTTAGCGCTGAATAATCCATGACTAAAAACACTACTTTCCAACAACATGTCAGAAATGACCTGGACTGGTGAGCGCTGGTGATACAGATGAATAGTTCACTGGAGACCTGGGTTAGATCTGAACTCTCGAGTGAAAGTCCGTTTATGAAATGTCTTTGAGATCAGATTGGACCGTATTGATCCATATTTAACCATTTAATGCGACTCATCTCCGCAGCCTGACGTCCTAAATGCCCAGTTCGGTCACATGACGCTGGGGCAGCAGCCACCCAACGACAGCGGAGCCTCCACTCAAGACTCCCGCCATTATCCGACCTTGTACCACCACCACCACCACCACCCGTCCCACGTGGTCCTGCAGGGCGGCGCTCCACAGCAGCTCGCCAGCTACATGGTGACGGGGCCGTCGGGAGGACACCCCGGGGTGCTGCAGAGTCAGCACGTCCCCCTCCCCACCCCGGGCCCCAACCACAACCACGCTTACCCCAGCTCCACCCCAGGCCCCGCCGCCGCTTTCCCCGGGTCCTCGCTGAACCAGCCGCTGCTGCAGCAGCACGCGTACATCCAGCAGCCTGTCCAGCAGGTAGCTGCGTCTGGAAACCGCCACCATCATGAGTCATATGTGCAAAAACTGATCGTTGAATTTGCGTTTTCTCCCCCACAGATGCCCACGTGTTACTGCTCCTCAGCCCACCACCCACACTGCTCCACCCAGCAGCAGCAGCAACAGCAGCAGCAGCAGCAGCAGCAGCAGCAGCAGCAGCAGCAGCAGCAGCACTACCGGCCCCATGTCAACCCACTACAACCCTACAACTGCCCGCAGAGCCAAAACCTGCCCCAGCAACAAGGTTTGTGTTGAAAAAAGATCCATCATGTCATTTTTTTTAAAGAGAATGAGCTCAGATTGTTTCCACTTGGTCATATGCATCATCTGATCTGACACAGCCTGATTCAAAACAAGCCTCTCTTACATATTTGTATATATATGTCATTATATCCGATTCCTAGTCGTGTTGCGTGACAAATGCACCTGGATAGCACAAAGCAGCAGGTCACCCTTTAAAAACAAAGCTTTGAAATAGTTACAACGCGGATCCAAAAGGACAAATCAAAGGCGGCTTTAATGAATAATATCCACGGTCTCTGTTGTGAGGCGACGTATTTATCTTTTTGAATTTCCAGGCTTCCTGTTGTCAGAAGCGAAGCTGCAAAGGGCCTCGCTGTTTCAATAGACTTTGTTACTCCACCACTTTCAGCTCTTAGATAGCATTTTTGTTTTGTTGTTGTTGTTGTTTGTTTTCCTCACAAGGGAGCCCTGCCAGCCGCAGTCCGTCGGCTCTCGGTGAAGGACAAATATTTCTCCCGTGCTTTTGCTCACTGTTTGTTTTTACAAGTTCAGATGTCTCCCCGGGAGTCATCAGCTTGATTATTCTGTTTCTGGGTTGGTGTTTTTTCTTTTTTCCCTTTCACCACAGGAGCTGAGATTGTTAGCTCCTGCTCTGCCTCTCTCTCCCAACTCACACACATACACTCTTGCTTAACTGGATGTAATCTTTGTACAGTTGTAACTCGTACAGCTGTGCACACACACATGCACACACACAAACACACATCCCTGTAAGTGGCTGCGGCACTATTCTGTCATCCGTAGGCAGCAAATGTGGCTTCCCTGCTGGGGACCCGGGGAATAGACAGCGGACAAATGAAGCTGACCTACAAAGGCAAAGGACAAGCAATTATTTCTCAGGGAAACCAAGGGAAAAAAAACGACTGGAGCACCTCGTTTCCTTTCTGTTCTTTGCATTAATTAAAAAAAAAAGAAGGAAAAAAACATATAAGACCATCTAAAGGTGAAGACGCTGCTGCACAGGTTTCACGCATAATAAATACGTTATCAGGGAAATACTCTGATGGCCCCAGACGGTGTCCACAGAGAAACCACAGTGAATGTTTGCACTCACTTGCATCAGACCGTCACCACCACAGGGCTTCAGCTTCAGTCATGGTCATTCTGGAAAAGCGTTTTAATATTCTACATGAGGCCGCTGATGGATCGTCCACACTCTTTAACGGTTATGTGATGCTGCATGATATTAAAAAAATAGAAAATGATTGAAAATGTCCAGGATAGTTTCCTAGACTCCATGTTGATGTCATCATCATCATCAGAGCTACATCCAAAATAATCAGCTGAAGTAACTGAAAGGAAACGCAGCTTTTCCTTAATGGGAAAATGAAAACAAAAGGATTAGTCAGATAATTAATGAATTAGTCACTTGACTCCAAATTCATTGGCAAACATTTTGACAATCATTT
Source organism: Decapterus maruadsi (assembly GCA_030347415.2). Taxonomy (NCBI): domain Eukaryota; kingdom Metazoa; phylum Chordata; class Actinopteri; order Carangiformes; family Carangidae; genus Decapterus; species Decapterus maruadsi. Next base: position 44,367,769 of record CM064886.1, read on the forward strand.
TATTTTTTCTTCTTTGTTTTGTGCCAAATGAATCAGGTGATGACAGAAACTTAATCTCATAAGAGACAAAAACAAAGCACAACTAATGTGTTAAATCTTATTTATGATAAGAGTTAAGTGTCCAACTGAGAGTGTGGTTTTCCGACTGATATCTGTGAGTTGTAAGAATCCATTGAAAATCAGTCATTCATATTTTTCAAGGAATCGATAGAGAAGATTCACTTCACAGCTTTTCCCAGTGTAGCTTTGTAGTTTGTTCCCGTACCACAGCATCTTGTCTAGCATATTTATTCAGCATAAGAAAAAAAAAGAAACCAAGATGGCGTTGAGCTGAGCCTGGGAGGCGGGAGGCGGGGCCGGGACGCTGTCTGAGAGGCCTTTAAGAATCTCACAGTGAACCGGTCTCTTTTCCAGCCCTTCACTCCTCACCTGCAGGGACGTACGGGACAGAAACCTGGCACAGGAGCCGCGGTGGAGGTGGTGGTGGCGAGGGACGGGTTGTAAAACGAGTCATTGGAGGAGGATGGAGCGGGCAGCGCCCTCGCTAATAGCTCTAATCCCTGAGCTGCACCACCTCTAAAAAAAAAAAATCAGGGCGGTCACCGGTCAGTCAGCGGCGTCCGGACGTCATCTCCCTGTGAAGGAATTTTTCTAAGTCACAATCGCCCCCTCATCTGCTGCGCGCTAGGATGGAATAAAACAGTCTGCATTTGATATGACGGTCATTTCATGCTTGGGTTTGTACGTTGAAGGTGGGAGACGGAGGTGGATAAAAATAGTCCTCCTGCCTCTGTTCCTCGCCGAGCGCCTTCATTGTCTCGCTGTACTTTTCTCCCAGGGCGGCAGACTGTAAAGACACCTTCACAAAAGGACGTCCTCTCCTTTGTCACCTGGATTACCACATGTGTGTGTCGCCAGGGACAGTATTTTCAAATGTCTCTTTTTGTCACCTTGACATTTAAGTGTCCACCCACCCCTCCCACCCCCACTCCCGTCCCCCCCGTCCCCTTCCTTCCCTCCGGCGAAGGAATAAGCTCCGCCATTTTAGTCCATTCTGGGAAAATGGCTGGATGTGTGACTTTGTGGCGTCTTTTGTGGCCGCTTTCTTTGGCCGCTCCAAATGGGTTTTCAACAAGTACTGTAGAAATGTGATCTACTGTAGCCCCCTCCTCCTCCTCCTCCTCCTCCCAACTTAATCACTCAGCGAAGTGGCGGCATTTGACAAGGAGTGGCTCGGTCACTCAGGTTTTGCAGGTTCAGGCCACCGCGGGCGAAATCAAATATATTGATTTTCTTTTATTCCAAGTACATCAAACCTGCTTAGCTGTAACAGCTCAACTCCCCGAGTCAAGGCTCATCCTCCACAATCTTCAATCTGCCGCCTGCTCTTCTAATCGAGCTTCAGTGTCTTTTTATTGTAATTGTATTCAGCAAATTTCACAATAAAATCATTAAAACCCTGCACTATTTTCTTGATAACAAAGCTTTTTTTTCCTCAGCGTCTCCTCTTCTATCTTTCATATGAATCCTGAATATTAATGACAGTCGTGTTATTATCACTCTGCTCCTATCAGGAGTCTCTTTTCATCCAGTCACAGCGTTGTGCCTTTTCTCATTTTGCCCCAGTGCACCAAGCCGTGATGCCAAACCCAGCGTCCAGCTACCAGACCGTAGTGGGCGTGCAGCCAACACCCAACCTCGCTCTCACTGGCAACCAGCAAAGCAATATGGGCAACCAGATGCAAGGCATGATGGTCCAGTACCCTCCAATGCAGTCTTATCAGGTATCTTTGATAAAGGACGCGTCTGTCAGATAGATTACTATCAGCTGGCGAAAATTGAAAAAGAATATTCACTTCTTTTTGTTGCGACTCAAAGGAAGCTGTCCTTAGCTTTGTGTCGATGTAGAGATTTCAAATTAAGAGAGAGAGCCCTCAATGAATGGGGAATGCCAGCGTTGACATTTCAGTTATTTGTCCTTAAGAAAATGAAGGGTTAGCTCGCAAATCAATGTTTTCTCTTTCATTCTATTTCAACAGCTTTTTCATGTAGTTTTTTTTTTTTTCTCTGTAGCAGGTTTCAGTGCCACAGCAGACGTACCAGCAGCCAGTGTTTGTGTCCTGCCAGCCAGGACAGGGAGCAGTGGCTGTTGCTGGCATGCAGCCCTGCTACAGCCTGCTCCCCTCCAACCAGCACACCACCATGAGGTACGAGCCGTAATCTAACACGACACCACAGAAACTATCAGCGCCAAGCGGAAGGAAAGAAAAACTCATATTATATTGTGAATGGAAATAAAACCAGAGCTTAAACATTTAAACATTTTAACTTAAACATCAAATGATTTGTTTAGTCAATCGACAGCGAATTAATGGGCAGCTGTAATGATGGTTGATTAAACATTTAAATGAGGCAGAGATGAACACACGCTTTTATCAGCCTCTCAGATGTAAAGAGCCGCTGCTTTAGTGTTTTATTGATCATAAAGTGAGCTGAAATTAAGGAAAGTTTGGGACAATCGATGAGTTGATTGATTGAGAAAATCACCTGGACACTAGATGAATGTCACATGATGAATTCTTATTTCACTTTAATTGGAATAAACACATTTGCAATATAACTGCATTTATTGATGAATGCTGAACTGACAAAACATGAAATCATACTGTATGTTGGTGCTTTAAGTAGCACTTTAATAGTTGAGTCTGACTTTGATGTACGGGAATAATTAGTTTAAAGTGATGCATCACATTAATGTCTTGTATTCACACAGTTTCTTTACTAATATTTAATAATCAGTGTAAAGGCCTAAAGCAGCTGCCTGAATCTTTACCAGTTAATTACATTATCTGCTGTTTTTTTTTCTCCAAAATGAGCACAAGTCACTGATGATAAACTTGTTCTGATTTATGGTCATCCTCCTATCATGACAGCTTCTAATAGCACAAGTTGCTTTAATCAGATTTAGATTGAATTATCATCTCAGCTGTAAACGTTCATTGTCCCAGAAACCGATTTGTAGGCACTTGATGCTGAAGGTGCCTCTTATTTATAGACCTAACAAGCCTGATGAGTGAATCCCCACCACACCTCCGAGCCAAGGTCATCTTTGCTCACCGCAGGGGGAAAAAAATGAAGTTATTACCCGAATGCTTTTTGGTGAACCGGGCCTACGTACGGCTGATGAATGTCGACTCCGACGCCCTCTCAAAGAGCCGGAGTCATTTTCCTCCATTACTGTGCTGCAGCGGAGCAGTGTGCAGCACCGTGCTCCCTCTCATTATAGCTGATTGATAGAACTAGTTCACAGAAAGCAAAACATGTAATTAGTTTCTACCTCCATGGACCCAATCAATCTGGATACTGGTGAGCAGGGGCACTGCCGGGACCACTGTGCATGCACATATCCAGATATATATAACAAACACCAGACATGAACACAACCATCACCTGCAGAAGAACAATGAACCCAATGTACACACACACATGCAAGGAGAGGTCACTTTCTCATTGTCCCAGCTGTAAAATGAGGCTGCATTAGTAGGGCAGTCGGTGTGGAAATGATTTATGCGGCAGCGTTTCGTACGGCTCACTCTTCTCCCACGAGGACCAACTGTCCACCTGCAGCCGGCTTCCTCCGCCAGCTGTACACCAGCCCCTGCAGGCAGGTTGCTTACTGAGCAGAGCGCCGGTGTTACAGATGGACTTAGAAGCTAAATTTCACATTTAATACCTCAGCTGTGCAGGTTTTAGGAGGGATTTTTCTGGTCATTTAAAAAAAAAAAGAAAGAAAGACCTGCTGCTGCGACGTGAGAATCATATTAGACTTCCTTCAATCATATTAGACTTGATAAGTAAGTAAATGGGTCAATGTATGTTCATTTGTGTTCTCAATTCATAATTGTGCTGCTTATGAGGGAATTCACGATACACAATCTGTGCAACATTGGAAAAACAATAGAAAAACAAAACAATTAAATAGCATGTTTGCTTCAACAATGACCTGAGTGATTAATATTATATTATTATATTATATATGATATAAATTATTCACAGCTCTTATATAGTTCAATATGTCCAGGAAGTACAGAAAGAAATGTTTTATGTGAATAAATTCATGCACTTTATGAATGCTTACCACCCTGCTGGTTTTCATTGATTCTGTTTACAAGAGAGAAGCCCTGTTGTAAAATGGTTTCCTGTGTGTGTGTGTGTGTGTGTGTGTGTGTGTGTGTGTGTGTGTGTGTGTGTGTGTGTGTGTGTGTGTGTGTGTGTGTGTGTGTTCCCACAGTTCAACAGTGAGTTTCCTGCCCGCCCCGGTGATGGAGCAGCTCCAGTTTTCTCAGACCTCGTCCCCGTGCGTCTCCCAGCAGCACCCAGGCCAGCAGTACGCAGGTACTCTCTCTCTCTGCTCTGAGTTCTGAATTGTTCAACAATAAAAAATGAAAAATGTGTGAATGGTGGTGATGAAAAAGTTTCAACAGTCTGCGTTTTGAACCTTTGTTGTGTTGACAATTCCCATTTGTTTGGTTCAGGGTCTTTAAATAGAGATGGACGACGTCTCTCCACTTGGTCTCGTGGCAATATGCTGCAAACACAGAGGCCGCCATGTTGCACTGGATGATAAGTGCAATCTAAAATAATAAAAACATATTTAGGGTACCACAGATTTATCCTGTTTTATTTATATATTTTTAAAATTATTTTCCGCATCTGCTACCATGGAGGGGGTGGGGCTTATGATCAGGTAGCAATCGGCCATAACAGATTTTTTAAAAATCTAAAAAATTAAACATTGTGCTTTGTAAAAATCTGATTCAGTTCACCTACTAGTTTTCATGTGATACCTGTTTTGTGTTTGGAGGGCCAGAGACCCAGGCGGGGGCCGTCTCCCCACTAATGACCTTTATTATTCATGTCCACTGTATCAGTGAGGCAGCCGTCATCGCGGGCTCTTCAGTAATGAGGGTCAGATGAAGGTCTGGTGGTGGCGGCCTCACCTACAGCGTCACCAGTAAACATTTTTAATTGGCCGGGCCGGGGCCAGAAATAATCCGCAGATTAAGCCCAAATATCCACCGTCCTTGCTACAGTTATTAGGTATTAATTCATATATCAACAGCAGTGGCAGCTGTGCAAAGTTTGCGCTGTGATTCCCGCCTAATAACGTGAGATTGGTGTAAACAGAAATTAATTAGATGGTAATATGTTGTATTTTCTGAGCTCATAGAGCAGGAGGTTACATCTCAACTTGAATTTTTTGTTTGTTTGTCTATTTTTAAAGTCACATCATTCACAGCCGTGCATCAGAAATGAATTAAATAACTGGATCCGTTGGATCACTGTAGTGGATTTAACAGGGAGAGGAAGTGCACTGTTGTAATCAAGGCATTTAGAAACCTAAATGCTCAGCAGCTAACAGTGCGAGAGCAGCAGTGGGTTTTCACTGATGAGGTGTGTAGCTGAACAAAACAAAAGTGCTGAAAAGGACCTTTTGGCGAAAAAACACATTTAATCTGTTAGCTCACTCTGGTGGATAAACCCTGAGCTGATGTGTGGAATTAAATAGAAATGGGTCCTATTAAGAGTCAGAGAACATTTGCCTCCTGTCGACCACAACTCTATATCCAGTCGTGGTCTATTTTTTACATTTAAATGCATGTGTGTGTTTGTGTGTGTGCAGGGTTGTTACCAGCGGCCCACGGCAGCGGCATGGTGATGCTGCAAATGACGGCGCCCCCCTGCCAGCAGCCCCGGGCCCCCTCCCCCTGCCAGCGGAAACAGCCCAGCTATAAACACCCGGGGCCTGAGAACCAGCGCAGCCGCAGGCCCCCAGAGCTCCCCCCACCTCCAGACAACACCCAGGTACAAAGGCTGGAACAACAATATTCATTAGCTTTTAAGAAAAACTTCAATTCGGCTTAGAATTTGTATATTAGGGATGAGTTTCCAAATAAATGTCCAGGGGAGCGTTCGCCACGTCGCACAGTGATGCAGTAAAAGTTAAGGAAACAGTTTTAAAGCCACTTTAGTTTGGTTGGTCCCTTTGAGCCAAACGCAGCCTCCCTGCAGCCAGGCAGGTTAAGTGTCGTAGCAAATAGGCTCCACAAATGAAGTCAACACTGCCGCAACCTGAAAATGAGGAGAAAATAGTCCTCAGCATTAGGGTGTAATGGTACATTAGGGGGACTAATGTGGCTGGAATGGGACATTAATGCACCAACTTGAACGACAAAATGACTTTGTGGAAGCAGAAGCAGAAGCTGCAGCCGAGGTTTTTTTTTCTTGAATGAAAGTGTTTTTGTTCTCCTTCCCCTCTCCTTTCTTTCTTTCTTTCTCTTCCTCTCTCGCCGCCCCCGTCTGGTGTGTTGTGTGTAGAGCAGCTTGCCCTCGTCCCCGGCACTCACTCCCTCGCCCGGCCATCCGCCCAGCGTCAAGGGCCTCCCATCAGGCATTTCGGCCATCCCTGTCATGGCGCACCACCACCACCACCACCCGCAGCTCCCTACAGCTTTCTGCCACGGTGGACAAGGTCAGAGGTTCATCCACTCCCACAAACAAAAGAGACAACAACACGACAGCGTGATTTAGAAACCCTGCAAATAATATTTTGCGCCTCTTCCTGAGATTTTTGTCTGGAGGCAAATTAATTCTGTTCAGCAGATAGACGTCATTGCATTCCAGATAAACAACAGCTTGTGCTCTCTCTCACTTATAATCAACTGAAAAAACTTTGAGTGGATCTTTTGTCTCACTTTTTTTTTTTGCATAATATGATTCATGTGCTCCCAAAAACTTTGAATCATGAGTCATTGTGTTCCCAGCAATGACGCACAAACACAAAAATGAGACTAGACCTTTAACTTTGAGCTTCTTCTGGTTGATGGCATGATGTTTCTGCTGTGACCCACAGGTGAGGCACACTACTCCCTCCTGGGCCAACCTCTGCATTTCAAACCCTCCATCAGACCTCCTCTGATCCACACTGCCCACATGGTGACCAAACACCAGGTTAGACACACACAAAGTCCTTTATCACATATAAAAGTCTCACTGTTGTTATATTTTCTCCATATTTTATCAAATTTGCGATATCAAAATGCGATTTCAGGTCAGTCCCTTGCCTTCGTCTAATGACCTACGCTGTCCTCTGTCTCCTCAGGGTCCACTCGGGGTTTGGCGTAGCGGTCATGGGAGGAAGGCCGGCAGAAAGTCTTTGTCTTCAGATCTCAGTGTAGGTGAAGCAGGTAATAGGAAGTCCAGAGGGAGGCTTGAGTTTAGTGAAGCTTGAGCTAACAGCAGTCATTTTTACTTTATCAGACGTTTTGACTGTGACTTCACCTCCTCTCTTGCAGAAAAAAAAAGCAGGGAGGTTAATCTGGTGCGTTATGAAGTGTTTCCTACTCTGTGTCGTGTAGGACATTCAGGCGAGCGCTTTGTGAGAGCGGCGATGTGAAAGAAAACCTCAGGGTTCAGATGTCAATCACAAGAGGGAACTGGTGTCAAGATGAATCGTATGATAAATCCAGCTGCGGTGGGATTTATTTTGCAGATTAACTGAAATAACAGCACGTTTTTTTTTCTGGTGTCAGAATTTTCTTGCTGCGCTCCACAGCTGTGGGGGGGAAAAAAGCGTCTTGTTTGTGAATGTAAGCAGAATAAATCACAGACCGGGCAGAATCCACACCTGGCAGTGGAACCTGCAGCCCTGGCGGTATTTGTGCAGAAAAAATGTGCTGATGATTTCAAATATTGCGACGTACTTTCTTCTTTTTTTTTATGCACTCGCAGAGCTGTTTTTCTGCATTGTTCAGGTGCTCTTGTCAACAATCAACAGGAAGGGGGGGTTTACACTTACATGCACCCTGATGTGTTGGTGGAAAGATTAACACGAGGTCAAGAATAATTCAGATAATTGGGCCATTTGGAGAATTTTTACACAATCGAAAATTGTAGAAGCTTCAACGCAGACAGCAGCAGTTGATTGAAGCCTCCCGATGGTGCAGGTCTGATTTTTCCTCTCCACCCATGACAGTTGTTTTCTTTACCGGCTGTGCTGCTCACAGCGCTGTCTGTCTGTCTGTGTCTGCAGTGAGCAGTCAGATCCTGGAAGTGACAGATCCTCCGGAGGGGATCAGCTGTACAGACTCCCACCACCTCCTGGCTGAGCTCTGCAGAGGGGGCGAACTGATCCTGCGGCTGTCCGACCATCAGCCCCGGCTGCTCACCGCGACCAGAGACGCCCCTGGTGGCGGAGACCTGGCCTCATCATACTCTATCTTTGCCATGCTCCCTTCCAGATACGCTGCCCCGAGCACCGCACTCCACCACAGCGGCCCCCAGGCCACCTTTAAGCCCCGAACTAGTACCAGACACAAAGGGGGGCCACGGGACTCGGACAAAGCCGGCTCATAGCTGCTACGATCTCGGTGCATCTAAGGAGCGCCACCTGAACGCACATCCAACCACCTGCCTCTGCTGCCTCAGTCTGGACTCTCTCCCAGACTCTATCCAAATCAAAAACAAATGTTTGAAGAATGAATGTTCACATTTCTTTCTTTTCAGTTTCTTTTCTTCTCTTCTCTGGCCAACAGGTCTTGCTCAGGGTGGAAACTGAGCACCACCTACCACTTTAGGTTTCTTTGTAAAACGTGTCTGTGGCTGCTGAGGGCCCCTTTATTCTTTAAAAAAAAAAGGAAAAAAAATCCAGTTTGCTGTTAGAAAGTGAAAGTGTTCAGAGAGTTTATGGATTCATTTGCCTGCTAAGATGTTAGTGTCTCCACTGTGGCTCTTTTAATGGCAGTGTGACCAGAAAATATAACACAATCTACTTGACTCTGGTTCAAGAACGTTTTTTGTGCCCACTTTTGAAAATTAGAGGATACTATTGCATTTAAAGTTAGCATTCATATCAGAGCAAGTATTTTACTTTGTTTTATTTAATTGAGTTTGATCAATAATTTCCTCAGCTGTGTCCCCCTTCAATCTCAGTCACCGACCCATGAAGTGAGCAGCATTTCTCTCACCTTGGGCACACAGGAATGGGTTTCTCCTCTCATGTAACACGCTCTCTACAATAACACACCGCAGCACTTGTACCATGTGAGCCCATACAATAATAAACACTGAATAATAGATATACTACCTGAATTATTTAAAGTCACTTTTATACACAGTGAATGTTGCGTTTGCACTGAAGTGATGATCCAAGATGGAGATTTGACAGGAGTCAAGACAAGGGCCTGGATTTTCTTTTAACCCCTCATACCTGTTTGTTGCACTCAGCCAGGCCACTTTCTTTTATATTTAATTAAAATGTTTATATGCACAAGAAAAATGCAATCGAGTTTGTCGCTCTACTTGGCTTCATTCTTTTGAGATTTCTGTTTGTGTGAATCATGAGAGGTGATCTGTGTCTGGTGTGGTTTTCTTTTTTTCTTTTATTTCTTTTTTTTGTTTGTTTTTTTGTTTTGTTTTGTTTTTGTTTGACTCTAATAAATGTTTTCATCACATGTGTTGACATAACTGTCTCCCACAGTCAGCAAATCGACGGTCTCCTCAAATGTTTCCTTAGAGCCTTTTTTTTTTAAGTGTGTGATTTAAAAGAAAAGAGGGGAAAAAAACAACAGATGAGGCAACTTCTTTGGAAATGTTGCCATGAAGTTTGTATCTCTGCCTTCTGGGCATTGCAGAGATATTTGCTCTGCTTAGTAGCCTCATTTCCAGATGCATAAATTATTGTTTTTTCCCAATGAAGCCTCTTGCTCAGTGCGCGCAGAGAAACAGTGACACCTAGTGTTCAAACCGCGGTATTACAACCAGCTTGACACTGAACAGCCTGCTAGTGAAAGCGAAACTGCAGCCGCTAGTGTTTGGGAAACTGTAGCAACGGCGTGGCCGACGGGAGAAAAAAGGCGGGTTTGTATAGCTGTAATGTGCGCCAGGCTCCACGGCTACAGCCACAATGGAGACCGAGTCCCGGACGGTGGTTGTCTCCGGTGTCCCCGGCCAGCTGCTCCCCGCCAGCCGGATGGTCGACAAGCTGACGATTCACTTCCAGAGCCGGCGGAGGAGTGACGGCGGCGACGTGGAAGTGGTCGCATACCCCACCAACATGGAGGGAGTCGCCTTCGTCACTTTTGACAGAGCTGAAGGTAAACAAAAACAGGCCGTAGCTAATAAAAACAAGCTAAAAGTTAGACTAAACAGGTCAATATTTATTGTTTCAAACACCCAGGTTTATCTCTGCTGCACCAGAAGCTCCAGTTTGTTCTGCTCCGTTTTCCATCGACTTAGCATTCAAGTCACTAGTTTTCAGAAAAATAAATACGTAACCTAGTTACTGTTAAAATCGCATATGGAAGTTCTATGTTCCTCTAATGTTGAGCTTCTTCATATTAAGAAAAAAAAAGATGGTGGCAGGAAGTAAAACTGCTCTTGCCCTAATCTGTGCACTTGTTTAAAACCAAAATGACCCCCTCCAGACAGATCAATAGATACCCACAAAACGTTTAATTGCTCAACAACATCCAACACAACAATATGCACAGTAAAAATGATTAGGCTATGCAAAAATATCTAATATAGGCTATGTCCAAAGTGTGACTACACACAGTGACAGCACTGTTCCCTTTGTTTTTTACTCAAAAGCATTTTCTTGTGTGCTTGGAGGCCCTTAAAGTTCACAAATTGTGTACTTCATATCATGATCAAGTGTTGACTGAGATTTAAGTTGTGTGCACACTCAGTACGACTTCTGTGAAATCAAACTGCACAGTGACAATCACACGTTCAAGTCGGATGACTGAGCAAAACACATTTTTTGAGGGGTTATTTTTGTGTTTGTGTGCATAAATTAATGAAATGTAATGAAATATTTTATGTATTTTATATATTATTGTACAAAACATGAAGGATGTTATTTACGAAAATAAAATCAGAATTTGAGAAAAGGTTGTGAAATATTTTTTTAGGTATATATTTTTCTGATAACCAGGTGTGTATTATATCTGTGACTCAGTTGTAATGTCGACACACGATGGGCACAAACTGAAGCTGCCTCATAAGTGAATGGAAATGGAAATGGAAATTCAGGAAGACTTTAAACATAATCTATCTGCAGTCATATCCTCTGTTTTATGCCATAATTGGTTCCCAGGGGAATGAGTTGCAGTTGCCATAGGAACCCCTCACACAGTGTGGTGTGTGGAGAGGTGAAGTACAGATTTATTTTACAGGAAGTGCCGACACCGAGCTGATAAATGGTTTTAATTTGTCCCATTTTTATGGGCGGCATTTGACGGGTAGAAAATGAGCAGATTCAGATTTTGTCTAACGAGAAACAACTGATTTGTTGTGTGCGGTCATAAAGCATCGTTGTTAGTGTTGACATGGGAACAACAGACGAGTACAGCAGTGCAGTGCAAACTCTTTGAACAGATGCAGCGAAGGTGGTTGGAAAGGAGCAACAGATCTTGACAGTGTTTCCTGAACACTACCTCCTCACTGTGTTCCCCTTCACCAGCGATGTAAGTAACCAAAAATGACGAAAAAATGCACCAAAAATAATCTTCCATTGTACCAGAATCCAGCCGTTTAGTCTGATCCAGATGTGTTCTTGTGCTGCAGGTGTTTTTCTATGTCTCCAACGCGAAGGTCGATCTCTCCCTGTTTGGCAGCAATCGAGAGTCGCTGATTCAAAGTCTTCGTTCAGCTCACAAGTCGCTACGTTTCAAGCCTGACCCGCACCGGAGGGAAGTGTTCGTTGAAGGGCCCTTTGCTGCCCTCAAGGGCCTTAGAGAGGACCTCATCCGCAGGGCCGGTCATCTTAAAGCCGCCGCTGCCGCCTCATCCCTGACTGCTGCTGCTGCTGCTGCTGTCGAGCTAAGAGAATCCTCTCTTAATCCGGGGCTAATATCTCATCACAAGTTTGTCAGCCCTGTAAGCTGCGGCAGTTCTAAAGCTAAGCGGGAACCAGCGGACTCGAACAGCTTATCAACGCTGCCGCAGAGCACAGGTGAAGCAACTCAAGTCCAAAGCCTGCGCTCAAATACAAAAACTCCAAACACACCCCCCTCCAGGCGAAAAGTTTCCTCGACTGTAGGGAGCTTTGCTGTCACAGGTAGCGCTGAAGAGGAAAGGCAGGGAGCTGGTTCCACACGGAAAAGCCCCACAGGAGGACATAGGACCAAGCAAGCAACAGACAGCCACAGACAGGTGTTCTGGGAGGAGATCAATGCAGGGATTGGCTCTTCCTTATCAGGCCTGGACCTGGTCCCTGCTGAGGAAACGTCAGCAAATCATCCAGGAGTAGACGGTGTTTCACAAAAACAAACCAAAGCAGACAGGCTTTCACCAACCAAGACCAGAAGAGAGACTCGTTCAAGCTCCCATCACCGGCACCACCACGACAACACCAACAGCACTGACTATCTGAAAGAATCGTATCACAGCAGCTCAGCAGTCAGCATTGATCGAGTACTCCAGACTAGACTCAGAGATGTCTCGCTGTCCTCCCAGAGCAACGCGGTGCATACAGAGGAACTGTCTGCAGCTGGTCCACAGGATCTGGACGATACCAGCATCTGGGTCGACTCATGCACGTTTAGGTACATTGAAAAATTTGATAAGGTGCAGTTGGACAGGTGCTTGAGTGGTGTTAAGATGTCTGTCAGATGTGCTGAGGGAAATGACCTCATGGGAATATCACTGACCTCCAAGTCGACCTCAGCGATCCAGCAGGCCCAGAGAGACATCATGAGTTTGGTGGAGAATTGGACGACATCGTTAAGAGTTCATCAGATCCCATATGATGACAAAAAGCATCCTTCGACACAGGAACTGGTTAAGATCTTTAAAGATCTGAATTGCGTGTATGGTTATGATGATGTTCTCTTTCTGTTTGAGGACTCTTGCATTAAAGTGGTCGGCCCCTCAGTGGGTGGTTACCTAGCCTCTAAAAGTCTGGAGCGCCGACTGACCTCTAATACATATTGGTAAATCACTGTGAATATTGTTGTTGGAGACAAAATCAGTGACTGTATTTTATTCGTTGACCACAAGGGGGTGCAGTTGTGCTGCACAGAGACTTCACAAAAGCAGCTACAGTACAGTTTGTACATTTGAACATTTTTATTTACTTCTTGTGTCACAGCCACAGGTTTGATTTCTGTGTTAAGTAAATAAAACAATTAGAACAAGAGAAATTAATAAGTCAGTGTTTGTGAAATGTTTTGTGTTCTCATTAAAGGAAATAAAATTCAAACACCATCCAGTGTTTTTGCTTTTGTCTGTTTCTATGGTGAAGCTTCCCCCCTTTGTCATGCATGTGTTGATAATTAGGCCTTTAAAAGACCAAACAGCAGCAGGGGTAAGACTTAATTAACCCTCCTCACATCTTAATTCCAAAAGATAAGCTTCTAATTAAAAAGCAAACATGACAGATGCCAACCTGTCAAACATAATCACATTTTTCCGTTTTCTGGCCCAGATATTGTTGCATTGCTTTATCCCATTTTTCAATTAAATTTTTTTTAATACAGAATTCAATTTGAAGACATCCTCTTTTAAGACTGGGTGCTTTACATTATAATTTGTTGTTTCATTCCTCCATAAAAGAGTTAAAAATGATTGAATGATCAGTGTCTTCTACATCATTAAAAAAGATATATCTTACTTTTAAGTTGTGTATTGAACCACTAGACTGGTTGTGGTCCACATGTAAAACAACACAGTCACAGCTGGGATGGTGTGTTCATAAATGATCATGGAGCAGTTTGGGCAGCAGGGGGCGGTGTGACTCTTCCATCCATGTGTTGGACCATTAGGATGCTACTGCTCTGCCCACTGAGGCAATTATGGTGGATGAGTTTGGCAAGCAGGGTGGAGATTGGCAGGCGAATGATGTCACTAGGATGTCCCATAATACACCTTCCCCCTCCACACACACACACACACACACACACACACATAGACATACACACACCCAGAGTGTTGTGTCTTTTTCTAGGGAAAGTCTAATCTGTACATGTGTGAAGATGCTCAGTTAAATCCTGATGTGTGTGTGTGTGTGTGTGTGTGTGTGTGTTTTTTTGCTATGGTGATTATTCAAATGAGCTCGTCCACAGCCTTGATAATTGATTCATTATGTAAAAATGAGCCACGCCGCTGTAATGAACACACACAAACACAGACAATCGCTCATCTCCTCTCAGACACACACATTCTGGGTTGTTACCATAGGAACATGGTGGGAGAGGTTGCTGAGCTGCAGCGCCGGGGCGTCGTTAGAGGAAGCTCTTGAATACAATGACAACAACCGGGAGGAGGACGGAGGAAGAACCCTTGATCACAGACGAGCGCTGCCTCTTCACACCCGGGCCTCTCTGCTGCCCCTCTGATTACACGTCTTCAACAATTACCCATTATTGAACTGGGGGCTGGAGGAATAGAGCAGGGTCAACAAGCTGAGAGCATGGATTATTTTTCCTGTAATGGTCCCATCACTGGTCCTCCATTACATCCCCTTTCTTCCTGCCTCATCATTATGCATAAACTCTAATTAGGTAATTGCATTTTGAATATATTAAGCATGTGTGACTTTCATGATGGAGGTCGCAAACAGCAGCAGGCCACACAAAAGGAAGCCCGAGTGTCTTTCTCAAGGACATTTTCATCTGGGAGAAGCTCTGCTGGGGACCAAACCTGTGATGGGATCCATGGATGGATTACTGAACAGCCCACACTGGCACAGGCCCCCCGGGGCCCGAAGAGGTCAGAAGGTCACTGGGCCAGAGCTTCTGCAGTGCTGTGTGAAGAGACTCAAAAATCAAACTGGAAGAGACACATGAAAAAATGATGCAGAATGATCATAGAGAGACAAAAATGATGACAAAGATGCACGAAACAACCACAAAGAGACACAAGATTGACACAAAACAATGACAAACAGACAGAATGACCACAGAGTCGTGCAAAATGATCGGGAAAAGGAAGCAAAACATTGACTAAACATCTCAGACATGCAAAACCACCACAGAGGATGCACCAACAGAATTGCAAAGTCATTGACAGAGGATTTGTATTTTTTGTGCCCGAGGCTGCCCATTGTGTTATTTCTGAGAGTGCATGCCTGCGTGTTCATGCACAGAAACACATACATCAGGTGGTCAAAGGTCACGGGTGTAGGGGGGAGACAGGCAACAAGGCCTGTGCGTCTTTTTGGCGGTGAGGGATGGGGCCGCCGCTGCTGATGGATCGCCTTCTCCGGGCGACGTGTGCGTGCGTGTCGTGCTCACAAATTGCCTCTTAATGATTCTCTTTACAGATCATCACCCTGCCCACAAGAGAGGGACAGTGGGGAGGGATATGAGATGTGCCCCCCCACCCACCCACTACTCGGGTATTAGGGAGTTTTGATGGAGGAGCCTTGAAGGAGAAATTGGGGGCAACAGAGCAGGAAAATGATTTGTGTGTGTGTGTGTGTGTGTGTTAGCTGAGGAAAACGAATGAACAGTGCTTAATTGGGCTCACAACATATGACCCATAATGTAAACACGCCGAGTCCCCTCTCAATCCCACATGATGTGACCTACGTGTGATTAATGACCGGTCCGTCTGCAGACGTGTGAAGCTGTTCATGTATCAACTCCACACACACACACACACAAAAAACCTTTTCCCAGCGTCTTCATGTTAATTAAACACTGTGACATTTAGTGGTGTGTTTTCTTCTTGATGCAGGATGAGATGTGAATATTCATCCTCCCTCCTCCACCTGCTGGTGTGTGTTGGCCGCCGTGGAGCTGGAGGCAGAGGTCGACCAGCTTAACCTTGAACGTCTACTACTGTCTCTGCCAGATTGGATTTACGGGGTGCACACTCCTTGCCTTTTATTTCCTCCTCCCTCGTGTCCCTTTTCGCTTTTTCCATCTCTCCACCAGTTCCCCACCCCGGGCAAGTCGGTCACCTGACGCTGCTCCGCCTGCACACCTGCCCCTCATTGCCCCATTAGCCACAAAGTACACCACATCCTCCGGGTTTCTTTGTCTCAGACATTAGATGTGAGTCTTATCTCTCACAGCTTGGATCCTCTTTTTTTGAGTTTCAGTCTTAAAGGGATGGTTCAACATTTTGGCAAATTGTCCCATTGCCATAATCGATGTTGTTTTAGGAGTAGGTTTGTTATATAATTGTCGGTGCAAGCTATTTTTAGAACGGCAGAGCAGAGCTGCGAGCTGCTCAGAGCTACGCTACGGAGGCTAATGGGAATTCTTGGTTTCAAACTCATCAAATACACAATCCAACAACTCCAAAACACTTTCGTGGACAAGTTGTGACCTGCACATTCACCACACTATGAGATAATAACAAAACATTACAAGACGGAGTTGTTTTCGAGTAAATCCATGCAAAACGGCTGATGCACGTTCCCGGCGGGGCAGTTTTTTGGCAAGCAGTCTCTGCTTTCGCCTCGATGTTGAAAGTTGAACTATCCCTTTAATATCTGTTGTTGAGATTTAGGAATATGACAGACACTCAACAAATCCCCTGAATTGGCCAAACATATTTTGATGAGGGAATGGCAGCAAATAATGATAAAACCATTATTCTCACAGTCTGTTTCAAAGGTTGGTGTTGCGCAGTGGGATTGTTTCTGCTCATTAGCCTGACGATTAGCCCTGAGGGGATGCATCTTTTCATATAGCCAGATAATTAAATGATATTTGAATTGAATTCAACCTCCTCATGAACACTTGGTGCCTTTTACATGCACATGGACCAGGCTTTAATGGCAAAATACGACACAGAACCAGAAGGAACCTGTTGTTTGATTGTCACATCCTAAGGACTGGTATCCATGCCCAAGCCCTTTGAGACAAACTGTTTGTGACAACGGGCTATACAAATAAAATTGCCTTGCCTTGCCTTGCCTTGCCTTGCCTTGCCTTGCCTTGCCTGGTATGAATACTATTTTTAGTTTATCTTAGAAAATAGTTGGATTGCTTACAACCATTCTTTGTTAAAGTAATAAAATAAGTCTGCAGTCATGATAAAATGGTATTATCCAGTTACCACACATCATCTGCTCCATCTCTTGTCTTTGCCACTTGCCATCGCCTTGTTTTATGAGCCGATGTAGGAAGTGTCGTTGTAATTATCATCAGCGTCTCCTCTGACCATTTCTAAAAGCTTTACGGTTAGTGGGGTGTGAAGAAGAAATATGATTGCCTGTTAAAACCTGGACACCGCAGGCCACAGCGCTCAACACACGGACACCACATGTCGCCCACACCACCACCACCCCCCACCTGAATATACAACGATTATTTAGCACTTGGATATTTGAAGTAGGAGCTGTCAAGGCTGGAGCTGGTGTATGGTTATTTATGGGAGCAGTGACACAGACCCCCTACTGGGTATTTTTCTCTCCAGTGTAATTCAGACAGAAACAACTCTCCAGATTTATCCCATTGACGTTGTTTTAGATTTAATGAGATTTTCAAAGTTGTTGTTGTCTTTTTTCTTTTTCTTTTTGTCAGTCTATTCTCAGTGAATCTGTTGCTTTTGATTCAGGAAGGACGTTTGCATCCTTCATCCTTACATTTCACATCATTCGCTTGCTGTTCGATTGACCTTTGATTTGTCTTCACTGACAGAAAGAAGGACGTGAAAGCGACCTCCTGCACCTCAGACGAGCTGCTGAGCCACAATGAAGATCTCCCTGGAGGAAGCTCCACAGAACCACACACCTTAAGAACAAGTAGGTAGATAGCACATATGTTTGTGTGTCTGTGTGTGTGTCTGCACAGTCCCTGCCAATCTCAGCCCCCCTCCACTACCAAACCTGCTGTTGTAAGCACTCAAGCCTCCAGAGATCTTGCCAGATATCCATTTAAAACACCCTGAGACAGAGCGCCCCTCCATTGGTGATGATGATGAGGATGACAGTGCACAGACTCACTGTGACATGTGCAGGTGAATTCTGCATAGGAATCCAACTTTTAAGGAGGAAACAAAGTCACACAGTGTCAGACTTGCTGCTCCAGACGTGATGCACAAACTGCTGTAATCGCTGCAGCTGGCCCAAAATATCACTCATGGGAGAGCTTCTCCATTTCTGCCCCCCCAACTCCCCAATCCCCCGGTCTCTCAGCTCCATTAACTGACAAAAGATACCAGCAGCCTGACAGACAGAACGAGAGAGAGAGACACACATTTGTCAGGTGGCATCGGATGATTCGTGAGCTGTTAGAGGATCCCGGGCACTTTGTCTTGTTTTAAACTGTATGTGGACGTGTCCAGGAGGTGGAAACGCTCCACAAATAGGTCTGATAATTTAGATTTGTGTGAAAGCACCTGAGCTGTTTAATGGCCTGGACATTTTTCAAAATTGAAACAGCAGCAGCAGCAGAAATGGCATCAGTGACAGCATCTCTCACACACTGCGCTGACCATAATAGGACCCCAGGCTGGTGATAAAATTATAACACTGTGAAGGTTCATATCATGTCATCAGCTTGAAAAAAAGAAAAAAAGGCAGCGATTCACCTCCTCCCCGAAAAAAGGTGATAAATCTGCCATTTTAATATCTGTGACAGCCAAATAGAAAATCCAAGAAATCCAGTCCCAGTTGACAATGGGAAGATTTGCATAATCATAATGGGAACTTATTACATAAACCGAATCCCATTGGTCTGGGCTTGTTCTATCCACACCAGTGTTATCTGAGCGGTTTAGGTTTGTCTGGGCCAAATGGCGAAAAAGAGAAGGGGACAGATGGAGAGGAGAGAGGCGGCGGCGTGTAAGAAAAGGTTGTGAATACATTAATGGCCCACTGAGCCAACAGGACGTGCCAGCATGGGTGTGTTTGCACATGCAGGTGTGTGTGTGTGCGTGTGTGTGTTTGATGAGAGCATTTGTAGGCTGTCAGCATCAGAAATCAGCACCGCGGTGAAGATGAATGGCGGCGGCGATAAGTGAAATGTTACAGCTCAGACAAAGGACGTGGATGCACAAATGTAAACAGATGATACAAGAGAGTCAGAGCAGGTCAGTAGGTCACACACTTCCTGTACGCAGGAATACACAGATGCAAATATATGAAAATAAACCGTGGGAATGAATGAAGTGACTTTTTCAGAATGCAAATGTGCACCGTTTTCCCCGCACATCTGTGCAGAGGATGCAAATGTCTTTTTCATTCATTCAGAAAGCACTTAGACACAATGTCTCCTCGTCTCCAAACCGTAAAGGGACCCACCCTGGCTGCATCCATGCTGCCTAACCTCAAAGAGCAGGCTGATTTGATTAGCCCGACCCTGAGTCTTTAAAGTCTCCTGGAAATGTCAGCAAAATCATCAAAGAGGCCGTCTCCTTCATAAAACCTTGATCAAAGACATTCCCGGCATACTGCTCCTTCTATATTGTTAGCTCACGGGCAAAACGTCTACATCTGCACAACATTATTGGTTTTTTATGGGAGTTTATAAGTGGAGACAGACCCAAAACGGGCTAGAGACAAGTGACACCCCCCTCTCCTCTGAGCTACACCCTCGGCCCACCAACTCGCTGCTGCATTTGCAAATGTGTCACATGTACTTTGCGTGATATCACCCTTGTTTTACAACGAGTCCCTCTTTGTCTGCTCAGCCTGCTCCGCCACGCCCCTTCCCCCCCCTCCTTTCCCCCCCACATACATTACATTCAGTGCACTTTCTCTGCATTAGCCACATCTGCAAGATAAGGTAGATTCCTGCAGCGCCCCCAGTCACACTGAGCGAGTAATCTCCTCTCAGACTGGCAAAACATTAGTCACCATGAGTGTGAATTAAGCTCAGTAATTCAAGGCCAATCACACTGAGCATCAGCGTTTTAATCTCACACATACATCACTATATAATACACCTATGGAGGAACTACAAGTCTTAAAGGAAAAGATCCTGAATAAACACAATTATATTTACATCCAGTATTTCTTCCCAAATGTGTTGTGAGTTTAACACAAACATGTTGAATGTCCTGTATTTCCTCATTCATAACTTACAACAGTTAGAAAGCTGAGCTCAGCAATGCACAGACTCTGCATGTCAAACCCACATGGTTCATTCATATCCTCAGAAGGAAACACTATGGCTGCACCATATGCAAACAAACAAACAAAACAAACATACAGAGCAATCATTTGATAATCATGAGTCATTTACCAAACAAGCATCAGTGATGTGCTGTGGGATCTTAATGGACCGTTATTGATCATCTCTGTGATTGGATTTTGATCCATTTACTGTATGAATATGACATTTATTCAATTTGAGAATAGGCAATGTAAGATTTATTCCTTCATTTCTTCCATTTAGATTTAAATAGGTGCACATGAAACAGACACAGTGTGTGGTTCAGCCGGCATGTGCTACAATAATAATAATAATTGTACATGAGGCAAATACTCTGGTTGAGATAAAATGCAAAATCTGCAAAACAAAATAATGTGATCTTACTCTTATAAAGATTTAAACTTGGTTAATGTTTAATTATCCATAAAGCAGGAAGCAAGTGCAGGATTTGTTTTCATTAAAACCTACTGTCACACTCATCTTTATTTCACACACAAACACTTTTTCAAATCCTACTCACGCTGTGTTTTCCTCTTAGAAATAATTTAATTCTCTGTCACAATACAAACTAATAATCTGCATTTCGCTAGTGTGAGTTTGTGTAAGAGGGAATGATTGTGTTTGTTAGACAAAGGTGTGTATGTGTGTATGTGTGTGTGTGTGTGTGTGTGTGCGTGCCCAAGTGTGATTTATGAACTAAACAGCCTCTCATATAAATCTCACCTGACACATAATCTCATTAAAACAATTACCTTTCAGAGTGATGCTATGTTGTAGCGGTTTAATGTGTAACCTTGGCTTTATGTCTTGTATTACACACGCACATGCACATACACACACACCTTACCCATTCACAGCAGGCTGCACAGACCTCAGGCCAGTTCAGCAGATCAAAGACGAGATGGAACAAACCAACACAAACACAAAATCCCACCAATCACTTCTTGTTTTAACCCCCACACCCACCCTCACCCCCACCCCCACCAGGCTTCACCTTCAGCTGGGTGCACGTTAGATCACACCCCCTACTCCTGTGCATCCCGCCTGGGACGTCCAGGCTCCTGTCCTCACATCATCTTCTCCCATCCCAGGACGCCACATATTCCTGCAGATTAATGCTCACTCACAGATGACGCCACGGTCACACCACCTCCTCCTTTCATCTACACCTCCACCCCCCCCTCTTTCTGAGCTGCCTCCATCATCAGTTTGGGCAGCATTATGGTTTGGCTTGCCACACGGCGTCCTCGCCATATCTGCTGCTGATTGCCAGGCCGTGGTGTAGAGTGGCTTGCCAGCAGAGAGGATGGGAGGGTGGAGGGTGGAGAGGGGGGGGTTGAGCTGTGGAAGAGCTCCAAACTTTCTCATGAACTGACAAAGGGGGAGAGAGGAGGAGGAGGAGGGGGAGGTCTGGGTTATTAGGGAGCTCTCATCTGAGTGTGAGGCACGCCACAGCGAGGGATCCAGATGACAGCGGTGATCTACTTTCTGCTCTCTAATAGCATCTTGTCATTAAACGGCGGTGCTGAAACACTTAGCTGAGCAATTTACATCATCATCTCAACAACAAAACGAAGATTTGTTGCCTTTTTTTTTTTGCTTCTTGTATCACAGGGAGTTGAATATCATTGGGTTTTGGAGGACTGATTGATGTACTATTTGATTAAACTGCAGCCATTTTTATTTGCAGCAGCAGGAAGAAGCTGAGTGGCTCTGTGTGGTGTACCTCTCTGACATTTAATTGCTATTTTCACAATTTTCGCACTCAGAAAATATAACAGTTGAATTAATTTTGCAAGATCACAAATCAACCAGTAATGAAAACAATGGTTAAAGGGGTAATTCAACATTTTGGCAACTTGGTCCATTGCCATAATCCCTATAGTCTTAGGAGTAGGTTTGTTACCTTTAATTATTGGTGCAAGCTATTTTTAGAACGGTGGAGCAGAGCCGTGAGCTGCTCAGAGCTACGCTACAGAGGCTAATGGGATTTCTTGGTTTCCCTCATCAAACTCATCAAATACACAATCCAACAACTCCACAACGCTCTGGTGGACAAGTTGTGACCTGCACATTCACCACGCTATGAAATAATAATGGAACATTACGAGACGGAGTTAAATTCATGCAAAACCTCTGATGCATGTTACTGTCAGGAGCAGTTTTTTGGCAAGCAGTCTCTGCCATTCTAAAAATAGCTTCCACCGATAATTAAAGGTAACAAACCTATACTCCTAAAACTATAGGGATTATGACAATGGGCCAATTTGCCAAAATGTTGAACTATCCCTTTAAAACCCATATAAACTCGTAAGCTATAGAGACAAACATGATCTTGTCTGACTGTAGTTTGTCCACAACAGTTGTTCATCACCAGGCTGTGTGCTTTAACACATCGGAGCCCTGTAGAGACTCTTCGCTCCTCCAGCAGCCACGTCTGGCACCTTCATATAGGTCTGCTGGAGAGGTAGCACATATATGGGCCAGAGAGATGGCCTGGTTGTCCGCTATAGCTATATTTAGTCAGAAGAACATCAACGATCTGAGAGGATTTTTTCAGCGTGAGCGCAGGAGGCCTTGATTAAAAGTGTGATTAAAGCTGATTTCCACACAGATTTGAACCACAAACTTCTATTAACACCTCAAATCACATGTGATGAAAACAGGCAAGTGAGTGAAAGCAGTGGAGGAGGTCCGTCGAAGCCTGTCGTTAAGAAATTCAACAGTATATTTCAACACAGAATAATAGCAGGCGTTTCTTCCAATGCACTGAATAATTTGTGTTATCTTCATGATGATGTCATTTTCTGAATCTCGTATGCATGATGCCGCCCCTGGTCTCACATGTAGAAATACAATCAGCTTGTGTCTGTCATCAACAGCTGTGGACACCTGAGCCAGAGGGCACTTCATGTCACCTAAGGCCACATCAACCCCTTCTCATCCTGTCAGCATCAGTCAAAGGTAATTATAATATTTAACAGCTTTTCATTAGATTGACATTGATGGTGTCTTCCTCTTTTTTTGCCTTTTGTCTAAATGTGAACATATTCATATTCAAATTTGAGCTCTGAGGGTGAATCTCCGTCCTCCATCGCAGCACATATGGAGCTTCTCATTTGTCATTACTGTGATAAAGAGCTGGATGAGGCCGGAGGCCGAGTCCTGGCTGTCACCCCGATCTCCACCACACACATCACACATACAGTGTACACATACACACCACCTCAGATCTGTATCGCCCTATGATGTGATTTGACTCCTCAGAGTGGCTGTGGTGGGTCCACACACGTCGGTACAATAAAAAAAGCCACATCCTTGCGCGGCAGTTGCACATTTCCGATGAAGGGGAATTTACAACAGCAGGAGCTGGTTTTGATCTCAGGCAGCAGGAGCTGGGGTGAACTGGGGAGCAACCATTTCATTTCATCCACAACCATTTTAGATGAAAGTCTAAAAGCAGAAAAATCTGAAATAAAATTATATGAATAAAAACATGCAGGTGTGCAGGCAAATGTCATGTCCCTGCATAAACAGATTCACAATTACAGTACAATGAGGATGGGTGAAGATGTTAATGCTAACCCTACAGTGTGTGCATGTAGCTGTGGATCAGTCTGATCAGCTCAGGTCTAATTAAAAACAGATACAACATTTTTTAATGATCTTTTTTCAGCGTTGTCATTGAATCCTTTGTTTCTGTCATGTAACTGACAGATATGATTATTGTCCCATCATGTGGTTTTATCTTGAGGAGATGCTAATGAAGACATCATTTCATGCGCCATTAACCCCCAAATGTGCACACGGAAGGAACACACACACGCACACACTTATGCTCAAACTTCCCTGAAGAACCAGGTCATCTCAGGAATGATTCATCCCTCAATCTATTAAACATACACACAGACTGCACACATTCACTGTGCCTCATTACATCAGTGTGTGTAGCCGAGCCTGAACGGACCTAATGACTGATGGGCAACACTTAGCAGACTTTACTGTACTCTACTGTGTGTGTACGACCATCACAGTGTGTGTGTGCGCTGTGCCCTCGCCGGCGCCCTACAGTACGTCCAGCAGAGGATATGAAGCTAATGGTTTATTAAAAGTAATGTCATGTGTTTGTAGTGAGCCAAGGGGAGGGGGGAGGGAGCGGAGGCTTATTAGGGTTCATTAGGGGGTTCCAGTCAGTTACCACTGTTTCATGCACTAGAAACCCCGAGATATAAGAATGACTCTCTTTGTTTTCCTGTAAATTTTACAAGTGGAGTGAGACTGCGCTGTTGGCAGTCTACCTATTAAACTCTAGCATTTGATCTGATGTAATCTGGAATAACAGCCGCTGACTCATAGAGTGCACGACGTACTGTATTTGGTAAAGCTGTGTACTCCCATGAAATGTTTGGACAGCACGGCCCTTGGATTAGTTACTCATAATTGCTGGCAATGGAAATTAAAGGAGTATCATGAAATCTATATCAGACACAGCCGAGTTAACGTGAAGTAATCAGCAGATGTTCATGTAGATTTTCTCTGCTTGGAAGTGTCTCTGTCACGAGGCGCTGAGAGAGGATACATGATGATGAACTCAGCCTTTCTGGAAAAAAAAACAAAAAAACTATTGCTCAAGACATTTCTGAAGCTAAGCGGAATTTTGGAAATGTTCCCAGCTGTGTTTTTCAGAGATGTTCACGATGCTCCGACCCACATTCCTTTTATATTATTCCTGATTTACCAGATAGATGAAACGATAGTGCTCATAGTAACGGTGATGTCACTATTACACAGCGGTGATATAAGTCTAAATATAGCCATGTGTCAATCATGATATCAGAGAAACAGTGATGTCAAAACAACAGGAGGATTATTACAGTGAAATCCAGGAGAGTCCAGTGATGTCATTTGGAAAAAGAAATAATAAAGAGAAGTTTTAGTTTAGTGTTTTTAAGTGATCGCTCACAAACCCTCGAATAAAAACAAAACAAACAACCATCATAAGGAATTCATTAAATACGTCCAGTCTTGTTATCCATCAGTGTAACACTGTAGGAGCCAGGCAGGAGGAGCGGCAGCCAATGAGAGCACAGCAGACTAATTAAAAGGCTCACAGGGAGCAGGTGTGTTTACCTGGAGGCAGCATTCACACTCTGCTGACTTTTTATTGTTGCTTGTAGGAAGTCATTTCATCCCCTGGTGGTGCACAGCATCATGATGTACTGGTCTCATATATTGTAGATTCATAATTTACCTTATATTGTTTATAGACAGAGGATTGGCTGCTGTTTCTCTACTATTGGATCATGCAAAATCTCTTATGATCTCGTTTTGGGACGAACAAATCAGATAAATCATCATTTTATCCACAAACATTTACTTTCCATCCAGGAGCAGTAATCTACATGTGGAGTCCTGACACACATATGTGAAAACGCACACTAACATGTGTTATTGAGGGTCAGTCGGCGGCCCAGCTGGTGTGAAATAACATCTCTGCTTGTTCTGAAACTGGAGCACTTTGAGAGCGAAGCCTCCTGCTGCTGTCAGCCAGAGATCAAGAGAGCTGAGGCAGTTAGGCCGAGCACCGAGAGAGGTCACACAACTCCCTGACATGTCTTGTTCAGCAAGTTGTATTTTACTTTACAGAAGGACTTTGAAGATTTTATTGAGGCCTTCAACCCAGCAGACGGACGATGCAGTTACAGCGTTATTTAAAGACTATGTGGATGTAATTGATTTGAAAGTGGATTACATATGTTTTTAATTCACATCCTGAATCTTTATTCCTCTGAATCAAAAACAAAGCAGACGTCCATTGCTGTTTTTCCTTGAATCTGCTCTTAATTTCCCAGTCGCTGTGACTAACCGTCGAGGAAAACCCCTCTGCAGCTGAAACAAGTGAATGTATGCTGTATTTGCCCAAGCAGTAAATGTCAGTGCCCCGCTGATTGAATGCACGTCGACAGAGATAACTGTGGGGCAACGTGCTGTCCAGGCAGAGAGAGACAGAGACCCAGTGACCTAGACTCGTCACACACCTCCAGCTCTGCTCGCCTGCTGGCTGAAACCAAACCACCTCAGTCCTGGGTTGAATCCTGCCCTTGTGACTCACTCTTCATCAGCATCCTCTGACCTGTTTGGTAAATGAGAAACTCCTTTTTTTTTACCGGTATTTTTTAATCCGTGCAGCTGCCTGAAAAATTTCTGGAAATTGTTGCAGCAATATGGCAAAACCCCCTTCTGTTGTGGTGCGCCAGGACGCTCCCACACACACACATGCACACAGAGAGAGAGGAGGAATTGTGTGCACCGGTGCGTGACCCAGACCTGAACTGTGCTATCACAGATAGCTGTACAAAGCACACGAAATGTGAATTTATCACAGGAAACTACAGTTTTGCTGCTCTGAGGTATTTTCAGTGTGAATAATTCAGATTATTTATTGCTGTAGAAATATCTGATGCTGCTTGAATGTCGTTCTTTTCTACATTTACTCTAACGCCAAACAGTGTTGTTAAAAATGAGAAACAGAGACTAAGGTCATCTGGTATTCATCTCATACAGTTTAATGATAATGTATTCATATACAGCTCTTGTCTATACATTCAAAGAGCTACAGTAACAGGAATCCATTAGTTTCCACTGGCACTTCTGCATTATGCTATTATATTACATATGACAGGTAGTGAAGATAATAGGTAGCTTCAAACATGCTGCAGAGAATCCCAAAGGAAGCGTACAGTATTTCACTTCATCGATGTTTCACACTATCATCATCATCATCCCCCAGATGAAGCCAGGCTGCTCTGCTGTATGCTGTATGTTGACCCACATTATTTCCTCTATAGGATTATTCACTTTGCTCCCCGTGAAAAGCCTCTTAAGGAGCCTATAATGAAAATGAAAATGTCAATACAATGAAAGTGTGAAGCTCATGTGATGGGGGTGTGTGTGTGTGTGTGTGTTAGCATGTCCACATGGACCTACAGGATATTGACAGCACCATGTGACCAGAAACAGGTGGCACCCTCATTTCTATTCTGGGAGCCGTGTACAGTATTGGGCCAACTGTACATGTCTGCCAACGCCAGGAGCAGAAAGACCCCGTTTGATGTGGACGGACTGTGTTTGTCCATCGTTGTCCATTTTGTCCCTTGTTTCTATTGGAAGGAGGTATAAATCTACTAAACAGACCAGAATGCATTGCAAATACTTGACATGTTGACCTATAAGCTTTATCTTTATACCCTCTAATTCCCTAAAGTGTTTTTTGAGCAGATTTGTCCTCCTTCTCGGTTTTTGTTTTAGCTGCAATGCATTTTGGGAAATGTAGGGAATCTCAAATTAATGCCCTGCATGAATCAGACATTACAGACTAATAGTATCACAGACGTAAATGGGTGGAATTTTCCTCTGAAGATGTTTCAGGATGATGTCAGTCTGCACAGTCTCACTCTGGCCTAAATGTGTTGGCTGCACCCGAGTGAGACTGTCAGTGCTTCAGGCTATAGCAGAGCACACACACACACACACACACACACACACACACACACACACACACACACACACACGGAGGCAGCCTGAATAAAACTGGGGAAGGGCACAGGCATAATGTGTAAACACCTCAGTTAATGTGGTTATGTCTGTCTCCTCTCTCCTTCAGTCTCCGTCAGCTGGGTGGCTGGGTTTATTTGGACATTAAGATAAGAGAAAGAATATCAGATTAGTCTGTTTAGACAGCAAAATCATTGAATATGCAAAGGAAAAAAAGAGAAAAAAGCACAAAATAACATGCAGGTAAAAACTGCACAGTCTAGTTTCAGCCAGAATTTGAATGAGGTCAAATGCATATGGGAGATAGCAGCACAGATAGCAGAGCTGTAGTGTGTAAAATCCCTCCGTCCCTTCTCTCCTGGCAGCGTTGTGTCCTGGAGGCAGAGCTCCCATAGCCTGATGCATCAGCCGCTAATTTCATTACATTTCATATAGCGTCTGAACACGAGCCGTAGGGATTCGTTTGCTTCCGAGAGGCGGTTGCTTACATTTGCTTCAACTAATCGCTGCTGCTTGGGGGTCACGTGTGCTATACACCGGTGAAGCTCATAGGTTAGCTTGAGCGCTTGAGTTCAACGTCATCGCCTTCACTTACCCATCTGTTCGCTGATTGGTCCGTCCGTCTGGACGGACGGAGCAAACGGAAGAGTGTTGCTAGTTACCTGACTACATGGTTGAGGCAAATGAAATGCGCCGGAACCAGTGGGCGGCGCTAGCCTGGCTAGAGCTCCCACACAACAGACGGGACTCCCACCACACAGCCTGCAGGGTGGAGCTGTCTCACTGTAAAAACGCTGCCAGCGAGCTACAGCGAGCGTCCAACGGCTCTGTCGCAGAGGGGAGAGCTGATGCAGAACGCTGTTGTTTTCCCTTTTTTTTCTTTTTTTTTTTGGTATAAAAAAAATTAGTGCTGATGCTGTGTTGGGGATGTAGCCTGAAGGCTGAGAGATGAGGCCCTAATAAGGGCTCCTGTTCACACTCTGAAAAAGATGGGGGAAAAAAAGGTGAGGGTGGTGCATTATCAACTCTGTGGGGAAATTTAGTTTCCATTTTAGCCTTTTCTCTGTGAAAAGATAATGTGTTTTCTCTGGCTGTGTACAAAGACGACATGTATTACTCACAGATAATAAGGGAATCCTCACTTGAAACTATACTTATGTTGCTCCCTGCAAGAAAAAGAAAAAAAACTGCATCCACTACTGGGTTCATTTAGTTGTATAGAAGCTCATAAAGGAAAAACACATTACGTATGTGACTCAATCGATACTTGCTCACTATTCAGCAGCCTGAGTGTGAGCCTGTGTGTGTGCAACATAACAGAATGAAGACAATAAGGTGAGTTAGTGAGAAGAGCCTCAACACGACTGTTATTGTGCTCTGCCACTGTAGAAAGCTTTTTAAAGCTGCAACGACTGAACACTGACGATTGCTGGTTACTGATTTTTTTCCCCCTTAAAGGATACAGTCAGTATGCTGGATACACTCTGCACTTTGCTTCAGTATTTGGGTGCTCTAAATATCAAGGATTTCTATTTCTATGTTATAATTTTGAAACTGAAATAATATAAATGTTGCAAAAATATCTGAATGTTGAGGAAATAAGAAACACATAATGTTTTATTGTAATAGTAACAACATAAGAGTAACATAGATGTTTTTATGTTATATTTCTTACCATGCAGGCTACTCTTTATTTTAATATCTAATCTAATTTACTTCTACTCTATGTGAGGTGGGGGAAGATGCCCCAATTAAAAACCTTTGAGGTGTTTAGTCTACAGTGTGATCAAACAAAAATTAACCTAGTTTGGGGGATAATTAGAGAATATAAATAAAGAATAGTCATATTTATTTAGAATAAGATTTATTTTAGAATTGTATTCTCTGTCCTTTCATGGAAACACAGCATATCGTGTTTGTTTGTTTTCTTATATAGTATTCTTTTTTCTTTTTTTTCTTTTTTACACTTTATTAATGCTTATAACACATGTGCATTTACAACTTACATATGTAAGAGCAGTTAGTGGTATAAAGCTAACTAACTATAGAACAGGCTTCATTGTGAGGCCTGCTAACCCTGCTGTATAAGTTGTATTAATGGGTTTTTTGTTTTGTTTTGTTTTGTCACTGCTTCACAAACCGGAAGGCACACACAAAATAACGTGTGTGTGTTTTTATCATTTGTTTATTTCTAACTTTCTTCTGTAATGTGTTGTCATTGTTTTGAATATTGATAGAAGTTGTAGGGTCCACAGGGGGCGCCATCCTGGAAGCCGAGCCCTAGTGTGGAGGCTCGCAGGAGGGACGAGCCTCATCATCCAGGCAGCAGGAGGAGGAGGAGGAGGAGGAGGGAGGGAGGAGGGAGGAGGCTGCCATTGGCTCCTGCGACATTATAAATACAGGCAAATGGCATTCACCGGCTCAGAGCAGGCGGAGACACCAGGAGACGGCCAGGCAGTCAGGCAGAGTCAGGCTTGGACGGACAGGACAGAAACCACGACCGCATCTCCATATTTTTTCACTGACTCACTCACTTTTGCAGGATTTGACTCGTCTGCGTTTTTTGTTTTTTTTCTTTTTTCTTTTTGTTTTTTTCTTTCATACATAATCCCGGTTTTAAATCAATGAAGGAGAGACGCTCGTGCCAGAAATTATCTCTGAAATCCGGCATGGATCCCAGTCAGAGTGTGAAGTGCAAGATAGTGGTGGTGGGGGACAGCCAGTGCGGGAAGACTGCGCTGCTTCACGTGTTCGCCAAGGACTGTTTCCCTGAGGTGAGACCCTGAACGCCTCACACTGATTAACATGATGCTAATTAACCTGGTTTTAATAACACACAGTCACGTGACAACCTATCACCTTGTGCTTTCTGTGTCAGACGGGTAGATGCCATAGTAATAGACATGGACTGTCTCTATATGATGCATGACTATGTAGCCTATTATAGCACATAAGCTTCATTTTTAAACAACAAACTAATATGCAAACACTTCATTTCCCATAATTCTTGCTCCCTGATGTCCTCTGTCCTCCCTCCCTGCAGAGCTATGTCCCCACAGTGTTTGAAAACTACACAGCCAGTTTCGAGATTGACACGCAGAGGATCGAGCTCAGCCTGTGGGACACCTCAGGTAATCACTCTGTCCATCACCACTCCTGTCGTGTGTGTGTGTGTGTGCATGTGTGTATTAGACCTAATCAGTTGTGGTGAAATGTCCAGACGTGTCCAGACATGCAGCTCTCACACACACAACCCCCCACTCCTCTGTGGCCCTCAGAGGACATGCAAACAGCTGATAAGATTCGTGTCAAACTGGATAATTGTTAACTTTAAGGAGGTAAAAATCACCATATGAGGAGATCTAGTTGTATTTTTGATAAATGAAATTATTCTCTGACCCATTTTAATCAATAAAGCTGGGTTAATCCTGGAGTCGCTGCTCTTACAAGCCCCCCCTCAGATTATCAGGCACCCACAGCTTTTTTGTGCCTACATGGAAATGTCCAGTATTATTTTCCTAATGCATCAGTGTGATGGATTTCATGTTGGGTTCTTCCCCAGCTGAGCCAGGCCAAACCAGAAACAGGAAATATGATGACAGGCCGAGCACGGCGCTTATTCATACATCTGGAGAACACAACTTGCTGTTTGGATTTTTTTTTTTTTTTGGATTTGGGTTGGAGTTTTGTTGTTGTGCAACATGTGTACTGTGGTTTTATCGCCTGGTGGTTGGACTGTGGGTCCAAACCAGCTGCTGCGTCCCCACTGTGTGTGTGTGTGTAAGTAAACAAACCCACTTTCCCATCCATCAATGCCTCAGCAGTGAATAGCACAGCAGTCAGGCGTGAGTGAGGCGTATGTTGTGTGTGTGTGTGTGTGTGTGCGATGGGCGGGGACGAGCGCACCGCCAGCTGTTGCGGGTCTCTGGCCTCCTGGCATTCCTGAGGTAGTGAGTGAATGAGTGAGTTTTCTCGAAGTTGGGGAATCAGCACGGAACAAAACTACACAGTCGGTTTACAAATTCTCATTTGACACAGATGTTAGCCACAGCTGGAGCACAGGCAAAAAGCAGCATCTTCAAGTTTGATATCGTTTTTTAAATCTCCTCCCTTGAGAATAAAATGAAAATAAATGCATCAGCAGTTAATACTCATTTCCAAGCTGAGTAACACTGCAAGCAAGCAAAACAAGCAGCTCGGATTTCAAATTCCTCCACCCCTACAGTGTGTGTGTATGTGTGTGTGTGTGTGTGTGTGTTGTCGAAGTGGAAATTGGAAGAAATGAAAGTCGGCCAGAGTGAGAATTATGTTTTATTGCACAGTGTTGGCCGGTCGCCTGGAGCCATTTCTCTTTTTCTTTCAGCTTCATAAAACAGCAAGGGGGGGCCTGGGCTGGGACACGGTTCCTATTAGATCAGTGGGTCTGAAAGATAGAGCCAAGACCCCCACGCACACACACACACACACACACACAACTTCAATCCTAACCCCCACCCAGCATTCACACACACACACACACACACCCAGTGACTGATTGATACAGCTTTCAGCTTGACCGCTCTCTATAGAGACGCCATCGGCTTTATCTGCTGGAGGTGTGCTGCTGCTGCTGCAGAGGTGTGTGTCTGTTTGTGTGTGACCCCAGCATGCACTCAGACAAAGACCAGGATGCGGTGATGAAGACAAACGCTAGACTGCCGCCCCCCCCTCCTCCTCATGACAAACACACACCTCCACACACTGTGGTGGTCTTTGTTCTGCGGTGATGACTGGCTTTAATGAGCAGCCTGGTGTGTGTGTTTAAAAGGGAGGTTGATGAGAGTAATTCGGGTCATTAAGGTAAATGCCTGCCAGTTGTTTTGCTTTCCATTTGTCTCCCCCCTTCCCTCCCCCCTCCCTTTCACAGCCCACACCCTGCTTGTCTGAGCTGGCTTCTGCCTCCCACAGCCTGAGGGGTGGGGTCCGCCGGGGCCGAGGCCGCAGCCTTTGATGCTGCTTCACCGGTAGAGGAAGCGGTTCACGTTGTCTGGCTGTCTGAATGGGCTGTATAGGTGTTTGTTTGAGAGTCAGACATGAGGATAGGAAGCCAACAAAGGTAAACAGAGCAGCTGGAGGGCCGGTGTGCCTCAGGCCTGCACTCATTTTCCACAGTGGAAATGAGAAAAGTTGCACCTCGGAGCAGGAGGCTCAGGTAGGGCTGCAAGCAAATACCACCAATCACAGCCTCCCAGTGCCAAAAGGTTATGTCTCCAACAGAAAAAATCCAAATTACAGTGCAACAACTTCAGACCTCTCCTCTTGTTGCATCACAAAAAGCAACAACATGTAAAAAGCTGCGCATTGTAAAACCAAAACAATGAGCTAAAAGACGCTAAAACAGCAACAGCAACACTCCTCTCCCTGCTGCACTTGTTCTACAGGAATTGGCTTGGTGTTCTTCCTGCTGCAGGAATCAATCGAGGATGTTCGCTTCAACTCTCTTAGGAAATTTCCCAAAGCTAGGACAAACACAGGCTCCAATAGCAATCTCATCAGAAAAACACAGGAACCTCTGAAACTCAGGAGACGTGCGCTGGACCCAGTGGATCTCATTTGATAACATTTATTCCTGGGAACCTTGTGCGGGGGGAAAAAAGAAAGTGTTTTTGTGTGTTTATTGAACAGCTGCCACCTCTGCACATGAAAAGATGACCTACTTTGAAAACAGGAAGAAATTCAGATAAAGGGAGTTTAAAAGGAAGATGCATAATGACAGTTTGGCTGCAGCGGCCCCACATTATCATTTCCTTCTGTGGTCTCTAGAGCTTGTTGCATGTGCTGCCTCCCTCCCCTGTATAACGCTGGACCGCTTAGTTCTGAGACTTTTTCATGCTTGCTGTAAGCTCCTCTGCTGCTCACATTCACACACACACTGTGCCCCCTTCATTCCTCCGTCGGCAGCCATTGTTGCATTGGATCACATTTCTGGGCTCAGCGAATTGGAGCCGCATGTCTGGCATTCCTCAGACTAAAGGTTCCTACTTCCTCCTCCACAAAGACCCCTATTGTACCCAGCAGGCCCCAGATCCTTCAGCCGAGCGAGAGACAAGTGGCGTGGTTTCACCAAAGCTCTACCTCGCTTCTGAAGGGGAAATTGAATCACAGTGGAATTGGCCGAGCAGCAGCGGCGGCGGCAAATACAGCGTGTGAACTGAAGGGACAGTGAGATTAATAGGCTTCCTGTCCTAATGTCATGGAAGGACTTGGTGTGAAATTAAAACCAAGCTGACCATTACCAGCTCCACTTCCTGTTTGAAGGTCATCCATATTTTTTTGTATTAGTTCATGTTATGTTGTCATGATAATTACAAGCCTGTAAGTTTAACAAATCTTACAGGGAAAACCAATTTATGTGTAATGACTCAGCTATAATGTAGCACAGTTATTGCTTGTGTCAGTTAAAGGGATAGTTCAACATTTTGGCAAATTGGTCCATTGCCATAATCCCTATTGTTTTAGGAGTAGGTTCATTACCTTTAATTGTCGGTGCAAGCTGTTTTTTAGAACGGTGGAGCAGAGCCGTGAGCTGCGGAGGCTGATGGGATTCATTTGTTTCCCTCATCAAACTCATCAAATACACAATCCAACAACTCCCAACTGTTTTCAGTTTGCACACGTCAGGATGTGAAGATGTGAGATGCGAATAGTTGTTGGTCTGACATTTAAAAACATATCTCTATCAAAGTAATAGACAAGATGAGACTTTGATCATTGAAAACTGTCCAGTTCTTACTAAACTACATCAATGTATTATAACTAAGCTATCCTAGTGTATTTACAGTCATACTGTGTTGCCAGTGTTGCCTGTTCAGAGATGGCGGTGGAGGCAGCAGATCCCTCAGTAACCACAGCAACTACAGCTGATAACGGTTCAGTTTAAGCTGCTCTGTTTAGTGGTGAATGCGTCTGGCTGCTGGGAGGGCTTTTATATTGTAGCTGGAGGACGGTGAAAGGACGCCTGGACGAGCCTGTCGCTGTCTGTTGTTTCCACAGGTGTCTCTGCAGGCTTTACGCCTCTACACACACACACACACACACACACACACACACACACACGCGTACCACCCTTCGGCTCAGTTATGTCAGCTATGCAGTAAAGCAGCAGGCCTGCAGACCTGTTGGCCGTACCTCCAGGCTGTCACTTGCAGCTGGCCCGCCTCATGTATGTTGGTGGTGGGACATAAAGGTTTTTCATTTCAGGTCGGTTCGCCGTCGTTGTGCGAACGTGAGTTGTCTTGAACATCATGGGATAGGTTTTTCTTTCATTTTTTTGATGGAAGTCGGGAACATCTGGGAATTTGAATAATGAGTCACACTGCATGAATAGATTTTCCACCACACCATGTTTCATGTATATTTATTACATTAAGTGGTGCTTTTTATCCCAGCTGTTGTGGAAAGCAGAAAAAAAGTCAGGAAGGAAGAACATTTTTACATCTTGGAAGAGCTTCTTCTACTCAGTCATGGAAAAAAAAAAAAAAGGTTCTTCATTCATTTGGAGACCACAGTGGAAGTTTGCTATTGTCTCACATTGTACTGTATCCTCTTGTGTCACTGTGCACAATGGTATTCATTTGCACAAGAGGGGTTGTGTTTAAACGAAGGAAAGAGGGGCTGCAGGAGTGTGTGTGTGTGTTTAAAGGACACAGGGTGTGTGTCTTCCTTCCAGATTTAGAGATCCTGTGGGAGAACAATGACAGGAGCTAATTAGATGACAGTCACCAGGTCTTTGTGTGTGTGTGAATGTGTGTGTGTACGTGTGTTAGCTGTGGGATTTCCTCTTATCTTTCCAGTCGGCAGGAAGATGACCTCAAAGCAGAGTTTGGTCCCAGTCGCAGGCCCCTAATGCAAATTACAACTCTGCTGTAAACGGCAGGTCCTGGAAAGCAATGAGAGCTGCACACACACACGCACACACTCCAGCATGCCAGAGTTGAAGTATGTGTGTGTGTATCTGCTTCTGTTTTCCTGTTTATGTTGTGAAGCCTGGGACGGTTTGCGAGGATTTACTCGGGAGGATTTGCAGCTATAAATACTTAAAACCTCCAGGTAAATTCATCGGAATATGTGCAAACACTTTTGGAGATGTGTCAACAACAACAAAAAAAACGCACACACACACACTCTACCCAGCAACACAGATGTGTGTGTGTCTCCAAATGTCAACCAACTTTACAGCTTATCCTGCCAGTCGCACGGTCTTATTTTTCCACTGATTGGTACCAGGCAGCCCGGGCTGGAAAAAAAAAAGTGGGGAAAAAACTTCCAACAATGCAATGTGGTTGTGATTGATTGCAAGACAACCATGAAAAATGGTAAAATAAATTCCTGTGGGGGATCCCGCATTCCTGCTCGCCTTGCACTTCCTGTCCTGTGTCGACGGCCGCCGCTCTTTGTTGAGGTGCCGACGTCACCTCGCGGAGAGATTCTCAGGGAGTAGAAAAGCAGAAAGTGGTCGCAAGTCTGCAGCTTTCCCATCTGAAACACATCAAGACCTTAAAACTATTTATTCCATGCACTTCCTGGCTGTATTTAACGGACTTTCAGGTTTTTTTTTAAGCATTAAGACACAAATTAACCGCCATCTAGACGACCCATGTGGTTCAACATTTGGAAAAGTGATGCCATTCAACGTTACTCAACAATCCTGCATCCTGTCTTGTTCTTGTGTCATTTCTCTGTCATCAGTCAGAGCTAAACACATGGACCGTTTTTATTTTGATCACGGATGTAGATACAGTTCAGATTGTGCATGTGCTCACATCAGGCGGAGTCGCGCTCTGCTGATCGAGGCCCAGGCCTGGAAGGAAGCGTGGCTTGTTTAAACGGTGTCGTCTCTCACCCAGACTGTTTAGATTAGGAACACTCGATCTCCAAGTGTGTGTGTGTGTGTGACGGCACATTCCTGGCTTTTCTCCACCACAGTGTTTGGAGAGGACCTCCCATGGAAGCCTTCATTTACCCAAAAACAAAATTCTCCAGATTCTTTGGCAGACGGGTTGTGTGTGGTCAGCTCTCTCGCTCGTCATGTGATCTTGACTCACCTTGACATGACGCCACCGCCCCCCCCCTCCCCCCCACCCCCTCCTTTGCCCTTCCTGTCCGGAGATGCTTGAACGTGGTGGTGAGAGATGGGCGTCTCCCTCTTACACATGGTTCCAATTTTAGAGGAGGAGGGAGTCATTTCCTCGCTCTGAAGTTCTCCGTTCCTCCGGAGAGGATTTCTTCAACAAGTGATCTTGTCGTAGTCAGCACATTTTTTCTACTGATGCGGCATATTTGTTTTTTTTTTCTCGCCTGGTTGCCATGGATTATGGCTGAGCTGCAATCATGTCATAAGAGACTGTCAGGAATTGTTTTGCAATGCAAACCAATCACTTGGCCCTGTGTGGTTGTTGCTCTTCATTTGAATATAGCTTTGTGTCTCCTGTGCTCAGATAGATTGATTTGGAAAAATGTAAAGGCCCTCCATTTGTGAAAGTAGCGTCTACAGAGCAGGTTTAAATTGGACATCCTCTAAATCAGACTTGTGACACAAATTGTTCAATTTTCTGTTCCAAAGCACGGATGCCAAGCTTTTCCAAATTGAATCTGGATAATTTCTCCGCCGCTGGTTCTTCAGATGTGTCCTGAAGCTCATTGCATGGTCACAAGGGGGACGCGGTTCCAGTGATTCCTGCATCAATTTACACGGATGAACTGAAACTAGGGGTCACACTGGTTGCGTAAACCTGGGTGGGTGCAGGTCCGTGTTCTTGTGTAACGGCTTCAAAGAGCAGCTGAATTGAATCTGAATGTTTTTGTGGTTTCCTTCCTTTTGTTCCAGGATCTCCGTACTACGACAACGTGAGGCCTCTCTCCTACCCAGACTCCGACGCTGTGCTCATCTGTTTCGACATCAGCCGCCCTGAAACACTCGACAGCGTTCTGAAAAAGGTTTGTTACTCAAGAGACAATAATCAAGCCTTTGATATGTACTTAGTGGAGATTTTACCCTCTAAACTCGAAACACTCCACTTTAAAGACTGATCACTTTGATTTTGTCTAATGTGCTGATAAAAGGATATTTGCATTAAACAGGATCAAAAGTTTAAGGCGTTTTTTTCCTCCAGCCTTGGTCAGATCTTGTGATGTGAGGTTGTAAAGCTGTGGTGTGACTGGAAGGTCGCTGGGTTAAATCCTCGGAGCGGCTGAGGAGAAGGAAGTAACACTCTCCGCTGCTTTAAAGCCCCACTGAGGTGTTGGTGAAGCAGCAGTTGCTCACATGGAGCCGCTGGTGGTTCACGTGTGATGACTGTGGCTCCAGCTGACGACCACATGCCAGAGCGTGTACTGAACATGAAGCAGGTCAGGGAGCGTCAGACATCTGACGGGTTGGAGACATGAGGTTGCTAACCAATGTCAAAGCTTTGTTTTCTTCGATGTGTGCTCTTCTTTTGAAAGAAACTTCCTGTTTTCATGATCTTTTTTCAAAGCTGCTTTGATGTAAGTTACAAAACCGATCACATTAGGTTTAAAGTAAAAGCTTAAGACCAGTTAACTATGTGAAAGCTGATAAAGCTCAAGTGCATTGACACGCAGACCTAAGACCTGTGAGAATAGGAGCCGCTCCGGTCCCAATTAGACCTATGGTGTTTTTTAAAAGTGCACTCAGTTCGCCTGATCAGAATCAGGGCACAAGTTGGTGGCCGTTCCCCACGGTTTGCTTATACATCAGTGAGAAAGTCAACACAGGGAGAAGGTCCAGAGGAAGGTCTTGTTTGCCCACAGATCAGGAGGGCAGCAGCGCACGTCTTTGGTGGTCCAGGTCAGACCCTGGTTCATTCATCTGGCAGCTCAAACCTTTGAATATCAGTCAAAGCCGGGTCGGATCAGCAGCTGCACTGCTCTGTCTTCACCCAGTTTGGTCTGCAGAGTCACACCAAGATGGAAAATGACTAAATAATGCAGCTTGTTTAGTCCTCTTTAAAAAAAACTGCCTTAAATTAAATAGGACTCACCTGAACTCAGATCCAGGTCCAGGACCCATCATGACTCCAGACATACTACTTCTATTGCCAGGACAGGATGTTAGTGAAATCTCCTTAGTGTTGAGACTTCCTCTGAGCGCAGGACCAGATCAAGACTTCTAGGTTCAAGGTCCCCAGGCTTATTTATTATTAATGTGTCTGGCATTAATGGAAGTTATGGCCCCATTTGCAGCCACATTGTAGGTCTAAATGTAAACCTCTTGTACATGTCTTTGCTCACCATAAAAGGATCTGCGTTTAGCAGCGAGTAGGAATATGAGCCTGGGTTAGGCTTTTCCTAAACGGTGTCATGACTGAATTAGCTGTGGTACAGTCAAGTGGTTGTTTGGGCAGACGGAGAGTGATGGACACTTTTCTACAAAACAACTTCCTCTTTGGATGTCGATGAACTTGATCCGCTGACCAGCCAGCCCCAGACAGCCAGTCAGCCAGCCAGTCAGCCGGCCGGCCGGCCGACGGCCAGCCAGTCAGCCCTGAGGCACATTAGCCTCAGTTTAAAGCCCCTGGAGAAAAACCATTGATCACAGTGCATTTATTGTTGTCAGGGAGGAAACATGGGGATTATTTGTTGTTCCTTTTCCAGGGTTCAAAGTGTGAGGGGCTCCAGGAAATGGCAGCTTTAACCTTTGTACTTAAAAGGGTGGGTGATGGGGGAGTGGGACTCCTGGGATCTTGTGCCTGCTGGTTCTGGATGTGTATATCTAACACATATTTCAACAGTTCAATCATTTTCTAAACACAAGGCTCTGATTGCTTTATGTTTATTTGCAACCCATTGGGAAAATTGTGACTGTTTTTTCTTAAACGGCACCTTGTTACAGCAGCGCTGACAGATCATTTCCCCGTTCTCTCAGTGAGTTGAGGGGGAAATGTTGCATTCGCTCTGATTGACGCATGATTTTAATAGCTTTTGTTTTTCTCCACAGTGGAAAGGGGAGATCCAGGAGTTTTGTCCCAACACAAAGATGCTGTTGGTTGGATGTAAATCAGACTTGCGCACTGACCTGAGCACACTGGTGGAGCTTTCCAACCACAGACAGACGCCCGTCTCTTATGACCAGGTACAGATTTTTAAACACCACATATTTGAATGCAGTTTTGTGACTAATCTCTGATGAATGACTCATTGTACTCTGCATTAAGCCACGTTTAAATGATCCCTAAGAGCCAAAATCCTTCCGTCATTGTTGACGCGAGCACATGTGATGACCTCTAGCTAACCTGACCCCCCCCTCTAAAAGTCTTTTATTCCAGTATTGACCATATTCGATGCTTTCCCTCCTCAGGGTTCCAGCATGGCCAAGCAGATCTCGGCGCCCTACATCGAGTGCTCGGCCCAGCAGTCGGAGAACAGCGTCAGAGACATTTTCCACGTGGCCACGCTGGCCTGCATCAACAAAAACAACAAGAACGTCAAGCGCAGCAAGGCCGCACGCGCCACCAAGAGGATTTCACACATGCCCGGTCGGCCCGACCTGGCGGCCGTGGCCTCGGACCTGCGGAAGGACAAAGCCAAAAGTTGCTCAGTCATGTGACTGATGAGACTGAGGGCGATCAGACTGAGGAGAATGAGGACAGAGCACAGTGCGAGCAGGAAACTACGGGGCAGCGCTCTTTCCTGCATGCTCAAGACCCCTGATGCGTCTGGACAGGGGTTTTATAAGCTTCAATTCATGTACATGTTACTGGAATATTCTGCACCAATGAAAACTCAATGCGTAGTAGCGTCCCAACCCATGTGGCTCCCCGCCCTATCAGACAAGGAAGCTATCTGTCAGTGGGCTACCTGCTTGGGGAAGTGACCCGTTTCCTCTGGGAGGACGAAGCGGACGTGGTCGAGGCTTTCCGCAACCAACAGGAAATGAGCAGGAGGAGTGAGTGATGTCATTAGGAGACACTCGTTTGTAAAGGAAGTGTTGAAGAACATTGATCTTGTGAATGAATGAGAGCCAAAGTCGACGATGGAGGTTTTGCTGCCTGGATGGGAAAAAGAAAAAGAGGAGCTGCTTGTTGTTTGTGCTCGATGGGCTGATTTAACAACTTCACTGTGGTTAGGAACTGATTGGCTCTCAGCCCTGCTCCTGTAACTGTTAGTCTGTGTGCAGAGGAGATTAGAGGAGTTTCTTAGTCCTGTGCAGAGGAAACCTGACGCTGTATGTCCCCCCGTCTTTGATATGTTGTCGGTATAATGTGAAGTCATTGGTGTGTAACGTCATTGTTGTTTTTTTTAGCTTCATCCTGATGATTTTTCTACCATGAACAGCTGATCCTAAGCAGAAGCATTAATCGTAACCAAGCTGTTTGAGTGTCAAACTACACGCCTGCACCAGTCAGACAGCCACTGTGCGCCCGTTTACACAGAAAGAGCCTCAGAAGACAGATTATCCTAACTGCTCTCCACACTATCAGATTTATGGACTCCTCTAGGGTTTGGCCAACAATACCTTCAGTCCATGTGATAAACAAATACTAATGTCTAGCACCACTGTGAAATTAGAAAACACAAATAACTCACATAACACATTTAAAAACCCCATAATGGGCCTAAGGGCTTTAATTGACCAACACCTAGCAAGTGAAAATTTGGCTAATTGCATTAAATGAGGACGTGCTGACAGTCTGACAGCCGGTTTGAACTGTGACTCACTTTCCCACCGCACTTTAGAGAGGCAGTGTAATTGAAAGCAACAATTAAAGCTTGTTTATTAGGCTCTTGAAAGCATCACAGCTCTCTGCTTTTGCATTTCCCGCAAGTGTTTTCCCTCTTCTGACTGTTGTTGGGTAATAGCTTCACAGAGGCCATGTCACGCCAGTGTTCAAACAGCAAAAAATTCACAGCAGGATGAATTCATTCCGATGGGAAATGGTGTCTTCACTCAATTTGCACCATTGAACATGGTTAGAGTCGTGACGGAGGAAGTTATTGTAGCATATTTATCGACTCCTAGCAACCAAACTAGCGAGTTAACACTTAGCAAATGTGTTGGCTGTTTCCTCAAAATGTTAGGACGGAGTAAACTGTACAAATAGACATAAGCTCAAGGGGTCATTGTATCTGACTAGCGTTAGCCAGGCAGTAGTTTCATTGTGCAGAGATGAATAATGATGCTGTGTTGCTTTCTGGTGTCACTGGGCCTGAGCTCAAACTTGATTTCTAAAAAGAATTCTTCTACATGATCATTTCAGTATTTGAAATGTCATACAACGTAAATGACAAGTGTCAAAAACGTACTGTTATTGAATTTGTGGTTTTCCTCTAATGGCAGTGCTGTTAAGAAGCTGTTAAAATATCAAAAAGTATTGATGCACTTTTTTCTTGTAATTCCAAGCCGCCACCCCCTACCCTCCTCATTTCAGTTGTTGAAATGCCAGCGCTGTCACAGCAGAGGCCTCAACTCTTACCTTCATTTTCTAATCTGTTGTCTCCTCCCCATGTACATGATCATGTTTTCTTGAATGTTGATGTCACCTTCAAAAAACGTCTTTGCCAATGTTGTTGCTACAATATTTATTGAATTATATATTTTCCCTTTAGAATAAATGCAAATGGAATTGAAGAGACCTGAGTTTTCTGTTCATTGAATGAGAAAAAATGATTTTGGGGTGCTGCTATCACAAATATTGACAGGTATGAATGTGGTATTTCCAGTATTTTTTACATTGATGTTATGGAGCGACGACGTGATCAATCTCAGGTCGTCTCTTCATTGCTCACCTCAAAGTTGATTCACATAGAAAGGAGTGGCTTGAATGATCATTTTTCCTCTTTAAGAGATGGTAATCTGAGTGTGTGAGGTGTCCACCACTCCTACATGTTTCAATCACAAACAAAAGGCAGCTTGTGTAAACACAGAAATCCGATGTAGGTCAAAGCAGGTAAAAACATTGCTCTCAACAAAAAAATCTGATATGGATTTAAAGCACCTGTCATATAAACAACTTGATTCCTGGAAAATTGCAATGTTGACGGAAAAAACTACACAGGTGACGCATTTCTGTGTTGAAACTGGACATACAAAAACCCTGAAGGAATTTAAATAGTTTGTATGGAGCCACAGTAGTACTGAATCTAATGAACAGATGATCTGAAATGTATTGAAAATGAAAAGGCCGTTTCACATTCACATATTGCACTGAAATGAAGCTATTAAATCTGTGCTAACTCAGAATTCGAGGTAATATGTATTTGACCTGAGATAACTGGTGGTCATTTGTATGAGGAATACGTCCGGTCATGAGATAAGCGCCTTAAATATAACTGATTAGGGCAGAGGAAACACCTGTGAGCTGGCAGGTGTGGCCTATTTAAAGGCGTGTTTGTTTCCTGGTGTGTAACAAAGCCCTGCTGCTGAAACGTGACGCTGTTTTTCAGACATGCCCGGGGTCAGATTTCTTAGAAACCACATATGCGTCTTATTCCTGCAGCGGTTTTAATAGGGGCTTTGGTGGTTTAACCCAAACTCTTAACTCTTTCCTGACAGCTTTTTAAAGTTGGTTTATTGTTTTCAATGACCCATTGATATAGAAAAGAAATGTGAGGGTGTTGTGGGGAAAATATGGGCGGGTATTGGCAACAATACTGTAAATCCTCTGCTGAGCTCTGTCCCTCATGTGCAGATTAGTGATTGAGCCTGATGTGATTGTTGATGATATGATACAAAGCCAGAAAACAACAGTCGACTGAACTCTGTTTGCAGGAAATTGAATTTCTAAGGTTAAATCTGCTTTAAACGAGAGTTAGTCTCTTCATTTTAGAATATATCCAACATGCCTCCTTTAGATCTAATGTTGCTAACGCGACTTTAAAAAAAAAGAAGCCCTGATGAAGAATGGGGTCAAACTAGCGGCACTGAAAGGAAAAAGTGTTTAAAAGGCGGAAAGAAAAGGAATTACTGCGACTACCATTCTAAATGGGATAAACTACTTGGGCATTTACTCAACAGTGTTAACTCGCAGCTCTTCAGTGTGACAGCAGCCTCCTTTCAGAAAAACAAGCTGGACTTGAGTCCTTGACATCTCAGTGAAAAGCAGATTTTGTAGCCGCTGAATGGAACAAAAAGCTCTCTGTGAGTCAGGCCACACTGTCTCC
Organism: Decapterus maruadsi; assembly: GCA_030347415.2. Taxonomy (NCBI): domain Eukaryota; kingdom Metazoa; phylum Chordata; class Actinopteri; order Carangiformes; family Carangidae; genus Decapterus; species Decapterus maruadsi. The sequence goes on from CM064886.1 coordinate 44,411,595, forward strand.
TCAGCCTGAAAAGCTACAGTATCACTGGAAGCAGACAGCGTTGTACAGTACAGGCCACGGTAAATTCCCCCGGGTGTTGCTGAGCATGCAAACTGCTTTTTCTCACACAGCGAGCCTATATATCACGCGGTGACTTCATCACATACGTACGGCCTGAGATGTATTAGGTTGTCATGAGCAGGAAAACAGGGCTGCCAGGTGAAAAATAAATGTCAGAGATGAAAGACACAGAACTGTGGCTTTTATGACTGCATGGGGGGAAAAGAACAGTCATTTATATAAAATTAAAGTGTAATTGTAACAACTTATATCCAAAAATCAATTTGACCTCAACTTTAACATGGATATCTTGATAGCTTCATAAAGCTACAAGAGTGGTGTCATGTCAGCTCACCTTCCTTCATTCCTTGGGTATGTGTTGTGTTGTTTTATAGTGCATTCATGCTGTTTAAGTGACATGATAAGTGCAGTTTAACAACATTATAGCAGCAGCTGTTATGATCTGGTTTCTCTGTCAGTCCTTCAGTATCAAACAGAGGCAAATTTCTATCCAGAGTTGCTTTTGTTTCTATATTATTCACCAGGCGCATAAGGGAGTAGTCTGCTCTACATGGCGTAGATCATCCAATACTTTCTCCACCCAGACTGTGTAGCCTCATAAAACAGTATGTAATGTGTCTCCAGGACATGTTGAGGCTTTTGAGGGAAGAGTCCAACTTTTCTTCTTTTTTTTTTCCCGGGTGGAAAAACCTACTTTCTTGCCATTGCTGCACCCGTACTTGTCTGACAATAACATACATGACACCAACTTGAATGGTGATTTTTCAAGCAAGTTCTCAGAGGCGTGCTCAAATGCATTGTGGGAAACGAGGGGGAATAACTTCACCGGGGTGGAATGAAGCAGGGGAAGAGAGAAGGGGAAACCGCAAACCGAATTACGACACTTAATCTCCAAACAATTTCTACAACACTGACCATGTAGAAAAGAAATAGGGCATTAAGGAATATTGTCCTGCAAATGCAAAGTAGCAGCAATACACAGAGCAGCTCACTAAGGTTTCAGCGCGTGCAGCTGTTCCTTCATGTATGTTTACACTTTGAAGCACTGAGTCACTGTAATTGCAGTGGTGGATCAACACAGACCCTCACAGGGAGCACAACACCACCATTTAAGCCTACTTCTACAGCTGGGTTCCGATTGTAATGGTATTCAGCCTGACCCAGTTACTGTAATAAGTCAAGAATCCCACTTAAAGCAGAGCGCCTGAGAACAACGACAGCCTTGCACAGTACAAATGGGTGGACCGAACTGGCAGAAAATCACTCTTTAGTGAGCCTGCAGCCCGCCCTGTGCTGTCCTGTGCTGTCAGGGTCCCACAGCGCCTCATTTTACCCAGACATGTTGTATAAGTACTGTACAGGAGGTGAAGTGAGCTAATCCATTGATTGCAGATGTGCTGCGAGTGATTTCCATCGTCCTCCCAAGGCCGTGCTCTTATGATTTGCAGCTGGTCAAAAGAGTGTGTACGTGTGTGTGTGTGCTATGGCTCTTAGGGATGGCGATGTCAGCTGATCCGCAGCGTTGGTCCAGAAATAAAAATATAGTTATTTGACAGTTTGCCACAAAATGGAGGTGATCCTACTGAATTCGGCGACGCCCAGTGTGTGTGAATGGTCATGATTGTTTTGAGGTGTGTTCGTGTGGATGGAGATTGTTTCTGATACAGAGCTAAAAGATATTTGTTTTAATATATTTATTTATTTTTATATTCCATTTTTACATTTCCAGCCAATTGGAGGACGTAGTCTTGGTGGCTTCACAGAGCCAGTGGCTTTGCTGTGCAGACTCATGGTGTTGTTTAACATAAATCCTTCCATTGCAAACCCACTGACAAATAGACCGACGCCACCATGACTCACGCGCACAGGCAGTGTTGGCATTTATGTGAGAGAAATGTGACAAGCAGCCACTCCTATCTGCTGCGAGTGAAAAGGTTGAGCTCCATTGTGGCCTTTGGCAGCTCCGTCCCAAAAGACAGAAATTGTTTGAGGGAAAGAGATTAGCGAATCCCGTCATCATTTTCTTTTGTTTGCACCTGTCATTAATCCAACAGGTGACAAACTGTCTGTTTTTAGATGGAGCTGAGAGACTCCTACCAGATGTCTCATTGGACATTTTTCTTAATTTCACAGATATAAGTGAATCACAGCATGACAAAACAAAAAAAACAAAAAAAACAAAAACAGTTTGACTCCTTATTTGACTATGATTCATATGCCAAGGCCGAAAACTGTAAACTATCCAAATACCATTTTAAACCACAACTCAGAATTCCCCCAGTGGACAGTTTTGACAAATAGTTTCAATATTAAAACCTTTTTCCTGCTCTCCACCGCAAAACAAAACACATTTCTTAATCTCTCTGCACCAACAGGCACACAAAGAGAGAGAGAGAGAGGACGCTATTCATCATCATCTTTGTAGGAGTGAATAGCTCTTCTTTCATCTTGATTAAGGCGTACTATTGCTAGGATGAACTGCTACGGCAAAAGCAACAACTCGATTGAGCAGTAACGATAATCTATCAGCCACATATTGCTTCTTATCGCCTGTCTGGTATTGAACGGGGTGAAGTGTGGTGTGAGTGAGTTGTTATGTTTCAAGCAGCAGCTCATTAAAGCAGAAATGATCACCCGCTTGCCCACAGAACAGAAGATCTTCACACACATCTTTTAAAGTTTTTTGTATGTAAATCTGCAGGCTTCCTGAAGATACTGGTGTGTGTGAGACAAGGCGCTAACCTCAACCCCCCACAGTTTCCCTTATTTTCCTGCAGGACCAGCTGGAACGGACACAGACCGGGAGCGTGGAGATCAATAGGTCTAAACTGGTGGAGCATTGTTCCCCCCCAATCCTCCTGCCTCAGACAATCAGTCATGCACAGCTGTAAAATAGAGACAGACTGAAAGCGAAACAATGGGCGTTTTTCTTTTTTTGTGTGTAGAAAAAGCTTTTGCTGGACTCGGGCTGAAGGTCTTGAGAAAAGAGGATGAAGAGAAGAACATGTTCCCTGTGCCGCTGAGGCGTTCAGACGGCTTGGGTTTAATGACAAGCCCTGGGTTCATAATGAATGAACTAGTGCAACATGGGGGAAAAATGCGACTTAATCTAAAATGCTGACACAAGTTGGCAAAGTAACAGTGTGGAAGCCGAGCATGCACGAGTGGTTTTAATCAGATAATGCTGGCTAAGTTTTATGAGGTAAAATTGAAAATATGTCACTCAAAGATGCCAGCCCACTGAGGCCCAGATATAAAATATATATATATTATTATTAATTTTTTTTTAGTAAATTGTATTATTCATTATAGTATCTTCCTTTAAAGGTGTACAGAAATGGCCGTTTGTTCCGCCGAGTTGTGCCGAGCTGCAACACGACTTTACCCGAGTAAATTTAACGGATTTGATTGGTCGTTATCGAGCGGGCGGGATATTCAAAGCTTGGGGCGAGTCCGAGCTCCGTGTGTGTGTGCTGTTTAGACGTTTGAATGACGGATGACAGATCCAATATCAGTGGCTTTTGAATCGTGAGCAGGCTGACGTACAATCCGTGCGCCTGCATTGTCCAATGTGAGAAAAAAAATACAACACTTTCATCCCGGATTTACTCAAAAATAGAATTTTGCACAAAGTTTGGCCTACATCATCTGTTAGATGAGTTTTTACACTAATTTTATGACCCAGAGTGGGCTCAAATTCAGTTTTCTTTTCTGTACACCTTTAAAAGTACGAACTTGAGATTAATGTAATAAAAAGTGTGTTTTTCATTGCTGACAGCCAGTCAAACAAGCACAGGTCATAGGTCAACCTACGTTACCAGGCAACTTGAATGTGGAACCGGAAAAAGCAGAGAAGCTAACAATTTCAGTTGTAGCATTAGCCTGTTTACATATTTGCTAGGAGATTTGCTAAAGGACGTTCGTAAAATGGATTAATTCGCCAGACTTCGCTTCCATGACGGATGTTTCACAGAAACTTTGATGGAGCTAGAGCCCGGAGGAGCCACCTAGCAGCTAACAGCTAGCAGCTAACAGCTAACAGCAACGGTTACTCAGGCAACGGGAGCCTGCAGCTTCATGACACATGTGGACAAGAGAGCTACGTTCAAAGTAGGTTCAAGTTGTGTGTGTGTGTATGTTCTGTGTTGGTTCCGTCTATCATTGCGTTGACTGGTGTTGTTGAGATGCTGCTTTACTTGTGCTTTCTGTTTCAAACTAACTTCACTGTGGTGTGTGTCAAACTGTGTGGTTGGGTTGGCTGCAGCTTCCTGTGGACCTGCTGCCTGTCTGCTTCACGTGTTTCTGCAGATCAGTGGGCTGAATGTGCCGTTACAAACTCTCTTGTTTATTCACTGACTCATTTTCTATCGTCAGTTATTTACAAAACCTTGTAAGTGCGCCTGGTACTGTAGGTGCCAATCTTCAAAATCAGCAAATGCATAGTGAACGCTATAATCATAATTTACCTAATGCATCTTGAGATATTGAATCTGTATGTTACCCCATGGTGTTATGAGCGCATAAGTGTGCACAATATGGATCATTTGCTCATATGGAGGACACATGCATTGGATCTTGTCTATAGTGACAACATAGAGATGTCATGCAGGTGCATCTAGTACATTTTCAATCTGCAAAAACTAAGCAGAAAACCATAACCCAGAAGTTGATATTGAATTTGCATTAAACTTAGATGTGAAAGAGTGAGTAAGTTACTCAGTGATTGTTGAGTCTATGCAGTGTCCTGGTTTGAGATGGGGAGTGAAACAAAGTTTAAAATTCAAAGGGAATGTGTAATAAATAAATCAAAGATACAAGGACGTATACATAATGAATAGGAAAACGGCTATGGACTTGTGTGTGTCGTCTCATACTCATAGGTGCATTCTTACATTTCCTCATTATCAGGTTATATTTGTGTGCCTTCAGTCTTTCATTCGCATTGTACTGATCCCTGATATGTAACATCAACACCTTATAGCGGAGCTGCACACTCCTCCAGAAAAGTAAAGACGAAAAACTAAACCAGACAAGTCAAACAAGCAAAATCTGTTTTGATTTGGCAGAAAAGTTTGTTCATACACCTAATAACCTAATTTCTCAACAAGATGCTGAGTTTCAGAACACATAGTGTCTCAGAGGCTTCAGATGAAGAGCCACTTTTCACTTTGGCATCCACGTAATCCACCCGTCAGCTTTTAGTTCAATCAAATGGAAAGTGATTTTCACATTGGCTCACTGCTGCCCTCCATGGGGGATTTGTTGGGAGGAGGATTGTGGGAAAAACAGGAAAATCTTTTCATGCTTCTTGGGGGGAATTTTTCTGTGGTCAATTGAAGAGCGGTTCCAAATAACAACAAAAGTTCCTGACTCATGTTTTTATTGGGGGCAGGTTTTGCCAGTAAGACGACTAGAGCCAGATTTTCAGGAGAATCTGGCACAAATTGACTTTTCCACACAACAGATTTTGTGATTTTCTGATGAACTAGATTCCCCTCATTATTTCCCAACATCCCCTCCTCTCGGGGTCTGGTTTACCATATGTCTGATCCTCACCGTGGGCTACATCGAGACCACTGACCTCCTGCATCTCTCCTCTCTATGCCATCTGCTCCCCGGCTTGGCCTTTTTGGTCAGAGGCCAAGTGTTCACTGACTCGACACATGTCTTAGCATGAGTCCTCATTTGCCTGAATGTATCTACTCGGTAATTGCACTTATGTCAAAGTCACATCATGTGAACGGGAGCTAATGATCTGAAACAGAAATGATTTTGTCTCTGACTGTTTTCTTTGGTCAAAGAATAAAAAAAATCTGCATAAGTTCAAAAGGCTTTAGCTTTAGCTGAAAAATTCTTGCACTTATGAATCTGAAGAGATGTAAGAGGAGAATGACTGGAGGGATAAAAGAAGAAAGAACTACTGGTGAGTTCAGTCGGAGGCTGAGCTGAGTGTTAAAACCACACACAGACTGTCAGTGTGTCAGTTGCTTGCTACTTTAATTGTACAGTTGGTTCACTAACCAAGGCAAATCAACACACAGTCTGCACACTGAGCCTGGTGCTAGTTCAATAAAATATCAAGAAGTGAAACATGTATTTGCTTTCTAAATGCTTGAACACACTCATTCATTTATCATTTCATCGTTATCATGCCCTGATCTCACCTTTAACCCTAATTCATTTTCAACAAAAACAGTCTTTCACAAACTTATATTTTAGGTCTTTCTTTTCTTTGTTGTAGTTTTCACATCTCCTCTCTCAGCTTCTCTCTGTAACTCTAGTAACAACAGGTCAGTGTCAGCTAATCAGAGGAGGCACTGATTCTAGCAGATATCAAGTAAAACAAAGCAAATCCTTCATGACTGGATGCTGGGCAAATGCAGGTCATTGTGTTGAAAATTACAAAGTTTCAGCAAGCTCTCTCTAAAAAAAATAAAAAAAATTGATTACCGGTAAGTATAAATTTCAGAGTTGCAAGTACCAGAACTGGAGCCGGTCAGCTTAAGGTGCTTGGACTGTGTATATTCACCTTTTCCATTACTAATGAAAACAACATTTGACATTTTCCAGAGCAAATTTTCCACTGATCTATAACTGTGGGTTGATATTGAGTGCATTGCAGTCGTTTCCCCTTTTTTTTTGGTGCAGGACCTCTTGGCGAGTTATGACTCAGCTCCTCGTTTGTCTCCATCTGAGCAACAGCCTCTCCTCCAAGCTTTAACCTTGTTAACCTCAGCCATTAGCACTTCCTGTCCAGCAGTCCCAGACTTGGCATTGGCGCACACAGACATTGACATAATGCATTTCCTTTCCTCAACTGAATACGCAACCCCAAACTCCACCTTAAAGGGATAGTAGCATTTTTTTTTTAAAGTGGGGTTGTATGATCTACAAATAGCCCCTAAGTACTTTAATTGCAGTAGAAGACTTTCTGCACTCCTCCCGTTAGCAACGCCAGCCCATAGCCCTGCCCAGAGATTTATAACATACATTGTTGTGAATGGACCCAAAGAAACGGCCTGTTTTCACGGCCTAAAAGAGGTTTTACGTGGAAAAAAATACACACTTCCATTGTTGGCTATAATATAATTTTTTCCAGTCCTTCAAAGCGCAGGAAAAACACAGTTTTTATTTGGCACTAACCAACTGTTGATCAGGTAAAACCTGTTTTAGGCCACGGAAATAGGCCGTTTCTTTGGGTCCATTCACAACAATGTATGTTGTAAATCTCTGGGCAGGGCTATGGGCTGGCGTTGCTAACGGGAGGAGTGCAGAGAGTCTTCTACTGCAAAGTACTTAGGGGCTATTTGTAGATCATACAACCCCACTTTAAAAAAATGCTACTATCCCTTTAACCCTTTACACAACCTCACTGTAATGCTAATGTGTTTACTTTACCAATAAGAAAAAAAACACACCCAGCACTCCCACCTGCCCTGATTAGCATGAATACGCTCCGGATGGGTCCCTGGCATGGCAACCACTCATCAACGCCCTTACTGTAACACACACACACACCTCCCAGCCCCCTCACCCCCTGCTGCGCCTCTGATGCTACCAAAGACGCTTATCAGTTGTCAGCCACTCGTGGTGTTGTCGTTGAAACCCTGCGGTGTGTTTGTCTCGCTGCGCTGTGTCTCAATTTGCCTAAAAAAAAAAAAAAATCTCATCTCTCATCTCTCCCCGTGGATATTGTGCTTTTTTGTGTTTGTTTGTTTTCTGGGATCAGTTTTTGCTGCCAGAGGATGAAGGCTTTGCCGATAAAGTCACCGTACTGTAAGCTCGCTGTGGAAGCATGTCAAACTAAACATTGTGTCATGGCGCCGTATTTGTGCACACTCACGCTCAGGTTAATGAACGCCTCCTCAATCAAACCTGTGTTATCCATTTGCTGCCTCTCCTGTCTCAGGCTATTAAATCACAATTATATCCCTGCTGTGGCTGTTTGTTAATGGACTGTAATGTATTCAGGGGCATTATCTCAGCAGCGAGCCTCTCAAATAGTTTTTGTATGAAGGGGGGAGAGGAAAGGCTCTTCCAGGGAGTCTATCTGCAAGGAGAGTGACATTAATCGAGACTGTGTGAGTCTGTGTTTCATGTGTGCGTCTTAGTGAACACACTCATCTCTAAATACACTGTGTAAAAATCCATTTCAATGGTTGATTACAGATAAAAATGCAAATTCAAGTAGTATCATCTCCACATGCCCCTAAACCATGGGTGACTGGTGTCCCAGTAGGGAGGGATGAGGAGGAGGAGGAGGAGGAGGAGGAGGAGGAGGAGGAGGAGGAGGAGGAGGAAGAGGAGGAGGAGGACTCCTCTGGGATCCTTCATGTGCTGATGGAGCAGCGGGTGGAGATGCTGCACCATTAGCATAACTGTTTACAAAAGCTGATCAACCTCCTGCCAAGGTCAGATGTGGACCAATCAGGTGTCAAACTCAAAAATAATTAGTTGCATCTCCATGGCAACTGGACTCAAAACTACAACAAGTAACTCAGCCGAAATGAACATCATCAACAGGGCAAATATAAACGCAACTCCTACATCATTTGGTGTAGCTCATAGATGCTAAATTCTGGTACTCAGGTTTATTAAAGGGATAGTTCAACATTTTGGCAAACTGGCCCATTGCCATAATCCCTAGAGTACTGGTAGGTTCGTAACCTTTAATTGTGAGTGCAATCTATTTTTAGAATGGCGGAGCAGAGCCGCAAGCTGCTCAGCGCTCCCTTTAAAACAAATATCTGCAATAGAAAAAAAGTGTCTGAACCTTGACCTCCACGGTCTTCCAACTGACACACACTGGATGTACCTGAACGCATCTTGTAGCTTCCCTCCAGACCTCACTGAGCTACTCCACCTACCTGAAAAACTAATCTCAGTCCTTTATCCCCTCTGCTGCCCACCATCGCAGCTCCTCAAAGGTTGCCCGTAAAATAAGCTTTCATGCTACCAGAGTTATTTATTATTGTGTGCAAAAGCGATTTCACATTTATTTAGGCTTGTGGCATTTGAATGTGTTTCTGACGCAGTGTGGTGCATGCAAATTGAAAACTTTAAACCTGCTTAGCAGTGGATTTGAGAGGTGTTGTTCTTTCTTCGCCCTGAATGTAGCTAACATGTGGAAGCTGTAGAGGACACTTCACTGTTTCTGTGTTTCCTTTGTGCAGGAAGCAGAGCAGGCTTTTCTTTGTAGCTGCCGTGGTTTTCTCACCGTAGAAGAGTTGAGAGGCCATTGCAGTGTTTTAACCTGCATCGTTGTGAAGAGTCAAAGTGTGCACTCAGTAGCGCCGTCTTTCCTCCTCCACTCTAAGCTAGCTGAGATAATATCTCCCCAGCATGGTGGAAAAAAATGAAACTGTCAAGGTTAGACACACACACACATACACACACTTGCCCACACAGAAACCTTTGGAATCAAACTGTGTGTGGAGATTAGAGGTGAGTCCATAGGGTTGTGCAGACTTGGCTTATCAGCTGCCTGCAGCCCACTGACTCTTCACCTATCAGTCATCTCTGAGCAAAGCCACAGATTGAGGATGGATCACAGATGGAAGACGCCACGGCAACTCTATTATTAGGAACCTTATTAGAAACTTCCATGCTAACTGGGAGCAGCCGGCAGCTCGCTGAGCCGAGAGAAGGAGAGACACAGAGAGAGGGGGAGAGAGTGCATCTTTGCTTTTCTTCACTAGACCATTAAAGTCTGTTTGGAATGAATGTGCTCATTCGAATCAAGGCAAAATAACAAAACTGCAGCGCTCCTTTGTGTGCCAGAGGAGATACTTCTGGTGACGGCGTCGGTGCAGAAAAGAAAGTGGGGGAGCCATTAAAAAAGAAAATCAAGGCCCTTCTTTATCACTGGGACACAAAGGAGTGAAGCAGTTTCTGTTTTTTTTATTCATCCGAGGGGAAAGTGAATGTGTGAGGAAGACAACGGCATGAGGTGCTGAAAGAGCTGTGCTGCTTTGTAATCATGATGGACGATGTGGGCTGAGCATGTAATGTGATTGTCTTGTTAGTTTGTGGTTGTGTTGAGCAGGGGAACAGACGGAGAGGCAGCGTCTGAAACAGGTTAGAAATGAATAACACTGATGAAGAGATAGCGCCGCTGCGACAAATTGGGATTAGTGTGTCAGTACAGTATGCTTTATTTAAAATGCACTTATTCTCTGCATGATGAGAGTCACAAAGCTTCTCAGTGCTGTGTGATGGTGAGTAACTCCTAACACAGGAATCCTGTCCAGCTGCCCAGTTTTCTCCCCGAGGTGCTCCGCAGCCAAAAGCAATTAAACCTCAGCGAGGCTATAGATGACTCAAAGTCCCTGTGAGGTGGGGGCCCGAAAAACTGAAACTCAATTAAAAAAAAGGGGGGGGGGAGGGTCGTCCCTTTGCTGTCATTCTGCATATTTCAATGTTAACTCTCGGGGTTTCCCCGCCATCTGGAAAATTAAGAAACACCCCACCTAAATTCCCAGAGGTGTTTTAGAACATCCTGCATCGTCTCATCAGGTGTCTCGAAAACACCTGAAAGGTCACGTGTAGGTCGTTCTCCAGCTCCACACATGTATGTTTGCTCTCAAAGTGATGGATATGGACGCTGAAGGGAAGTCTGAGAAGAGAGAGACGGTCCAAGCTCTCCGCCCTTACAAAGCTGGACCAACATACAGTAACCTTTTGCCTAGTTTGCTTAGTGTGCTTTGGTATTGTACTGGTTAATGTGCACACACGATGTGCAGCTTCCTGAAGTCACACTGTGATTTCTGGCGACCAAACTCATTACATTTCAGGCACTTATCTCTCACTTCCATTTGCAGCTGGCAGTTTGTAAAATTGCCTCACGTTGTGTTAATATCAGATGTTCAAAGAGGTGCCTCCAAAAGATCCCTTAATAGTCCCATTAAATGAAGAATGTCTCGTCTGTGTTGTTTCCAAGTGTCCTTGGGTAAATGCTTGCACTGTAATGGCTGTGATTCGTTAAGCGTGTGCAAGTGCTGTTTGCTTTTGTAACAAAATTCCAAATTTTTTTCAAAAAGGGGTCGAAGCAAACCACCATACCAGTATAAACATTACAGCTGCATAATAATGATAGACTGAAAATCACACGACATGTCTTTTGATAATGAATGAAATGTAAAGACAAAGACTGCACAATCTGTTACTACGTTTAAGTGAAATCCCAAATAAGAGTTACTGTATTATACTGTGTTTAATGCAGGCAGACACACTTGGCATGCTACACATGTTGCTCAGGCTCTGCAGCCTATGCACCTTGATTTTATTAGAAATACTCCATTATTAAAAAGGCTAACAAGCTTCACAATACAAGAACCATGTTTCTTGATTAGCATATCTTAACTGTGACACTGCTATGTAAATAAATGCAAAATAGCCCAAAAATAATGGTAAATGTTAGAATGGGAAGCAATGATCACACTGAAAGTTGCTCTGATGCCAAATGAACAGGAACGCCCTGCATCAGGTATGTTCAGGCAGAGAGTTAATCACAGCTATTGTTTACTCTAAAGATTGATTCAGCGGGTTGTGTTTGCCTGCTTCGAGCAGGAGATTGAACCAGTCAAGGTCTCTTGTTGTCGTCACCGATTTTCTTTGTCAGACTGCGGGATTAAAAGAGTGAGGCCATGTCTGATTGAGGAGATGAACTTGTTTTATATCCGTCTTTGTGACTGAGCATTAGATAAGCTTTTAATTATGTCACGGTTTTTATTTTGAAGGCCAGAGCTTATCAGTTTGATCAGTTTCTATTCTATCTATCAGCTACTGCCAGTAATACTGTGTGTTCAAAAAGTCCACCGAGGAATCACACACTAACACGCACCGAAAAGCAGTACCTCAGCAATATTAATAATGGATCAAAGGAGACTATGTAACCAAGCAGTCATCCATGCTGGCTTTGCATTGATCTATGTTATATGGGGGAGCACTGATACATGACCTTGTGGAGTGGAGAAAAACATCATCTCATATTCAGCATTGATCCAGTCCATCCTGAATGTGGTGGGTGACAGGAAACAGAGAAGCTGCGCTGAACCACGATTGGTTTGGAAGTGGTCCCTGCAGATGAGTTAATGGTTAAAGATAAAACATTGTGGTCAGCTGAATAGGTTAATTAGGAAATTACAAAATACTGCTGCTGATACAAAAAAACAACAACAAAAAAAGCAGTGCAGAAGAACCAGGAGCTCCAGTTAATGTTCTCATGGACTCTCTGTGACCGTGATTGATGGATGGTGTCAGCCCGGCTGTCTGGAGTATTTCTAAAACATCTCAGGTATAACCACTCTGGAGCATCAGAACGAATAAGACGTCCAACCTGGATGTGATCTGGATGTATAGTCTGTGTTGCACCTACTGTATCACTGTAGTTTTTCTTACATTTCAGAGAAGAACTTGTTTTGGTGAAACGTTTGCCTGTGCGGAGGCGTTCCCTGTCATTTCAACAACTTATTCCCAGCAGATTAAAGGGATAGTAGCATGGGGTTGTATGATCTACAAATAGCCCCTAAGTACTGTAATTGCAGTAGAAGACTCTCTACACTCCTCCCGTTAGCAACGCCAGAAACCCAAAGAAACGGCCTATTTTCGTGGCCTCAAATAGGTTTTACCTGAAAAAAAAAAACACAGTTCCATTGTTCTCTAATATAATTTTTTCCAGCCCCGCAAAGTGCAGGAAAAACACAGTTTTTATTTGGAGCTAACCAACTGCTGATCGGCAGGCGCTAACTCTGGGCAGAGGGACACGGCTGTTTCTTTGGGTCCATTCACAACAATGTATGTTGTAAATCTCTAAATCTATGGGCTGGCGTTGCTAACGGGAGGAGTGCAGAGAGTCTTCTACTGCAATTTAAATACTTAGGGGCTATTTGTAGATCATACAACCCCACTTTTAAAAAAATGCTACTATCCCTTTAAACGCTACAGAAAACAGCATGTGGCAAATTCTTATCAAAACAAGTGTAGGTTGCTTCCTCAGAAATCTGCAAGTATATATCTTTATTACTCAGAACTGCCGTCATACAGTATTGTAGCTGCAAGAAAGTCGTCTTAATGTGCATGTGTGAGTGAATAAATAGGTGTGGAGCTGGTGATTGGTTGGAAAGCATTGATGGCCCCGCCTGTTTGTTTGTTTGTAGAGTAGTGGCCTGTCATTTTCCTATGACCAGATGTTGTACTTCAGAGGGATTTGTTACTTTATGTCTTTGTCTATTAACAAAAATTGATTATTTTATTCAAAGTTTGTGTTTCAGGGTGTTGTATAGCTCACTGGTCATTTCATCCCGTTCCTTGCAGCGTTACAGTAGATGAGAGAAATTTTCACACAGTTTGTCTTGAACTCATGACAGCTCTTGGATTATGTTTTGTTTGTGCAACATTATTTAAAGTTTTAAACAACCTGGCTTTGTATAAAACTACTTAGTGTTGTGTTAAAGGAATATGATATTAAAAAAACCCCAAGGAGAAACTGTCACACACACACAAATCAATACAGCTTCCTCCTTGTATCAGATGACAGCAGTCCGACCACATCCTACAGGAACCATCACCGAGGAGCTTTTTCACTGCGATGGCAGGTGTTTATGCGTCCGTGTGGACAAACTTGTCACCGTGACGACATCACAACCGGGCTAGATGCAGTCACGAAACTTTACAGATCAAAACGAAGGCCTGGTTTGGGTGCGGCGGTCTGACCCCCGTGATCCGAGTGCTAATGGGATGGAGGGACAGATGGTCTCCCGTGTTCCAGCCCGTTTGGCATCAGGTTCTGCTACATGTGATAATATTTCCTCCTTCACGCTGAAGGTCTAATGTAAACGTGTTATCCCCGAGCACACGGATGATTTTGGCATCCGCCTGTCTCGTCATTACCCAGCGGGCCAGCGGGACGCTCTCCTACAAATTGGATGTATAACTTTAAGACCCTTGTTGCAGACGGACGAATGTGTTTCTGTCCACTTTGACCTTGTGAGTAATGGGACTTTGCAGCAGCATGCGCATGTGTGTGTGCGAGTGGGTGAAGAAAGGTCGCTCCGTGTAAACCGAGCTCATCTCATCTCAGATCCTTAACGGCTGGAGGTTTCACAGGAAGTGGAGCCCCCCCACCGCGGTCCGTCCCTTCCTCCTCCTCCTCCTCCTCCTGCACTGTCTCCTCGTCTCTCCATCTCTTTCCCTCTCCTCGGCTTTCCTTCCTCTCAGCTGGGACCGAGGCTGACGGAGTTCAAAGAGGAAGCCGAGGAAGAGGCAGAAACAGAAGGAGAGATATGAGTTGGAGAGGCAGGGCCGGTCTCTGTAAACATCCTGGCAGCCCACTTCCATTCCATGACATCTGCTTCACAATCTGGAGCTTCCTGATAGGAACGGATCAAATTAAAACACCTTATGAGTCGATGGCGTTCCTGTGCATATCGTCTGACCTTTATCTCTCATCAATGAGCTAGATTTTTTGCATGACCTGGTTCCTGCTCAGACTGAGTTGCCCTGAGAGCCCAGAACTGAAATACCTGCCCTAGTTCTGATACATGTCAGTCAGGTGAAGGAGTTCGTTAGCACCTACTGCAGGACTGTTGCCATGTCATCTTATAGCCATGGTTACATGTGCATTTTTCTACAATCTGATAACAATCAAAAATTACAACTTCACTGTTTACATAGACACACAATATAGTGATCTGATTATCTCTCGTCCTTCCACCCCCAAAAACCAGGAGCCAGCGGGTGAAGGTCAGAAGCAGAGACTACTTTGATCAGATTAACCGTTCACATCGATCTTGATCCGAAAAATTAAACCACCCATCTTGATTGGAAAGAAATTTCTTCCTGAATGAGATCCTTTCGGATAAAAATGTTTCAATCAACGTGTCCTATTTTAAACATGGCTAATGTCTAATTAATTTTGAATTTCCCTGTAAGGGATTAATAAAGTATATCTCTACTCTCTCTCTACTCTACTCTAATGTGTTTTATTAATTTAGCACAGTTAGACAACTTTCCTGCAAAATCAGAACAAATGCAATGTTTGTTTATGCGAAAATTGCTCCAGATGAGTTAAAATTTAATTTAATAAAACTGAAATAACGTATGAAAAAAGAAACATGAATCTTTAGTGGCGTCTGACTGCCTGAACAAACGTAAAAGATAAGAGAAAAGGTTGCTCATATACGCAAACATGCAGATCAAAGGGTATTGATCACGGACAGGATCAAACCAAAAGCTGAAGGAATACACACAAAACTTAATTGAAGACAAACAGGGTAGCTGCAGTGTGTTCTGTTCAGCCTTTCATCTTTCTTCTATTATCTGTTTATTTTGACCTTTAAAGGTGCCTTTTGATGAAACACTATAAAATATAGATTTGAAATTGATTAGCGTTCTGGTGAAAATGACATCGCTCATTGAAATTCTGGGCAGGTTAAATTCAAATTATAACATTTATCATTCCTAATTGAGCAACAAAATGCTATTTTGTTGTGACATCACAAAGTCACAGAAGTCCCGCTGGCTCGTTTAAAGGCTCAGTTTCTAAAAAACAGGCCATGTGCACATATTTTGAATTACTTCAAGGCAGTACATATGTCGATGCTCTCCACACTTCCTGCGCCAAACTAACACCTCCAGTGTCAGTTTTTAGTCTCAGTTTTCATCACTTAGTAACACAATATGCCACCAAAAAGCTATTTCTTATTGAGGAGACTGTCACTTCATTGTAGGGAATTCACAGGCAGAATAAAACCAAGAATTAATACCAAGAATGAATAATGAATAATGAAAGTTTAGAGAAAAAGTCCTCCATATTCTCCATCTGAACACAGGAAACATCAGAAGCTTTTGAAACTTTCCAGACAAAGTTTAAAGCGGCTGAAACACATATGAGATGTGCTTTGGTTTTCAAGGGCACACTGGAAACTGTCACACAGAAACTTTATACAATTGAAGAAAGACTGATGTGATGTGTGCTGAAGTAAAGAGAGAGAGAGAAAAAAAGATTTGACATGCTGTCACTCCTCCATCCCTCCACCTGTGTTTTCCCTTCATGCTTTGTTGTCCTCATGTTCTCGGCTTTAACGCCACGTGGGAGCGAGGAGGTAAATATCAAGAGACGGTCGGCAGCATCTCTCCATAGATTAGTCTTTGTAATAGTGTCTCAGCAAAAAAATGACTAATTAAAAAACGCTGCAGGTGCGCTGCCCTCGTCTCTGATGAAAACACAATTAGTCTTCAGTTGCAGAGAACCAACTTAAAAAACGCATTTAATTGCTTTCAGGGATCCCTCGGCAACCGCTGTGGAAGATCAATTAACAACAAACTCCTAGCGCCGCTGCTGCAGAATGGCATTTGGAAATGATAATAATATCCCATAATACTGCCGCAGACAGATGTGGGATTCAGCCTTTTGTCAGCGCTGAAGGATTTGGAGATTTTTGCGGGTTCAGTGTGAGGCGAAGTGGAGCGTTTCATTGAAAACTTTCAGGGATGTTTTGTGGTAATACGACAGCCACCGTATTACGTAACATGTAAATTCACCCCCAACACTTCCTGCTGCTTTTTTTTTCTTTTTTTACTGTTGTCAGCCTGGCTGCTTTGATCTCGCTCCAGGTTTGACACGTTAGTTATTATCTCTTATGTGTTTTCCACAGGCTTCCTACACAGTGCTGCTGAGGCGAGGGGAGCGTGTGTGTGTGTGTGTGTGTGTGTGTGTGAAAGCCAAAGGATGGCAGTGGGAGTCTATCTAGAGGCTTACTGAGCGAAGTCACACTCAAACGCTCCTTTCAAGTGACTCTTGATAGAGTGGCAACAGGGAAACCTGCTGACACGTTGGGAAAGTGCGCCGACAGAGTTGAATAAGCAGAAGGACACACGGGGAATACAGCCGGAGGGAGAGAGTTTACATTCATTTGAAGATGAAATTCAAAGCAGAGCTGGCCCTGAGTCTGTGACGGGCATGTGTCACTCTTATAGGAGGACCATGGAAGTTTGATTCCCAGGATTTGTCACCAAATACGATAAAAAAGACGAAACATCCCAGTCGGAAACTTCCCATCCTATCACAACTTGAAGAAAACACACATTTCTGTATCTCAGACTACATCTTGGTGACCTCAGGACAGATCTTCCGCCTTCTTCCAACTGGGTCTCCACCCAGGACAGGGTTATAAATGGCCTTTAAATCATGTTTCCAGCTCTGATTTAAACCCAAATAACCCAAATATGTCACCACTTCTCTGGTCTTCACATCCTTGTGAGGACACACACACATCCTGTTGCCCCAGTGACGACCGGATGCCAGTGGCGCATAGTGCAGGGTGCTGTTGACAACGCCTGTGTGTGTGTGTGCAGACAAGGAACACACAGCAGGCTTTTTGCATGTTTGAAGTGGGAGAGGTTGTAAATGTTGCAGGAGAAGCTGAAACCAGCATCACAGGAGAAAGTTTTCAAAGCTTTTTTTTTTTTTTTTGATAAAGCAGACGTGGAATAATGTGCTGTGTACCATGCAAAGTTAACTGTTTATGTCTAGAAATAGTTCTAACGTGCGGTTGTGAACCCATCCGACACCGCAGGAGCAGCTTGACTAATTTAAACCTGAAATCCCGAACACGGATGACTCACCGACGCCGGCGTGGAGCAGGAATATGACAGCGAGTTGTTGTGACTTCACTTGTACAAGCCGGAGACAATTTTTCCACGCTGGTGGAGACCCAGATATGTCATATTTGTGACGTGTTTTATAGAAGACTTATCTTTTCAAATTCTGTGGCTGCAGACTTTTTACTCCAGTGGCTGAGCATTTTTCTCCGCTATAGATTTACTTGTCAGATTGTGTAAACATGACGTCCTCCTCTTCTCTCTCTCTACACACACACACATAGACGCAGCGTGCACACATGGCTACACACTTTGCCCTTTGGTTATTATAGACAATGTCATTGGAAGGAGCTGAAATGTCACTGTTTCTGTGGGTTTTCATGTGTGAGAAGATGAAGTGTGGACAGTAGCTATGAAAAACAAGTTTACAACCTCCACCCTCACTGTTGTACATCCAGAATACAAGAGTATAGCCTACACCCTGGGCAGCGTCTTATGAATAATTAAGAAGAGAAATACAAGGCTACCACCTACACCCATAGACTGTAAATAAAACTGTCACCCATAGGTTTGTGAAGAGCAGAAGACTGGGCTGCTCTGCTTCAAGGTGTTCACAATAACAGCTCTCTACTACCAGTAGTAGTATTTTGTGTAAAAGTGTTATGAATAGTATCGAAGGAGATGAGTTTTGACAGCAGGCAGCCTCTAACAAAAAAAGCTCTGAATGTGTTTTTGAAAGCAGAACTTAAAGGGATAGTATCATTTTTTTAAAAGTAGGGTTGTATGATCTCCAAATAGCCCCTAAGTACTTTAATTGCAGTAGAAGACTCTCTGCACTCCTCCCGTTAGCAACGCCAGCCCATAGCCCTGCCCAGAGATTTACAACATACATTGTTGTGAATGGATCCAAAGAAACGGCCTATTTTCACGACCTAAAAGAGGTTTTACCTGAAAAAAAATACACAGTTCCATTGTTTGATATAATATAATTTTTTCCAGCCCCTCAAAGTGCAGGAAAAACACAGTTTTTATTTGGACCTAACCAACTCACGTATCCCTCCGCCCAGGGTTAACGCCCGATCAGCAGTTGGTTAGCTCCAAATAAAAACTGTGTTTTTCCTGCACTTTGAAGGGCTGGAAAAATGTATATTATAGCGAACAATGAAACTTTCTTTTTTTTTTCAGGTATATTTTTTCAAACAGGCCGTTTCTTTGGGTCCATTCACAACAATGTGTTGTAAATCTCTGGGCAGGACTATGGGCTGGCGTTGCTAACGGGAGGAGTGCAGAGAGTCTTCTACTGCAATTAAAGTACTTAGGGGCTATTTGGAGATCATACAACCCCACTTTAAAAATGATACTATCCCTTTAAGAAGAGAAATACAAGGCTACCACTTACACCCATAGACTGTAAATAAAACTGTCACCCATAAGTTTGTGAAGAGCAGAAGACTGGGCTGCTCTGCTTCAAGGTGTTCACAATAACAGCTCTCTACTACCAGTAGTAGTATTTTGTGTAAAAGTGTTATGAATAGTATCGAAGGAGATGAGTTTTGACAGCAGCCTCTGAACAAAAAAAGCTCTGAATGTGTTTTTAATTTAAAAGCAGTTTCTGTTTACTTTTTTTTATTACAGTTACAGTAGCTATTGATCCAGTGGTTTTAGAGCTCCATCAAGGAAGGGTGTTTTGCATAAACTTTTTGAATTGAATGAGAAAAAACATCATGATGCCAAGTCCTACTAAAGTAAAGCCGTTTCATTTCGCCTCCATCCATGATATATGATGTATGTTTTGGCACTTTCTCAAAAAAAAGAAAATCTTTACGCCCTTGCAGCTTCTGAGCACATTAAACTCAAAAGTGGAACAAAGGTCCAGCACTGACATGAGGGGAAAACGCAAAGCAGAAATGATGAGATTATTCTGCTCACATGGTGGCAGAGCCTGGTAGTGGAAAGATGGCGGTCGTGGTGTAAGTAACTCACTGTGACCAAAAGGACAAATGAAGCAGCAGTAGCAGCAGCAGCTAGAGTTGTGTTTTGTCAGTATTGTCATCCATAACAACTTCTAATGTGTCCTCAATCAGTTTGGAGTCCGGCTGTCGTTCTTTTCACGATGAAAGCAAACCACACTGATGCTTCGGGCTCTTTGTGGGTTTTTTTTCTTCTTCTGTTGTTTGTCTTTTATTTTGTAGTTGTGGGCAGTGAGGAGGGGGAGTCGCTCTGTTCCAAGCACAGGATCGTGACTAAACAAAAGCAAGTCGCATATCTCTCAAATGCAGATACGCAGGCACATGAGAGTAGCTTGGAAGACAAACGCATCAGGATTAAGTCAGAGAGAAGGTTTGTTACGCATGTGTGTGTGTGTGAGGCATATGTACCTTTACGACTCCTGCAGACACACACATGGAGGATGTTAGTGTGTGTAACGGAGCCAGTAGATGGGCTGAGTCATGGGCTGACAGAGCAGGTGCTGTGTGGGAGTTAAGCATCTTACAGATTTCCATGTTTCGGCGCCTTTCACCTCCGGTGTTTTTGGGCCAAGCGTTCTTTCAGCTCGCTGCTGTTTTCCAGGCTCGTGCACGTCGTCGACACTCCACGCGCACAAGACACGACTGCTCTGCTCCTTAATAACAAACTCATTACTGGCCCCGGTCGGCCCTGCAGGAAGGAGGAGCAGCAGAGGGAGGTGCAGAGTCTGTAGGTCAGTGTGATCTGATCTGCAGAGTGCAGAAGCTCATTACTGTCTATTTACAGAATGAACACCTCTACATTTTTCATACTTTATATAAAATATGCACCTGTCTTGACTCATAACCTGTTAATTGGTCTTTATTTTGAATTCTACTCACTTCATGTGCCAGAGAATATAAACTATAATTGATACTGGAGCTATTGTGTTACTACGGTATGTGCTTACCAATTTCCAAGGAGAATGAAAATGTTTTTTCCACATTTTCATAGAAACAGCCTCAAAAGCTAAGCTTCTATGGCTGGCTTCAAATAACATGAACCAATCACAGTGCGTATAGCCATTTCCCACACTGGGACATTCTCTGAATCCACTGAAATACAATAGAGAATAGAGTTTTATGAGCTTTTTAAGTTTTAAAAAATGGTCAGACAGTGTGCATGGGGTAAATGCAGGGTCACTTGACAGTCATTAAAGGAGTCATAACCTGGTTTTTTACGTATCCAGCCCCCCTTGGATCGCTTTGGATCAATTCGTAAAACTTATTAGAAAAAAAAAAAAAATTAAATCAAACATTGAGCTTGTTCTGACCCTTTTTCCAGGACTTTAACCCGAGATTAGCTCAAGGTTTTGACTGGTCCTGTTGCATTGTATAATATGTAATGAGGCGCGTGTTGACCCGTGAACAGGAAGGACAGATCGGGGGGGTGGGGGCTTGCCTGCATGCAGAAAAACATAAACAGCCCCCTGGTACCGCACCATTTGAGTTAGCGGACGGGCCGGGGTTGGGTGGTCAGGCATCTATTGGTCCACGTGCTCCATCACCACATAGGAGCAGAATCAAAATTGGCTGCTTTAGGAAGGCACACCCTTTGTGTGCTATTCCTCATTGGATAACACTTGTATCCCACAAGGAAAGTTTTCTCCTGGTTTACAAAGTCCAGCTTTTCAGGCAAGTTTCAACTGAGGTCAAACACTCAATATGCATGTTTTAACAAGAGAAATAGGACTATTTAGGACTTATATTAACAAAAACATTCCACTGATATCTGCTTTAAATATTTAGGAAGCTAGCTTTGTTTTTGAGCTAACTGCACTAACTTTATTTTTTATTCAAAGTTTCCACAAACACTGCTGCCTAAAAACAAATTTGCTCCTCAGGAACAGAAGAAATGTAATCTCCTTGTTTTCCACTACTTTGCTTCACATCTGGTTTGGCTCCATTTAATCCCTTGTTGCCACCAGGGACCTGAGCATTGTGAGGGAAATGAGATTTGGAAATGAGATTTCGCAAATTTTCTTTTTCAAACACAAGTAATGTGTGAAATTTGAATGTGGTGGTTCAAAGCTCGCTGGAGTGAAAAATATAGGCTAATGCATGAATTGAAATTTTCCGTTGATTTGTGCCGCACGGTCACCGCCTTGTTTGTCCTGCTCACACAAGCGGTGGCACAGGATTAACCAGGAAGATGTCCACAGCCTGTGTGTGTTCAATCTCTCTCTCATGGCTCATCTGCTTTTCAAAGCTCTTACTCAGTGTTTGCGCTCACATCCTGCAAATGAAAAAGTTGAAATACTCTGCTGAAGTTTTATGCTTTTCTTCATTTTCCAAATGTTATTTAAAGTGCAATGAAAAAGCAGCTCAGTTTTTGTAGTAAGGATTAATGCACGTTTGTTTTTTTGATGTGTGAAAGCTATGAACGACTGCTGACTCCAGCACTGGAACTTTGTAAGCATCAGAAACTTCTAGACAAATGAGTGTGACGGACCAAGTCCCACTCTCACAACACGAGTATGATCAGGGAACTTAATCTCCTGCGTGTGCACTGCTTAGATGATTGCTGAAACCTCTGTAAACACTGGCAGCATTTGATGTTTATTAATAACTTCCAAGACGGTGTGACAGCCATTATTTCCACTCAGTATTGAAGACACACCGCTGCACAAGGAGTCAACGTGATGATTTAACTCTCAAGTGACAGACACAAAACTGCAATTAAAAAGAAAGTGTTGTTGTGATGTTACTGTAGAGAGCACGACTTCAGACTCGATGCAGGATTTTGAAAGATTGTAATAGTTCCCAAACAGACAACCTCACCTGACAGACGCAACACTCAATGAGGTCAGATCAGTTTGCATTTGAATTTTTTAAAAATAAATCTTTTGATGAACGCAGAACCGCCAGCTGTGACGATGATACGGATAACTGCTGTAAATTTAATCACCATCACGTACTGCGATGTTCCGAACAAACATGCACAGACAAAACAAGGCTTATCAGGCAATGTCGTAAGAGTTTTGCGTTTGACTTGAAGAAATATGATCTTGAATGAATAATGAATCATAATACAGGAATGAGACAATGCAACATTCCCAACGACACTCTGCCTTTGGGGGAATTAAAGCTGCAGTGATTGTTTTATATGTAGGTTTTTGCATTTAGTGAGAGTTCAACATTTTGGCAAATTCACCTATTGCCATAATCCCTATAGTCACAGGGGTCGATTGCTTTCCTTTGATTATTGGTGCATATTGTTTGAGATCATGTAACATTACGAGACAGAGTTACTTTCGAGGCAAATGCTTAGCCGATTGATTTCAAAAGCTTGAATGCTTCATGTGTCATAATTAGGGCCGGGAAATTAACGTTAATTGCGATTAATTAATTAACGCAATTAAACAATCGCATTTTATTTTTTTTAATTTTTTTCAAGGAACAAAGTTTTTATTATATATAATTTTTCAGTTCTTTCTTTTTATACACATCTAATTGTATTTGGTTATTTGGAGAATAGAACTGTTATATGTTATTATTATGTTATTATAACTTACCTGTTGTATACTGGCCTCAGGCTGTACCATCGCTAACACACCAGCGAGTAACAAGTCAAAAAGCCGCCGACCCTGAGCTGCCTGCGGAGTTTTAACGCAGACTGAACGCAGCTCAAACCGACCTGGTGCCTCAGCACTGCAACCACTGTTGCTTAAGCTTATGTATTCAATCATTATAAAATGGTACACTAAAATCCATGTGAAAAAAAATGTTTCTCACTGTTCTCAGGCCAAATATTAATATGCAATTAAAATGTGATTAATTGCGATTAATTAATTACAAAGCCTCTGATTAATTATATTAATTTTTTTAATCGAGTCCCGGCCCTAGTCATAATGTTACGTAATAATATTGTTGGATTGTGTATTTGATCAGTTTGATGAGGGACAGGGGACCTGCACAGTTCACCTCCATTGTGTTCACTGAGCAGCTCACGTCTCTGCCCTGCTGATCTCAAAATAACATGCACCGACAAGGTAATGAACCCACTGCTGTGACTATAGGGATTCAATTTGCCAAAATTTTGAATTATCCCTTTAAGTATGAATCCTCCCATTTGAAGTGGCTTCTTTGCTTGTTGTTTGTATGGATTTCTTTGCTACCATCATTATTATGTGCTGATGCTCAGGCAGTTATACTAAATACTAAACACCAGCCTGCCTGGGGGGGTTGTTCCATCAGTAAAAAATGACCAGCCCTCAATTTGTGACCCATAAAAACAGTGACTGCGTGGCTGCAGTGGTGCCAGATGTGAGCAGGTGTTGCCATAGTTGCATTACCCAACCCCCACCCCCCCGAGCAGGTGGTTCCAGGCAGAACAGTGACAGGTCACTGTAGGGGACGATGCTGTTGATGCAAGTGGACAGAGTGTCACTGCAGAGCACGGTGGTGTCCACAGCCCGCTGTCACATCCTGTGACACTCAACTCAACGCTGTGGAGCAAGAACGCCTTTGAAATAGAACAAATATCGCCCGTGCGATAATATTACCACTCCATCATTTTGCATTTTAAATCAAATTACAGTCGCTGATTTGATTTGACTCCATTTTCCCTCAGCCGTGAGAATTAAATTGGCAGAAAAGCTGAAACACAGGACCTTTTTTTTCTTTTTTCAGCTCACGAGCTGTTATTCCACCTCCACCTCTTCACAAAACACATTGCGCTGCTTTTATCTATCTTTCAACTGATGTTAGACAAGCTCCCACTTTTTCGCCTTTGGGAAAAAGCTCTTATGCCTCATCATCTCCTAATTCTATCCAGCTCCAGATGAAGAATTACACGTGATGGTGCAAGAGCGGTTCTACTTGGCTTCTAATCAAGAAGCCCATATGTTTACACTCTCTGTATGTAATGAAAATGTCAACTAAGACACAATATTGTGCACTTTTACCCACATTCGGATTCACAAACTGCAGCCGCCGTCACTCAGACAGAGTTAATATTAAGCTTTCAAACCGCAAGACCTCTTCTGTTCTGAGGCAGTAGATGACAAGTCGTGTTCTGCATTGATTGCTGTGCAGCCTCCCCCTGATTTAATGAAATATGAGTTGTGTTTTCCTTTCTCCCAGCCTCCTTTGTTTTCCACCTCTTTGAGGGGAGTGTCACGGCGAGCCGCAGATAAAATGAACAGTGGCATATTCCCCCAAGAAGCCGAAAACGATATCTCACCGAGCCACCGTTCTGTGTTCTGATGTTGATAAGGCTGTTTATTGTCTTTAAACAAATTTGTTTCATCACTTCTGAGAGGATTTGGTGCATGTGGGACTGAAAGAATACAATGTAATCTTTATTGCACTAACATCAAATGACATTGTTTTTTTTGAATTATTCCATATTACATCTAATTTCTGCATTTTTTCACATATTTTTGAATAAAACTAGCAGTAGCTGCAGTCCATTCATAATCATCCTCATGGTCATGTGCAGGAGGGTGATAGTGAGGCCTCAGGGTGTCGGTGCAGTGCTGCTGAGTACAGTATCAAGACTCTGTGTTCAGTCACAACAGTTTAGTCCAGGAGTGATCCAGGAGCAGCTGACATGGTGAATATGGAGCCGAGCCGCTGTACTTCATTAGACCGTGCAGCAGCGACTGTCGCTGCTCATACCACTGCTCATCAACAGTTACGTGTGCATCTAGTGTGTGTGTGTATGTGTGCGTTTCACTCGATCACTGTCAACACTCGTCAGAGCACTCTGGGTTAACGTCGGTGAGCTCCGTGTCGTTCCATGTCCAATAATGTGAGGAGGCTGCGGCAGTAATGAAGTGCATCTAACGGCATTAATGTGATCTGACAGAGAAAACTCATTCAGCGAGTGGCTGTGACTGTAAACACAACTAATCATCTACATCTGAGTCTCTGAACAATCATAAATGCTTCGCTGCTTGTTGTCGTACTTTGGTAAAACTTCTAAAAGAGAAACTCTCGTAATAATTATGGCACGGTTTAGAACTCGTACATGCAAAGTTTTCTGGAACAAAATGTTCTATTGCTCTGAAGAAACTATAAAATAATAAAGAAAATAATAATGACAGTAGGAAAAAAAAGACAAGCAATAAAAAATAAATGAGCTGAATAAACAATCTCCTCATAATAATGTCATTTCCCCTGCCAATTTGTAATTATACCAGTAGAATAAATGGTGCAAAACAAACAAAAAGCACCAGCTACAGCTCTCTTTCTTTGTATTCAAGGTGGTTGTCACCTATCATTAGCCTGTTGTTTGTAGACCTGCTCAAAGCAATTGAATACAAAGCTAAGAGGACGAAATAAGTGCATATCCTCATTTCCTCATTCTTTTAGTGATTGAAATAAGTATATTGATACCATCTGTCCACTAAAAATGAAGCCATAGTTTCTGAATGAATAACAAGAAGCATCTTATCACTGTGATGCTGAGTTTGTTCCCTGTCAGTAAATGCTGTATCCAGGTAGAATAACCTCCACATGAGGCAGGTGCAGGCGTCAGGATGAGACCGTGTCTGAGCCAAATGGCTTTAGCATGCACTTTTATTTGTTCCCCCTTCACCTCCATCCCATTATAGCACTAAAGTAACGGAGGACACACACCACACCTGGGTCCAAACAGTATGAACAGGTGAATGTGTTTACTGTGCAGCTGGAAAACTCCCTTCCCTGTAATTTGGTAAAAAATAATAAATTAAAACTTTGAACACGCGGCAAATCAGCTGACCTCTACACACGCTCGTGCTTCCTGGCTTCTGATGTTTCCTCCTTCAACATTATCATCAATTGCTTTTTGATTTATCCCCACATTTGTGTCAAAGTTTTCCAATCTTAACCCCAAAAAGGAACAAAATGCATCAGTTATTTTTTTTTTTAACCTTTTTTATTTCTTATTCTTAATTAATGTGATAAATTTAGGAAGAAAACCACCTATAGAGAAAACACACTCAGCAGCAGGATGCATAATTCATGCACAGTGCTGCTGCGCATCGTAGCTGATGCGTACCAGAGGTTGTGTTCACTTTAGCTTCAGTTTGACTGTGAAAGTGGATGAAATGTGATTTCTCACATCATTGCGCTGATTAAGCATTTAGCTTGTTTATACCATCCTCTCTGCAGTTTTGGTGGTTATTGATTTCAGCATGTATTAAACACAGCTTTATTCTCTGTACAACAGCATCCCAGCCGAACAGTTCCTCCATATAATCATTTGCAAAGCCGCACTTTAGTTCTTTCCAATGTTTCTGATTATCTAAGCCAAGGGTGGAGGCGGGGGTTAAATCCACGGGGAGCAAACTGAGTCTGTGTGTGGTTTGGTTAATGTTTAACAGTTGAAAATCTCCTCTGCTTTGAATTCAATCAATTCAAGATGTGAAAAGTCTTGAAAATGATATTAAAAAATGTAAATCTGTTGCCCTTAGAATAAAAAAGAAAGATGGTGTCGGAATGTGGACTTGAGAATGGATTTGCTGTCATCCTCATGTTTAACATGAGGTCATGCACCTAAAGCATCAATCAGCTCCTGCTGTGATGGAGGACTTGTCGTCCGCTGAAAAAGAGGAGGGAAAAAATGAAAAAAGGTAGAGCTCAGCGGGGCGCCGAGGTCATTACTATCTTGTGCAAGGTCACAAAAATGCCACTGGGTAATTGAGTGAAGCCTGGCTGGTAGCTGCAAATCGGAAAAGACGCTTCACCTCCATCTGTCGGGGGCGGCGGTTGGGGGGGGGCTCAGCAGAAGCAGCTGGAAATTACAGTTTTATTTTTCATTTTGGATGCTCAGCAGTAAAAAACATGCAAGGCAGCTGTGGCAGTGAGGTAGACAAAGACCTAAGTTTATCTGCCGGGAGGAAGGGTGCTGCCAGATGCGACTGTGCCCCCCCACACACACCCGACCCTTGTTGCTTTGGGAGGCGACAGAGGAAAGCACTCACGCAGGAATCAAAGTGCCTCAGCCTCAGCCTCAGCCTCAGCGAGGGAGTGAATTCACGTTATTGGCCCATTTACCTTAAGGAACAGAACTGCTGATGGCAGGGCTTTTCTACACTGGTGGAGCCTCTCCATCCCATCACTGTGTTGTCACAACCAATCCAGCTGCTGCTTCTGATAGCTTTCTTTTCATTTTCCACTCTCACTCTGTCTCTCTTTCTGCATCCCATCCTCTTTGCTTGTTTAGGAGAGACCATCAGCTTTCAACAATGTCTCTCCGAGGTCCCGCCTGTCCTTGACCCTCATCTTCTGCTGCCGGTGTGTGCGTGTTTGCCTGCTCGCGTGTGTGTATGAATAAGCAATGCAGGGTGACATTGTGTGTGCAAGAGGTAAAGGGCAGAGTTTTTTTTTTAACCTTTTCAGAGCAGGGGCGCGAGTGCCTGAAAAAAGCTGCAGAATCCCGGTTGGTTCAGAGCGACTCTATAGAAACGAAGAAGCGGTGCATCGCTGCATTTACACCAACAATGATTCAAGGCTCCTCAGAGCAGAGGATAATTAAATAGGTTCCACACATGCCTGCACATCCAGACGGTTGGCTTAATTTCCTCTGAGCAGGGGGAAACGATTGGTGTGACCTTGATGAAGCAAATTGTCTCCTGCAAAGAATCGAAAGACAAATATCCGTCAAATGTGTTCTTTTTTTTCCTCCAGAATTAAGTTTTGCGAGACGTGAGATGAGTTTCAGTGCAAAGTACAAAGAGACAGAGAATTAATGTGACTTCCTTGAAAACAGAAAATAGAGGGCCTGTTTGTGGCTTTCCATATAACAGTGGGTCTTAGATGGAATAAGATCAGTTTAACATTGAGGGAAACATGTTTATTGACATACCTAGGCTGTCACAACCAAGAATTTAAACATAGTTTAATAATACATATGCACCTTATAGAAGAAGAGCCATTTATTGGCTTTGCTAGTAAATCCATGATGCTTATGTCAGTATGCACATTGAAAACAGTTTGTGGCTCTCCACAGGTGTCATTAAACCATAGCAGAAGAAGAAGCAGGCACAACATCAGACAGCTAGCACATAACAGGCCTGAGCCTCCTGTAGCTTCACCATAGCATCAACTGAGCCTCCAGTTGAAACCAGACAATCCTGTTAGTTTCATCCAGCTGTTTGAATGGAAAACGATTTCAATGGTTTTGACTCTCTAGCTCCAAATTGCAAAATTGAACATCAGCAAAAAACCAAAATCAGATAAGCCCCCACCACACAGGATCAGGTGATGCGATTTATTTGTAATAATTTGATTTTTAGGCCAAAACTCCAGATACCATTTAATTACAGCTTATTTATTTATTTATTTATTTACAGTTTGTGGCTCTCCACAGGTGTCATTAAACCATAGCAGAAGAAGAAGCAGGCACAACATACATGATGATGTCATTAACCAGTTGAAACCAGACAATCCTGTTAGTTTCATCCAGCGGTTTGAATGGAAAACGATTTCAATGGTTATGCAAAAAATGCTCAGAAAGATGCCAGTTTTAGTCTCTTACAGCTTATTTTAGCTATAGCATGATAACTGAAGGCACAGGTATTGATATTCTTTACACTGCTGTCCACCGCTGCTAATCGTGGTGGGAAAAGGTTGGAGCCCGTGGGCAAGGTGCAGCACCTGTACCTCCTCCAAACCGGCTGTGTCTGGATCACAGAGCCAGTCTGAATGTAAATGTGTCTCTCTGTGTCTCTCTGTGTCTTGCCTGTCCTTCAGCATCCTTTAAAAACACACGTTGCCCAGCCGAGAGGCTTTGTAAAGTGCTGTCAGAACCTATTTAGCTCCTTCATCCTGCTCTGCTGCCACACCAGTGTGTGTGTGTGTGTGTGTGTGTGTGTGTGAGTGGAGGATCTGTCACTGCCTCTTACTGCGTGGTAATCCCTGACATTCTCCTTTGTTTTTCTTTTTTTTTTTTACTTCTTCCGACTTGTTGTTGCTGGTAAATCATGTTGTGGTTGTGTTCTGTCTAACCAGAGATCACTTATCAAATTAAATTTTCATTTTTAGTTTGAGGCTCTGCTGCTGGTTCTCGGCCTGTTATTACTGTTGATTGCAACCAGAACATTTCACTTCCTGTAAGAGCTTCTTAAAGTTACCCACTGAGATTCAGTCAGTCATAGCAGGCAAAAATCAGGCCCCTTTAAAGCTGCCCTCATCTATATTTTATATTAACAGTGCATCAAATTGCTACTTTGATTGTTAAGCTTTACTCTGCAGTTCCACTCAGTTTTACTGAGCTTTTTTTTTAACCATCTTAAGATAATTGTGCTGGTTTTATAGGCCACAATTTTCCTGTTTTGATTAATTCTAACTGCCCTCGTCAACATAGCTTCCAGGGAATGGGAACTGTTTTCAGTAAAAGCGTTCCAATAAACCCACTGTACCAGCTCAGCACCAAGCAGCAGACAGAGATGTAGTGATGCTCGCTGGGGAACAGTCTGCAGCCAAATACATTTTCACAGGAGTTGATGAAGAAAATATAATAACAACCCTAGTAATATAATAACCCTAAAACAGAAAAGTAAGTGGTAACCCTTTAATTTGCAGGCAGCTAAGTAAATGATAATGTCAAGAAAATAAATAACAATTGATTGCATATAGCCCTGAAATAATGGTCAATTGCAAGGACAAAAACATTCAAAGCATGAAAAGCATGTGTAATCTTTTGCCTTTATGAAAAATGTGACATTAACTGTTATTTCTAGACAATTTCTTGACATTACTATGCAATTACTTGCTATTTCTTGGCTATCTCTTGACATTATCACATAATTAGCGGCCTGTAAATTAAATGGTTACCAAATAAATTAGTGCAGGTTTCGACACTAATTAATCTAAAAAAAAGGGCAGAGGTGAAACGTTAAAGATTTTCCATTCAGTATGGCCTACAGTATGTGTATTGACAATGGACAAAATGAGTAATGTTGAAATGAAATGCTATAATATAATGTGTGTTTCTGCTGTTTTCAGAGGGAGGTAGTGTTTTCGTCTCAGTAACCCTCAGGGAGTAGAGACAGCCTTGTGCTGTGAAACCACCTTATTTAACCTTGAGAGTGCTGTTGCTTCAGTGATAGCCTTAATTCACTGGGTGGTTATCTAGTCTTGCTGCCATTATACACTTGAGACAGTGAAGGTTTCTCACTGAGTTCCAGTTTTGTTGTTTGTTTTTTATCCTTTATTTATTGAGGGTAGTTTCAGCATCTCTCCGATCACATTCACATTCAGAACCTTTGAATCGCAATTGTGTTGTCTCTGCAGTCAGTCCTCCTCATCATTATGCCCACAACAACAATGAGATTATGGATAATGGATCCAGCTGGAATGGCATCATAACAATCACCATCGCCTGCATCTATCCCAGCACCTCTCTCTCTCTGCTATTGATTTTGAATTCCTTCCTCAGGAGCTCCTCTCTGAGGAGTTTGTGCTGCTGGAGAGGATGCAGGTCCACGCTGAGGATAGATGGATGCTGGGTTACATGCTGTGGCAAGATTAAAGCAGGTATAGGCTATTGATCGGCGGATAGGCAGCAGTAAGGTGGCCATTGATTGGGCAAACAGCCAATTTTTGACCTCACAGTGCACTGTGTGAAATCAATGTCTTTAATCCACTGGGAGAGGTGAAGAACAAGAAGACAGGTCCCAGAATGCTCTCTGTTTTAGTATCATCTAAAAGCCTTTTTCATGTTGACATGTGTATTTAAAAAGCATTTTTTGAAGGTCTATCAACTCCGCTCCAAACTTTCTGAATATTATCCTATCCATATATGTTGCAAAAATCATTTTCAGAGGAGAAGGGATACCCCCCCCACCTCCTCCCCCTAAGGAAATTCATTTTCTAAAAAAAAATGAGTAGGGGGTTCATAAGTGTTTATCGAACACAAATAACCTGGACCTTTCTATTTAGTCAAATACATTCAGTTAGCCCTGGTCCAGATGGATCATTTTGACCTTTTGTTATGATGGGTCAATCAATACAGACATAGATGTATTTCATGGCTGATCATATTCATCAGGGGAACAAAGAGCAGTCCCTGCATGATTCTGTTCTTTACATTAGTGTGATCAGATCTACTGTCCTTTGTCCTCCACCACATCTTTATTTAATGAGAACATTCAACAAATAAATAAATATAACCTTGTTATATCACATTGTTAGATTTCTCATGTTGATATGTGCATTTATAGCTTTTCATAATGGTTCAGCTTCTTTTTTTCCCCCTATGTCTTCTTATTGGGCATTTAAGGAATAGAAACAGGACATATTGACCAAGAAAAAACAATAGGTTTAGCTTCTTTAACCTCTTTATATTTAGATGATTAGTTGTCCTCCTATCCCAGTGTGAGGGTTCAGGCCCTGTCAGATGTTTTAGATTTTAGGTAAATACGTAATTTACCTTGTTGCTCTTTGAGTAATTTGAAATGCATGAAGTGAAACCAGAAGGGGAACGTCTCGTCCCTCAGTCTCATCCTTCAAAGGTGACATTTGAAGACTGATTGCATGACAGCGGCGGCGCATGTCCCATTTCAAAGGCGACCAAGAAATGCATCAGTCCCGACTCCTTTGCTGTGGCCGAGCCAATCCCATTGTGGCGGCGTCGACCAACCACTTTTTAATAAGAAAATGTAGCAGTGTGTCTCTTCGGTTCATTTCAGTTTGACCTTCACCGTCTTTGTGGTCTTTGGAGACTAGATCTTCAAAGTGCAACAGTAATGGCCTCATATATTTCTATCAAGAACAAGATCACATCTCACAAAGCAGACCTGGACCACCTAACACAGCATCATGTCCTCACCTACACTGACTCCTCTCATGACTAACAGCTGCAGGGAATTGTGCAGGTTTGCTGACGGTAACACGACCGGATCACAGATACCCCCACCAAATTAGGTCAGCGCTGGTCGGATCATTGCCCCTGTCTAATTGAGAGAGGTCAGCGCTCTCACCTTGTCTGGCACGCCGCACCACACGCACATTCCTGCACTGTACGCGTGTAGGCACAAGGCCAGGAGACAAAGCCAGTAATAGCAGAGCAATATGGTCACGCCTGAGCGCGCGGCGCTGCAACGCTGCAGCCTGCAGACTGGAAAACACGGGAGCCAGTGAAGTGTGGCGGCATTTCTGCTTTATAGAGTATGAGTCATTAAAAGAGGAAAGGACACGAGCGCACACTGACATGTCACAAGGTTTTTATTTAGTGATGCTATAGAGCAAAAGGTTATTACAGTGAAGCACTTGGAGAAGATTATTGCACCTCCAAACAGCTGGATCTGTGTTTGATTCCCATTGAGACGGTGGTGGAGGCTAAACCGGAGTTAAAAGGAGGGGGAATATTGTTTTTTACCTTGACCACACCAGGTGGCTAGAAACTAGGGTTGCAAAATTCCGGGAATTTTCAAAGTTGGAAACTTTCCATGGGAATTAACGGGAATTTATGGGAATTAACGGGAATATACGGGAATTAACGGGAACAAATCGGAAATTTACAAAATTGAAGGTTGGCCCTTAACAGGGAACTTAAATATAGTTGGAGAAAATATATTGTAGCATAATCTTGGCTAAAACAACCAGATTTAATGCAAGCAACTTGAATATCTCTGCTATTCCATGCACACTGCTTCCTGCAGGGCTGTTAGGCCACGCCCCCTACATGCACTGTGCATTCCTCCATCACATGCACAGATGATTCCTTCAACCCTGGAGGCCACACTTTTGAGCCCAAAGCACAATAGGAGGGCTCCTTTCATAAAGGGACAACCAGGAGTTTTTGAAAGCAAAGTGTGTTCACACTACATTTCCCATGACACGGTGAAATTCTTGGACCGGCGCAAGACGGACGAACCATAAACGGTGATTTGGTGACATTATTCCCATAACCCACAGGGCAGCATCCGCAAAACCAAAACTAAGAAATGCTGGGCGACCCGACCACTAAATAATAACAAAATAACGTTAAAGACGTTTTTGATACAGTTTGTTTCAATTACCCCCAATTTCTAGTTAATTCCCATAAATTCCCAATAATTCCCATAAATTCCCATAATTCCCGTGGAAAATTTCCAATTTGGAATATTTCCAAAATTCCCCAGCTTAATTTCCCATGGAAAGTTTCCGGAAATTTACCGTTAATTTATTGGAAATTTTCCATCCTTTGCAACCCTACTAGAAACTAAATAAATCTAAATGAATGCAAATGTTACTCCATGTTCTTCACTGTTTGACAACACAATAATGTTGACTCGCACCCTCTTTGGTTTATCATGTGTCATGTGAGTGTAAGTGTAACTAACATGTGGAAAACGAAGGCTGGATCATGTCTCATGCTCGCGAGGGACTGCAGATGAAAATGATCACATCTTAGCTTATTTACATTTTAATTAATGTGGAGTAGTGTGCCGGAGGAAATGCATAATAGAAGTGTGCTTTTCCCACAGCATCTGCCGTAACTCCCACTTTTTATTCACCGCGTCAAGTGATGTTCCTCGGCCTTTATCTGTGAACACTGCGCATTCCTTGTTGTTTTTTGCGTTCAATACTTTTATTTATCATTTGATTTATACAAATCTTTGGCTTGTTGATTATTACCTCAGGCACCCAAAGAGAAAATCATTATCAAACAGAGACTGAGTTGTGTCCTATGGTTTATCATGTCAATAGTGACATTTATCAGTCAGAGGCCAAATTTAATGACACAAACTATGCTAACATGTATGTAGCTGCTTTAATAACATTACTCTCTCAGCTATAATGACTGAAAATGACCAAAGTTGTGTCTGAAATAGGGTTGCAAAGGATGGAAAATTTCCAATAAATTAACGGTAAATTTCTGGAAACTTTCCATGGGAAATTAAGCTGGGGAATTTTGGAAATATTCCAAATTGGAAATTTTCCACGGGAATTATGGGAATTTATGAGAATTATTGGGAATTTATGGGAATTAACTAGAAATTGTGGGTAAAACAAACTGTATCAAAAAAAATCTTGTCATTAACGTCATTTTGTTATTATTTAGTGGT
The DNA here is from genome assembly GCA_030347415.2 of Decapterus maruadsi. Lineage (NCBI taxonomy): Eukaryota > Metazoa > Chordata > Actinopteri > Carangiformes > Carangidae > Decapterus > Decapterus maruadsi. Next base: position 44,446,246 of record CM064886.1, read on the forward strand.
CGGGTCGCCCAGCATTTCTTAGTTTTGCGGATGCTGCCCTGTGGGTTATGGGAATAATGTCACCAAATCACCATTTATGGTTCGTCTGTCTTGCGCCAGTCCAAGAATTTCACCGTGCACGGAGGCTCATGGGAAATGTAATGTGAACACACTTTGCTTTCAAAAACTCCAGGTTGTCCCTTTAAATGAAAGGAGCCCTCCTATTGTGCTTTGGGCTCAAAAGTGTGGCCTCCAGGGTTCAAGGAATCATGGAGGAATGCACAGTGCATGATTTGGGGACATTATTCCCATAAGCCCTGCAGGAAGCAGTGTGCATGGAATAGCAGAGATATTCAAGTTGCTTGCATCAAATCTGGTAGTTTTAGCCAAGATGATGCTACAATATATTTTCTCCAACTATATTTAAGTTCCCTGTTAAGGGCTAACCTTCAATTTTGTAAATTTCTGATTTATTCCTGTATATTCCCGTTAATTCCCATAAATTCCCGTTAATTCCATGGAAAGTTTCCAACTTTGAAAATTCCCGAAATTTTGCAACCCTAGTCTGAAATGACTAATAGTGTGCACCACACTTATTGTCTGCCATGTTATTTGACTGGTGTGTACGTGTGTTCGCTGTGGCATCAGGCTATATGTTTCTCAAAGGTGCTTCGTCCCCGGGAACACTATCATGCTGGTGTGTGTGTGTAATCCAACCATGAAGAGTTAAATCAGCCCTGCGGTGTGTGTGATGTGTGATGAGCTCATTGGAGCACCTCCAGCTGTCCGCTAACATTATCTGCCCCCCTGTTTAACCACTGTGGTCAGTTTACTCCAGGCTCATTCACACATTTAATTGTCATAGCCTAACCTGGCTGGTGCCAGTGCGAATGTGTGACACAGATAGATTTCATAGAGTTACTGGTCCAGATGCATATTGATGATCCAGCTGCAAGAAAAGCTGAATCCTTCACAGCTGGACTTTTTACAGACCTTTCTATATTGAATTATTATTTTTTCAAAAGCAGCTGTGTGTTGTTGAAGCACCGACACCAGCATCCTCTCCTCCTCTCATCCCGTCACATCCTCCTACACCATGTATAAGTTCATGTGTTTGTCAGTATAGATAGCACTCAGGCAGGAAGGCAATCATCAGAGCGTGTGATGAAGCTGAAGAGACAGCCGACATAAACACATCAATACACATTAGACTCTACACACATTGAACTTGTTTAGCTTCTTGCCCTGAATTGAATCTTCCACAGTCTGCAACTCCCCTTTCTTGGCTCTACGTTGTATATTTATATTTTTTTCCCAGCAAAATCTATCAGACATTGTGTTTCTATGAGGAATTGTTTCATCCTCCAGTGGGTTGACAAACAGCAGCATTGTATCCTTAGATTAGCTAATAAATTACCTTTGGGCAGCGAGTGTGAAAACCCATCGTTCCCATCAAACTGTGTTAGAGTCACAGGATTGCCGCCCTTTTGCGCCTGGATGCCACCCTCCCAGATCTGACAAGGACTATGATCTTCTCTTGTTTTGAATGGAAGCTGAAAGCGCAGGTTAGCGGGGCGTTATGAGCCCCGGCATCGCCGAGCGCCCTCTCGGCACCGCGCAGTCATCACAATGCTGTCTTCTGTCGTTCAGCCCGTGGCTTCATCGAGCCTGTGGAGGCGTTTTCTGTGGGAACAGATAATATAGATTATATGGTCGCATCACAAGGACGTGGCGGTCATCTTGTCCAAGTATGTCGCCAGTTAAAGAGGAACTATGCAGGATTTTAAGATTAACTATGCTACATTTTTACCTTAATTGAACAGCTTTGAAGTAATTGTGATGGTTTAAAGCAGATATCAGTGGAATGTTTTTGTTAATATAAGTCCTAAATAGTCCTATTTTCCGTCAACAATCACTTACATGGAGTGTTTCAGCCGTAACACGAGTCTCTCCGTCACTCTGCTCTGCTGCAACCCGAGGAGAAAATTTTCCTTGTGGGATACAAGTGTTATCCAATGAGGAGAGAGAACGGCATGAAGGGCTGTGTGTGCAGCCAAGGGGTGCACGTGAATGTGGTGACGGAGCACGAGGACCAATAGATGCCTGACATCCAAATACCTCCATACTGGCTGGGGGCTGTATTAACTCATGAGAAATTGTTCAAAAAAAATTAAGTAAGGAAATTTTCTTGTTTTTGTGTCTTTTTCCTTCCTGTGAAGTCAATTCCAGTTTGATCTGGGACGAGTTCATGTCAGGGCTTCAGTGGCCGTTATAGTGACTTTCACAGACAACAGGACGGTAAAAACACGAGTTACGGGTTACCTGGAACGCTACAAAGTCGTAAGTCCTGATTTGAAGCTGTAACTTACGGTTTCAAAAGCGTGCCTTGAACGCAGCATTAGCTGAAACGGCCGTGCCGCTGATATCTGCTTTAAACAAATACACACATTACAACATCATATATGATATATAAAGTTATGTAACGCTCTATTGATTGATTTCTGGGCGGCTTCGTTGTAAACAAATGCACATGACCGGGAGGAGGGTTAGCAAAAAGGAAGAGCAACTGGCCTTACTGCTTTTTGCTGCAGAAAGTCTAACTGGGGCTGTCCTGTTATATTATATTGTATAATATTATATTAATATTATGTTTATGTTATAATTTGGATGAACTAAACCTTGAACTTTCTGCATAGTTAACTTTTATATCACATTGCTATTCCTAAAGTGTGGTCCAGAGGCTGAAATTACATTAAATACCAAGAAAATATGTCATAACTGTCAAACTGTGGATAATCGCTTCATTAGTATTCAAGCTGTTTTCCTGCATTTAGTAAGCACACAACACTTTGTCATAAGCTGGTAGACACCAGCCCTTTTTAATACTCACTTAAGTCAAGTTGTCTGTTTTAATTTTCAGTGCATCATGACAGAAGTCGGGTATTTCTTCCACACTTTCACTGTCGACAGCGTCCACACTGTAATCCAAACAGACAGTGCTGTGAGACAGTGGCAAGGTTTTACGTGCCTTCGCAAATGTCATCCTGCCTCGCCTCTAGTTGCTGAAATGTGATGAGCACAGACACACACTCGTGCCGACGCAGTACATGAGGACTGAAATCTCGGTTATACCGACATTTCTTGCAGGCTTAGCTCATCCGGAGGCAGAAATAATCTCATTGGCTGAGTTTAAATGTCAGCGGGGAGGGTTCGTCCAACTAAAAACCTGAGATTGAAGGCCTTTTAAAAAGGTAAAAGATAAGAGAAGGGGGCGCATTATGCATTCCTGCAGTGCAAACATATAATCTATCATAAATGATCCTGTTACTTTGCCTGGTTGACCTTCAGTGTTGCTGTCACACAGCTACACAGCCTCCTCTGACCTTCCACAACCATGTATGCTGTGCACAAACTCTCTGCAGACATATATTTAATAATATTATGATGAATGTTTGCTTTGTCGCATCCATATTCACAAGTAGACAAACTCTAATCTTTCACATGTCTATAAATGTTTATTAGATGTCATGTTATTACCAGTTGTAATGCTTTAGCACACTGGTCTGAGCTTTTGAGCTGCATGATGTAGGAAAAAACCCAAACTCAAGCCAAATTCCATGTGACAATATTTCAAGTCATTTCCTGTAAGTCTGTGTGTCAGGTGTGGAGACACTTTCAAAGGCGTCGGTTTTACTTGTGGGTAGTGGCAAGAATCAGACCAAAGAAATCATATTTGGATTACATGATGGATTCACGGAGGCGTGGAGACTTCAGAAGAAACCTGGTAGAGAAGCAGCCGAGGGTGGAGAGAGGCATCGCCGAATAGCAGCATTTCTGAAAGTTTCTCATCCCATCTGCATGGACAGAGAAAGCCGTTTAGTTATATCTTTGTTGACTTGCTGCTGCACCTATTTTCAGAGGAGAAGCTGTGTTGGTGATATCATTTAGGAGACAGATATGTTGGCGTGCATTCATGCCATGTAAAGATGTATAAAATGCCATAAATGATCGGTGCATCATGTGGTTAAGTGTTCTCTCATGCAAACTGTGTAGTAATTACCTTCCTCATAATTACTACATGCCTGAATTTTAATGAGCCCCTTTTGCTGCATGAAGGAGCCGTTTTTAACGTATGACGTAGGTGTAACAGAACAAAGGGAAACGGAAACAAACTCTCAAGCTTCTCAGTTGTGTGTAAGATTCACCAGTGTATCACTGTCTGCCGTAAATCACCACCAGGCACTAGTTGAGCCTCAGTTGGTGCTGGTGGTGCAGCTGCACCCCGCGGCCCTCTGTACATATACATAATTTCATGAGCACCGTGCAACAGCGCTCACACACACACACACACACTCACACATGCACGTACCTCATTAGTGACAGCAGCCCCAAGGCTTGCAACTGGGAAGAGGCCTAATTGCACAGTTCAGCAGCACTGACGGTGCTCAGAGCTTCTTTTTTTTTCAAACAGTCTTCAACAAACGAGCAGCAGGTACAAAATCCGACTGTATAATATTCTTCTTATTTCTGACCCTAGCTGACATGATGGAGCTCTTACTGCCAAGTGGAACTCAAAGTAGAGTCCAGGCACCTGGCAAGTCACCGTGCAGTTTATTGAGAGGGAACAAGCCAAAAGTGAAACTAATTAGTAGCCTCATTAAATGTTTTATAGTTAAAACTGTTGACATGAAGTGAAACTAATGTGCTGCTTTCTTTTTTTGTCCATACTAGTGGTATGGATGGCTGTAGACCAGAATATCAAGTTATCCACAGCAAACATAGCTTCTCTAACACAGTAGTTCTTAACTTAGATGGTGACCAGTGTTATTCCAGCTCATCAGCAGCCATGTTTTTATTATTGTCATTGTGAACATGTTTGCATAGCTGTTAGCTGTTAGCATTTAGATCCAAGCAGAAGTCAAATATCCCTCCAAGTATTAAAGGAGCAGCAGAAAATGCAAATTACTAAGCACATGCATTTCCATCCACTTCTGTTACATGTGAATATTAACTCTGGCTACTTCAAGATAAACAGTTGGTGCTGCAGCATCAAACGGTTTGAACCAGAACAAAGAGATCAGAGCACATCACCCCAGTTCTGAAGTCTTTACATTAGCTCCCAGTCAGCTACTGCACAGAATCGATTGCTAAATCACTGAATGGTTTGGGTTTAGAATACATGAATGACAGTATAAAACCAGACAGGGTGAAGCAGCATTCAGCTGTTCTGCACACAACTGGTTTAGTTTTTATATATATTATATATTTTCCGTTTCCATTTGTTTCTGTTAAATGTTTTGTTTTGATGTAAAGCAGATACGCTACAGTATATAAATAAAGCTGCCTAATTCTAACTCTCAGTGGGTGCCATAAGAATATGATGTGAAACTTGTATTTATTTTTTCTGCTCGTGTTTTTGAACATAGCTGGATGGAAACAGACTTGCAGGGCTGCTAGCAGGCTGGCTGTGGTCTCTTTGTTCTGTCCGACCACCGTGCCTTTGTTTTGACAATATTAGCCAAGATTTTTATTTATACTCTGGAGAAAACATCCAACCAGGAATCATCTCCGCGCAGTGTTTGTTGCACCAGCTTGAGCCTCTGTGTGACGATTATCATAAAATACTGTCCTCCAAACTTTGCACCTGGTGCTTATTTGTTAAAATAGATTCAAATGCTCAGAGCGTTGTCAGTAGTGCTGAACTGTTCAATTATTTCCCCGAGTGCGAGCCTGGGGTTTACAGTCACTAATGAGGTAGCACTGTGTATGCGCTCTGTGTTTTTTTGGGATTCATATGATTATGCATCATTTCAGGAGGGGTTGTTCATGCATTTTGCATCAGTTCCCACTCTAGCCATGTTTATAAAGTTAGTTCAATCCCCTCAAACAGGGAAATGGATTAATTAATGGACATCAAACCTATCAGATGGGATAAGACCCTGTCAACTACAGCTATTTCCAAGACCCCTCGGTGATGGCAGAGATATAATGCTTGATAGAGAAACCAGCAAACATATTGAATATGTTGGATAATGAGGGCTAACAAGGACGACGCACAGTGTGATGCATCACTCCGCCAAGGCCAAACAATCAATCACTTTTGTTCTTAAGTGTAACTTTGTTTATTCATTTATTTATACTGATTCGTTGTTCATTCACTGTTACATAAAGCTGTATGGCTTTACATGATTATACAACTCACACAGCTCCACGGCTGTAAGGCTCCAGTTATTTGATCATGACTGGATTTCTCCAGTTTTTATCATACATAAAAAAAACCTATTTTAAATTGAACAGTAAGCTGCCCTGCAATCCTTTCCCTCTATTATGAAAGAGATGAAAAAGGAAACGTGTCCTCAGATAGAGTCACATCCATATATTTCCTCTGTGAGTCGGGGAAGGTTTCCAGTGTGGTGTTACAGCAGCAGCTGGTGTCCTGCTGGTGACGCTCTGCAGCAGCTGAGCCTCTGCACTGAGCACTAATCCTTGTGGCGACCTGTTGTGCGTCCCTTTGAAAAGACGAGAGTGGTTCGACGTGAAGAAGAGTGACTGATGATAGATGATAGACCGTCGTAATGGAGAAAACATTTACAGTTTACAGTTGTGTTTCGACTTTGGGACCGCTGCCAATCAGATACTGTTACAGATTCAGTTCATTACAAATGTATCTCTCAATCGATATTGATATTTGACCTCAGCAACTTCTTATGTTTGTATAGATTAGGAAAAGTAATAAAATGTGTTAAAGGGATAGTAGCATTTTTTAAAGTGTGGTTGTATGATCTACAAATAGCCCCTAAGTACTTTAATTGCAGTAGAAGACTCTCTGCACTCCTCCCGTTAGCAACGCCAGCCCATAGTCCTGCCCAGACATTTACAACATACATTGTTGTGAATGGACCCAAAGAAACGGCCTATTTTCTCAGCCTAAAAGAGGTTTTACCTGAAAAAATAATACACAGTTCCATTGTTCACTATAATATAATTTTTTCCAGCCCTTCAAAGTGCAGGAAAAACACAGTTTTTATTTGGACCTAACCAACTCACGTATCCCTCCGCCCAGGGTTAGCGCCCGCTGATCAGCAGTTGGTTAGCTTTGGGTCCATTCACAACAATGTATGTTGTAAATCTCTGGGCAGGGCTATGGGCTGGCGTTGCTAACGGGAGGAGTGCAGAGAGTCTTCTACTGCAATTAATGTACTTAGGGGCTATTTGTAGATCATACAACCCCACTTTAAAAAAATGCTACCATCCCTTTTATTAGTGAGTGCTAATCAATGATTTTGTTGTTTGGACAGTTGGATAGTTAGCCAAGCCATTGAAAGCTGGTAGCCTGTACTGGAAATGTCACTGCCAAAGGGTCTAACCCTTTACCTGCCCACGTCATGGGGAACATGACCAAAACATAACTCCAATGGGTTTGTCATCCACACATTGCCGAGGAGATGGGTAATAAAACTGTAACGGTTGTCTGTGTCACTAGTGAAGGACAGAGTGGTTCATACTGTGCTGACACAGGACGGTGTGGCCCAGAAATGTCTGTGACGGAAATGTGATCAGATGAAAACGATATAATGGAAAAGTGCTGATTCGGTGAAGATGCTGCTCCTGACTAATGCGCACTGTGTCTGGAAGTCTCCAGGCTTCACTGCATTTAGGAATTACTATGGCAACACCCGGCGTTGACTTTCAGAGAAAAGTGTCTCAGTTGAAGCTTTTATTTTCATTCAGCGGATTCTCATGACATCTTGACATCTTTCTCATACAAATATACTGTATATTCTGTCTTTGAAATGGTTTTTCAAAAGGATTGCCATGTTTATCAACAATAAAAAAGAAATAGATGAGGCACTGTGCTGTATGTCATCTATATAAAACACTATCACTATAATACAGAGAGGCTGTTTCCACCAGGGCCCTCACTCAGACTTCTCCTCTTCACCTTCCAGAGAGCCTGAGGTGAAGAATTCATTTGCTGGCTGCTTCAGGATGCTGGTGCATGTTTATCACTGTGTGTGTGTGTGTGTGTGTGTGTACATCCCAGAGGGGCTCCATCTAGGGTGGATGCTGTGTTGCTGTTACAAATGATCCTGTGGGAGACTCACTGACAGCCAAGCTCCACATGCCTCATCACCACATACACACTCACAGAAGGACAAACACACACAAACGCACTCCCATCACGTTGCTGCAGCTGCCCACAGTGAGTGAAGCATGTTGGTCCCAGGGTAAACTCCCACTGCATATCCTGTCAGCTCAGAGAAAGTGTCAATCAGCTTGTCCAAGTCAGCTAAAGAGATGTGTCTACGCCAGCAAAACGTACTCTACACGCCGTCCTTGTCCTTCACCACTTCTGACAGCAAATAACACTCTTCTTGCTTGGACAATTCTTTTATTGTACTTTTTTCCCTCTTCTCTTTACTTTATCGATCAAGGGTGGGGGATTTTGCTGAGCGTGTGTACCATTTCTCCGCTGTCCCCCATCTGGGATCTGCCCTAGTACAAACACACTCAGTCTTTGATTCTAGACATTAGAGGTTAGCCAAGGTAAAGCTCAATAGAAGTAATTCAGTTCTGCGAAGTTGAGTGAACGTACTATCTACAGTAACACTGAGAGCACTGGGCCTGTGACATCTTCAAGCTACTTACTGACACTGGGCAATCGGGTGAATCGGCAGGTATTGATCAGATGTTGTTTCCTGTGACGTCGACCAGCTCCTGAAACCGAAGGCTTGAAACACCTCAAACGCTTATTTGTTTGTAATCACAACTGGAAATGTAAAGTGATGCATAGGTGTTCATCAAAGCCACAAAATGTCCAGTTTTTATTATTATTTGACACAAAACGTTCAAACCATTTTCTCCCTTCATGTATGAACAGCAGTGGGCATTATTACATTTAAGAGTGTGCGAGCTATTTAATATAATGATTTTTAATATAATATTATATTATATAATATAATGATTTTTAATATAATTCATTCTAAATCACGGAGTATTTCACTAAGGCATACAAGATAGCAAGGCAAACAGAGGCTGCTCTGCCATAAACTTATGTGCGCTGCTGTTTGATGAACCATTGGTCATTTGCTGCCATCTTGTGGAGACTTGGAGGAAACGCAGCCGGTGATCAATTTTGATGTGCGGCGAAGGAGAAAATATTACTTAAATTAAAAAAATAAAATGAAATTAAATCTATTACTTACGTGTTGAAACCCGTTTCACACTCTTAATTATCAGTTTGACATTCAACATTATATATTTTCTGATGTGAGCTGACGTAACTGTTTTCCAAACTGCGCAGGAGCAAATCTGTCCCTCGTCACTTCCCGTTGTTTTGTTTTTTTTTCCTTTATGGTAAAGCGGACGTGCGACTTGACAGGTACGGACAACATGTACTATTCACTCTGTAATCCCATTAACAAAGTTATATTTATATTTAATCATGCAGATGGTAAGATCATTCATTGTTGAAGTTGTTCGTTGTTGTTTTAAAGTTGTTGTCATGGTGGGGAGTAAAGAAATACGTCTGAAAAGAGAAAGTGTCCTCTCTTGTTGACCGACCAAACTAGCTAGCCAACCTCTCGCTAACACGAGCAGCTAGGTGTTGTTTGTTTTGAACCTTTCGTCTTTTTGATCATGTGTATCCATTAAAGTCCACCGCCGCGGTCAGTTAGTGATTGTAGCCTCATAACCTGCGTTTACATCCTGTGTTGAAACTGCATGCGATTATTGCATCATGTCAATAATATTAACTAACTACCAAACTTGCATTTAGCTTGTGTTGTTGTTGTTTCAACACTTGTCTTTGTTGATCCCACAGGTTACAGAATAAACGCAGAAGAAGACAGACCATAATGTCTAGCAGTGTAAGTGACATAACCTCCTCACAGAGCTGCTTGAAAATGTTGCCACCAAAAAATAATTTAAAATTTAAAAATAAGTCAATTTAGAAAACGTAAACGTCCAAAATACTCAGAGTACAAAGTGTCTTACAGTTAGTTTATTATGTAAATTTTTATTTAATAACTTCATTTGGTCAATTTAAGTAATTCTTGTCTTGTGTAAGTGTCAGCCTGGTGTTACATGAGCTGGGCATGTAAATCTGTTGCTGCAGCTCTGTACCGTAAACAATCTGTTTTCCACTGTGGTCATGAATATCCTTCTCCTAAAGTGCTGCTTGCTATAAACAGAAGGTGTTGTCTCCCTGTAGGTGCTGTGCGGTCGCGGCAGGCTGGTCTTATCTCAGACAGCTGCCCGCCAGGCACTAGCTGCTCTCAGGGTGGGCAGAACCAGGACCTTCTCTGCTGCCAGCTCAGATGAGCCTTACATCACTGTATCACCCACAGACTCAGGTGAGTCGTGGAGCTAGCGCACATCTCCTGCTGGTACCACACTCTGCAGTTGACAGCCAGCTTTGATCTTGGTTCATTTTAGAGGGATACTTCACCCATAATCGCTAATTCACCAATTTTCTACTCACTGTCATGCCAAGGAAGCATTTGATAAGTTCTCCAAACCCTTCCTTGGCATGACAGTGAGTAGAAAATTGGTGAATTAGCTTTTTTGGGTGAAGTATCCCTTAAATGTATTATTTCAGTTTACTTTCTCCACTAGTCTGACTTGTTGTTGACATAGAAAATGTCCTCAAACAATCCCATGGTGCCTCCTCCAGGCCCCAGGACTGTGTGGCCTGATGAGAGCATGGGACCATTCGGACCTCAGGACCAGCGCTTCCAGTTACCGGGTAACGTCGGGTTTGACTGTCACCTGGAAGGCATGGCGGACCAAAAGAAGGTGCCAGTTCACAGGACGGTGCCTGATGTACTCACCACAACAAGCAGCATGGAGAGACACCAGTTTGTTCTGGCCCAGTTTGTCAGTGAGTTCCAGGTAAGTTACCTTTTAAATTGTTTTTTATTCTGTAATATTAAGAGGGCACACGTAGCGTTGCAGGCACTGAGGTCATATATTGGATTTTATTGCTTTTAGCTGTTAATACATATGAATGAGAATGTATTTCAGAGCAGCAAATAAGGCCCTGAAAAACAGTTTTAATATAATGGAACAGTTTATTGGATGAATAAGTTATCAGTTGAAATGATAAAACCTTTATGAAGTTATAATATCTAATAATGGTCATAATAAAACCTTACCATACATTTTAACCTTACCATACATTTTAGTCTTTAGTCTGTGTATTGTATTGTAGTGCATTTGCAACGTACGCTGCTTATGAACAACTTTGATTTCAGCGTGTATCAGGCGTAGACATAAATTCCAAAAAGAGAGTAAATTATTTGTGTTGCTTGCGTGTGGCATGTTGAAAGCTGGATGTTTGTGTGCATCAGGGAAAACTGGGTCCTATATCCACGAGAGTCAATAAAGCAGAGCAGTACTTTAACCAGACGGACACAGACTGCTCCATAAACTCCTGCCCAGAGCTGTTAAGAAAAGGTAAATGGAGTTGTCCTGCTTTAAATTATACATAAGAGTATTTATAACCTGAGGTCACGACAACTGTCACATCCCTAGTAACAAAATTCTCTGTATGTATATGTGTGTGCCAGATTTGGAGCTGCTATTCCCCTCTGCGCCTGCTACCTCCATCACCGTAGTGACGGTCACGCAAAGGAGCGGCCTGTGTGCGGAGGAGGCAGAGGAACTGGACAGAGATCAGCTGCTACACAGAGTGAGTCCTCTGGTGATTCATCTCAATGTTTTAAAGGGCAACTTCGGTTTTTTTCAACCTGGGCCCTGTTTTCATATGTTTTTCCGTATATGTGAGTGATGGATAACACTTTTATTGAGGTGGCTCCAGTATTGAGCGGGGCAGGCAGCCTGCAGCCCAGCTAACGCTCTTACATGGGGCAAGTGGCTCCCGTCAAAGTTCGCCGTAAACGGGCTTTTTTTTTCAAACTGACAGGCTCAGATAGTTACAATGAGTGTCTGACAACATACCAGACCCTGTGGTCGGCACGGCCTCGCTGTCAGCCGCTGCGCTGGAATCTTGATTGAAACTCTGTACGGTATGGAAGCTCAGCGGCGCTGTTTACCCCACCGGCACAGAGCGTGGAGAGGAAGAGGAGACGGAGACGGAGGGCTGCTACTGTAGCGAGCCGGGCTCTCCTGTAGGCAACTATGGGTGGCTATTTGAACCCGGCTAGATCTCCATGTCTACGTCATGTTCAGAGTTTTATCCTAAAATCGGCTGTAAAAGCGCGGTTGTTTCACTATTACAACTTTGCAGTGGATGTGGATCAGGACGGGGCGTTTGACCGGAGGGAGAGATACAAATTTTGGCCAGAAAAAAACACTGATTACGTTAATTTCTCCTCTCTAGTGTGTTGTCAGACACTCATTGTAACTATCTGAGCCTGTCAGTTTGAAAAAAAATGCTCGTTTACGGCGAACTTTGACGGGAGCCACTTGCCCCATACAGGAGCGTTAGCTGGGCTGCAGGCTGCCTGCCCCGCTCAGTACTGGAGCCACCTCAAAAAAAGTGTTATCCATCACTCACATATACAGGAAAACATATGAAAACAGGGCCCAGGTTGAAAAAAAACGAAGTTGCCCTTTAAGATGTGAGCTTGTGAGATGTGACACGGCCGCTGATTGTGCTTCCTCTCAACCACAGTTTGTGAGTGGTGCTAAGGAGATGTGTTTCGCTCTGTGGACCGCAGGATACTGGGCGGACTTCATCGACCCAACTACAGGAGCAGCTGTGAGTTTCTCTTTGTATTAAGTCTTGTGTTGGTTATTTATTAATAAGGAAATACAAGGAGATTTTAGACACACTGTTCCAGCTTTGTGACTTGACTTGACCATGGTCATGAAGCGAAGATAAGAAGAATGATAATATTTTACTGGGCACATGGTCAGAAAAAACAAATAAAGACTGGGTTGAAAAGTCTAGTTCTAATCATTTCCCTTTTGCACTCGGTTCGTCTTTTTAATAGAAGGTAAATAAAAGCCTGCTGAGATTAATTGAGGAGGCGATCTGGAGGATATTTAAAAGACTAACGTTTGACTCTCTTCACCGTATCTTCCAGTTCTTTGCATCTCCGTTGGGTCACGGCACGCTGCAAACAGAGGAGGACCTGAGACATTCTGGCTTCCACATCGAGGTGTCGGGCTCCTGCACAGTTATTCGTCACATCCTGGGAGGAACGCCTTTATTTGTGGGGACTGTTTTCACTAATGCACCTACTAGCAGCGCTGCCATCGCCAGACTACAAGGACTTTCAAATGCACTCGAAGACGAGGAATAGGCTAGTTCATGTTTTACACCGAAATGCAAGGCCTCTATTTATGATTTGAAGAAGTTTGGCAGTTAATTTATAGTAGTGTTGGTATGACAGGGCTGGGATCAGTGGAAGGTTGTATGGTAAGTTTGTCTTACTCTAACAAAAGTTAGTATTCAAAGGACTTTTTAACCCACTTTATCCTGCTCTGCATCCAGGGGGAAACACACGCAGAACAGTGGAAAGTTCATAATGTGATATTTATATTTCAGAGGTCTGGAGGACACATTTTCAGTGTTTCCCACAGGATTTCAGGAGACCATAGCACGACCGATGGGGTTAGCAGCCTACATGGTTTTCAGACGTGGTAAATAAAGACGCAAAAACAGCCGCGATCTCTTCCTGGTAAATCACATTCAGTGCACTAAGCAAATCTGATGGCAGATCAGATGGCAGAAACGTCCATATTTACATAATCATCAAGGCAAACACGCTAAATGGATTGCACGTGCTATTTTACTCGTTTGAGAGACGCAGTCCTCAGTGCGCCCGGTTAGTAGATCAGGTTCCACGTGTGTTTGCGGTGCAATTTGCACACGTTTTAATATACGTAAACCTTTAGTAGATCTGGCCCTAAGTGCTGGCAGAGATGGAAAATGGTGTTGTTTTTTTAATAATCATGCTAGCGTTTCACCATCTCTCATCTCTGCCAGTCAGCCTCTCAACCTGCCACCTCTTTCGGGTGCAGTGCGTAGAAAGAAAAAAAAATGTTTGTTTTTTTTCTTCTCGTTAATTAGTGGGAAACACTGCATTTTAAAGGATGGCGTCATTATGTTTTATATTAGAAACATGAATTTGACATGGAAACTTTCAGAGGTAACCAGACGGCTGATAAAGATTAATGTGAAAAGATCTGGATGCGATCACCCTGACATTGAAACAGGTCAACTCTTTTCATAATTGTATATTCAGTGTTCTTTTCCCTCTTGATATGCTGCACAAACATATGGATACTGTTTGAATTGAAGCACTACAGTTGTGTCAGAACTGCTGAATAAATAAAGTGACCTCTTGTCAGGATGAAATACCACCGTTTCCTGGAGCTCCTTGACAAATTTACAACACGAACACACTCCACTCTACATGCATTTCACATTTCTGACTCTAATTGCAGCTTTACTTCCTTGGCCTTGGCCATGATGGATTTATTCATGTTCATGTTGGTATTTATACCATATTCTTATTTTAGCATATTTGTGTCTTTAACTATTCATTTTTATTCACAACAGATCTAAAGTATTTTAATATAAAAACCTTGTATGATCTAAACAAACTGACCCGTCACATTTGCACCAGAGTCACAATTTCAGGCCAGTTGCTCCCCAATGAGGGACCAGCACCTTCAATCATTAAATCACATTACAGTCATAACATCAGTTAAACAACTCTATTCAACTTTACACATTTTCTGGAGAAACTTTTTCTTTTAAAAAATGTTTTAATTGTTATTATTTGGGTAAAACTGGAGCACCCAGAGAAAACCCAATGTCAGCATGAGGAGGACATGTAAAGTCCTCACAGAAAGGTTAGAGAAAACCAACCTCCCTGTGAGGCCATGAACGTCCACCGTGCTGAGCTTGCTCTTACAAAGGACGTGTTCAGGGATGGTTCAACTTCTCCATTACAAAAGTCTTTGGAGGACAAGTCCGGACAAAGTAGAGTCTTCTCTTTTTTTCTCTTGAATTTTTTTTTTTTTTTAAAGGTTAATAGAGAGTCCAAGGAGAAGGTCGATCAATAATACTGGCGTATTATGAGCTGTCGTTGATGCACAAGGGTGATGTTTCCCTCAAACAGAATCCTCCATTCCCTCTGCGTGATTTTGTTCAAGTGCGCTTTAAAGATGGGGAAGAAGAACTCTTTGGAGATCAGGGGAACCTCCAAATCGCTGCAACGCATTTCTCCAAGTTCCTCTGCTGAATACACAGCTAGGGCTGAATTTTCCACGAAGTGAAAGTCTTGTACTGTCGCCATTGTTGGTGTTTTCTTTAGGCTTCAGAATGTTTTAATTGTTATTATTTGGGGAAAACTGGAGCACCCAGAGAAAACCCAATGTCAGCATGGGGAGGACATGTAAAGTCCTCACAGAAAGGTTAGAGAAAACCAACCTCCCTTTTTTTTGTCAGACTTGTCACAGCGGACCTTTGTAATGAAGTAGTATCCTTTGTAAGAGTTTGTATTAATCTTGAATTTTTTTTTTTTTTTTTAAAGGTTAATAGAGAGTCCGAGGGGAAGGTCGATCAATAATACTGGCGTATTATGAGCTGTCGTTGATGCACATGTTAAAGGACTTCCTCAGGAAATTGGTTACTGAGGAAAACATCCTGATGACGGCGGGTCGTCTCTGTGTCTGTGTCGGTCTGTCGTTCTGGTCGTCGGTGTCGTCATAGTGAAACTCTTCTACGTAGGTCACCTCACACTTTGGAGAAGCCTTGCTGGTCTTTTTGGCAATGAATTTCCTCACTTTTTTCACGAAGCTGCTGCTGTCTGTGCTCTTCTGCAGCTGAGCTTCTAAAGTCTTCACCACAGCCTCATCAAAAGCTTTGACCTTGGTCACCATGGCGTTCTGGAGAAGCCCTGCTGATCCAAACTCGTGGCAAAGCTTCTTGAATACTGGGATGTGGATCTTTCCAACAGTCTCTGGGAGTATGAGACTTGGTTTGCTCCGAATCCGTTTTCCTAGACGTGTCACTATCTTTTCAATGTCCACATTGACTAATGGCGTGTTGGTGGAGTCAGTGATGCGCTCCACCAGTTTTGAAATGAAGACTATGAGGAACGTCTTGTCCCGCAGCAGCAGCTCATCTTCATGGCTGGGAGAACGCTGTCTGTACTGATGTTTTGGCTTCTGTTTGTTCTGTGGCTTTGCTTTGAACCCAACTGGTTCACTGATGATTTCGGCCTCGCTGTCGGCCTCGCCGTCGTCCTCGCTGTCCTCCTCGCCGTGGGCCTGGCTGTGGGCCTCGTCGTGGGCCTCGCTGTGGGCCTCGCTGTGGGCCTCGCTGTGGGCCTCGCCGTGGGCCTCGCCGTGGGCCTCGCCGTGGGCCTCGCCGTGGGCCTCACTGTGGGCCTCGCTGTGGGCCTGAGCTGCCTTCTTCTTCTTATACAGACATATTGAGCAGCCGCTGTCTGTACATTCTTCGTCTGTAATGAACTCTGCTTCTTGTGAAGTCTCAGAGCTGGAGTCATCAGCTGGCACTTCTGTTGCACTTTTCAGTATCTGTGCCAGCAGATACACCATGTCCCTGGTGGGAGAGTCATCCAGATGTGGCTGAGGTGAAAGCTCCTCTGGTTCTGCAGGATCTTCTACCTGACCTGGAAGCTGTCCTGGTACTGTAGGATCTTCTGCCTGAGCTGGAACCTGTTCTGGAGATAGGCCTACATACAAATCAATTTCAGCCAATGTCTCATTCACTTCATGCCTCACCTGGGAAGCAAATAAATTCACCAGTCTTTCAGACTGGGGCATCATGTCAGGTTTTACTCCTAGCAGTTGAGCAAAGCTGAGGGTAAAGGAATCTGCGATGGCGGCTTGGATATCTTCGTCTGTCAACCACTCATAGTTCCTGACAGAGCATGAGGGTGTAGTGTCGATGGGGGTGGGGCTGAGGCTGAGCCTGCGGGCACGAGCCTCATCAACCTGGGACAGTTTCCACTCGATAACCTGAGGTGCCACAACATGCAGGACCGTAACACCCATCTCCACTACAAGTTTGTTGCACATGTCAGTCAGCAGGCTGATTATTTTGAGGGTGACGTTTCCCTCATACAGAATCCTCCATTCCCTCTGCGTGATTTTGTTCATGTGCGCTTTAAAGATGGGGAAGAAGAACTCTTTGGAGATCAGGGGAACCTCCAAATCGCTGCAACGCATTTCTCCAAGTTCCTCTGCTGAATACACAGCTAGGGCTGAATTTTCCACGAAGTGAAAGTCTTGTACTGTCGCCATTGTTGGTGTTTTCTTTAGGCTTCAATAGTTTAGAAAGTCTTGAGTAATTTTCAGAAAGTTTTGAGTATTTCTTCAAAAAGTTATCTCGCAAACGTCTCTGTAGATCTCTCTCTGTGTTGGCTCATGTGAGAAAGTGACTGTCTACTCTACTTTAACATGAACTGTAAAGAAGAGCTGTGACGTCAGAGTTGTAACTTCAAAGGACACACGTGTATGACGAAACGGCATTCGGATAGATAAAAATAGAACGCGTCATAGCGAACTGTGACGTCATAGTGGGAACTGATCAAAAACACATCCGTTACGTCGAACTGTGACGTCGCGGTTACGCCTGCCCATGGGCACGCGCGCGCCCTCACAGACACGCGCATGTTGGCTCAACATGGCGTATCGATCGATTGATTTTTTTTTATGTCTACACGCTGAACGGACATACTTAACGTGTTATTGCATTGATCAGATCACTTCAATCAATCTTTCAATTAGATTGTTTTACCACAAAAACTATAACCACAATTAAACACATTCATATTTTGCTGCATCTTTGAAAAATAATTTTCTTGTCATTTTGTAAGACTTTGGCTCACAAACGGATAATGCAAAGTAGTTGGCTACAACACGATGGGCTGAGGCATCCAACTGCAAGGTAGTGTATAAAAAACAGATGAAAGTGAGTTGATTATTTCAATTTATTAGCTAAACGTATTAAAATCAATTTAAACATAAAATACAAACTGTGAAAAAGTAATAGCAACCTTTATAATGCCATATCCAAGCATAAATAAATGGATTTAAAAAAACAGTTTGAGACATCAGTTTGAGCATGAACAAATGAACACAAATCCCTCGTATCACGAGATTAACAGGATGCTGCTGCTGATGATGATGTTGCTCATCAATGTAGGATGAAGCCTCCAGCTCGAGCTGACCAGCGGAGAGGTGGAGGTGAAAACAGCGCTGCTCTCATTCCATGGCACCAGCATGTTACAGATGTTCCCCTCGCAGCAAGATGAGCACACCTGTCCGGTGACATTTCAATGTTGAGAGGACGTCTTCAGGTGAGTACCAGGTTTATATTCGTAAACCATCACACATACCTTCTCATAGCCATTATCAGTGACGCCAGCGCAGCCAGTAAACCGACAGTCATCCAGGGTGGCACATCGCTTGGTCACAGACACACTGTCTCCGTGGTTATCCATCATGTGGAGTGTGTAACAGTATCTCGTATCTGCGGGAGCACAGCAGGCCTTAAATTCTGCATTATTTTACTCACTGTAGCGTTTGGTATTCAGATCAGTTATGAATAATCAGATGACATAAATCCACACCAACCTTTGGGACAGTACACATCTGGCGCCCAGCGGTTGCACTGATAGTTGTCTGCAGCGTCTTGACATGTGAAACATTTGAAGCCACCAGGATGAGGTGTAGCTGTGGAGGACAGACACACCAACAAATCAAAATCTGCAAATCTACAAGGTGTTAATGTTTAATGTACAGCCACAATAGACCTGTGTAACCTAGTCAACAAAAGAAAGATGGAGAACATAATGATGGAATTCGATCCAGATAGCCTAAACTTAGCAAAATTAGACATTTTTATTCTTGTTGTCATCCAGATGTTGTGACATCTGCATTTGTCTTCGTGGTGCCACAGCTGCTTGTTGAGGAGGTGCTCTCCATGGTGCTGATCCTAGAGTTTGTTTGTTTTTTTTGCTGCCTGTGTTCACAGTTGCCCCTGCTGGCAGGTGTGATCACATAAATAATGTGCAACCTTTCTATCTATGATATCACCAAACAGCGTTATGTCTAGATGGATCCAAAGCCTCAAAATGTTCAGCTCTGTGACTATATTATGTACTTGATGGATGCAACAGGATGATGTCCTTCATGGTGAAGTCCCGTGACTGGACAGCTGTCAGCCAATCGGCGATGTTCGTCATCAGCAGGATCCAGGCCACCGCTGGGCAGACCTCCATCACTGGTCTCAGAAGTCTTCATGCACTTATAGGACCTCAGGTTGGACGCTGAGGGAGTGAGGGGGGGGGGGGCAGAGCTCAGCACCACACAACTGCATTCAGTGCACAATCTGTGCTCGATCTCTTTCATTTCTAATCTGCATTTTGATGTAGAGATTTCTTTTTTTTCTCAGAGGTTACAATAAAATTAAATTAAACCAGTGTATGCAGCGTGAAAAGAAAGGGGGTGTTGGTGGTATCAGGGTGTAGAAGTGATCAGCTCTGTGCGCTGCTCCTGCTGTGAGCTTCCTTCATTATTTAAGCCTGAAAAGGAGCCCTGCATGTCAGTGCTAACCTTTAACTCTTAGCATGCAGCACTGGATTTGAATAATTACATGATAAGGAACTTCCAGATTTTCCTCCATCTCCTGGTTTTTGGTTTTCTTTGGACCCCTGCCCTTTGTGGACTCAGCTTCTGCCTTCCTGTGGTTTTTGGACATTCTTAGTTTATAAAGCGACTTCCCCTCACTTATCAGTGTCGCCCGCCTGTCTGCATTTGGGTCCTCCATCCTGTTCCACTGCAAACTTTCACACAAACTTAAACACTTTTTCTTTTTTCCCTTTATGGAACAATTTTGACGCAACCAAATAGTGTCATATTTTCTTCTCATTCTCATATCCTGGATTTTTTTTTTAAAGCACAGATATTTATACTTAGAAATACTTGTGCATGTGGCCTCTTCTACTTGAGATAAGGTGGGGTTTATCTGCTGGTGGTCTCCATGTTGTTAGTCTCTCGTCAGAAGTTCAGAGGTTGAGTTTTGTTTTACACAAGTATGTTTTACAGCGTCCTGAAGGGCAGTGGAACATAACTCAAGTCGGTGTAATTCACTTCTCTCCCTCGCCTCCACCTATCCCTCCCTGCATTGTGTGCTGTCAGAGATATCATATATTTATGGCTGAAAGGCACCTATGACTGAAAAAACATTGTGAATGTAAAGACATCCACCTTTAAACCATATGGAACCGGTGAAATGTGCAGCAACAACCCATGTCCAAATATTATTGAACATTGTTGAGCCAAAGTTTATATTAAAAAAACAGAGCAGCAACAGCCAGTACAATCCAAATGGCTTCCTTTTATTATGGGTAGTTAACTGAAGACCTTGCATTGAGAAACCTCAAACACAGAAATCATTTCATTAGATTGTATCATACTGTGGCCTATGTCAGCTTTACGAGGAGCTATCCACAAAGCCAACACTGAATGCTCGTATATCATACAACTGCTTTTTGTTTTCAGGTCTCCACCAAAATCAGAGGGAAGTGGCTGCAGCCAAAGAGTAACAGGTCGTAGAGAAAAAGGACCCCCACGCTGATAAAAGCAGGTAACATGTCCATCTGTATTGATAGTGAATAGCTCACTGTTGATTTGGGTTAAATTTGTTCTTTGGAGTGAAATTGCAACTCTTTTGTCTGTCTCCCACAGCAACGTATTAGATTACCTGAATTAGTTGAGTATGAGCAGAACACAGACATACAACTGTTGACAAGTCAGATTCTGCAGAGAGCATGGGAAGGGGAAAGCGCTAAAAGAGGTGAGGCTGTTTGAATTATGAAATAGTAGATACTAAATGGATGCTGGCACTTTGAAATTTCGCAGATGACACTGGAAGGACAGGTTTTATGTAAGTAGCTCAAAGCTGGCATACTGGCATTGTCACACACATGTTCTCCCCTCACACATACATTCTCCTCTCACATGCCTCTTCAGGTCTGTGCTGACACCTCCACCTCCACCTCCTCCATCCACCTTCAGGTCTGCGTTGACACCTCCACCTCCACCTCCTCCATCCACCTTCAGGTCTGCGCTGACACCTCCATCTCCTCCATCCACCTTCAGGTCTGCGCTGACACCTCCACCTCCACCTCCTCCATCCACCTTCAGGTCTGCGTTGACACCTCCACCTCCTCCATCCACCTTCAGGTCTACACTGACACCTCCATCTCCTCCATCCACCTTCAGGTCTACGTTGACACCTCCATCTCCTCCATCCACCTTCAGGTCTACACTGACACCTCCATCTCCTCCATCCACCTTCAGGTCTACGCTGACACCTCCACCTCCTCCATCCACCTTCAGGTCTACACTGACACCTCCATCCACCTTCAGGTCTACGCTGACACCTCCATCTCCTCCATCCACCTTCAGGTCTACACTGACACCTCCATCCACCTTCAGGTCTACGCTGACACCTCCACCGCCTCCATCCACCTTCAGGTCTGTGCTGACACCTCCATCTCCTCCATCCACCTTCAGGTCTACGTTGACACCTCCATCTCCTCCATCCACCTTCAGGTCTGTGCTGACACCTCCATCTCCTCCAACCACCTTCAGGTCTACGCTGACACCTCCACCTCCTCCATCCACCTTCAGGTCTACGCTGACACCTCCACCGCCTCCATCCACCTTCAGGTCTGTGCTGACACCTCCACCGCCTCCATCCACCTTCAGGTCTGTGCTGACACCTCCATCTTCTCCATCCACCTTCAGGTCTGTGCTGACACCTCCACCGCCTCCATCCACCTTCAGGTCTGTGCTGACACCTCCACCTCCTCCATCCACCTTCAGGTCTGCGCTGACACCTCCATCTCCTCCATCCACCTTCAGGTCTGTGCTGACACCTCCATCTCCTCCATCCACCTTCAGGTCTGCGCTGACACCTCCATCTCCTCCATCCACCTTCAGGTCTGCGCTGACACCTCCATCTCCTCCATCCACCTTCAGGTCTACGCTGACACCTCCATCTCCTCCATCCACCTTCAGGTCTGCGCTGACACCTCCACCTCCTCCATCCACCTTCAGGTCTACGCTGACACCTCCATCTTCTCCATCCACCTTCAGGTCTACGCTGACACCTCCATCTTCTCCATCCACCTTCAGGTCTACGCTGACACCTCCATCTCCTCCATCCACCTTCAGGTCTGTGCTGACACCTCCATCTCCTCCATCCACCTTCAGGTCTGTGCTGACACCTCCATCTCCTCCATCCACCTTCAGGTCTGTGCTGACACCTCCATCTCCTCCATCCACCTTCAGGTCTGTGCTGAGACCTCCACCTCTTCCATCCACCTTCAGGTCTACGCTGACACCTCCATCTCCTCCATCCACCTTCAGGTCTACGCTGAGACCTCCACCTCTTCCATCCACCTCTTCCATCCACCTTCAGGTCTACGCTGACACCTCCATCTCCTCCATCCACCTTCAGGTCTACGCTGAGACCTCCACCTCTTCCATCCACCTTCAGGTCTATGCTGAGACCTCCACCTCTTCCATCCACCTTCAGGTCTGTGCTGACACCTCCATCTCCTCCATCCACCTTCAGGTCTACGCTGACACCTCCACCTCCTCCATCCACCTTCAGGTCTGTGCTGACACCTCCATCTCCTCCATCCACCTTCAGGTCTACGCTGACACCTCCACCTCCTCCATCCACCTTCAGGTCTACGCTGACACCTCCACCTCCACCTCCTCCATCCACCTTCAGGTCTACGCTGACACCTCCACCTCCACCTCCTCCATCCACCTTCAGGTCTACGCTGACACCTCCACCTCCTCCATCCACCTTCAGGTCTACGCTGACACCTCCATCCACCTTCAGGTCTACGCTGACACCTCCATCTCCTCCATCCACCTTCAGGTCTACGCTGACACCTCCACCTCCTCCATCCACCTTCAGGTCTGCGCTGACACCTCCACCTCCACCTCCTCCATCCACCTTCAGGTCTACGCTGACACCTCCATCTCCTCCATCCACCTTCAGATCTACGCTGACAACTCCACCTCCTCCATCCACCTTCAGATCTACGGTGACACCTCCACCTCCTCCATCCACCTTCAGGTCTACGCTGACACCTCCATCTCCTCCATCCACCTTCAGGTCTACGCTGACACCTCCACCTCCTCCATCCACCTTCAGGTCTACGCTGACACCTCCATCTCCTCCATCCACCTTCAGATCTACGCTGACACCTCCACCTCCTCCATCCACCTTCAGGTCTGCGCTGACACCTCCACCTCCACCTCCTCCATCCACCTTCAGGTCTACACTGACACCTCCACCTCCTCCATCCACCTTCAGGTCTGCGCTGACACCTCCACCTCCTCCATCCACCTTCAGGTCTGCACTGACACCTCCACCTCCTCCATCCACCTTCAGGTCTGTGCTGACACCTCCACCTCCTCCATCCACCTTCAGGTCTGTGCTGACACCTCCATCCACCTTCAGGTCTACGCTGACACCTCCACCTCCTCCATCCACCTTCAGGTCTGTGCTGACACCTCCACCTCCTCCATCCACCTTCAGGTCTGTGCTGACAGCTCCACCTCCTCCATCCACCTTCAGGTCTACGCTGACACCTCCATCTCCTCCATGCCTGTGACACTTCTATCATGTTGTGTGGTTTACTCCAGTGAGCAATAAAAATAAATTTGCTTTGTATTGACTTTGTTCTCCCTTAGGTTGCAGCGGTGGCAGACATACAGAGGAGGGAGTATTGTGGACGAGGCCACAAGAACGATGATGACCTTCCTCCTAGACCGTGGCTTATCCAGGCAGTACAACTTCGTTGGCCGAAATGGGAAGAGAGAGTTCAAGGCCTTACAACTGTTCGAAGTAATATATGGTAAGTGTGCATGTGGATAATGCTTTTTTTTAAGTATGTTTTTTAAACTAAACTATAGGGGCAATTTTTTCAACCACAACGAACACTCACAAAACAATCAATATCTATGGCACATGCCTTGAATCCTTATGACACACCACTGAACTCATATAGTGTACAGTAAAAACAGTATCAACTCAAATCCTGGAAAGACCAAGGGGGCAGTTGTTGGTCTGAGAAGTGAAGCTCACTTCTGTGTTCAAAAAGCTGCAATCCACAATCAACTTTACAGCTTAAAAAAACATATCTACAGCCTGGTACATCTTATCTTTTTTTTCTCAACCGATAGTTTCTACCCCCGCACATACACTCTGAGGAGGGTTAATTTAAACTCTACCGTTTTACTGTTATTAGGTTAAGATTCTGGCCAATTAGGGTGTGAATGTTGAGTGACAGGTCCGGAGACCATTGCTACGAGGCCGGTGGGCGGGTTCTCGGCCGGCTAACCGACGCAGCTCTCCAAATATGGCAAGTCAAATCCAACATGGCGCAATAGCGGCACAAAACAGACTCCCCCAAACCAATGGGCGACGTCACGGATGCTACGTCCATTCTTTTTACAGTCTTACAGGAAAGACATTGTTATGCGATCACAGAGTGCCTGCTCTCCCCGCCACAGAAACTAATACTTTTTCCTTGTTGTGATGATTCCTTTACAAAAATAAAAGGTCGAGCAGTGCAGTGGTAATGTCCAAAATATCTCTGACCATTTATTTTAGTAAAGAAATCATCACAGCAAGGAAAAAGTGTTTGTTTCTGTGGCTGGGAGAGCCGGCACTCTGTGATTGGATAGTAATATCTTTCCAGGATGGTTCAGAGTTAGGCTTTCTGAGATGAGTGGCTACATGCAAAAACACAAAGTTGATACTGTACACTATATTAGTTCAGTGGTGAGTCATAAGGATTTACCATAGATATTTGATTGTTTTTGGAGTGTTTTGTTGTGGTTGAAAAAATTGCCCCCATAGTTAAGCGTTGTCACTAGCGCTGTCTCGCCATGGTGCTTGGGTTTTTTTGCTCCCCCAACACTGGGTGACCATCAGGGCAATGATTTAGGGATCAAAGGCAGAGTGGAGGGGAATGACACGCAGGACAAGGATTTTTTTCTCATCTTCTTTCAGATTGTAGACCATAGCTTTAAAGGGATAGTTCACCCAAAATTCAAATTTCACTCATTATCTACTTACTCTCATGTTGACTAAGAGCTGTGAGAATTTTCAGAGTCCCCCCTTTCTTCTCTGAGTTACGGGGGGGTCCGCGCAGCAGTATTTGTCCATATAATGGTTGTCAATGGACACCAGGTTTCTTTGTCCAAAAAGACACACCAAAAAACATCCAAATACCTGCATACTGTAATGTAATGTCCCTCTTGTATTGAAGCCCCCACATGAGAAATAGTTCCCAAAAAAATTATATAAGTCTATATTTTAAACTTGTTTGTAATGGAAGCTCCCAGTGTCTTGGTTCACTGCTCTTCCTGTGTCTCACGTGATTTGCACTGCCCGGTGGAACAATTTCTCATGTGGGGGCTTCAATACAAGAGGGACATTACAGATGAGCAGTATGGAGGTATTTGGATGTTTTTTGGTGTGTCTTTTTGGACAAAGAAACCTGGTGTCCATTGACAACCAGTATATGGACAAATACTGCTGTGCGGTCCCCCCGTAACTCAGAGAAGGAACGGAGGACTCTGAAAATTCTCCCAGCTCTTATGGCGCGTTTCCACTAGCACAGTACGGCACGGCTCGGTGCGCTATTCACGTGTTTCCACTAGCCCTAGTACCTGGTACCAGGTCCCATTTTTAGTACCTCCTCGGCCCTGGTTCCAAGCGAGCCGAAGCAATACTATAACGTGACGTCATCCGACTGCCTTCCGCTGATTGGGCAGAGTACTGTACCGAGACTGTTGTTATTCCTTCACCCGAGGTAACTGTTGCTGTGTGTAAATCCACACTGTGTCTGTTAACGAGGTGCAGACGAGTGAGTTTGGAGCTGACGAGCGGATCGAAAAAAGAGAGACGGAACACAAACACCCCCGTGCTGCCCCCACCCCCGCTGAGGAGGAACTAGAGAACTCAGCTGTAATGGAAACACAACCAAACCGAGCCGAGCCGAGCCGTGCTGTACCGTGCCAGTGGAAAAGTGCCATTAGTCAACATGAGGGTGAGTAGATAATGAGTGAAATTTGAATTTTGGGTGAGCTATCCTTTTAAAAAATATATATATATATATATATATATATATATAGAGAGAGAGAGAGAGAGAGAGAGAGAGAGAGAGAGCACTTTTCTTAAAGGGATACTTCACCCAAAAATGATCATTTTTAGTTGTGAGCAATTGATGTAAAAATTATATTTTTTTGGGTGAAGTATCCCTTTGAACATAGTTGACTTTACAATCTTCGCTCAGAGTTGTGGTGGCACTAAAGTAAGTGACCGTTGTATTCTGTTTCTTGCAGGAGGTTTGAAGAAAGCCAGATCACGCACAAAGATGGAGAGAGGGCGGTGTCGAAGTGGCTCATTGGTGTGAGGGACCGGGGAGGCAAAAGACAGGCCAGACAGGTAACCCAGAGTGACGAACAAGGATGTTTTTTTGTTGTTTTTTTTCATTTTGTAGAATGCAAAAAGGGGGCTGCCGCTTCACCCGGCTGGTTCTTTGCTAAGGTGCTGGAGATATAAAAAATGTCCAAACTGAAGAAGAAAATCTCTGCACACTTAGATCTATTGGAGATTTTTTCTTACAGTGTTAGGAGCATCAATGGGTTCTACTTTTGCTCCGGAATATGCTAATTTATATGTTGGTTTTTTTGAACACAGTTGTGTTTTTAATACTAACAGAAACCCCTTTCTACACAAAATCCTTAAACGGTTTAGATATCTAGATGATGTTTTTTGCATTTTCCAAGGTACTAGCAATGAGCTGTATGACTTTGTTAATCTCCTCAACAGTATGAATGCTGACCTGATGTTCTCAGTTGAAAAGACATGTGGATTGAATTATGCAATGGTGCCCTCATCACGACACTATATCAAAAAGAAACAGATAGGAATACATTCCTTCTGGCAGGAATACTCATCCTGGAGCTTTGAAGCTCAAGGCATATCCTCAAAAATACCATTTTAAAACACTGGTCCATTTTGACCTCTGATCCTACATTAACCCACCTCTTTAAGGATCCTCCCCTCTTCGTCTACAGAAGAGGCCCAAACCTGCGCAACAAGCTGGTACGGGCAAACATTAAGCCAGATCCAAAACAGACCCTTTTGGCCCCACTTAAGGATGGGAATTATCCATGTGGCAACTGTGCTCAGTGCCACAATACATGTAAAACTCCTATTTTTAGACATCCAAGATCGGGCAAAAGTTTATTTATCAGTAGCAGTACAGAGAATGTGATCTATCTATTAAAATGCCCCTGTGACGTTACCTTGCGTTGCTGCACTGTGTGTGTGGTAGCGGCCCCGCCTCCCCTCACAGAGACAAGATCCTGGATGACTGACAAGAGGCTTCACTCCCTTCATTTCATTCCGCTATGGAACAAATGCGCCCAGGTGCTGAGACCGAGTCACAGAGTGAAGCCTCTTGTCATTCAGCCTGTTTGGAGGCCAGAGACGAGGAAAACAAACATGCGCATGGCAATCGAGGCTGGAAAAAAATTGTACGTGCTGGTGGGCCGCATATTATTGATTTTATGACAGAGGCTGCGGGCCGGTTGGAATTTGAACGCGGGCCGTAGTTTGGGGACCCCTGCTCTAGACACACTTCAACCTATGGGCCTGAACGAGGATTTCGATATGCATGTTATGTTATAATCCCAGACATTCATTTAGAATATAGAGACTATGGTTTATGATGGCTACAGCTTGATACCCAATCATGGCTCTTCATTATATTTAATGTACTGGTTTTCTCTCTTCTTTTTTATTTGGGTATCTCTGTTTATGAAGGTTAACACCTGAACCCTTTCAAACTATCTTGTCTGTAACAACATCTATTGCACGTCTGTCCGTCCTGGGTGAGAGATCCTCCTCTGTTGCTCACCCTGAGGTTTCTCTGATTTTTCCCTAAAGGGTTTTCTATGGAGTTTTTCCTCAGTGGATGTGAGGGTCTAAGGACAGAGGATGTTGTTATGATGTCATGTAAAGCTCTTTGAGACAAACTGTTTGTGAAAAACAGGCTATAGCTACAAATAAAATTGCCTTGCCTTACCTTTCCCATGTTATGTGAGTATATTATTTAATCAGGAGATGCTTCATGTTTGTATTGGTGTTTTTCTTTAGATTGTTCAAAGAAACAAATTGACTGTGTTTCACCCTGTGCTCTGTCATCTGTATGCCCCAGAACTACAATTCCCAAGAGGTGGCGCTCCCACCACCAGGGTGCACACAGGTGTATTGCATATCACTGATTGGAATAGGAGTGTGTGTTTTTTTTCTACCTGCCTGTGTACAGTATGCTCTGATGAAGGTCGTGTGAGACCGAAAGCTTAGCCTTGAATAAAGTGATACTGCATAGATCTAAGTGTGCGGAGATTTTCCTCTTCATTTTATGAAATAAAAATATAATTAATTGTATTGCTTGTGTCTTCATTGTTGTAGCTTGATTTAAATACTGTATGGGCTTACTGTGAAATAAGAACCCCCAAAAATAAATTTGTTAGCTCGGTTACTACCCTTATGGGTACAGTGTAAGACCTAGCTGGGACCCATAATCAGAAACCTGGTTCCCAAGTGGGCTTTAGATAGGGCTCATGTGAAACCCACTTTCAGTCCATCTTGGCTTGCCCACATGGGGTCACCATGGAGCCCCCGGGCAAAACTGACTGGGACCCACCTGGGCAGCCCAGATGGGGCCCACTCACAGTCTCATTAATTAGTGGGAAACACTGCATTTTAAAGGATGGCGTCATTATGTTTTATATTAGAAACATGAATTTGACATGGAAACTTTCAGAGGTACCCAGACGGCTGATAAAGATTAATGTGAAAAGATCTGGATGCGATCACCCTGACATTTAAACAGGTCAGCTCTTTTCATAATTGTATATTCAGTGTTCTTTCTGCTGCACAAACATATTGATACTGTTTGAATTGAAGCACTACAGTTGTGTCAGAACTGCTGAATAAATAAAGTGACCTCTTGTCAGGATGAAATACCACCGTTTCCTGGAGCTCCTTGACAAATTTACAACATGAACACTCCACTCTACATGGATTTACCCAGATTATGATGTCGCTGGTTCATAATGAATGGTTGCCTCTATTTATATATGTTGTTGGAAAACAAAATAAACTTGATTGTGCAATTCCATCAATGAGATTTTACATCTGAGCTCAAGCTAATTGGCCTTAACCTAGAACATCTAATCGTGTTTTTTGACCCATTTTGAAGATTGACTGTGTCAAATTGGTGCGACCACACAGTTGCATTTCTGACTCTAATTGCAGCTTTACCTCCTTGACCATGGCCATGATGGATTTATTCATGTTCATTTTGGTATTTAAACTGTATTCTTATTTTAGCATGTTTGTGTCTGTCTTAAACTATTCATTTTAATTCACAACAGATCTAAAGTATTTCAATATAAAAACCTTGTATGATCTAAACAAACTGACCCGTCACATTTGCACCAGAGTCACAATTTCAGGCCAGTTGCTCCCCAATGAGGGACCAGCACCTTCAATCATTAAAACCACATTACAGTCATAACATCACTTAAACAACTCTATTCAACTTGACACATTTTTTGGAGAAACTTTTTCTTTTAAAAAATGTTTTAATTGTTATTATTTGGGTAAAACTGGAGCACCCAGAGAAAACCCAATGTCAGCATGGGGAGGACATGTAAAGTCCTCACAGAAAGGTTAGAGAAAACCAACCTCCCTGTGAGGCCATGAACAGTCTTAACTCTTAAGACGGTTTGTTGCACATGTCAGTCAGCAGGCTGATTATTTTGAGGGTGACGTTTCCCTCAAACAGAATCCTCCATTCCCTCTGCGTGAGTTTGTTCATGTGCGCTTCAAAGATGGGGAAGAAGAACTCTTTGGAGATCAGGGGAACCTCCAAATCGCTGCAACGCATTTCTCCAAGTTCCTCTGCTGAATACACAGCTAGGGCTGAATTTTCCACGAAGTGAAAGTCTTGTACTGTCGCCATTGTTGGTGTTTTCTTTAGGCTTCAGAATGTTTTAATTTTTATTATTTGGGGAAAACTGGAGCACCCAGAGAAAACCCAATGTCAGCATGGGGAGGACATGTAAAGTCCTCACAGAAAGGTTAGAGAAAACCAACCTCCCTGTGAGGCCATGAACGTCCACCGTGCTGAGCTTGCTCTTAAATAGGACGTGTTCAGGGATGGTTCAACTACTCCATTACAAAAGTCTTTGGAGGACAAGTCCGGACAAAGTAGAGTCTTCTCTTTTTTTCTCTATCTTTTTTTGTCAGACTTGTCACAGCGACCTTTGTAATGAAGTAGTATCCTTTGCAAGAGTTTGTATTAATCTTGAATTTTTTTTTTTTTTAAAGGTTAATAGAGAGTCCGAGGGGAAGGTCGATCCATAATACTGGCGTATTATGAGCTGTCGTTGATGCACATGTTAAAGGACTTCCTCAGGAAATTGGTTACTGAGGAAAACATCCTGACGACGGCGGGTCGTCTCTGTGTCTGTGTCGGTCTGTCGTTCTCGTCGTCGGTGTCGTCATAGTGAAACTCTTCTACGTAGGTCACCTCACACTTTGAAGAAGCCTTGCTGGTCTTTTTGGCAATGAATTTCCTCACTTTTTTCACGAAGCTGCTGCTGTCTGTGCTCTTCTGCAGCTGAGCTTCTAAAGTCTTCACCACAGCCTCATCAAAAGCTTTGACCTTGGTCACCATGGCGTTCTGGAGAAGCCCTGCTGATCCAAACTCGCGGCAAAGCTTCTTGAATACTGGGATGTGGATCTTTCCAACAGTCTCTGGGAGGATGAGACTTGGTTTGCTCAGAATCCGTTTTCCTACACGTGTCACTATCTTTTCAATGTCCACATTGACTAATGGCGTGTTGGTGGAGTCAGTGATGCGCTCCACCAGTTTTGAAATGAAGACTATGAGGAACGTCTTGTCCCGCAGCAGCAGCTCATCTTCATGGCTGGGAGAACGCTGTCTGTACTGATGTTTTGGCTTCTGTTTGTTCTGTGGCTTTGCTTTGAACCCAACTGGTTCACTGATGATTTCGGCCTCGCTGTCGGCCTCGCCGTCGTCCTCGCTGTCCTCCTCGCCGTGGGCCTGGCTGTGGGCCTCGCCGTGGGCCTCGCTGTCCTCCTCGCCGTGGGCCTGGCTGTGGGCCTGGCTGTGGGCCTGGCTGTGGGCCTCGCTGTAGGCCTCGCTGTCAGCCTCGCTGTGGGCCTCGTCGTGGGCCTCGCTGTGGGCCTGAGCCGCCTTCCTCTTCTTATACAGACATATTGAGCAGCCGCTGTCTGTACATTCTTCATCTGTAATGAACTCTGCTTCTTGTGAAGTCTCAGAGCTGGAGTCATCAGCTGGCACTTCTGTTGCACTTTTCAGTATCTGTGCCAGCAGATACACCATGTCCCTGGTGGGAGAGTCATCCAGATGTGGCTGAGGTGAAAGCTCCTCTGGTTCTGCAGGATCTTCTACCTGACCTGGAAGCTGTCCTGGTACTGTAGGATCTTCTACCTGACCTGGAAGCTGTCCTGGTACTGTAGGATCTTCTACCTGACCTGGAAGCTGTCCTGGTACTGTAGGATCTTCTACCTGACCTGGAAGCTGTCCTGGTACTGTAGGATCTTCTACCTGACCTGGAAGCTGTCCTGGTACTGTAGGATCTTCTACCTGACCTGGAAGCTGTCCTGGTACTGTAGGATCTTCTGCCTGAGCTGGAACCTGTTCTGGAGATAAGTACGAATCAATTTCAGCCAATGTCTCATTCACTTCATGCCTCACCTGGGAAGCAAATAAATTCACCAGTCTTTCAGACTGGGGCATCATGTCAGGTTTTACTCCTAGCAGTTGAGCAAAGCTGAGGGTAAAGGAATCTGTGATGGCGGCTTGGATATCTTCGTCTGTCAACCACTCATAGTTCCTGACAGAGCATGAAAGTGTAGTGTCGATGGGGGTGGGGCTGAGGCTGAGCCTGCGGGCACGAGCCTCATCAACCTGGGACAGTTTCCACTCGATAACCTGAGGTGCCACAACATGCAGGACCGTAACACCCATCTCCACTACAAGTTCTTTGCACATGTCAGTCAGCAGGCTGATTATTTGGAGGGTGACGTTTCCCTCATACAGAATCCTCCATTCCCTCTGCGTGATTTTGTTCATGTGCGCTTTAAAGATGGGGAAGAAGAACTCTTTGGAGATCAGGGGAACCTCCAAATCGCTGCAACGCATTTCTCCAAGTTCCTCTGCTGAATACACAGCTAGGGCTGAATTTTCCACGAAGTGAAAGTCTTGTACTGTCGCCATTGTTGGTGTTTTCTTTAGGCTTCAGTAGTTTAGAAAGTTTTGAGTAATTTTCAGAAAGTTTTGAGTATTTCTTCAAAAAGTTATCTCGCAAACGTCTCTGTAGATCTCTCTCTGTTGGCTCATGTGAGAAAGTGACTGTCTAACTCTACTTTAACATGAACTGTAAAGAAGAGCTGTGACGTCAGAGTTGTAACTTCAAAGGACACACGTGTATGACGAAACGGCATTCGGATAGATAAAAATAGAACGCGTCATAGCGAACTGTGACGTCATAGTGGGAACTGATCAAAAACACATCCGTTACGTCGAACTGTGACGTCGCGGTTACGCCTGCCCATGGGCACGCGCGCGCCCTCACAGACACGCGCATGTTCGCTCAACATGGCGTATCGATCGATTGATTTTTTTTTGTCTACACGTTGAACGGACATACTTAACGTGTTATTGCATTGATCAGATCACTTCAATCAATCTTTCAATTAGATTGTTTTACCACAAAAACTATAACCACAATTAAACACATTCATATTTTGCTGCATCTTTGAAAAATAATTTTCTTGTCATTTTGTAAGACTTTGGCTCACAAACGGATAATGCAAAGTAGTAGGCTACAACACGATGGGCTGAGGCATCCAACTGCGAGGTAGTGTATAAAAAACAGATGAAAATTGAGTTGATTATTTCAATTTATTAGCTAAACGTATTAAAATCAATTTAAACATAAAATACAAACTGTGAAAAAGTAGGCTAATAGCAACCTTTGAATAGTATTATAATGTCATATCCACGCATAAATAAATGGATTTTAAAAAATAGTTTGAGAGAAAATAATCAGTTTGAGCATGAACAAATAAACACAAATCCCTCGTATCACGAGATGAACAGGATGCTGCTGCTGATGATGATGATGTTGCTCATCAATGTAGGATGAAGCCTCCAGCTCGAGCTGACCAGCGGAGAGGTGGAGGTGAAAACAGCGCTGCTCTCATTCCATGGCACCAGCATGTTACAGATGTTCCCCTCGCAGCAAGATGAGCACACCTGTCCGGTGACATTTCAATGTTGAGAAGACGTCTTCAGGTGAGTACCAGGTTTATATTCGTAAACCATCACACATACCTTCTCATAGCCATTATCAGTGACGCCAGCGCAGCCAGTAAACCGACAGTCATCCAGGGTGGCACATCGCTTGGTCACAGACACACTGTCTCCGTGGTTATCCATCATGTGGAGTGTGTAACAGTATCTCGTATCTGCGGGAGCACAGCAGGCCTCAAATTCTGCATTATTTTACACACTGTAGCGTTTGGTATTCAGATCAGTTATCAATAATCAGATGACATAAATCCACACAAACCTTTGGGACAGTACACATCTGGCGCCCAGCGGTTGCACTGATAGTTGTCTGCAGCGTCTTGACATGTGAAACATTTGAAGCCACCAGGATGAGGTGTAGCTGTGGAGGACAGACACACCAACAAATCAAAATCTGCAAATCTACAAGGTGTTAATGTTTAATGTACAGCCACAATAGACCTGTGTAGTCAACAAAAGAAAGATGGAGAACATAATGATGGAATTCAATTCAGATAGCCTAAACTTAGCAAAATTAGACATTTTTATTCTTGTTGTCATCCAGATGTTGTGACATCTGCATTTATCTTCGTGGTGCCACAGCTGCTTGTTGAGGAGGTGCTCTCCATGGTGCTGATCCTAGAGTTTGTTTGTTTTTTTGCTGCCTGTGTTCACAGTTGCCCCTGCTGGCAGGTGTGATCAATAATGTGCAACCTTTCTATCTATGATATCACCAAACAGCGTTATGTCTAGATGGATCCAAAGCCTCAAAATGTTCAGCTCTGTGACTATATTATGTACTTGATGGATGCAACAGGATGATGTCCTTCATGGTGAAGTCCCATGACTGGACAGCTGTCAGCCAATCGGCGATGTTCGTCATCAGCAGGATCCAGGCCACCGCTGGGCAGACCTCCATCACTGGTCTCAGAAGTCTTCATGCACTTATAGGACCTCAGGTTGGACGCTGAGGGAGTGAGGGAGGGGGAGGGGGGGCTGTGAGCTTCCTTCATTATTTAAGCCTGAAAAGGAGCCCTGCATGTCAGTGCTAACCTTTAACTCTTAGCATGCAGCACTGGATTTGAATAATTACATGATAAGGACCTGATAAGGAACTTATCCTCCATCTCCTGGTTTTTGGTTTTCTTTGGACCCCTGCCCTTTGTGGACTCAACTTCTGCCTTCCTGTGGTTTTTGGACATTCTTATTTTATAAAGCGACTTCCCCTCACTTATCCTTATCAGTGTCGCCTGCCTGTCTTTGGGTCCTCCATCCTGTTCCAATGCAAACTTTCACACAAACTTAAACACTTTCATTTTTCCCTTTATGGAATAATTTTGACGCAACCAAATAGTGTCATATTTTCTTCTCTATTCTCATATCCTGGATTTTTTTTTAAAGCACAGATATTTATACTTAGAAATACTTGTGCATGTGGCCTCTTCTACTTGAGATAAGGTGGGGTTTATCTGCTGGTGGTCTCCATGTTGTTAGTCTCTCGTCAGAAGTTCAGAGGTTGAGTTTTGTTTTACACAAGTATGTTTTACAGCGTCCTGAAGGGCAGTGGAACATAACTCAAGTCGGTGTAATTCACTTCTCTCCCTCGCCTCCACCTATCCCTCCCTGCATTGTGTGCTGTCAGAGATATCATATATTTATGGCTGAAAGGCACCTATGACTGAAAAAACATTGTGAATGTAAAGACATCCACCTTTAAACCATATGGAACAGATGAAATGTGCAGCAACAACCCATGTCCAAATATTATTCAACATTGTTGAGCCAAAGTTTATATTAAAAAAACAGAGCAGCAACAGCCAGTACAATCCAAATGGCTTCCTTTTATCATGGGTAGTTAACTGAAGACCTTGCATTGAGAAACCTCAAACACAGAAATCATTTCATTAGATTGTATCATACTGTGGCCTATGTCAGCTTTACGAGGAGCTATCCACAAAGCCAACACTGAATGCTTGTATATCATACAACTGCTTTTTGTTTTCAGGTCTCCACCAAAATCAGAGGGAAGTGGCTGCAGCCAAAGAGCAACAGGTCGTAGAGAAAAAGGACCCCCACGCTGACTGGGCAACATACAAGTTGACCGTCAAGATAAAAGCAGGTAACATGTCCATCTGTATTGATAGTGAATAGCTTACTGTTGATTTGGGTTAAATTTGTTCTTTGGAATGAAATTGCAACTCTTTTGTCTGTCTCTCACAGCAACGTATTAGATTACCTGAATTAGTTGAGTATGAGCAGAACACAGACATACAACTGTTGACAAGTCAGATTCTGCAGAGAGCATGGGAAGGGGAAAGCGCTAAAAGAGATGAGGCTGTTTGAATTATGAAATAGTAGATACTAAATGGATGCTGGCACTTTGACATTTCGCAGATGACACTGGAAGGACAGGTTTTATGTATGTAGCTCAAAGCTGGCATACTGGCATTGTCACACACATGTTCTCCCCTCACACATACATTCTCCTCTCACATGCCTCTTCAGGTCTACACTGACACCTCCACCTCCTCCATCCACCTTCAGGTCTACGCTGACACCTCCATCTCCTCCATCCACCTTCAGGTCTACGCTGACACCTCCATCTCCTCCATCCACCTTCAGGTCTGTGCTGACACCTCCACCTCCTCCATCCACCTTCAGGTCTGCGCTGAGACCTCCACCTCCTCCATCCACCTTCAGGTCTACGCTGACACCTCCACCTCCTCCATCCACCTTCAGGTCTACGCTGACACCTCCATCTCCTCCATCCACCTTCAGGACACCTCCATCTCCTCCATCCACCTTCAGGTCTGTGCTGACACCTCCATCTCCTCCATCCACCTTCAGGTCTACGCTGACACCTCCACCTCCTCCATCCACCTTCAGGTCTGTGCTGACACCTCCACCTCCTCCATCCACCTTCAGGTCTACACTGACACCTCCACCTCCTCCATCCACCTTCAGGTCTGTGCTGACAGCTCCACCTCCTCCATCCACCTTCAGGTCTACGCTGACACCTCCATCTCCTCCATCCACACTTCTATCATGTTGACACCTCCACCTCCTCCATCCACCTTCAGGTCTACGCTGACACCTGTCCACCTTTACTCCAGTGACCTTCTCCTCCATCCACCTTCAGGTCTGTGTGGTCCTTACCTTCAGTGAGCAATAAAAATAAATTTGCTTTGTATTGACTTTGTTCTCCCTTAGGTTGCATGCCTGTGACACTTCTATCATGTTGTGTGGCAGACAGGTTAGCGGTGGCAGAGGAGGGAGTATTGTGGACGAGGCCACAAGAACGATGATGACCTTCCTCCTAGACCGTGGCTTATCCAGGCAGTACAACTTCGTTGGCCGAAATGGGAAGAGAGAGTTCAAGGCCTTATAACTGTTCGAAGTAATATATGGAAAGTGTGCATGTGGATAATGCTTTTTTTTAAGTATGTTTTTTAAACTAAACTATAGGGGCAATTTTTTCAACCACAACAAACACTCACAAAACAATCAATATCTATGGCACATGCCTTGAATCCTTATGACACACCACTGAACTCATATAGTGTACAGTAAAAACAGTATAAACTCAAATCCTGGAAAGACCAAGGGGGCAGTTGTCGGTCTGAGAAGTGAAGCTCACTTCCGCGTTCAAAAAGCTGCAATCCACAATCAACTTTACAGCTTAAAAAAACATATCTACAGCCTGGTACATCTTATCTTTTTTTTCTCAACCGATAGTGTCTACCCCCGCACACACACTCTGAGGAGGGTTAATTTAAACTCTACCGTTTTACTGTTATTAGGTTAAGATTCTGGCCAATTAGGGTGTGAATGTTGAGTGACAGGTCCGAAGACCACTGCTACGAGGCCGGTGGGCGGGTTCTCGGTCGGCTAACCGACACAGCTCTCCAAATATGGCAAGTCAAATCCAACATGACGCAATAGCGGCACAAAACAGACTCCCCCAAACCAATGGGTGACGTCACGGATGCTACGTCCATTCTTTTTACAGTCTATGGGAAAGACATTATTATGCGATCACAGAGTGCCTGCTCTCCCCGCCACAGAAACTAACACTTTTTCCTTGTTGTGATGATTTCTTTACAAAAATAAACAGTTGAGCAGTGCAGTGGTAATGTCCAAAATATCTCTGACCATTTATTTTAGTAAAGAAATCATCACAGCAAGGAAAAAGTGTTTGTTTCTGTGGCGGGGAGAGCCGGCGCTCTGTGATTGGATAGTAATATCTTTCCAGGATGGTTCAGAGTTAGGCTTTCTGAGGTGAGTGGCTACATGCAAAAACACAAAGTTGATACTGTACACTATATTAGTTCAGTGGTGTGTCATAAGGATTTACCATAGATATTTGATTGTTTTTGGAGTGTTTTGTTGTGGTTGAAAAAATTGCCCCCATAGTTAAGCGTCTCGCCATGGTGCTTGGGTTTTTTGCTCCCCCAACACTGGGTGACCATCAGGACAATGATTTAGGGATCAAAGGCAGAGTGGAGGGGAATAACATGCAGGACAAGGATTTTTTTCTCATCTTCTTTCAGATAGTAGACCATAGCTTTAAAGGGATAGTTCACCCAAAATTCAAATTTCACTCATTATATCCTCACCCTCATGTCGACTAAGAGCTGTGAGAATTTTCAGAGTCCTCCGTTCCTTCTCTGAGTTACGGGGGGGTCCGCGCAGCAGTATTTGTCCATATAATGGTTGTCAATGGACACCAGCAGGTTTCTTCGTCCAAAAAGACACACCAAAAAACATCCAAATACCTGCATACTGTAATGTAATGTCCCTCTTGTACTGAAGCCCCGACATGAGAAATTGTTCCGAAAAAAATTCAATAAGTCTATATTTTAAGCTTGTTTGTAGCAGAAGCTCCCAGTGTCTCAGTTCACTGCTCTTCCTGTGTCAGTACAAATCTCATGTGATTTGTTCTGACCGGTGGAACAATTTCTCATGTGGGGCTTCAATACAAGAGGGGCATTACAGACGGGCAGTATGGAGGTATTTGGATGTTTTTTGGTGTGTCTTTTTGGACAAAGAAAGAGCTACAACAGCGCCAGCTGATCTGTATCAAGACTGTTGTTATTCCTTCACCCGAGGCAATTGTTGCTGTGTGTAAATCCACACTGTGGTCTGTTAACGAGGTGCAGACGAGTGAGTTTGGAGCTGACCTGCCTGTCCATTGTCTCGGATCTGATGAAGGACGGAAAACCAAAAGCTTAGCCTTGAATAAAGTGATACCCCCATCTAAGTGTGCAGAGATTTTCCTCTTCATTTTATGAAATAAAAATATAATTAATTGTATTGCTTGTGTCTTCATTGTTGTAGCTTGATTTAAGTACTGTATGGGCTTACTGTGAAATAAGAACCCCCCAAAATACATTTGTTAGCTCGGTTACTACCCCTATGGGTACAGTGTAAGACCTAGCTGGGACCTCTGGGTTTCCCAAGTGGGCTTTAGATAGGGCTCATGTGAAACCCACTTTCAGTCCATCTTGGCTTGCCCACATGGGGTCACCATGGAGCCCCCGGCCAAAACTGACTGGGACCCACCTGGGCAGCCCAGATGGGGCCCACTCACAGTCTCATTAATTAGTGGGAAACACTGCATTTTAAAGGATGACGTCATTATGTTTATTATGTTACATTATGTATTATTATTATGTTTATATTAGAAACATGAATTTGACATGGAAACTTTCAGAGGTACCCAGACGGCTGATAAAGATTAATGTGAAAAGATCCGGATGCGATCACCCTGACATTTAAACAGGTCAACTCTTTTCATAATTGTATATTCAGTGTTCTTTTCCCTCTTGATATGCTGCACAAACATATTGATACTGTTTGAATTGAAGCACTACAGTTGTGTCAGAACTGCTGAATAAATAAAGTGACCTCTTGTCAGGATGAAATACCACCGTTTCCTGGAGCTCCTTGACAAATTTACAACATGAACACATTCCACTCTACATGCATTTCACATTTCTGACTCTAATTGCAGCTTTACTTCCTTGGCCTTGGCCATGATGGATTTATTCATGTTCATGTTGGTATTTATACCATATTCTTATTTTAGCATATTTGTGTCTGTCTTTAACTATTCATTTTTATTCACAACAGATCTAAAGTATTTCAATATAAAAACCTTGTATGATCTAAACAAACTGACTGTCACAATTTCAGGCCAGTTGCTCCCCAATGAGGGACCAGCACCTTCAATCATTAAAACCACATTACACTCATAACATCAGTTAAACTCTATACAACTTTACACATTTTCTGGAGAAACTTTTTTTTTAAATGTTTTAATTGTTATTATTTGGGTAAAACTGGAGCACCCAGAGAAAACCCAATGTCAGCATGGGGAGGACATGTAAAGTCCTCACAGAAAAAGAAAACCAACCTCCCTGTGAGGCCACAGAAACTTCTCCATTACAAAAGTCTTTGGAGGAAAAGTCCGGACAAAGTAGAGTGAAGTAAATCCTTTGTTTTGTTTTCCTCAAGGTTAATAGAGAGTCCGAGGGGAAGGTCAATCAATAATATTCGTATTATGAGCTGTCGTTGATTTTGTTCTGAGGAAAACATGTGAATCCTCCATTCTGTGTCGGTCTCTCGCGTGATTTTGTTTGCGTCACCTCACACTTTAAAGATGGGGAAGAAGAACTCTTTGGAGATCAGGGGAACCTCCAAATCGCTGCAACGCATTTCTCCAAGTTCCTCTGCTGAATACACAGCTAGGGCTGAATTTTCCACGAAGTGAAAGTCTTGTACTGTCGCCATTGTTGGTGTTTTCTTTAGGCTTCAGAATGTTTTAATTTTTATTATTTGGGGAAAACTGGAGCACCCAGAGAAAACCCAATGTCAGCATGGGGAGGACATGTAAAGTCCTCACAGAAAGGTTAGAGAAAACCAACCTCCCTGTGAGGCCATGAACGTTCAACTTCTCCATTACAAAAGTCTTTGGAGGACAAGTCCGGACAAAGTAGAGTCTTCTCTTTTTTTCTCGATCTTTTTTTGTCAGACTTGTCACAGCGGACCTTTGTAATGAAGTAGTATCCTTTGTAAGAGTTTGTATTAATCTTGAATTGTTTTGTTTTTTTAAAGGTTAATAGAGAGTCCGAGGGGAAGGTCGATCAATAATACTGGCGTATTATGAGCTGTCGTTGATGCACATGTTAAAGGACTTCCTCAGGAAATTGGTTACTGAGGAAAACATCCTGACGACGGCGGGTCGTCTCTGTGTCTGTGTCGGTCTGTCGTTCTCGTCGTCGGTGTCGTCATAGTGAAACTCTTCTACGTAGGTCACCTCACACTTTGGAGAAGCCTTGCTGGTCTTTTTGGCAATGAATTTCCTCACTTTTTTCACGAAGCTGCTGCTGTCTGTGCTCTTCTGCAGCTGAGCTTCTAAAGTCTTCACCACAGCCTCATCAAAAGCTTTGACCTTGGTCACCATGGCGTTGTGGAGAAGCCCTGCTGATCCAAACTCGCGGCAAAGCTTCTTGAATACTGGGATGTGGATCTTTCCAACAGTCTCTGGGAGTATGAGACTTGGTTTGCTCAGAATCCGTTTTCCTAGACGTGTCACTATCTTTTCAATGTCCACATTGACTAATGGCGTGTTGGTGGAGTCAGTGATGCGCTCCACCAGTTTTGAAATGAAGACTATGAGGAACGTCTTGTCCCGCGGCAGCAGCTCATCTTCATGGCTGGGAGAACGCTGTCTGTACTGATGTTTTGGCTTCTGTTTGTTCTGTGGCTTTGCTTTGAACCCAACTGGTTCACTGATGATTTCGGCCTCGCTGTCGGCCTCGCCGTCGTCCTCGCTGTCCTCCTCGCCGTGGGCCTGGCTGTGGGCCTCGCCGTGGGCCTCGCTGTAGGCCTCGCTGTCCTCCTCGCCGTGGGCCTGGCCGTGGGCCTGGCCGTGGGCCTCGTCGTGGGCCTCGCTGTCCTCCTCGCCGTGGGCCTGGCTGTAGGCCTCGCTGTGGGCCTCACCGTGGGCCTCGCTGTCAGCCTCGCTGTGGGCCTCGTCGTGGGCCTCGCTGTCAGCCTCGCCGTGGGCCTCGCCATGGGCCTCGCTGTGGGCCTCGCTGTAGGCCTCACTGTGGGCCTCGCCGTGGGCCTCGCCGTGGGCCTCGC
This sequence comes from Decapterus maruadsi, assembly GCA_030347415.2. Lineage (NCBI taxonomy): Eukaryota > Metazoa > Chordata > Actinopteri > Carangiformes > Carangidae > Decapterus > Decapterus maruadsi. The sequence continues at coordinate 44,487,846 of CM064886.1, forward strand.
TGTGGGCCTCGCTGTAGGCCTCGCTGTGGGCCTCGCTGTGGGCCTCGCTGTGGGCCTGAGCCACCTTCCTCTTCTTATACAGACATATTGAGCAGCCGCTGTCTGTACATTCTTCATCTGTAATGAACTCTGCTTCTTGTGAAGTCTCAGAGCTGGAGTCATCAGCTGGCACTTCTGTTGCACTTTTCAGTATCTGTGCCAGCAGATACACCATGTCCCTGGTGGGAGAGTCATCCAGATGTGGCTGAGGTGAAAGCTCCTCTGGTTCTGCAGGATCTTCTACCTGACCTGGAAGCTGTCCTGGTACTGTAGGATCTTCTACCTGACCTGGAAGCTGTCCTGGTACTGTAGGATCTTCTGCCTGAGCTGGAACCTGTTCTGGAGATAGGCCTACATACGAATCAATTTCAGCCAATGTCTCATTCACTTCATGCCTCACCTGGGAAGCAAATAAATTCACCAGTCTTTCAGACTGGGGCATCATGTCAGGTTTTACTCCTAGCAGTTGAGCAAAGCTGAGGGTAAAGGAATCTGCGATGGCGGCTTGGATATCTTCGTCTGTCAACCACTCATAGTTCCTGACAGAGCATGAGAGTGTAGTGTCGATGGGGGTGGGGCTGAGGCTGAGCCTGCGGGCACGAGCCTCATCAACCTGGGACAGTTTCCACTCGATAACCTGAGGTGCCACAACATGCAGGACCGTAACACCCATCTCCACTACAAGTTTGTTGCACATGTCAGTCAGCAGGCTGATTATTTTGAGGGTGACGTTTCCCTCATACAGAATCCTCCATTCCCTCTGCGTGATTTTGTTCATGTGCGCTTTAAAGATGGGGAAGAAGAACTCTTTGGAGATCAGGGGAACCTCCAAATCGCTGCAACGCATTTCTCCAAGTTCCTCTGCTGAATACACAGCTAGGGCTGAATTTTCCACGAAGTGAAAGTCTTGTACTGTCGCCATTGTTGGTGTTTTCTTTAGGCTTCAATAGTTTAGAAAGTCTTGAGTAATTTTCAGAAAGTTTTGAGTATTTCTTCAAAAAGTTATCTCGCAAACGTCTCTGTAGATCTCTCTCTGTGTTGGCTCATGTGAGAAAGTGACTGTCTACTCTACTTTAACATGAACTGTAAAGAAGAGCTGTGACGTCAGAGTTGTAACTTCAAAGGACACACGTGTATGACGAAACGGCATTCGGATAGATAAAAATAGAACGCGTCATAGCGAACTGTGACGTCATAGTGGGAACTGATCAAAAACACATCCGTTACGTCGAACTGTGACGTCGCGGTTACGCCTGCCCATGGGCACGCGCGCGCCCTCACAGACACGCGCATGTTCGCTCAACATGGCGTATCGATCGATTGATTTTTTTTTTGTCTACACGTTGAACGGACATACTTAACGTGTTATTACATTGATCAGATCACTTCAATCAATCTTTCAATTAGATTGTTTTACCACAAAAACTATAACCACAATTAAACACATTCATATTTTGCTGCATCTTTGAAAAATAATTTTCTTGTCATTTTGTAAGACTTTGGCTCACAAACGGATAATGCAAAGTAGTTGGCTAGGCTACAACACGATGGGCTGAGGCATCCAACTGCAAGGTAGTGTATAAAAAACAGATGAAAATTGAGTTGATTATTTCAATTTATTAGCTAAACGTATTAAAATCAATTTAAACATAAAATACAAACTGTGAAAAAGTAGGCTAATAGCAACCTTTGAATAGTATTATAATGCCATATCCACGCATAAATAAATGGATTTTAAAAAAATAGTTTGAGAGAAAATAATCAGTTTGAGCATGAACAAATGAACACAAATCCCTCGTATCACGAGATGAACAGGATGCTGATGATGATGATGTTGCTCATCAATGTAGGATGAAGCCTCCAGCTCGAGCTGACCAGCGGAGAGGTGGAGGTGAAAACAGCGCTGCTCTCATTCCATGGCACCAGCATGTTACAGATGTTCCCCTCGCAGCAAGATGAGCACACCTGTCCGGTGACATTTCAATGTTGAGAAGACGTCTTCAGGTGAGTACCAGGTTTATATTCGTAAACCATCACACATACCTTCTCATAGCCATTATCAGTGACGCCAGCGCAGCCAGTAAACCGACAGTCATCCAGGGTGGCACATCGCTTGGTCACAGACACACTGTCTCCGTGGTTATCCATCATGTGGAGTGTGTAACAGTATCTCGTATCTGCGGGAGCACAGCAGGCCTTAAATTCTGCATTATTTTACACACTGTAGAGTTTGGTATTCAGATCAGTTATCAATAATCAGATGACATAAATCCACACAAACCTTTGGGACAGTACACATCTGGCGCCCAGCGGTTGCACTGATAGTTGTCTGCAGCGTCTTGACATGTGAAACATTTGAAGCCACCAGGATGAGGTGTAGCTGTGGAGGACAGACACACCAACAAATCAAAATCTGCAAATCTACAAGGTGTTAATGTTTAATGTAATACAGCCACAATAGACCTGTGTAAACTAGTCAACAAAAGAAAGATGGAGAACATAATGATGGAATTCAATTCAGATAGCCTAAACTATATATTCTTGTTGTCATCCAGATGTTGTGACATCTGCATTTGTCTTCGTGGTGCCACAGCTGCTTGTTGAGGAGGTGCTCTCCATGGTGCTGATCCTAGAGTTTGTTTGTTTTTTTGCTGCCTGTGTTCACAGTTGCCCCTGCTGGCAGGTGTGATCAATAATGTGCAACCTTTCTATCTATGATATCACCAAACAGCGTTATGTCTAGATGGATCCAAAGCCTCAAAATGTTCAGCTCTGTGACTATTATGTACTTGATGGATGCAACAGGATGATGTCCTTCATGGTGAAGTCCCGTGACTGGACAGCTGTCAGCCAATCGGCGATGTTCGTCATCAGCAGGATCCAGGCCACCGCTGGGCAGACCTCCATCACTGGTCTCAGAAGTCTTCATGCACTTATAGGACCTCAGGTTGGACGCTGAGGGAGTGAGGGAGGAGGGGGGGCAGAGCTCAGCACCACAATCTGTGCTCGATCTCTTTCATTTCTAATCTGCATTTTGATGTAGAGATTTCTTTTTTTTCTCAGAGGTTACAATAAAATTAAATTAAACCAGTGTATTCAGCGTGAAAAGAAAGGGGGTGTTGGTGGTATCAGGGTGTAGAAGTGATCAGCTCTGTGCGCTGCTCCTACTGTGAGCTTCCTTCATTATTTAAGCCTGAAAAGGAGCCCTGCATGTCAGTGCTAACCTTTAACTCTTAGCATGCAGCACTGGATTTGAATAATTACATGATAAGGACCACTGATAAGGAACTTATCCTCCATCTCCTGGTTTTTGGTTTTCTTTGGACCCCTGCCCTTTGTGGACTCAGCTTCTGCCTTCCTGTGGTTTTTGGACATTCTTAGTTTATAAAGCGACTTCCCCTCACTTATCAGTGTCGCCCGCCTGTCTGCATTTGGGTCCTCCATCCTGTTCCACTGCAAACTTTCACACAAACTTAAACACTTTTTCTTTTTTCCCTTTATGGAACAATTTTGACGCAACCAAATAGTGTCATATTTTCTTCTCTATTTTCATATCCTGGATTTTTTTTTAAAAACACAGATATTTATAATTAGAAATACTTGTGCATGTGGCCCCTTCTACTTGAGATAAGGTGGGGTTTATCTGCTGGTGGTCTCCATGTTGTTAGTCTCTCGTCAGAAGTTCAGAGGTTGAGTTTTGTTTTACACAAGTATGTTTTACAGCGTCCTGAAGGGCAGTGGAACATAACTCAAGTCGGTGTAATTCACTTCTCTCCCTCGCCTCCACCTATCCCTCCCTGCATTGTGTGCTGTCAGAGATATCATATATTTATGGCTGAAAGGCACCTATGACTGAAAAAACATTGTGAATGTAAAGACATCCACCTTTAAACCATATGGAACTGGTGAAATGTGCAGCAACAACCCATGTCCAAATATTATTCAACATTGTTGAGCCAAAGTTTATATTAAAAAAACAGCAGCAACAGCCAGTACAATCCAAATGGCTTCCTTTTATCATGGGTAGTTAACTGAAGACCTTGCATTGAGAAACCTCAAACACAGAAATCATTTCATTAGATTGTATCATACTGTGGCCTATGTCAGCTTTACCAGGAGCTATCCACAAAGCCAACACTGAATGCTCGTATATCATACAACTGCTTTTTGTTTTCAGGTCTCCACCAAAATCAGAGGGAAGTGGCTGCAGCCAAAGAGTAACAGGTCGTAGAGAAAAAGGACCCCCACGCTGACTGGGCAACATACAAGTTGACCGTCAAGATAAAAGCAGGTAACATGTCCATCTGTATTGATAGTGAATAGCTTACTGTTGATTTGGGTTAAATTTGTTCTTTGGAATGAAATTGCAACTCTTTTGTCTGTCTCCCACAGCAACGTATTAGATTACCTGAATTAGTTGAGTATGAGCAGAACACAGACACACAACTGTTGACAAGTCAGATTCTGCAGAGAGCATGGGAAGGGGAAAGCGCTAAAAGAGGTGAGGCTGTTTGAATTATGAAATAGTAGATACTAAATGGATGCTGGCACTTTGAAATTTCGCAGATGACACTGGAAGGACAGGTTTTATGTATGTAGCTCAAAGATGTTCTCCCCTCACACATACATTCTCCTCTCACATGCCTCTTCAGTGCTGACACCTCCATCTCCTCCATCCACCTTCAGGTCTACGCTGACACCTCCATCTCCTCCATCCACCTTCAGGTCTACGCTGACACCTCCATCTCCTCCATCCACCTTCAGGTCTGTGCTGACACCTCCATCTCCTCCATCCACCTTCAGGTCTACGCTGACACCTCCATCTCCTCCATCCACCTTCAGGTCTACGCTGACACCTCCATCTCCTCCATCCACCTTCAGGTCTACGCTGACACCTCCATCTCCTCCATCCACCTTCAGGTCTGTGCTGACACCTCCATCTCCTCCATCCACCTTCAGGTCTGCGCTGACACCTCCACCTCCTCCATCCACCTTCAGGTCTGTGCTGACACCTCCATCTCCTCCATCCACCTTCAGGTCTACACTGACACCTCCATCTCCTCCATCCACCTTCAGGTCTACGCTGACACCTCCATCTCCTCCATCCACCTTCAGGTCTGCGCTGACACCTCCATCTCCTCCATCCACCTTCAGGTCTGCGCTGACACCTCCACCTCCTCCATCCACCTTCAGGTCTGTGCTGACACCTCCATCTCCTCCATCCACCTTCAGGTCTGTGCTGACACCTCCATCTCCTCCATCCACCTTCAGGTCTGTGCTGACACCTCCATCTCCTCCATCCACCTTCAGGTCTACGCTGACACCTCCATCTCCTCCATCCACCTTCAGGTCTGCGCTGACACCTCCACCTCCTCCATCCACCTTCAGGTCTGTGCTGACACCTCCATCTCCTCCATCCACCTTCAGGTCTGTGCTGACACCTCCATCTCCTCCATCCACCTTCAGGTCTGTGCTGACACCTCCATCTCCTCCATCCACCTTCAGGTCTGCGCTGACACCTCCACCTCCTCCATCCACCTTCAGGTCTGTGCTGACACCTCCACCTCCTCCATCCACCTTCAGGTCTGTGCTGACACCTCCATCTCCTCCATCCACCTTCAGGTCTACGCTGACACCTCCATCTCCTCCATCCACACCTCCACCTCCTCCATCCACCTTCAGGTCTGTGCTGACACCTCCATCTCCTCCATCCACCTTCAGGTCTGTGCTGACACCTCCACCTCCTCCATCCACCTTCAGGTCTGTGCTGACACCTCCATCTCCTCCATCCACCTTCAGGTCTGTGCTGACACCTCCATCTCCTCCATCCACCTTCAGGTCTGTGCTGACACCTCCATCTCCTCCATCCACCTTCAGGTCTGTGCTGACACCTCCATCTCCTCCATCCACCTTCAGGTCTGTGCTGACACCTCCATCTCCTCCATCCACCTTCAGGTCTGTGCTGACACCTCCATCTCCTCCATCCACCTTCAGGTCTGTGCTGACACCTCCATCTCCTCCATCCACCTTCAGGTCTGTGCTGACACCTCCATCTCCTCCATCCACCTTCAGGTCTACGCTGAGACCTCCACCTCCTCCATCCACCTTCAGGTCTACGCTGAGACCTCCACCTCCTCCATCCACCTTCAGGTCTACGCTGACACCTCCACCTCCTCCATCCACCTTCAGGTCTGCGCTGACACCTCCACCGCCTCCATCCACCTTCAGATCCTGACACCTCCATCTCCTCCATCCACCTTCAGGTCTGTGCTGAGACCTCCACCTCTTCCATCCACCTTCAGGTCTACGCTGACACCTCCACCTCCTCCATCCACCTTCAGGTCTGCGCTGACACCTCCACCGCCTCCATCCACCTTCAGATCTACGCTGACACCTCCATCTCCTCCATCCACCTTCAGGTCTGTGCTGAGACCTCCACCTCTTCCATCCACCTTCAGGTCTACGCTGACACCTCCATCTCCTCCATCCACCTTCAGGTCTACGCTGAGACCTCCACCTCTTCCATCCACCTTCAGGTCTACGCTGACACCTCCACCTCCTCCATCCACCTTCAGGTCTGTGCTGACACCTCCATCTCCTCCATCCACCTTCAGGTCTGTGCTGACACCTCCACCTCCTCCATCCACCTTCAGGTCTGTGCTGACACCTCCACCTCCTCCATCCACCTTCAGGTCTGTGCTGACACCTCCACCTCCACCTCCTCCATCCACCTTCAGGTCTGCACTGACACCTCCACCTCCTCCATCCACCTTCAGGTCTGTGCTGACACCTCCACCTCCACCTCCTCCATCCACCTTCAGGTCTGTGCTGACACCTCCACCTCCTCCATCCACCTTCAGGTCTGTGCTGACATCTCCACCTCCTCCATCCACCTTCAGGTCTGTGCTGACATCTCCACCTCCTCCATCCACCTTCAGGTCTGTGCTGACACCTCCACCGCCTCCATCCACCTTCAGGTCTACGCTGACACCTCCACCTCCTCCATCCACCTTCAGGTCTGTGCTGACACCTCCACCTCCTCCATCCACCTTCAGGTCTGTGCTGACACCTCCACCTCCTCCATCCACCTTCAGGTCTGTGCTGACACCTCCACCTCCACCTCCTCCATCCACCTTCAGGTCTGTGCTGACATCTCCACCTCCTCCATCCACCTTCAGGTCTACGCTGACACCTCCACCTCCTCCTCCATCCACCTTCAGGTCTGTGCTGACACCTCCACCTCCTCCATCCACCTTCAGGTCTGTGCTGACATCTCCACCTCCTCCATCCACCTTCAGGTCTGTGCTGACACCTCCACCGCCTCCATCCACCTTCAGGTCTGTGCTGACACCTCCACCTCCTCCATCCACCTTCAGGTCTACGCTGACACCTCCACCTCCTCCATCCACCTTCAGGTCTGTGCTGACACCTCCACCTCCTCCATCCACCTTCAGGTCTACGCTGACACCTCCACCTCCTCCATGCCTGTGACACTTCTATCATGTTGTGTGGTTTACTCCAGTGAGCAATAAAAATAAATTTGCTTTGTATTGACTTTGTTCTCCCTTAGGTTGCAGCGGTGGCAGACATAGGAGGGAGTATTGTGGACAAGGCCACAAGAACGATGATGACCTTCCTCCTAGACCGTGGCTTATCCAGGCAGTACAACTTCGTTGGCCGAAATGGGAAGAGAGAGTTCAAGGCCTTACAACTGTTCAAAGTAATATATGGTAAGTGTGCATGTGGATAATGCTTTTTTTTAAGTATGTTTTTTAAACTAATCTATAGGGGCAATTTTTTCAACCACAACAAACACTCACAAAACAATCAATATCTATGGCACATGCCTTGAATCCTTATGACACACCACTGAACTCATATAGTGTACAGTAAAAACAGTATCAACTCAAATCCTGGAAAGACCAAGGGGGCAGTTGTCGGTCTGATCAACTTTACAGCTTAAAAAAACATATCTACAGCCTGGTACATCTTATCTTTTTTTTCTCAACCGATAGTTTCTACCCCCGCACACACACTCTGAGGAGGGGTTTTTTAAAACTCTACCGTTTTACTGTTATTAGGTTAAGATTCTGGCCAATTAGGGTGTGAATGTTGAGTGACAGGTCTGGAGACCACTGCTACGAGGCGAGTGGGCGGGTTCTCGGCCGGCTAACCGACGCAGCTCTCCAAATATGGCAAGTCAAATCCAACATGGCGCTATAGCGGCACAAAACAGACTCCCCCAAACCAATGGGCGACGTCACGGATGCTACGTCCATTCTTTTTACAGTCTTACAGGAAAGACATTATTATGCGATCACAGAGTGCCTGCTCTCCCCGCCACAGAAACTAATACTTTTTCCTTGTTGTGATGATTCCTTTACAAAAATAAACGGTTGAACAGTGCAGTGGTAATGTCCAAAATATCTCTGACCATTTGTTTTAGTAAAGAAATCATCACAGCAAGGAAAAAGTGTTTGTTTCTGTGGCTGGGAGAGCCGGCACTCTGTGATTGGATAGTAATATCTTTCCAGGATGGTTCAGAGTTAGGCTTTCTGAGATGAGTGGCTACATGCAAAAACACAAAGTTGATACTGTACACTATATTAGTTCAGTGGTGTGTCATAAGGATTTACTATAGATATTTGATTGTTTTTGGAGTGTTTTGTTGTGGTTGAAAAAATTGCCTCCATAGTTAAGCGTTGTCGCTAGCGCTGTCTCGCCATGGTGCTTGGGTTTTTTTGCTCCCCCAACACTGGGTGACCATCAGGACAATGATTTAGGGATCAAAGGCAGAGTGGAGGGGAATAACACGCAGGACAAGGATTTTTTTCTCATCTTCTTTCAGATTGTAGACCATAGCTTTAAAGGGATAGTTCACCCAAAATTCAAATTTCACTCATTATCTACTCACCCTCATGTTGACTAAGAGCTGTGAGAATTTTCAGAGTCCTCCGTTCCTTCTCTGATTTATGGGGGGGTCCGCGCAGCAGTATTTGTCCATATAATGGTTGTCAATGGACACCAGGTTTCTTTGTCCAAAAAGACACACCAAAAAACATCCAAATACCTGCATACTGTAATGTAATGTCCCTCTTGTATTGAAGCCCCGACATGAGAAATTGTTCCCAAAAAAATGAAATAAGTCTATATTTTAAGCTCGTTTGTAATGGAAGCTCCCAGTGTCTCAGTTCACTGCTCTTCCTGCGTCAGTACAAATCTCATGTGATTTGTTCTGACCGGTGGAACAATTTCTCATGTGGGGGCTTCAATATAAGAGGGACATTACAGACGAGCAGTATGGAGGTATTTGGATGTTTTTTGGTGTGTCTTTTTGGACAAAGAAACCTGGTGTCAAAGAAACAGAGCTGCAACAGCGCCAGCTGATCTGTATCAAGACTGTTGTTATTCCTTCACCCGAGGCAACTGTTGCTATGTGTAAATCCACACTGTGGTCTGTTAACGAGGTGCAGACGAGTGAGTTTGGAGCTGACGAGCGGATCGAAAAAAGAGAGATGGAAAATGCAGCCCCGCGAACACCCCCGTGCCCCCCCCCCGCCCCCACTGAGGAGGTACTAGAGAACTCAGCTGTAATGGAAACACAACCAAACCGAGCTGTGCCATGCCGTGCTGTACCGTGCCAGTGGAAAAGCGCCATTAGTCGACATGAGGGTGAGTAGATAATGAGTGAAATTTGAATTTTGGGTGAGCTATCCCTTTATTATATATATATATAGCACTTTTGCCTTGCCTTGCCTTTCCCATGTTATGTGAGTATATTATTTAATCAGGAGATGCTTCATGATTGTATTGGTGTTTTTCTTTAGATTGTTCAAAGAAACAAATTGACTGTGTTTCACCCTGTGTTCTGGCTCTATGAGATGGCTGTCATTTGTATGCCCCAGAACTACAATTCCCAAGAGGTGGAGCTCCAACCACCAGGGTGCACACAGGTGTATTGCATATCACTGATTGGAATAGGAGTGTGTGTTTTTTTTCTACCTGCCTGTCCATTGTCTCAGTGTATGCTCTGATGAAGGTCGTGTGAGACCGAAAGCTTAGCCTTGAATAAAGTGATACTGCATAGATCTAAGTGTGCGGATATTTTCCTCTTCATTTTATGAAATAAAAATATAATTAATTGTATTGCTTGTGTCTTCATTGTTGTAGCTTGATTTAAATACTGTATGGGCTTACTGTGAAATAAGAACCCCCCCTAAATACATTTGTTAGCTCGGTTACTACCCTTATGGGTACAGTTAAGACCTAGCTGGGACCCATAATCAGAAACCTGGGTTTCCCAAGTGGGCTTTAGATAGGGCTCATGTGAAACCCACTTTCAGCCCATCTTGGCTTGCCCACATGGGGTCACCATGGAGCCCCCGGCCAAAACTGACTGGGACCCACCTGGGCAGCCCAGATGGGGCCCACTCACAGTCTCGTTAATTAGTGGGAAACTGCATTTTAAAGGATGGCGTCATTATGTTTTATATTAGAAACATGAATTTGACATGGAAACTTTCAGAGGTACCCAGACGGCTGATAAAGATTAATGTGAAAAGATCCGGATGCGATCACCCTGACATTTAAACAGGTCAACTCTTTTCATAATTGTATATTCAGTGTTCTTTCTGCTGCACAAACATATTGATACTGTTTGAATTGAAGCACTACAGTTGTGTCAGAACTGCTGAATAAATAAAGTGACCTCTTGTCAGGATGAAATACCACCGTTTCCTGGAGCTCCTTGACAAATTTACAACATGAACACACTCCACTCTACATGGATTAACCCAGATTATGATGTCGCTGGTTCATAATGAATGGTTGCCTCTATTTATATATGTTGTTGGAAAACAAAATAAACTTGACCCATTTTGGATGGACCCAGATTGATTGTGTCAAATTGGTGCAACCACACAGTCGCATTTCTGACTCTAATTGCAGCTTTACTTCCTTGGCCATGGCCATGATGGATTTATTCATGTTCATGTTGGTATTTATACCATATTCTTATTTTAGCATATTTGTGTCTTTAACTATTCATTTTTATTAACAACAGATCTAAAGTATCTTTTTTTGTGTATTTTTTTTATTTTATTATATAGGACAGTAGAGAGTGTGACAGGAAATGGGAGGCAGAGATGGGGGGAATGACATGCAGTACAGGGCCGTCCGACGCGGGATTCGAACCGGGGTCGCCTGCAGCGAGGACTATAGCCTCAACATATGGGGCGGGTGCTCTACCAACTGACCAACTAACCCTATCTCAATATAAAAACCTTGTATGATCTAAACAAACTGACCCGTCACATCTGCACCAGAGTCACAATGTCAGGCCAGTTGCTCCCCAATGAGGGACCAGCACCTTCAATCATTAAAACCACATTACAGTCATAACATCAGTTAAACAACTCTATTCAACTTTACACATTTTCTGGAGAAACTTTTTTTTTTAATGTTTTAATTGTTATTATTTGGGTAAAACTGGAGCACCCAGAGAAAACCCAATGTCAGCATGGGGAGGACATGTAAAGTCCTCACAGAAAGGTTAGAGAAAACGACAGAGGGTGACGTTTCCCTCAAACAGAATCCTCCATTCCCTCTGCGTGATTTTGTTCATGTTCCTCTGCTGAATACACAGCTAGGGCTGAATTTTCCACGAAGGGAAAGTCTTGTACTGTCGCCATTGTTGGTGTTTTCTTTAGGCTTCAGAATGTTTTAATTTTTATTATTTGGGGAAAACTGGAGCACCCAGAGAAAACCCAATGTCAGCATGGGGAGGACATGTAAAGTCCTCACAGAAAGGTTAGAGAAAACCAACCTCCCTGTGAGGCCATGAACGTCCACCGTGCTGAGCTTGCTCTTAAATAGGACGTGTTCAGGGATGGTTCAACTTCTCCATTACAAAAGTCTTTGGAGGACAAGTCCGGACAAAGTAGAGTCTTCTCTTTTTTTCTCGATCTTTTTTTGTCAGACTTGTCACAGCGGACCTTTGTAATGAAGTAGTATCCTTTGTAAGAGTTTGTATTCATCTTGAATTTTTTTTTTTTTTAAAGGTTAATAGAGAGTCCGAGGAGAAGGTCGATCAATAATACTGGCGTATTATGAGCTGTCGTTGATGCACATGTTAAAGGACTTCCTCAGGAAATTGGTTGCTGAGGAAAACATCCTGACGACGGCGGGTCGTCTCTGTGTCTGTGTCGGTCTGTCGTTCTGGTCGTCGGTGTCGTCATAGTGAAACTCTTCTACGTAGGTCACCTCACACTTTGGAGAAGCCTTGCTGGTCTTTTTGGCAATGAATTTCCTCACTTTTTTCACGAAGCTGCTGCTGTCTGTGCTCTTCTGCAGCTGAGCTTCTAAAGTCTTCACCACAGCCTCATCAAAAGCTTTGACCTTGGTCACCATGGCGTTCTGGAGAAGCCCTGCTGATCCAAACTCGCGGCAAAGCTTCTTGAATACTGGGATGTGGATCTTTCCAACAGTCTCTGGGAGTATGAGACTTGGTTTGCTCAGAATCCGTTTTCCCAGACGTGTCACTATCTTTTCAATGTCCACATTGACTAATGGCGTGTTGGTGGAGTCAGTGATGCGCTCCACCAGTTTTGAAATGAAGACTATGAGGAACGTCTTGTCCCGCAGCAGCAGCTCATCTTCAGGGCTGGGAGAACGCTGTCTGTACTGATGTTTTGGCTTCTGTTTGTTCTGTGGCTTTGCTTTGAACCCAACTGGTTCACTGATGATTTCGGCCTCGCTGTCGGCCTCGCCGTCGTCCTCGCTGTCCTCCTCGCCGTGGGCCTGGCTGTGGGCCTGGCTGTGGGCCTCGCCGTGGGCCTCGCTGTAGGCCTCACTGTCGTCCTCGCCGTGGGCCTCGCCGTGGGCCTCGCCGTAGGCCTCGTCGTGGGCCTCGTTGTGGGCCTCACTGTGGGCCTGAGCCGCCTTCCTCTTCTTATACAGACATATTGAGCAGCCGCTGTCTGTACATTCTTCGTCTGTAATGAACTCTGCTTCTTGTGAAGTCTCAGAGCTGGAGTCATCAGCTGGCACTTCTGTTGCACTTTTCAGTATCTGTGCCAGCAGATACACCATGTCCCTGGTGGGAGAGTCATCCAGATGTGGCTGAGGTGAAAGCTCCTCTGGTTCTGCAGGATCTTCTACCTGACCTGGAAGCTGTCCTGGTACTGTAGGATCTTCTACCTGACCTGGAAGCTGTCCTGGTACTGTAGGATCTTCTACCTGACCTGGAAGCTGTCCTGGTACTGTAGGATCTTCTGCCTGAGCTGGAACCTGTTCTGGAGATAGGCCTACATATGAATCAATTTCAGCCAGTGTCTCATTCACTTCATGCCTCACCTGGGAAGCAAATAAATTCACCAGTCTTTCAGACTGGGGCATCATGTCAGGTTTTACTCCTAGCAGTTGAGCAAAGCTGAGGGTAAAGGAATCTGCGATGGCGGCTTGGATATCTTCGTCTGTCAACCACTCATAGTTCCTGACAGAGCATGAGAGTGTAGTGTCGATGGGGGTGGGGCTGAGGCTGAGCCTGCGGGCACGAGCCTCATCAACCTGGGACAGTTTCCACTGGATAACCTGAGGTGCCACAACATGCAGGACCGTAACACCCATCTCCACTACAAGTTTGTTGCACATGGCAGTCAGCAGGCTGATTATTTTGAGGGTGACGTTTCCCTCATACAGAATCCTCCATTCCCTCTGCGTGATTTTGTTCATGTGCGCTTTAAAGATGGGGAAGAAGAACTCTTTGGAGATCAGGGGAACCTCCAAATCGCTGCAACGCATTTCTCCAAGTTCCTCTGCTGAATACACAGCTAGGGCTGAATTTTCCACGAAGTGAAAGTCTTGTACTGTCGCCATTGTTGGTGTTTTCTTTAGGCTTCAATAGTTTAGAAAGTCTTGATTAATTTTCAGAAAGTTTTGAGTATTTCTTCAAAAAGTTATCTCGCAAACGTCTCTGTGGATCTCTCTCTGTGTTGGCTCATGTGAGAAAGTGACTGTCTACTCTACTTTAACATGAACTGTAAAGAAGAGCTGTGACGTCAGAGTTGTAACTTCAAAGGACACACGTGTATGACGAAACGGCATTCGGATAGATAAAAATAGAACGCGTCATAGCGAACTGTGACGTCATAGTGGGAACTGATCAAAAACACATCCGTTACGTCGAACTGTGACGTCGCGGTTACGCCTGCCCATGGGCACGCGCGCGCCCTCACAGACACGCGCATGTTCGCTCAACATGGCGTATCGATCGATTGATTTTTTTTTTTTGTCTACACGTTGAACGGACATACTTAACGTGTTATTGCATTGATCAGATCACTTCAATCAATCTTTCAATTAGATTGTTTTACCACAAAAACTATAACCACAATTAAACACATTCATAGTTTGCTGCATCTTTGAAAAATAATTTTCTTGTCATTTTGTAAGACTTTGGCTCACAAACGGATATGATAATGCAAAGTAGTTGGCTACAACACGACGGGCTGAGGCATCCAACTGCAAGGTAGTGTATAAAAAACAGATGAAAATTGAGTTGATTATTTCAATTTATTAGCTAAACGTATTAAAATCAATTTAAACATAAAATACAAACTGTGAAAAAGTAATAGCAACCTTTGAATAGTATTATAATGCCATATCCAAGCATAAATAAATGGATTTTAAAAAACAGTTTGAGACATCAGTTTGAGCATGAACAAATGAACACAAATCCCTCGTATCACGAGATGAACAGGATGCTGCTGATGATGATGTTGCTCATCAATGTAGGATGAAGCCTCCAGCTCGAGCTGACCAGCGGAGAGGTGGAGGTGAAAACAGCGCTGCTCTCATTCCATGGCACCAGCATGTTACAGATGTTCCCCTCGCAGCAAGATGAGCACACCTGTCCGGTGACATTTCAATGTTGAGAAGACGTCTTCAGGTGAGTACCAGGTTTATATTCGTAAACCATCACACATACCTTCTCATAGCCATTATCAGTGACGCCAGCGCAGCCAGTAAACCGACAGTCATCCAGGGTGGCACATCGCTTGGTCACAGACACACTGTCTCCGTGGTTATCCATCATGTGGAGTGTGTAACAGTATCTCGTATCTGCGGGAGCACAACAGGCCTTCAATTCTGCATTATTTTACACACTGTAGAATTTGGTATTCAGATCAGTTATCAATAATCAGATGACATAAATCCACACAAACCTTTGGGACAGTACACATCTGGCGCCCAGCGGTTGCACTGATAGTTGTCTGCAGCGTCTTGACATGTGAAACATTTGAAGCCACCAGGATGAGGTGTAGCTGTGGAGGACAGACACACCAACAAATCAAAATCTGCAAATCTACAAGGTGTTAATGTTTAATGTACAGCCACAATAGACCTGTGTAACCTAGTCAACAAAAGAAAGATGGAGAACATAATGATGGAATTCAATTCAGATAGCCTAAACTTAGCAAAATTAGACATTTTTATTCTTGTTGTCATCCAGATGTTGTGACATCTGCATTTATCTTTGTGGTGCCACAGCTGCTTGTTGAGGAGGTGCTCTCCATGGTGCTGATCCTAGAGTTTGTTTGTTTTTTTGCTGCCTGTGTTCACAGTTGCCCCTGCTGGCAGGTGTGATCAATAATGTGCAACCTTTCTATCTATGATATCACCAAACAGCGTTATGTCTAGATGGATCCAAAGCCTCAAAATGTTCAGCTCTGTGACTATATTATGTACTTGATGGATGCAACAGGATGATGTCCTTCATGGTGAAGTCCCGTGACTGGACAGCTGTCAGCCAATCGGCGATGTTCGTCATCAGCAGGATCCAGGCCACCGCTGGGCAGACCTCCATCACTGGTCTCAGAAGTCTTCATGCACTTATAGGACCTCAGGTTGGACGCTGAGGGAGTGAGGGAGGGGGGGGGGCAGAGCTCAGCACCACACAACTGCATTCAGTGCACAATCTGTGCTCGATCTCTTTCATTTCTAATCTGCATTTTGATGTAGAGATTTCTTTTTTTTCTCAGAGGTTACAATAAAATAAAATTAAACCAGTGTATTCAGCGTGAAAAGAAAGGGGGTGTTGGTGGTATCAGGGTGTAGAAGTGATCAGCTCTGTGCGCTGCTCCTACTGTGAGCTTCCTTCATTATTTAAGCCTGAAAAGGAGCCCTGCAAGTCAGTGCTAACCTTTAACTCTTAGCATGCAGCACTGGATTTGAATAATTACATGATAAGGACCTGATAAGGAACTTATCCTCCATCTCCTGGTTTTTGGTTTTCTTTGGACCCCTGCCCTTTGTGGACTCAGCTTCTGCCTTCCTGTGGTTTTTGGACATTCTTAGTTTATAAAGCGACTTCCCCTCACTTATCAGTGTCGCCTGCCTGTCTTTGGGTCCTCCATCCTGTTCCACTGCAAACTTTCACACAAACTTAAACACTTTTTCTTTTTTCCCTTTATGGAACAATGTTGATGCAACCAAATAGTGTCATATTTTCTTCTCTATTTTCATATCCTGGATTTTTTTTTTAAAGCACAGATATTTATACTTAGAAATACTTGTGCATGTGGCCTCTTCTACTTGAGATAAGGTGGGGTTTATCTGCTGGTGGTCTCCATGTTGTTAGTCTCTCGTCAGAAGTTCAGAGGTTGAGTTTTGTTTTACACAAGTATGTTTTACAGCGTCCTGAAGGGCAGTGGAACATAACTCAAGTCGGTGTAATTCACTTCTCTCCCTCGCCTCCACCTATCCCTCCCTGCATTGTGTGCTGTCAGAGATATCATATATTTATGGCTGAAAGGCACCTATGACTGAAAAAACATTGTGAATGTAAAGACATCCACCTTTAAACCATATGGAACCGGTGAAATGTGCAGCAACAACCCATGTCCAAATATTATTCAACATTGTTGAGCCAAAGTTTATATTAAAAAAACAGAGCAGCAACAGCCAGTACAATCCAAATGGCTTCCTTTTATCATGGGTAGTTAACTGAAGACCTTGCATTGAGAAACCTCAAACACAGAAATCATTTCATTAGATTGTATCATACTGTGGCCTATGTCAGCTTTACCAGGAGCTATCCACAAAGCAATGTTAAGGGGAAAGAGCTAAAAGAGGTGAGGCTGTTTGAATTATTAAATAGTAGATACTAAATGGATGCTGGCACTTTGAAATTTTGCAGATGACACTGGAAGGACAGGTTTTATCAAATCAAATCAAATCAAATCAAACTTTATTTATATAGCACTTTTCATACATAAACAATGTAACACAAAGTGCTTTACACTCAAAAGAAAAGAGAAAAGAGAAAACAAAGAAAGACATAGAAGAAACCATTTAAATAAGGCCCCTCCCTCCCACCCCCCATACTGCACGCGTTCACATGCATACACACACACAAACTCACGCTCACGTAAATACACGTGCACAGATACACACACACACTCACACATGCACACTCTCACTAGAGAGACATGGTATGACACTGAGGATTGAGGAAGCACCATGTTTGGGGCCGTCCACACTGGGAGGAGTCACAGGCTGAGCCTGTGATGTATGGAGCTCAAAGCTGGCATACTGGCATTGTCACACACATGTTCTCCCCTCACACACACCTCCACCTCCACCTCCTCCATCCACCTTCAGGTCTACGCTGACACCTCCACCTCCTCCATCCACCTTCAGGTCTACGCTGACACCTCCACCTCCTCCATCCACCTTCAGGTCTGCGCTGACACCTCCACCTCCACCTCCTCCATCCACCTTCAGGTCTGCACTGACACCTCCACCTCCACCTCCTCCATCCACCTTCAGGTCTACGCTGACACCTCCACCTCCTCCATCCACCTTCAGGTCTACGCTGACACCTCCACCTCCACCTCCTCCATCCACCTTCAGGTCTGCACTGACACCTCCACCTCCACCTCCTCCATCCACCTTCAGGTCTGGACTGACACCTCCACCTCCACCTCCTCCATCCACCTTCAGGTCTGCACTGACACCTCCACCTCCACCTCCTCCATCCACCTTCAGGTCTGGACTGACACCTCCACCTCCACCTCCTCCATCCACCTTCAGGTCTGCACCTCCACCTCCACCTCCTCCATCCACCTTCAGGTCTGGACTGACACCTCCACCTCCACCTCCTCCATCCACCTTCAGGTCTACGCTGACATCTCCACCTCCACCTCCTCCATCCACCTTCAGGTCTGCACCTCCACCTCCACCTCCTCCATCCACCTTCAGGTCTGGACTGACACCTCCACCTCCACCTCCTCCATCCACCTTCAGGTCTACGCTGACATCTCCACCGCCTCCATGCCTGTGACACTTCTATCATGTTGTGTGGTTTACTCCAGTGAGCAATAAAAATAAATTTGCTTTGTATTGACTTTGTTCTCCCTCAGGTTGCAGCGGTGGCAGACATACAGTAGCAGGGAGTATTGTGGACGAGGCCGAAATGGGAAGAGAGAGTTCAAGGCCTTACAACTGTTCTAAGTAATATATGGTAAGTGTGCATGTGGATAATGCTTCTTTTTTTTAAGTATGTTTTTTAAAGCCCCAGTATGTGACATTTACCCCCATCTAGCGGTGCGGTTGCATGTCGGCACGTATTCTTGCTGTTGCGTTTACGTAAACTCGGGCAGAAGTCAGAAAAACAACAGACGCTGCATGTAACAGGATAAACAAGCAAAACAATACAGGCGTGACAATATGTTGTCATGGTAACGTCGTATTGTTTACCTGACCCACGTTTTACCGTCTTTCTCTCGTCGAGTAAAATAACATCCAGTTGGTTTGCCGACGGCGTCACTCTCGGCGTCATTCAGGTGTCTGACTGCACCTGAAGGCAACACCAGTGCCTCCGTCCTTCCTCACACTAGCTACACGGTGGTGGTGACAGTTTTAACAGGCGCTTCTGGAAAACTTTCTCCCCGAGCCCAGAAGCTCCGGCGGCCCGGCGGCCCGAGTTTGTGGTTACCTATGGCGACGGTGACACTGAACGTAAAACATGGCGATTCAACATGGCAGAGAAGGTTCGGTGAACCCCCCCCTGTATGTTTGTAACGACTTGTAACAACTCATTCTAAGGTACGAGAAAGCACTCGTTTGCATGCGGGCGCGATTCCACTTCATTGAAATACGTATTTATGAAAGCGATATTTGATTTTTGTCAATAAAAAGCCAATAAAGTCCCATACTGTCCCTTTAAACTAAACTATAGGGGCAATTTTTTCAACCACAACGAACACTCACAAAACAATCAAATATCTATGGCACATGCCTTGAATCCTTATGACACACCACTGAACTCATATAGTGTACAGTATAAACAGTATAAACTCACATCCCGGAAAGACCAAGGGGGCAGTTGTCGGTCTGAGAAGTGAAGCTCACTTCCGCGTTCAAAAAGCTGCAATCCCCTCTTCTTCCTCTGGGGGCTGGCTCCAGAAGGGAGCAACTCTCCATTGAGCCCCATGTTAAAATAGCTAACTTTACAGCTTAAAAAAACATATACAGCCTGGTACATCTTATATTTTTGTTCTCAACCCCCACACACACTCTGAGGGGGGTGAATTTTTTAAAAACTCTACCGTTTTACTGTTATTAGGTTAAGATTCTGGCCGATTAGGGCGCGGGAATGTTGAGTGACAGGTCCGGAGACCACTGCTACGAGGCCAGTGGGCGGGTTCTCGGCCGGCTAACCGACACAGCTCTCCAAATATGGCAAGTCAAATCCAACATGACGCAATAGCGGCACAAAACAGACTCCCCCAAACCAATGGGTGATGTCACGCATGCTACGTCCATTCTTTTTACAGTCTATGGGAAAGACATTATTATGCGATCACAGAGTGCCTGCTCTCCCCGCCACAGAAACTAACCCTTTTTCCTTGTTGTGATGATTTCTTTACAAAAATAAACGGTCGAGCAGTGCAGTGGTAATGTCCAAAATATCTCTGACCATTTGTTTTAGTAAAGAAATCATCACAGCAAGGAAAAAGTGTTTGTTTCTGTGGCTGGGAGAGCCGGCGCTCTGTGATTGGATAGTAATGTCTTTCCAGGATGGTTCAGAGTTAGGCTTTCTGAGATGAGTGGCTACATGCAAAAACACAAAGTTGATACTGTACACTATATTAGTTCAGTGGTGAGTCATAAGGATTTACCATAGATATTTGATTGTTTTTGGAGTGTTTTGTTGTGGTTGAAAAAATTGCCCCCATAGTTAAGCGTTGTCGCTAGCGCTGTCTCGCCATGGTGCTTGGGTTTTTTTGCTCCCCCAACACTGGGTGACCATCAGGACAATGATTTAGGGATCAAAGGCAGAGTGGGGGGGAATAACACGCAGGACAAGGATTTTTTTCTCATCTTCTTTCAGATTGTAGACCATAGCTTTAAAGGGATAGTTCACCCAAAATTCAAATTTCACTCATTATCTACTCACCCTCATGTTAACTAAGAACTGTGAGTCCTCCGTTCCTTCTCTGATTTATGGGGGGGTCCGCGCAGCAGTATTTGTCCATATAATGGTTGTCAATGGACACCAGGTTTCTTTGTCCAAAAAGACACACCAAAAAACATCCAAATACCTGCATACTGTAATGTAATGTCCCTCTTGTATTGAAGCCCCCACATGAGAAATAGTTAAAAAAAAAATGAAATAAGTCCATATTTTAAGCTTGTTTGTAACGGAAGCTCCCAGTGTCTCAGTTCACTGCTCTTCCTGTGTCAGTACAAATCTCATGTGATTTGTTCTGACCGGTGGAACAATTTCTCATGTCGGGGCTTCAATACAAGAGGGACATTACAGACGAGCCATGTGGAGGTATTTGGATGTTTTTTGGTGTGTCTTTTTGGACAAAGAAACCTGGTGTCAAAGAAACAGAGCTGCAACAGCGCCAGCTGATCTGTATCAAGACTGTTGTTATTCCTTCACCCGAGGCAACTGTTGCTGTGTGTAAATCCACACTGTGGTCTGTTAACGAGGTGCAGACGAGTGAGTTTGGAGCTGACGAGCGGATCGAAAAAAGAGAGACGGAAAATGCAGCCCCGCGAACACCCCCGTGCCCCCCCCCCCCCACCCCCACTGAGGAGGTACTAGAGAACTCAGCTGTAATGGAAACACAACCAAACCGAGCTGTGCCATGCCGTGTTGTACCGTGCCAGTAGAAAAGCGCCATTAGTCGACATGAGGGTGAGTAGTAGTAGTAATTTGAATTTTGGGTGAGCTATCCCTTTATTATATATATATATAGCACTTTTGCCTTGCCTTGCCTTTCCCATGTTATGTGAGTATATTATTTAATCAGGAGACGCTTCATTATTGTATTGGTGTTTTTCTTTAGATTGTTCAAAGAAACAAATTGACTGTGTTTCACCCTGTGTTCTGGCTCTATGAGATGGCTGTCATCTGTACGCCCCAGAACTACAATTCCCAAGAGGTGGAGCTCCCACCAGTAGGGTGCACACAGGTGTATTGCATATCACTGATTGGAATAGGAGTGTGTGTTTTTTTTCTACCTGCCTGTCCATTGTCTCAGTGTACAGTATGCTCTGATGAAGGTCGTGTGAGACCAAAAGCTTAGCCTTGAATAAAGTGATACTGCATAGATCTAAGTGTGCAGAGATTTTCCTCTTCATTTTATGAAATAAAAATATAATTAATTGTATTGCTTGTGTCTTCATTAAATACTGTATGGGCTTACTGTTACTGGCTTTAGATAGGGCTCATGTGAAACCCACTTTCAGTCCATCTTGGCTTGCCCACATGGGGTCACCATGGAGCCCCCGGCCAAAACTGACTGGGACCCACCTGGGCAGCCCAGATGGAGCCCACTCACAGTCTCGTTAATTAGTGGGAAACACTGCATTTTAAAGGATGGCATCATTATGTTTTATATTAGAAACATGAATTTGACATGGAACTTTCAGAGGTACCCAGACGGCTGATAAAGATTAATGTGAAAAGATCCGGATGCGATCACCCTGACATTTAAACAGGTCAACTCTTTTCATAATTGTATATTCAGTGTTCTTTCTGCTGCACAAACATATGGATATGGAAGCACTACAGTTGTGTCAGAACTGCTGAATAAATAAAGTGACCTCTTGTCAGGATGAAATACCACCGTTTCCTGGAGCTCCTTGACAAATTTACAACATGAACACACTCCACTCTACATGGATTAACCCAGATTATGATGTCGCTGGTTCATAATAAATGGTTGCCTCTATTTATATATGTTGTTGGAAAACAAAATAAACTTGACCCATTTTGGATGGACCCAGATTGGTTGTGTCAAATTGGTGCGACCACACAGTCGCATTTCTGACTCTAATTGCAGCTTTACTTCCTTTGCCTTGGCCATGATGGATTTATTCATGTTCATGTTGGTATTTATACCATATTCTTATTTTAGCATATTTGTGTCTTTAACTATTCATTTTTGTTAACAACAGATCTAAAGTATCTTTTTTTTTTAAGTATATTTTTTTTTATTATATAGGACAGTAGAGAGTGTGACAGGAAATGGGAGGCAGAGATGGGGGGAATGACATGCAGTATAGGGCCGTCCGATGCGGGATTCGAATCGGGGTCGCCTGCAGCGAGGACTATAGCCTCAACATATGGGGCGGGTGCTCTACCAACTGACCAACTAACCCTATCTCAATATAAAAACCTTGTATGATCTAAACAAACTGACCTGTCACATTTGCACCAGAGTCACAATTTCAGGCCAGTTGCTCCCCAATGAGGGACCAGCACCTTCAATCATTAAAACCACATTACACTCATAACATCAGTTAAACAACTCTATTCAACTTTACACATTTTCTGGAGAAACTTTTTTTTTTTAATGTTTTAATTGTTATTATTTGGGTAAAACTGGAGCACCCAGAGAAAACCCAATGTCAGCATGGGGAGGACATGTAAAGTCCTCACAGAAAGGTTAGAGAAAACCAACCTCCCTGTGAGGCCATGAACGTCCACCGTGCTGAGCTTGCTCTTAAATAGGACGTGTTCAGGGATGGTTCAACTTCTCCATTACAAAAGTCTTTGGAGGACAAGTCCGGACAAAGTAGAGTCTTCTCTTTTTTTCTCTTGAAATTTTTTTTTTTTTTTAAAGGTTAATAGAGAGTCCGAGGAGAAGGTCGATCAATAATACTGGCGTATTATGAGCTGTCGTTGATGCACAAGGGTGACGTTTCCCTCAAACAGAATCCTCCATTCCCTCTGCGTGATTTTGTTCATGTGCGCTTTAAAGATGGGGAAGAAGAACTCTTTGGAGATCAGGGGAACCTCCAAATCGCTGCAACGCATTTCTCCAAGTTCCTCTGCTGAATACACAGCTAGGGCTGAATTTTCCACGAAGTGAAAGTCTTGTACTGTCGCCATTGTTGGTGTTTTCTTTAGGCTTCAGAATGTTTTAATTTTTATTATTTGGGGAAAACTGGAGCACCCAGAGAAAACCCAATGTCAGCATGGGGAGGACATGTAAAGTCCTCACAGAAAGGTTAGAGAAAACCAACCTCCCTGTGAGGCCATGAACTTCCACCGTGCTGAGCTTGCTCTTAAATAGGACGTGTTCAGGGATGGTTCAACTTCTCCATTACAAAAGTCTTTGGAGGACAAGTCCGGACAAAGTAGAGTCTTCTCTTTTTTTGTCAGACTTGTCACAGCGGACCTTTGTAATGAAGTAGTATCCTTTGTAAGAGTTTGTATTAATCTTGAATTTTTTTTTTTTTTTTAAAGGTTAATAGAGAGTCCGAGGGGAAGGTCGATCAATAATACTGGCGTATTATGAGCTGTCGTTGATGCACATGTTAAAGGACTTCCTCAGGAAATTGGTTGCTGAGGAAAACATCCTGACGACGGCGGGTCGTCTCTGTGTCTGTGTCGGTCTGTCGTTCTGGTCGTCGGTGTCGTCATAGTGAAACTCTTCTACGTAGGTCACCTCACACTTTGAAGAAGCCTTGCTGGTCTTTTTGGCAATGAATTTCCTAACTTTTTTCACGAAGCTGCTGCTGTCTGTGCTCTTCTGCAGCTGAGCTTCTAAAGTCTTCACCACAGCCTCATCAAAAGCTTTGACCTTGGTCACCATGGCGTTCTGGAGAAGCCCTGCTGATCCAAACTGGCGGCAAAGCTTCTTGAATACTGGGATGTGGATCTTTCCAACAGTCTCTGGGAGTATGAGACTTGGTTTGCTCAGAATCCGTTTTCCCAGACGTGTCACTATCTTTTCAATGTCCACATTGACTAATGGCGTGTTGGTGGAGTCAGTGATGCGCTCCACCAGTTTTGAAATGAAGACTATGAGGAACGTCTTGTCCCGCAGCAGCAGCTCATCTTCATGGCTGGGAGAACGCTGTCTGTACTGATGTTTTGGCTTCTGTTTGTTCTGTGGCTTTGCTTTGAACCCAACTGGTTCACTGATGATTTCGGCCTCGCTGTCGGCCTCGCCGTCGTCCTCGCTGTCCTCCTCGCCGTGGGCCTGGCCGTGGGCCTGGCTGTAGGCCTCGCTCTCCTCCTCGCCGTGGGCCTCGCTGTGGGCCTCGCCGTGGGCCTCGCTGTAGGCCTCACTGTAGGCCTCGCTGTCGTCCTCGTCGTGGGCCTCGTCGTGGGCCTCGCTGTAGGCCTCACTGTCGTCCTCGCCGTGGGCCTCACTGTGGGCCTCGCTGTGGGCCTCACTGTGGGCCTGAGCCGCCTTCCTCTTCTTATACAGACATATTGAGCAGCCGCTGTCTGTACATTCTTCGTCTGTAATGAACTCTGCTTCTTGTGAAGTCTCAGAGCTGGAGTCATCAGCTGGCACTTCTGTTGCACTTTTCAGTATCTGTGCCAGCAGATACACCATGTCCCTGGTGGGAGAGTCATCCAGATGTGGCTGAGGTGAAAGCTCCTCTGGTTCTGCAGGATCTTCTACCTGACCTGGAAGCTGTCCTGGTACTGTAGGATCTTCTACCTGACCTGGAAGCTGTCCTGGTACTGTAGGATCTTCTACCTGACCTGGAAGCTGTCCTGGTACTGTAGGATCTTCTACCTGACCTGGAAGCTGTCCTGGTACTGTAGGATCTTCTACCTGACCTGGAAGCTGTCCTGGTACTGTAGGATCTTCTGCCTGAGCTGGAACCTGTTCTGGACATACATACGAATCAATTTCAGCCAATGTCTCATTCACTTCATGCCTCACCTGGGAAGCAAATAAATTCACCAGTCTTTCAGACTGGGGCATCATGTCAGGTTTTACTCCTAGCAGTTGAGCAAAGCTGAGGGTAAAGGAATCTGCGATGGCGGCTTGGATATCTTCGTCTGTCAACCACTCATAGTTCCTGACAGAGCATGAGAGTGTAGTGTCGATGGGGGTGGGGCTGAGGCTGAGCCTGCGGGCACCAGCCTCATCAACCTGGGACAGTTTCCACTCGATAACCTGAGGTGCCACAACATGCAGGACCGTAACACCCATCTCCACTACAAGTTTGTTGCACATGTCAGTCAGCAGGCTGATTATTTTGAGGGTGACGTTTCCCTCATACAGAATCCTCCATTCCCTCTGCGTGATTTTGTTCATGTGCGCTTTAAAGATGGGGAAGAAGAACTCTTTGGAGATCAGGGGAACCTCCAAATCGCTGCAACGCATTTCTCCAAGTTCCTCTGCTGAATCCACCGCTA
This sequence comes from Decapterus maruadsi, assembly GCA_030347415.2. NCBI lineage: Eukaryota > Metazoa > Chordata > Actinopteri > Carangiformes > Carangidae > Decapterus > Decapterus maruadsi. The sequence goes on from CM064886.1 coordinate 44,513,572, forward strand.
GGGCTGAATTTTCCACGAAGTGAAAGTCTTGTACTGTCGCCATTGTTGGTGTTTTCTTTAGGCTTCAGTAGTTTAGAAAGTCTTGAGTAATTTTCAGAAAGTTTTGAGTATTTCTTCAAAAAGTTATTTCGCGAACGTCTCTGTAGATCTCTCTGTGTTGGCTCATGTGAGAAAGTGGCTGTATACTCTACTTTAACATGAACTGTAAAGAAGAGCTGTGACGTCAGAGTTGTAACTTCAAAGGACACACGTGTATGACGAAACGGCATTCGGATAGATAAAAATAGAACGCGTCATAGCGAACTGTGACGTCATCGTGGGAACTGATCAAAAACATATCCGTTACGTCGAACTGTGACGTCGCGGTTACGCCTGCCCATGGGCACGCGCGCGCCCTCACAGACACGCGCATGTTGGCTCAACATGGCGTATCGATCGATTGATTTTTTTTTATGTCTACACGCTGAACGGACATACTTAACGTGTTATTGCATTGATCAGATCACTTCAATCAATCTTTCAATTAGATTGTTTTACCACAAAAACTATAACCACAATTAAACACATTCATATTTTGCTGCATCTTTGAAAAATAATTTTCTTGTCATTTTGTAAGACTTTGGCTCACAAACGGATAATGCAAAGTAGTAGGCTACAACACGATGGGCTGAGGCATCCAACTGCAAGGTAGTGTATAAAAAACAGATGAAAATTGAGTTTATTATTTCAATTTATTAGCTAAACGTATTAAAATCAATTTAAACATAAAATACAAACTGTGAAAAAGTAGGCTAATAGCAACCTTTGAATAGTATCATAATGCCATATCCACGCATAAATAAATGGATTTAAAAAAATAGTTTGAGAAAATAATCAGTTTGAGCATGAACAAATGAACACAAATCCCTCGTATCACGAGATGAACAGGATGCTGCTGATGATGATGATGTTGCTCATCAATGTAGGATGAAGCCTCCAGCTCGAGCTGACCAGCGGAGAGGTGGAGGTGAAAACAGCGCTGCTCTCATTCCATGGCACCAGCATGTTACAGATGTTCCCCTCGCAGCAAGATGAGCACACCTGTCCGGTGACATTTCAATGTTGAGAAGACGTCTTCAGGTGAGTACCAGCCCACCGAGCATTTTCCGGTCTAAATGAGGTCTAATAGACGTCTAAATGGTCCCTAGACGTCTAGGCTAAAATCGGTCTACCACAGGTATAAAAGTGAAAGTTTTTCAGACGTCTAAGTTTAGACTAGCCGTCTAATAGACGTCTAAAAGACGACTACGTCTAGACATCTTGTCTAATCATAGACGTTTAAATAACCGCTAATATACGTCTATTTATAGACGTCTAAATTTAGTCGTTTGCTAGACGTCTATTTTTATACCGAATGTATACGTCTTGTCTAATCTTAGACGTTTAAATAACCGCTTTTATACGTCTATTTGTAGACGTCTAAATTTAGACGTTTGCCAGACGTCTATTTTTATACCAAATGTATACGCCTCGTCTCACCTTAGACGTTTAAATAACTGCTAATGAACGTCTATTTATAGACGACTAATTTAGGACGTTTACTTTTATACCATATTTAAACCCTATTACAAAATCTAGCCGTCAATTAAACATATTATATGGATATTATAATAAATCTAGATATTCAAGTAATGTAATTACAATCTATCAAATTATTAACAAGAACCCTATATTAAAAAGGACATTAAAGTTGTCAAAAATGCATCATGACCAAATTTAACCTGTGATCCTTACCTTGATGTAGTTGCAGTATGTTATGACAATATTAGACTTTTTTTCCTTTACTCGTTTAGTTCCTATGCATAACCAGATGACGCTACAGTAAAATTAGCTGGTACAGGAAAACAGGTTCCTACCTTCTGGACATGTTTCTACGGTCACAATAATAAATCACAATCCAATCCTGACTGTTTTGTCACCCATTTTTAATTGCAAACGTCAATTACAACAGCAGGCAGTATAAACTTGTAAAAAAAATTAAAAATAACAATATTTACTATTTTAAAAAAACACACAAACACAGCAGCAACTGTAGGCCTAGAACATGTAAAAAATACAAAATTATTCTGGAGTGGCTGTGAAGCTGTGAAGCTCCTCCCCTCCTTTGTGGGGCATGCTTCAGGTGTTCCGCGGCATGGCTCCTATTAGTTCCTCTGTGGCCTTACTATCAAACTGTATGACTCCATCTGCAAGTAGATAAAGACAAATGATAAGAAATATGCAAAGGCAATCAGCTGTCATACACCAAGTCTGCATATCTGTAAGCAAAAATGTTGCTATTGTCACGACCGGCTCAGAAAGCCATGACAAAAGATGGTGAGACGTGGGTAAATGCAAACAATAATAATGTTTATTTTAACAGAGGTGTCCAAATCATAATAATGCAATGAGGTGTGAGAATGTAAGGATCAGTGTGTCTGCTGGTGGATGCATGTAGACGGTGTATGTGTGTGAGATGTTGTAAGGTGCAAACACAAAGGAACACAGGCCGAAGCCAACCAAACACAAAACTGCTGCAGCTGGAGGTCACCAGGCCCTTCTGGAGAGAGAGAGAGAGTGAGAGTGAGGCCGCCTTTTCAAGGCTTCAGGGAGACTGGCCAGGTGCTCCCTGATTAATGCCCCGCCCCCTGACTGGTACCTGCAGACAGGACAGGAGAGTGCAGAGCAGGCCCTAGAGGACGGCAGGGGGCCGTCACACTATGCATCAAAAACCATCTGCCATTATAAACAGTTGGCATTGTATTTTAAATGTCAACGGAGAAGGAAATGTTTTCATGTTGTCATTATTTAGAGATTGGCAGGATCAAAATTTTCTTCCCTTCAACATGCTATAGACGAGACCAGGGCTATTCAATTACCAATTCAGTGGGGCCAGATTTTAAAACCCGAGACCTCAAGCTGGCCCGGACATTTTCAGCGGTCAATAAGGAGGAGGTTATTACAAATGAGGGGTATTTTTAAAATCAAAATCAACTTTATTTATATGGCACATGGCAAAGTATGTTTTAAAAATGACAGAACTCTTGACAGATTTGTGCCACATTAGTAGTTAGTACATCAATGCTACTGACTGAAGTGTTTTGATGAAAATAGTGGTCTTAAAGCAACTCACCCGGCCTTGGTGTGTGATGAGGGGAGCTGGTATGACGTTTCGAGGCGTGTCTGTCGCTGCCGGACCTGGGGCGTCGCTTAGAGGCCTCTCTGTCGCTGCCGGAGCTGTGGCGATGTCTTGAAACATCGCTGCTGGACCTGTATTGGGACACATTGTTGCGTTGGTTGCTGGATCCATCACTGGATGTAGTTCCATTCAAATTTTAATCACTGTGCAGTTTTATAACTGACACAATATTGCCTCATTTTGTTTCTTTACCTGGAGTGATGGCCAACAATGACACTACCTTTGGCTGCATGTCGAGATCCTGAAAAACACAATGAATGTCCTTAAGTTTCACAAGGTCTGATAAAATAGTAAAGTCATGAGATGAACACTTACTGGGCATCGACATTTGAGAGTTTAAAAAAGACAAAGAATGTGCAGAGATGGAAAATAGTTGAAATGTAAACAAAAAAGGTGAGCATTAGTTCTGTTAAATATTTACCTGGTGTTGATGTGTCCCTTCCCCAAGATCCACTTGCACGCTCCACCAGACCTGAGAGGCTGAAACATACGATTGAGCCTATAACTCATATCTTGTGTGTAAAGAATGTGTATACCATACAGTAAAACAACAAAATGAAGTCTTACAATTTCTTTGACTAGGTGTGTGCAAAGGAGCATGAGGTCACAATCTGTACCTTGTTTGGGTGGCTTTCAAAGGGCAGGACACACTCCACGTTCAAAAGAGGACCCAACACCACCTGACAAAAGGATAAGAAAAAAGGATTTAGAAACCCCTTACTAAAACTTTGCAATACAGTACTCCATACTCCATAGCACGTCAAAGAAAAAAAAAAGCAGGAGGAGCCGCGGACCAATAAGCGACTGCCACTGACAATTAGACTGAAATACATTCAGGGAATATTACAGCTAACTTATGGGTCTGATAAAAAACGAAACTTATCAACCAGTGCATCCAGCGTTTTGCATGAATTAACGAGTCTCTGGTGGCTGCTCTGTCTGTCTCTCCTCCTCGCACACAGGCAGTTAAACACACGGGCAGATGGGCAGGTCGCGTTGTGACGGTAGCATGCTAATGCTAGCTATGTGTTCAAATAGCTATCCGCCCGCCCGCCCCCCCATCAGACCGTCCGCTTTACCGCATCTATCAGTTCACTCCGAGCAGTCTTTTGCCCCCTGGATGCGCGCGCACCTCCACCGGTAATAAGAAGGCCGAGGCTAACTTCGCCTAGCATTCGCGGTTAGCATCCGCTGCTAACACCCGGTCCCACCCCAGCTCATCACAACGGCCCTCCTGCTCGTTAAAACTGGAGGCCTGTTGCCAGCGCTTCACTCCATGTATTTATTTTTCGCCGGTTTCATTGTACGTTAAACAAAAATGGTCGTGTTCAAAAGCTAACGTTAGCAGATGTAATGCCAATTGGAGCAACAACATGTTAGGTTAAAACATAATGCATCCATGGGTTTAAGGCATAAAGCTAATGGCAAACGCTATAAATGCATAAATTAACATAAAATTAATTTATGGGTCTTTGGGCTGACGGTCTGACCGAACTTACCTGCAATTTAGTGGACGCTGGTTGTTGTGGAGGTCGACGGTGCAGAGCCTACGGCCGTTTGCTTCCACAGTAGAGATGCACCTGGGCCAATGGGAGGGGCTTTTATGATGTACGTTGATGACGCACTGCCTCAGCCAATCACAATGGCATTGACTGTAACACCCCGCCCCCCTTCCCCATAGGCTACACTTTTATTCTTGTAATAAACAGAATAACACTATTTTAGAAGAGAAGAGAGAGAGAGAGATTAAAAATTAAAAAATAAAGATAACTTAATAGTTTAAACCTGGTCTAAATCTAGATGCTGATTAAACGTCTAAATCAAGGCTAAATCTAAACTTCACTGTATATTGATCAATGGTCATTCAGATGATTTTAGTACAATATTTGGACACCATTGTGCAACTTGCAGTTATTTCTTTGGTCAGTATTCATTATTTAATGTATTTAATTCAATCGTCTAGATTTGGTCTAAAAATAGACGTTGATATGAGGTCTTGATTTAGACGTCTAAATAGAGTCTAAATCTAAACTACACTGTACATTGATCAATGACTGTTAAAAATGTTTTAATCCAGCATTTGGCCATCATTTATACAATTTACAGTTGTTTCCTTTGGTCAGTATTCATTATAATTCAATCGTCTAGATTTGGTCTAAAAATAGACGTTGATATGAGGTCTTGATTTAGACGTCTAAATAGAGTCTAAATCTAAACTACACTGTACATTGATCAATGACTGTTAAAAATGTTTTAATCCAGCATTTGGCCATCATTTATACAATTTACAGTTGTTTCCTTTGGTCAGTATTCATTATAATTCAATCGTCTAGATTTGGTCTAAAAATAGACGTTGATATGAGGTCTTGATTTAGACGCCTAAATCAAGTCTAAATCTAAACTACACTGCACTTTGATCAATGACTGTTAAAAATGTTTTAATCCAGCATTTGACCATCATTTATACAATTTACAGTTACTTTTTGGACAGTATTCATCATTTAGTGCAATCATCTAGATTTGGTCTAAAAATAGACGTTGATATGAGGTCTTGATTTAGACGTCTAAATAGAGTCTAAATCTTAACTACACTGTACATTGATCAATGACTGTTAAAAATGTTTTAATCCAGCATTTGGCCATCATTTATACAATTTACAGTTGTTTTCTTTGGTCAGTATTCATTATATAATTCAATCGTCTAGATTTGGTCTAAAAATAGACGTTGATATGAGGTCCTGATTTAGACGTCTAAATCGAGTCTAAATCTAAACTACACTGTACATTGATCAATGACTGTTAAAAATGTATTAATCCAACATTTGGTCACCATTTATACAATTTACAGTTGTTTTTTTATTTAGTATTTAATGATTAATGGATTAAATTGTATTGTCTAGATTTGGGCTAAAATATAGACCGATTATAGACGGGCGAATGTCGGTCTAAACTTAGACTAGACGTCTAATAGACGTCTAATGCTCAGTGGGAGGTTTATATTCGTAAACCATCACACATACCTTCTCATAGCCATTATCAGTGACGCCAGCGCAGCCAGTAAACCGACAGTCGTCCAGGGTGGCACATCGCTTGGTCACAGACACACTGTCTCCGTGGTTATCCATCATGTGGAGTGTGTAACAGTATCTCGTATCTGCGGGAGCACAGCAGGCCTTAAATTCTGCAATATTTTACACACTGTAGCGTTTGGTATTCAGATCAGTTATCAATGACATAAATCCACACAAACCTTTGGGACAGTACACATCTGGCGCCCAGCGGTTGCACTGATAGTTGTCTGCAGCGTCTTGACACGTGAAACATTTGAAGCCACCAGGATGAGGTGTAGCTGTGGAGGACAGACACACCAACAAATCAAAATCTGCAAATCTACAAGGTGTTAATGTTTAATGTAATACAGCCACAATAGACCTGTGTAACCTAGTCAACAAAAGAAAGATGGAGAACATAATGATGGAATTCAATTCAGATAGCCTAAACTTAGCAAAATTAGACATTTTTTATTCTTGTTGTCATCCAGATGTTGTGACATCTGCATTTATCTTTGTGGTGCCACAGCTGCTTGTTGAGGAGGTGCTCTCCATGGTGCTGATCCTAGAGTTTGTCTGTTCACAGTTGCCCCTGCTGGCAGGTGTGATCAATAATGTGCAACCTTTCTATCTATGATATCACCAAACAGCGTTATGTCTAGATGGATCCAAAGCCTCAAAATGTTCAGCTCTGTGACTATATTATGTACTTGATGGATGCAACAGGATGATGTCCTTCATGGTGAAGTCCCGTGACTGGACAGCTGTCAGCCAATCGGCGATGTTCGTCATCAGCAGGATCCAGGCCACCGCTGGGCAGACCTCCATCACTGGTCTCAGAAGTCTTCATGCACTTATAGGACCTCAGGTTGGACGCTGAGGGAGTGAGGGGGGGGGGGCAGAGCTCAGCACCACACAACTGCATTCAGTGCACAATCTGTGCTCGATCTCTTTAATTTCTAATCTGCATTTTGATGTAGAGATTTATTTTTTTCTCAGAGGTTACAATAAAATTAAATTAAACCAGTGTATTCAGCGTGAAAAGAAAGGGGGTGTTGGTGGTATCAGGGTGTAGAAGTGATCAGCTCTGTGCGCTGCTCCTGCTGTGAGCTTCCTTCATTATTTAAGCCTGAAAAGGAGCCCTGCATGTCAGTGCTAACCTTTAACTCTTAGCATGCAGCACTGGATTTGAATAATTACATGATAAGGAGCTGGAAGACATAAAGTTAGTTACATTTCAGCTATTGGTCCTCCATTAGTGAAGGCAAGTCAGCAGTATTCTGACAGGTCTGCTCAGAGAAGAAACACTCCTCTCCTTGACAAGGAGGAAGGGGGCCACGCTGCACTAAATCACTTTCTTGTCATTGTGAGACATAAGATGATATGTTTCAGTCTCTTGACAAACAGTCTTTGTGGATTCACTCAGATGTCAGTCAGTGGATTAAAGAGCAGATGACCTGGTTTTACCCTTGAATTGAGATCAGTGCAGTTATTACTTAAGATCAGCTTTGAGTTCAGCTGCCTTTCACGCTACTTTATCCCCAGGCCTTGTGCTGGCTGTATGGTTGTAAATGCTTGTTTTCTTTGCATTATCCATGCCCCAATAATGCTGATCCATGTCTTCGCTACAAGCACAGTAACCATACTGAACTATATTCTTATTGAGGATTGTACAATCAGGAGCCAACAAAGGGAAATCTATGGGAAGGGGAAAGACAGCCAAAAACAAACAGAAAAACACTATAGGAACTTCAAAAATCCAAATTGAAAGCTAAAAAAAAAGATTATTTGTAACTTTGAAATGTTATTATATAGTAGCTTTAAATAATAAAAGCCTTCTCTTTAGATCTAGATATCTTTGGTCCATGGGAGAAACGAATGAACACAATGTGAAAGCAAACAGAAAGCACCATTAGCTCAGCTGCTCAGACCTGCAGATGTAATATTTTAAAATGAGCTTCCAGGACAAAAGTACTACAAGAGTGGAGGCTCTGTTTAATGACGCCATACAGTATTATTTGGAGGGATTCAGTAAAGTCTTTCACTCCTAATGATATTCTGTACGCTCAAAGGAAAACTTGAGTTCAGCTCTCCACCTCTGAGCTGCCTGATGGATGCCTGGTCTCGTCTGGAGTTTAAAAAAAAAAAAATCTGAGCGTGAGAGCAGGGAGGCAGGAGTGGAGGGATTATAGGTACAATAGCCCCCTGTTACAGCTGGGGAGGGATGGAGATGGAGAGGGTTTATATCAGTGTGTGTTAGATCAGCACCAGTTCATCAGGTCTCTGTTAAAAGAGACCACTCAGCTGAAAGGACCTGGAGGAGAGCAGGTCTTAACTCTTCCTGTCTCCCCTGACGACGCGGCTCGTCAGGGTAATTGCTCTCTACCTGTGTTTTTGCTTTGCTTTAACCCCAATGTCTCAGTGATTTTCCAGCATTTTGCTTCCCTGTTTTAAAGTTTTTTTTGTTTTTTTCCCCCTGTTGAAGACTGTAACTTCCAGATTTTCCTACGTCCATCTCCTGGTTTTTGGTTTTCTTTGGACCCCTGCCCTTTGTGGACTCAGCTTCTGCCTTCCTGTGGTTTTTGGACATTCTTAGTTTATAAAGCGACTTCCCCTCACTTATCAGTGTCGCCCGCCTGTCTGCATTTGGGTCCTCCATCCTGTTCCACTGCAAACTTTCACACAAACTTAACACCTTTTCTTTTTTTCCCTTTATGGAACAATGTTGACGCAACCGAATAGTGTCATATTTTCTTCTCTATTTTCATATCCTGGATTTTTTTTTTTTTAAGCACAGAGATTTATACATAGAAATACTTTTTCGTGTAACAACAGTGCATGTGGCCTCTTCTACTTGAGATAAGGTGGGGTTTATCTGCTGGTGGTTTCCATGTTGTTAGTCTCTTGTCAGAAGTTCAGAGGTTGAGTTTTGTTTTACACAAGTATGTTTTACAGCGTCCTGAAGGGCAGTGGAACATAACTCAAGTCGGTGTAATTCACTTCTCTCCCTCGCCTCCACCTATCCCTCCCTGCATTGTGTGCTGTCAGAGATATCATATATTTATGGCTGAAAGGCACCTATGACTGAAAAAACATTGTGAATGTAAAGACATCCACCTTTAAACCATATGGAACCGGTGAAATGTCCAAGGGAACAACGCCACACCACACATTAATAATAATTAAACAGGTTAAGGCTGCATCAATCAGAACCAATCAGCTGTAAGCACTGGTCTATAACATTTAGCATATTATACAATATGAAAACAATCAGAAAACACTGTGTCAGTCTAATCAGACCATCCTTGAGTTGAAGCGCACGTTTCTGCCAATTTGTATGGGACAATTTGTCAATTTTGTCATCATGGCATAATTCACATTTAATATTTCAATATATTTCATACCTCTGTGGTGTATATGTTATCATTTATATATTCTGTCAGATTTAAACTATTCTCATCTGCTTTCCAGTGTGACACTACACTGCTACTGTAAATGACAGTTAGATTGTATCATACTGTGGCCTATGTCAGCTTCACGAGGAGCTATCCACAAAGCCAACACTGAATGCTCGGAACCACAATCTGGAAGTTATCTAATAATAAAGCCATTAACACCCACACACACATTCAGGGTGACACACACAGAAACCTAACATGTCAAATGTGAACTGTTTAATTGCTTAGATGAAGGGTAATGGCTCCACGTTGGTCATGCGTGGCTAAGGAATACTCTATCCAGATTTAGGCCACCAGGGTTGTCTTTGAAGTGTCCAGCAGCTCAGTACTATTGACCAGACACATACGGCCAGGGCTCCACTTATAATAATAATAATATCATACAACTGCTTTTTGTTTTCAGGGCTCCATCAAAATCAGAGGGAAGTGGCTGCAGCCAAAGAGTAACATAGTGCTGGTCTGTTGGTCGGAGGTGGTATTAAACATGTAAGCATGCATCATTGGATAAAAACAAGCTGAGCTCCGGCTTCACATCACGAAGTCAGTACTTGACTTTTTTATTTAACATAGATTGAAAAAGGTTAGGCCACATTAATTAGGTCTGAAAACGAATTAATGTGACTGGTGTAAGTGAAAGTGATAGATTAACACGATAACATTAATTAACCACTGATTGAAAGCAGCAGGTTTATTAGAAGTGCAACTGCTATTAAGTGCATGATATACTATGAGCTTGACCAACCAATAAGTTTGCATCATTCGCCACAACTGCACCGTCACATCATGAGAACATTCTAACTCCCTGCAGCTGTAAACAAATGTGTAGTGGAAGCAGGCTGCATGAATTTTTAACACGCAGGGCACTCATATGTGTGATTAAAGGTCCAAACTGCATGCTCTGCAAATCTAAGCTACACGATGATTAAAAGGCTTGAATAATTAAAATGCATAGCCTATGTACATAGGCTACCCCGGCGCTGTAAACACTTGCTGCAAGCTTAGGTGTTAAGAGTAATAATCTATAGTGATGCTCTCGCTGTTATAGCCTATTTTATTATGACGATTATTAAACTTGGATGTAGGTTGCGTTCAATTAACCTGAGCCCACACATTAACTCGCCGTTTTCGGGTGGTTATACTGCAAAATAGGATTAAAACTGACCTAAAGTTTACCATGCAAACACATACACACTGCGCTTTATAGTGCAACTTACCGGGCCGTGTTTCCTCTATGAGCCCACAGGAGAGTCACATACTCCGCAGATGAAAATCCACAAACTACAGTTTAGTGAGCAGCAGCGGAGGAGGGGAGGGGGCTGCTGCGTCACACTCACGTCATTAATAAATAAATAAATGTCTGGTCACATTTTCTGCACGTTTTATAAATCTGGTTAGACCAAGTAAAGACTGGATTATCCCATGCGAACTTTATTGTGTAGTTTAAAATAAATAAATTAGGCTATAGGCCTACCTGTCTTTGGTTTACATCGACAGGAATGATGCTCCTACAATATGCAACCAAAACACCCTCATTATGGATCACTGATGCTCTTAGATATGTAAAAAAAAAAAAAAAAAAAAACATGCTAAAGGGTTTTTTTCATGATGAGATCAAAGCCAGTCTTCTCACGAATTGCATAGCCTAAAAGGACTTCATTAATATTCCTGTAAAAATGTATGTTGCAGTAGGCCTAGTATCCATGAACTAGTCAGTAACAGGCAGCAGACCTGTCAGGATGTGTGATACCCAACAGGACAGTGAGAATTAGGGGGGTAACATAACAGCCCCTCAGACAGACCCACGGTCAAACAGAGGAATTCCAGGAGCAGATGCACACAGATGTGCAACATAATAGTATGGGACAGATGGCTGGAAAAAAGTTCAGAAACAGACCGCTCAGATGACAAAAACAAGCCAACGACTCATGAGGTGAAATAAAGGGATGAGGGGGCAGTAACAGGTCCAGATGCTCTCAGATTTTGGAGGAGTGGCCTATATTTTTATTGTTTTATTTATTGAAGAAGTTCATTGTGTTATGCACAATAAAACACAACAATTAAGAAACAATAACGAAAGTCATTATTAGCCTATTTATTGTAACATTATGAACAACTATAAAGTTTTTATTATTATTATTATTATTTATTTTTTTAATATTATTGTTAATAAAAAAAACAATAAAAACACGGAGTGTAGTGATTTATGTACCTATTTATTTTATTTCTTTGTTATTCTCTCTGTCTCCACCGGTGGTTGAATCCGGAGCCTGATTGCATGCCGCCATCTTTGGATCCAGGGAGGTGTGCAGCAGCAGCAGCAGCCGCCACCACCACCACCTCCACTGTCCTCTTCAACAAAGTTGGCTGAAATTACACATTGCTGCAAACACCTCTTCGTCCAAGTATGGCTAACCGAAATATGCAACAACCGGGCATGCAGAGCAGCAGCAACTCTCCTCAACCGGCCAAACACGGAGCCGACTCCCCGGCCGATGAGCAGCCTACGCCGAACAAAGACAGCCCAGCGCCGCCGCCGCAGTCGTCTCCCCCCGCGGCTGAACACGCGGAAGAAGCCGGGGATGGGAGCAGGGAAGGCCCCGCGGAAATGACTCTGGATATAACGAGTTTTCGGAAGCCCGGTGAGAAGACGTTCACCCAGAGATGCCGCCTGTTCGTGGGCAGCCTGCCGGCGGACATCCCGGAGGAGGAGTTCACCGGCATGTTCGCCAAGTACGGGAAAGTTAACGAGGTGTTTATCAACAGAGAGCGGGGCTTCGGCTTCATCCGCCTGGTACGTAGCTACAACACGCTGTTTGTTTGGTCTTTGTTTGCTTCATAAACATGGATTTTAATTCATATCCAGCAGTGATGGGCGTAACGGTGTTATTTTTCAATAATGAGTAATCAAAAAAGTAACTGTTTTCCCCCGTTGTAATTACCCCTACTGACAGTCGGAAAAACGTTGATCTGAATCTAACCAAGCAATCACTCAGTATTCCTCCGCACAGGAGCAATACTGAGTTGGTTAGTTCCAGATAAACAGGAGGTTAGGGGGGCGAGTCCAAGTAATGTGACATATTTAAACATTTTATTGAAAAAATGTAACACAATTGCTACTTTTCCTGTAATTAGTTACTTTTATAATGTAGAAATTCAGTTACTGACTCATCTGTTATGTTTTTACCATATCTCATATTTACAATAAGCTCACAATTTGTTGTTTTTCTGTGTTACCAGTTGTATATTTACAATGGGTCTCAGTACATGTTGTATTTTACAGAACAGGTTGATTGATAACCCTTAATTGATGTGACAGAAGTATCAGGAACCAGATGCAATACCAATGTATGAATACTCATTAGTATGTATGCTATAAACACAGTTAAAATGTTTTACTCATCATTGATAAGCACTAACTGTGTTTATAAACTACATATTAATGAGCATTCATGCGTTGTTGTAAATGAAGAATCAGTATTTAATGCTTAATAGTGTGCGTGTTCATTTATAAAGTGTATAACTACACATACTATATTGTGCATTTGTCTACATTATGGACTGCTCAGTTAAATGTTTTAATATAGTGTATTCCACAGCCTTCATGATTGCTCTAATGTGCAGTGCTTGTGCTTTTTTACTGCTCATCCTCCAGGAAACCAGGACACTTGCAGAGATTGCCAAAGCTGAGCTGGATGGGACAATTTTAAATAACAGACCAATCAAGATCCGCTTTGCCACACACGGTGCAGCACTGACGGTCCGCAACCTGCTGCCTGCGGTGACAAATGAGCTTCTGGACCAGGTAGAGTGGACTCCCTTGTCTCAGCTGTCCAGTTTGATGGTTTGATATCTGTGGAGATGCATCACCTAAAAAAAACAAACATCTTTTACCCTCAGGCGTTTTCTCAGTTTGGGCCAGTGGAGCGGGCGGTTGTGGTGACAGATGACCGCGGCCGTCCCACTGGGAGAGGCATCGTGGAGTTTGCCAACAAAGCAGCTGCACGTAAAGCCCTGGAGCGCTGCACTGAGGGGGCACTGCTGCTGACCACGTAAGGAGTGTGGGGTGATGTGGTTTTAGCTGGGATGGAATAAAAGCACGGGGTTAGGTATTGTTATGTTGTCGTAACAACAGCAACTAACTGTCAGAGGAAATGGTTCTGACTGTTTTGTCCTCCCTTTTTTCTCAGTACACCTTGTCCAGCCATTGTTGAGCCCTCGGAGCACTTCGATGATGAGGAAGGCCTGCCTGAAAAGCTGCTGCAGAAGTCTCCAAAGTACTATAAGTAAGTAAAAAAAGAGGTTTGAGGTGACCTTACATTGCAAAGGCACATGAAACTGATTTGTTTTGTTGAAACTGTATCCTTACTCCGATTTTTTTTCTCTCCCTAGGGAACGGGAGCAGCAGCCACATTTTGCCCAGCCAGGGACATTTGAGTTTGAGTACTCGTCTCGTTGGAAAGCTCTTGACGACATGGAGAAGCAGCAGAGGGAGCAGGTGGACAGGAACATTAAAGAAGCCAAAGAGAAACTGGAGGCTGAGCTGGAGTCGGCCAAACATGAACATCAGCTCATGTTAATGAGACAAGGTAGGAAGTGGTTGTTGGTGTCCTCCCTAATGTTGACCTTTTATCACCAGTGTGTAGGCCTTTGCACACTGAGTCCGTTTTTTTCGTCCGAAATTGCCGCACGTCAAAAAATAAATTCGACCTCATGTTGTGTCAGTCATGTTTACACACCGAGTCCGAAACTTTCGTCCGTCATTAAAGTTTTCGGATCAGGTTCGATTTAATGCGTTTTTCGCATCCGTGAAAAGCCTTTTGACCAATCACATCAGCGTTTTGAGGCTGGAGAGAGAGGAGGGTGTGGGAGGATCGCCGCTGAGAGTGTGTCTGTGTGTGTGCTTGGGCCAGCCGCTGTTCAGGATCATGTAAATTGGCCGTCTTCTGTTTACCGTGTGAGCTAATAATCAATATCTATCAAAGTGGACACTGACATGGTAAAATAACCAGTTGAAGTGATGATGATAGTCCCGCTGCTCATTAAGCAGCAGATCCCCTCGCTGCTGCGTCCTCTCAGCATGAACTCTTTCATTTCTCAACAAGTGACAGAACCACAAAGTGCATCACTGCGTGACGATTTTTGTCTCCCTCTCCGAAATTTAGAACATAAAATAAAAACGCATGCGAAAAAACGCAACGGACTCAGTGTGCAAGGAGCCTGCACGTAACGTTTTTGGTCGGATGACAGAGACGAAAAACGCATGCGAAAAAAACGGACTCAGTGTGCAAAGACCTTGTGTGTGTGAGTTGTCAAAGCTCACAATTGGTCAATAAAATCAAAGCAGAGACAGGATACAGATTGTGTATTGTGATATTTTGGCCAGGTGGTCCATCCAGACCTCATCCTCATTAATATTCATGTCCATTTCCTCCTTTTTTTCAGGCTTTCTAATTCATGTTGTCCATTTTTTCTAGATTTAATGAGACGTCAGGAAGAGTTGAGGAGACTGGAGGAGCTTCGCAACCAGGAGCTGCAGAGACGAAAGCAGATAGAGATGAGGTGTGTGTGTTTTTCGAAGACAGAATGAGATTTTTTTTTTGCAGGTACAAACCAATAGTTTCCAGTTTGAAGTGGTTTTGTCATTGTGATGGAGTTGTTTGTGTCTGCAGGCATGAGGAGGAGAGGAGGAGGAGGGAGGAGGAGATGATGAGGCACAGAGAGCAGGAGGACCTGAGGCGCCAACCAGAGGGATTCAAACCCAACTACCTGGACAACGTGAGTACAGTGAGAAAGCAAACATACAATCAAACACACTGAAGCTCATCCAGTCACACACAAGCTTTCTCTTAACTGGGTATTGCACCAGCAAACTGATTTGATCTTTATTAACACATCAGAGGAAGAAATTAAATGACAGTAAATAGTGAACATCAACAGCTTGTAAATGTACATACTAATATCAGTATTTACTGTGTTGGTCACAGTAGCAGTACTGTTGTATGTTTTTGTACTGTCTCTGTGCACCGGACTATGATTTCCCCGTAGTTTTTTTTTTTAAGGCAGCTGTCAATAATCTGTGGCTTTTCCTGTAGCCACACCTCTCCAGTACTCATTATGTCGTTATGTCTACCTACATGAGACAGGATAAACACAGCATCACATTGGTCATTTGTATTCTCCGATGTTGAAACATTGAATTTAGTCATTAAACGACCGCTCTCTGAGATGGTCACAGTAAAATGGAGTAATGGAAGCTTCAGTAGTTGTTGTGACTGTTGTATTTGTTTACATCATATTGTGGAGGTGTTGTTTTTCACCTCCTTAACACACTTGTATGAAATTTCCTCATCTCTCTTCCTTAAATCTTTTTTTAAGTTGTGAAGTAACCGTGCTCCTTTTACTCTTTACACCATCAGTCATGCTTCAGTCAGACAGAAGAGCTTACAGTTTTCCCCAGTCGTTAATATTAATTTGAAAAATAAAGGGTCAATGTTGGATCCTAGTGGAATCAAGGACAGCAGGACAGCTAAGAGCATCATACTGATGAATCTAGATCACCTGTGGCCTCTCTGCTCAGGACCATCTATATTCTCTATATCCAGAGAATAGACAGTTCGCTTCATGACACAGTGTTTTAAAAGCCACAAAAAGTAAGAAGAAACAGAGATTTGTGAGTTCTAGCAAGTCAGGATCCTTAATATTTCCTTTATATCAGCTCTGAGTGAAGTTCAGTCAGTGTGAATGTCTGTGTGATACTGTATGTTGTTGTTTTCTCTCATAACTTTTCTCTTCAAACCCTTTGCTCCGTTCAGAGGTCCTGTTGGAGTCGTGGCGTCTTTCATACTCACATAAACGCACACACACACTCGCAACAGGGACTATCGGTCCAGCAGGCGACTGTCCTCAGATCAGCTGTTAATTAGTCTAGATGAAGGACTATGCGTGAGGTCTGAGTGAGCTGTGTTGTGTGTGTGTGTGACTTGGTGTGGACAGAAAACAAGTATCAGACTTAACTCTCTTCATATGACCTCCACAGTATCGTCCTTTCTAGCACTGTAAAATATAAAAAGCGCTCTTTGTACAGCAGTCATTTAGACCAGAGCACTACTTATTATTGATGATCACTTTGTGTAATAACTGATGTTCATCATCAGCTGACATGATGCTCTTTTCACATGTCAGGGCATAATTTTCTCTTTCTTGTGATGTTAGTAGTTTATTCTCTCTATTTTCCCAGAATATAAATCTTGTCATTGCTGCCACCTAGTGCTCAGAGTAGGTGCAGCTCACATGACAACATTGAATCCCAAAGGATAGTGCACGACTCACAGGGTTTCATCACACAGTAAGAACATTTATTGCAACAACATTACTAATTTTCTTATTATATTTGTAACATATTGGCAGTTAACAGGTAAGTACATGACAAATATTGAGCATTACAGTATGTGGTACTTTTATTTGGATAAATTCTACTATCAACGCATTATTTCTGGCATAGTAAATAACAAACTGTGCTACTTAGTTATTACAAAATTGCCTTGACGGGATTAACATGTACACACTATTGATACAATTTAAAACATTTTTGGCTTTAGTGCTTTAGCTCACTGATAGCCATCTGATTTCACTGGGTTGGACAAAGTATTACTATATATTATTGTTATAATAAAAAAAAAATACACATTGTCCAGGTCAGTGAAATCTGTTGCTGCTGAATTTTTTCACCCTCTGTTTGCAGGATTGTGATTCTGTGTTTGTTGAGAGGGTGAGTGAGTGAGAGCGATTGAATGAAGGAGAGAAAGAAAGAGAGAGCCACGTGCGAGTAGTGTAAAGGATGTGCTTCAGGATGTGTGCGTGAATGAAATGTATCCATAATTGTTTAATTGTCAGAGGATAGATGAATGAAAAAAAGTGTGAATGAATGTATTTTTGAGTTTGGCCCTGACACACCAAGCTAATAGTTAATTCATAATGATAACTCATCCCCTTTGTTTTGAGCAGCATGTAGCTAACTCCAGCTGGTCCTCATCAGTAGCTGCAACATCAGTGTTACAGTGTAGCTGAGACTGTTTCTGAGTAAAAAGAAAAATTGAAAGCTCTTGTATGTTGGCAGTTACCAGTTTTTGAGCTGAAGCGGCCGCTGACTGTCCATGCACATTGTTTACTGTTCATATGTGATGTATTCTTCATCTATTGTCTAGTGCTCATGTATAGAATATGCCTACACACACACACACAGCTGTTGTGTGTCCACTGTCCCTATGAGGTCCACAGCTGCATTTGTATTGAGACTCTAATTATTAATTTCTAAGTTGTCTTGGTGTGCCAGGGCCTGTGTGAGTGGATGAATGCTGTAATTAAGATTTAACTTTAACTTCAAATCTTCTTTTATAGTTAACTTACATCTGATGTTGTGTGGGGCTTATTATAGATGTGCAAACTCCAGCTGTTTTGATATAATGTAGAAGTCAACCGCATAGAAAATATTGGCAGATGTTTAAATAGATGGCAACTGAACACTGGAGCAAAATGTTTAAACACTTCTATATTTCATTAAGAATGAACAGCCGTGGATAATTAAACTGGCTGTAGTCAGTTTTGTGTAGCAGGTGAATACTTTCACAGTGTGACTGCCCACTGAAGATTTGTACTTTAGCAGAGTTTTGTTCTGAAGGCTCTTCTTCACTTCTTCCAGAGGGAACAGGAAATGAGAGTGGGTGAGCTGGGCCCTCGTGGAGCCATTAATATGGGAGGTATGGGCATGATTGTGTAAGGACTGGTTGATACAAAAGTCAGATGAAGTGATGAAAAGTGAATTATAACTGCCTTTATGTCACTATCCATTACTATTATTTGTCTTGCATCCCAAGTGAGCCCCTTTTCAACAAGACGTGTTTTCATGGTGCACCATGGACTCACTTGGGATGCAGCGCTAAAGGCGATGAAAACATACTATACCACATGACAACATAATGTCTGAACTAACAGAATATACAGTGTACTGAGCGGGGTGGATTTGTGGGCTGGGGTTTCATAGTTTGAGAAAAATTGGGTCCCCGAGCTCTCATCCTGAATATTTTTCCTCTTGAGGAACCAGCTGAAGAGGTTCGACTGTTTCAACATGTTATTTTATAGCTTTATAATACACTTTCACAGGTACACATAAGCTGTGAAGTTTCTGCTTTATCCAACAGTGAATACATGTATAGACAAGTGTCGGTGCACTTTTATTATCATTAGAAAGTGATTTTCCGGTGCAGGATGAGAGGCTGGGGACTGAGGTTTGAAGTCTGTTTATGCTTTGAATAAGAACAGATTGTCAGAGTTCATGGTTGCTCTTCTCCTGGAACCTTGGATTGCACATCACCTTATTGAACAAAACTGCAATGCCTCATTTTTTCCCCGCACAACCCTCTTACCCAGTTGAAAACAGTATATTTGATTTGATTTATGATATCTGTGGATAATTCACTCATCTAAGCTGCAGTAGAGGCAGTTTTTTCATGTTTCTGAGTGATTATTTGTGAAAAATGTCAAACTCTTAACCAGGAAGCCAGAGCCAGCAGCTCGCTAGGTTAGTATAGCACAGAGGCTGGAAATGGCAACCATGGCTCTTTCAAAAGGTACAAACTTTGGCCTACCGATACCTCTATAATTATACAGTACATTTCCTAACTGTCAGTCGGCTATTGAACTTTGATCCAGGAGTGTCCAAACTGTCATGTGATACTGATGAGTAAGTCTCATCCACCTAAGAGAAGGAGCCGTGTGCGGTACCAGAGTCGTTCTGCGTTGGGTTTGCGCCTCATGAGAACTGGTGTCTGGTATTTTTCATATGGTCCCATTTTGTTTTGTAACAGCTCCATCTCCATACTCTCTAAAATGAAGGTGATGTGTAATCCAAGGGTTAGGGTCAGTCAAAGTCATGTGGCTACTGCCAAATGTCAAAGTGAGAACCTCTCTTTCTGCTAATTACACAACCTTCTGTCTCTGTCTAGTCTTTCTATCAAACCTTTCATATTTCACGTGTGACACAATTCAGCACCTGTTACTATTTTAAATTAACGTTGGTTTTTGGTTGTTGATTTCATAGATTCACTTATCAAACTGTTGCTTCATCTTTTGTTTTTGTTTTTTTAAGTTCAATTTAAAGAGATAAGCATGCAGTTACAGTGAATTTTAGATGAGGAGCAATGCTATTAATACCAGTGATGACCAGGGATGCACCAGTGTGACTGATAGGTGTCTACCGATACCAAGTAACGATCTGATGCTAATACTTTTTGTCGAATGTGTAAAATCTATGCAAATGTCTGACTGCGCGGAGAACACACTGCGACCAGTATTATCAGGATAGACGAGGCTGTAATTTGACTGAATGTTATCTTCTTAAACAGCCATTCTTTTTCTCCTAATGATGCTTGAATCCATCAACCTTAATCAAACTATTAGCCATAACCAGCAGTTCACCTTCAGTGAGTTAGCTTTATTATTATGGAGGTTATTTTTCATTCTGGGCCTGATGTTGGACAAAAAGTTCAATAAGATTTCTCATCGTATAGATTGAGTTATTTTTATTGAGCTTTATCCATGGCACAACTTGTCAACAAAGTTTAGGAAATATACTTTTGTTATCGTCAGCTACTGGCATCATTAACGCTTACACTAACACTAAATGAAAATCAAAAAATGAAGTATCATATGGTTATTATGAGTGACCTGTAGTAACTGTCAGAAGCCGATCCAGTGCATCCCTCATCTTAGCTCTTGACTAAAAGCCAACGTTAACTTGTATTTCTAAGTCAGTGAGAATAGCTCTAGTGTTCAGCTACAACAGTTCTTACTGGGCGTTCATGAGTCATGGGTTGGTACGTCCAAATGACCAACCAGTGCTCTGTTGTTTTGCGTGTAGATGGCTATAACCAGGCCAATGCGGGCCCCGCTGGTAACCAGGGTCAGATGATGGGCATGAGCGGAAGGGGAGGAGCCATTGGGCCAGAGGGAGCGGCAAATATGGGGACACCGTTGATGTCAGAGAACGGAGCCATGGTAACGTATCAGGAAAAATAAACAATCGCTCAAGAGCCATATTTGTTCAAATATACTGGTAGAACTTATGTCAATGTGGGAAACTGCTCAAAGTGTCTAGAACATCGAAACATGTTTTGACCATAGTTCAAAACTTGAAAGCTTTTTTTTGCCAAAGCAGAAGCCAAAAAATCAGAATATCTTTGTTTTGACCTACAACCTATAGAGTGAACTAATAGACCTGTTTCTGTCTCCCTTTATCTGCCCCATTCACTTCTCTCCTGTTTGGATGGCGACCAACCCTGACTGACGAATCCTGACTTTGCTTCTAAACACAATCTGACACCACACCATCACCGTTTTCTGTGACGTTGATGCAGCAGCGAAATGATAGATACCCACAGGGTGGATCAATGGGGGGTCGACCGGAAGTTGAGTCCCCAAAACAACAACAACAACAACAAACACCACAACAACAACAACCACAGCAACCACAGCAGCAGCAGCAGCAGCAGCCGTCACCATTGGGACCCCAAGTTGGACCAGGCCCAGGATTCGGCCGGGGGAACCCAGTTGGGGGAGTCTTTGATGGGCCAAATAACAAACGTCGCAGATACTAATTATCTGGAGGGTTTAATGGGTCTCTGTTACTGTACCACCACCACCCCCAACCACCCACTTTTTTCTTCTGTTTCTACATTGATGTAGTTGTTGACCTTCTGAACTCCCAAGGACACGTTGACTGTTTGGTTTTTATTTTGTCTTTTTCCTTTAAGTTCTCACTGTGGGACACTTGCAGAATAATGTTTCATATTCACAGTCACCTACAATGGTTATTTAAAGAGCCTGTTTTCCCTCCATCTTCAGGATGAAAATGGTTGGGGGGGGCTCAGCAGTGAGTGGAAACAAATGATATCTTAGGTCTTTCTCTTCGTTTTTACAGTCTTTATGGCTGCTGGTGTTGGACACACTTCGTTACGCTGCTGTAGGAGAGAGACTGGACATTGATTACAGACTAAACAAGATTGTTGAGGACTGGTAAATGTTCGATGCAGTGAACTATCTATACTGTATATCTACATTCAGTCATGTGACGGCTCAGTTTATAGATTTTATTCTTGTTGCATTTGGTTGTGCTCCTCCCTTTTACTATTACTGTGAAATCACACAGCCAGTGAAAGCTGCAGCTTCAGTGCATCCTGTGTTTGATGGTGAAGAGAAATAAATTTAAAAACAATTGTAGGACGTTGTTTGTGTCTTTTACCATAAACTGGACATCAAATAAATCCTGCTAAAGTGCTTCCCTCAGCCACTGTCACCTGATGCTCATGTACTAAACCCTCTTTACCAGTCTAATACGGGTCAGTCCTGACCAATTTAATGCGATATTAATGTTGCAATACAGTCCAGGCTAAAATTGTGATGTACGATATTGTCATGTTTCAAATATTTTTGAAATAAATTCTTGTATTGGTTTATATATTGGTTTTCACTTCCAACTTTTCTAACAATTTTGCCATAAAATGAGAAGAATTCAAAGAGTCAGGCTGTCCTCTGTAGCTTTAGTCAATATTAGGTGATTTTGCAATGTGTTTGCTATCAAGCCTTACTCAACCGTGCCATGCATTTTTAAACTGTATCAAATAGCTTTGTTAGGAGCAGTATATAGTATCTATAGTTTTTGTGTGAGTGTCAGGGTATCTCTGCGAGGTGTGTGCGTGTGTGTGTTTTGGCTGCAGTTTTGTGCTTAATCAAAAATCTATGCATCATTTTAAAAGAGAGAAAACACACGGTGCTTGTTCTCGCTGTGGTTGACCATACATACAACCAGCAGGGGTGGAAAGAGTACCAAAAAAATCTACTCAAGTAAAAGTACAGTTACCTTGATGGAAATGTACTCAAGTAAAAGTAAAAGTACTGGTGTAAAAATCTACTCAAGTAAAAGTAAAAAGTAGCTCACTTAAAATTTACTCAAAGTAAAAGTTACTTCGTTACTTTTTTTTTTTTTTTGAGGGGGGGTGAGGGGGTATAATGGCCAGAGATCGGCCTAACGTTCTCCATGCATGTCTCTGTGTTCCAAACTTGTCCCGTCTCCATGGAGACACTGGTCTCCATCATCTTGATTCTGACCTTCAGACACTGCGTCTGTCCAGAGCCAATCAGATTGACAGTTACTGGCACTAAGGTTGTCACTATCATGATCATGATACTAAAATTTTCAACTCAGTATCGATATTAAAGGGATAGTTCAATGGTGTCAATGGTGCTCACTTTTCTTTGTCCAAAAAGACACACCAAAACACATCCAAATACCTCCATACTGTAATGTCCCTCTTGTATTGAAGCCCCGACTTGCTTGGTAACCTTGTCTTTAATCATTAACGTTACTTTTTAACCATTAGCTGTGGCTAATGGCGATGATGCACTAACTCACGTGGCGGTGAGGAGGAGAGAGGTGTAGCTACCTGCTGCTGCTGTGTGCGTCTGAAGGGACAAAGAGAGAAGTGGCAGCACAGCAGCGAAGTACTTTTGACAACCCACACTGACGCAGTGCAAGCTCATACCCTATATATTTTTTACTTTGTAACTAAAGCTCTTTAAAATGTAACTAAGTAAATTTCTTTCAACAATATGTACTCAAGTAAAAGTAAAAGTACTGACTTTAAAACCTACTCAAAAAAGTACAAATACACAAAAAAGCTACTTAGTTACAGTAACTTGAGTAAAAGTAACTAGTTACTTTCCACCCCTGACAACCAGTCCCTTTCACTGGATCTGGGAAATGTGATAAACCCTGTCCCGGCGTCACGGACGCTAAAGAATAGATTTATAAAGTAAATACGTTTCTTTTCTTTTTTCTTCTATCATAAAACACACAAAGCACTTCAGCATATTCAACTTGTACTACATGTCTGCTTTTCTATGTGAGCGTCGTGCAATCCTTTATCAAAAGAAGCCATTGCTTGTACAGTATGCATCAGCACAATAACATCACACTACTGCCACAGTCACTGTGCTGCTGACTTTGTGAACAGCTTCAACAGGCCACTGACAAACCATGACATGAGGAAAACAGCTGTGACATGTTCAGAAGTGTACGAATATGACATTTTAAGGTAATAATAGTTAAACGGGCTTTTATCAACTCAGTTAGAAGCCTCTGAAGTGTTTTCATAGTTAAATTTTGGAAAGATATCTTCAATATCTTAGAGGACAACAGCGATAGAGACATAAACAGTCAAATAAATGTGTTGCTTTCTACTGGTGCTCAGTTGAAATGTGGAGTAATAGGTGTTTATCAGATATAAGATGGATCAGCCTAATGAAGAGTGTAGAAATATCAGTGGAATGATGACATCTAGAGGAAGCAAGAGTGTTGGATTTTTGTTTATCTTGTGCTATGATGAAGCTGCATGCTTTGACTTTTTCTGTAATTGTTTGTTGTTGGCTCTTGGCAGCTTGGTCCTGCAGATCTCTTCTTCACCTATGTTCATCCATATTTTTCACAGGCCACAAAACACACGGCCTATAAAATGTGTGCGCTCAGTGTTAAAACAACGTTTGGTTTAAATTGTCATCATCCTTGTCTCTTCCAGATCCTGTTTGTGCCCTGCATCCAGTGATGTGTCCAAAGCACAGGTAACTCTCACAGCTCTGTATGACCATTATATTATGCTTTTAAAGTCACAGATGTAGCCACTGTGAATATATTTTATGGATGCCTTTGCACATAAGTGATCAAAGCAGCACTCCCACTAGAATCCAGTGATGAAGTTATATAGTTGTATCTTGTTCGTAGTTTTAAAAAGCCCAGAGCAGCACCAAGTCAAATGTCTGTAATGCTACAGAGCCTATGTTAGCATTAGAGATTCACTCAGTGTTGTTTTGGCCAAAGTGGACACCAGTGCTGCTGCAGCTCTCATGTTCACATGCTGATATCAGTAAGACTAACAGTAAGAAAGAAAGATAGATACAAAACAAGACTGTTGGTATCAACAGCTGGGGATGGTGAGTTGGATGCTGAACTTGCATCTTTGCAGAACTGAAAAACAATTCCCCTCTAGTTTTCTTCTACTTTTGGACAGATTACATCATCGAAGGGTTAACCACGTGTAATAATCCACAGTGTGGGCACTGGATCTGTTATTGTGGAGTCCCAAGAAGCCCTGAGCGATATGTAGGTGTATACGCTTGTCTTGACAAAGTTAGAAATGAAGCAGTAAACACGAGATGCAGATCATGAGGAGGAGGAGGAGGTCAAACAAACCACGCAGGAACAAACTGTGTTTTTTGTAATACAAGAAATGAGTATGAAATATAAATGTGTGAGGTTGTGATGTCCACAAATGCATCAGCAGTATCTGTTCTGCATTTAATTGATAAATATTCAAATGATCTCTGCTGTTCACCTCTGTCATTAAAAAATGTGCCTGTTAAATTAACTAAGATCAGTCAGGGGTTGAGTTTTATGAAATAAATGAATATGCCAAGGATAAATGAAGAGCTGTGACACCACAGTGGTTATGTTATGCCTTATAGTACTGTGACTTTACTGATGTAAATGATTATCTAATTTCTGTTGTCATTATTCTACAATGTGTTTGTGATTGTATTCTTTATTAGTCCAACTCATGTTCGCCCATGTCTGGTTAAACTGTCCTGTTGAAACTGAAGTTGTAAATGAGATCAGATGCTTTTCCATTCAAGTGGAGCCAAGCATTTAATTTATTAATCAGGTCATGACTGTAATTGATGTATAAATATAATTGTTATGATATGGTGCAGCAGAATGATTTTTACTATTGTCTGTGGAACTGTGTTGTGTTTGTATTATGGATTATACCTCCCTTCTGATTCATCTGCAGTGCTTTTTATCGATCCCTTAATTAGGATGACCTCTGACCCCATCAGAGTGAACTGATGTTTTAAGGCCAGAAGAAGAGTGTTTAGTAGCAGGGAGCTTCAGAGCTGACAAGCGAGACATGTGGCTTTTCTTTGCCATGCCCTAGGCTGTTCATTATCAACATGAGCCAAGGTAATCATTGAAGTGATCCAGTTTTAACGGGGCTGATTGTGGCCAATTTGGGGAATGAATACTCTGTGTCTCTGTTCTTCACTTTGTGGCCTCGTTCTTCTTTAGCCCAGTTTGTGGCCCACTTATCTTTCCAGAAGGACAATTGATTTTTGGGGCAATAGTTATTTCTCTTTTCTTTTTGTTGTAAATGTGCCAAGTTCACACACGCACCCTGTCACATCCACTTTCTCTAAATGTCCTTAGATTGTTGTATTCATAGATGTAGATTCATCTCTCTCTTCTGTACAACTGTCAAATCAAAAATGAAGTGTTTTTGTAGAGTTAATTGAAGGAGAATCACTTGATTTAAGGTTCGACTGTGCCCTACATTGCAACCCCATGGCCTAGATTACACTCACCACTATTCACCACTGTTTCCCAGAGACACTGGAATCTAATAAGGTGGGCTCGCACTGACGGAGATCCTGGAGCTGCTGTGCTGACAGTGAGCACTGTGGACTCATAATCCGATCATGTTTGGATCTAAATAACGTCTTTGACTCGACAAAATGTTCCCAGGATTCCTCTGTGTGTGTTCACCTTTACTGATTTAAGCTGTTTAACCAGTTTGCTGTTCACATATGATGTGACCTTAACCCCAGAGAGGTCAAGCCCCTGTTGGGTCAACTTCTGTTTTTATCCTATGTAACTTAATGCAGGTTTTAATAGGTTGTATAAATGTTTGCGTAATGATCTGAATGGACAACAGACAGTGATGTGCAGTCTGATCAATAATGTGCTGTTCGATGTCAGAGTGGAGTTATTTCTCCACGGCACAGCTCCCTGTAGACCGCCTCTCCTCTCTCAGTTGTTTGTAGTGTAAATCTTGATCGTTTGTCAAATGAATGGAACAAATTGGTTAAAAATAGGTGGGCCTATTTTTCGCAGAGTGTTGTTGGCGCCGCCTCCGCGCCGTGCGTAAAGACGCATTAAGAGGTGGCACAGCACCTGATAATCCAGACAGGACGTGCTTTGGTTACAGCACAGCCTTATTATTGATGGTGAGGAGACACAAGTTACTGTGGGATCAGCTGAGCTTGTTGAGTTTATATTGCTTTAAAAAAGATCGTCTCAACTGAACTCCTTTCTCTTTGCCTCCCTGGCTGCAGAGTTAGAGAAAAAAAAGTTTCAGTGACCTGGCGAGGTTGAGTTGAGATGGTGTGTAGCTGCCGCAGACGGAGGTTATTAATGGGATTTCTCTCTCCCCTGCATCACCCGAGGACAGCGGGACAGTGAGCCGGAGGGCGTCTGGAGGCTGGATGGACAACATGTCTCCGCAGCAGCAGCAGCAGCAGCAGGACAGCCTGAGCCGGGGCGGAGGACAGCACGAGAACAAACGGGTGAGCGAGACACGTTTCAGCCTGAACCGAGAATCAAGTCTGCTGTTATTTCTAATAATGAGTTCATGTCATTCAATCCTTTATTTTATTTTATTTTATTTTATGTATTTATAAAGTGATATAAGGAGGTCAAAGTGTGTGTTCGTGTGAAGGGGCAGTTCAGGGTTCAGGGCTGTGACCCGCTCTGGCTCCGTGCAGACAGAGACAGTCCGCACCGTGGAACATCAACCGTCGATATTAGTTTGGCTCTGAAGTAGCAGCACAGGAAATGGATAATTGATCACCAAAATAAAGTTTATCCTTAGAAACTTTATTCTATTACTAATATCGCACCAGTAACTGTTGATTCATAACTAATGATTTTGTTTGGCATAAAACGTTGCAGGTGACATCATTGCCCAAACATGTCGTGCAGTGACGCTTTATTTGAACCAGATGAATGGCCATTAATAGCCAATCAATAATTGATCTCCCTCACATTCCACCAGAGCTGTCAACAACTATAACTCCTCTTGAATCATCAGCTTTATGCTGGTGCACAAACACATTCAGAATAACTAGGTGACATGTATAGTGTTATACTGTGTTATCAAGCATCCAATTAGTGCAACAACAGTAATTGTGAAGTTTTAATTTTTGACAAACGTTTGTTTGCATCACTCTGATTGTAAATTATTACAAATGTATTCAGTGGTATAAATTGTAAAGAAGGGGGTTAGTGAGTTCAACTATATAATGATAATTAGACACATAATGAAGTAATCTATTCTAATTAACAGTTCATTTAATCTATTCTATCCTATAATATTATAATTAACAGTTAATTAATCTACAGTTGTATGTAAAAAGATTACGATATAGCATTATATTGAATTAGTAGTTCATCTATATCATTAAATCAGACCTTCAGTCAGTATTTAGCTATTTTTTAGATGACTAGTTTTCTGCAGAGTGAATGAAGCTGAAACCATGAAAGACGAATAATTCAATTTCCTTGTTAAATAATATTTTAGTTAACTGCTCCTCCCTTTCCTGTCTCACTGTAAATTCAATATTTTTGGCTCTTGTGTCGTTATATAAGTAATGTAATGTATTTGTCACGGCCCATCAGTCATTGTTGAAAATTACAATGGGATTAATCAATGACAGGAATCAAGGCGTGTGGTGTTTTGTCCACTTCTAACCTGACTATTGTGAGACTCGTGTGACGACGATCCACCTGAAAACTGTCAGGACCGTAATTTTATATTGACCTGCACATTCTCTTTTTTTGTTTACTTTGAATTGTATTGATTGATTGATTAATTTGTTGATCATTCAGTCACATCACTGTGCAGAGACTCCAGTCTGGACCGTGTCCTTGTTTTCATCAATGATTGATTCCACATGCTCTCCGCCGCGAGTTAATACAGTGATTAATGGGACTGATGTGCCGTTCCACCTTAAATGTCCTCATGTCACTGAGAATCACACAAATGTAAAAATGTGTGAAGATCAGAGACGTGTTTCTGCCAACACACGGTTTCCTCACCTGCCTCACACTTTGTTGTGTTAACGTAGGCAGCAGTCAGAGTGAATGGCTTATTGTTGTGGCCCGTTCAGTCACATTAGAGCTGAGCTGCTGTTGCTCAATAGATTTGTCTCAGAGCAGAAAAAAGCCCATAACTCTGTGTTCGCTCATGTCGGTGTATTTTTAGGGCAGAAGTGTGACATTGTAATGTTTTGGCTGGAGTTTGAGGAATGTTTCACCACCGTGTGACCCGGCTAAATCCACTGATGTTACATTGGGAAATGTCAGAAATGTGTGGACGTGCGTGTTGGCTGAAGGATGGAGACGTATGGATCTGCTTTTTTCTCACTCTTTTAGTCCGTTTAACATCTGGAGACGGATCGTGACTGTGACTGTGACTGTAACCGCTTTGGACTCCAGACTCAATCACACATCGACTGCTGCATGAATTCACGTCAGATTTTTGATTTTCTCCGCCCTGACCTTTCCTGTAGCACCACTAGGAGGATAAAGTCTAGTTTTAAGTGCAACACTCAAAGACTCAGGACCAAGTCACTGTCATGATGAGCCTTGTCTTTGGTCCAAACCAGCTCTGCGGGAACAGAATGAGGAAACAAGGCAGCTTGTAATAACCTCGCACCATGCACACTGTACTCAACCACTTTCCACTTTGTGCAAATATACTATGAAAATCACAAGCGTTGACATTTAGATTGACGCTGCTGCCGTGGGTGTTAACTCTTTTATGTAAATATTGTCATCCTGTTTGAACCTGTTGTCCACCTGCATGATAAACTGACCTGGGTCTGATGCTGTGATTAGTTTCAGTGTTACTCGCAAACACTGACACTAATGATCACATTTCAAGGTGAACAGCTAAAATAGAGACAACTTGTGCAATGGATTAAAACTTCAGTCATGACAGTAAAATAAAAACCAGCAGGTGAGTGTGTTAACTCGACAATATCCAACTAAAGGAACTGCAGTTATATAATATAGTATTTTCTCACCCTGCTTCACTCTCTCTCTCGATTGTAAATCCCTCTACAATTAGATTAAATGCAACTTTAATGATTGCCGTGGGGAAACTAGGATTATAGGATCCAACAGAGTGGATGTGACTGCACGCAGCATCTGCTGGCACAGAGCGATGACAGGAGTGGATTCAGTCAGTGCTGAAGTGACATATTTTGGTCTTAACAGTGTTTTGGATTCTAACAATGTTATGTAGATATAAATATGTGAACGCTGTTGTGCTGCAAATGCTCCAAATTATATAATCGGAGGGTCTGATATGTTGTTGTTTGGTTGTTTGATGTTTCCTTTTCAAGACTAAATCTTAACTTTACAACTCTATATGACAGATGTGCTATTTTTGACATTTAAAACGTTGGAAAAACATGATTTTCTAATGTTTTCTCACTTTTTCTGTGTGAGAAAGGTCAGCAGAGTCGGGGCGGTGTCACACATAGACGCTGCTGGGCCCTGAGGCTGGAACAGACTATTAAACTGATCCCAATGCTCCGACATTCCTTCGTGTTTAAAATCTCATTTTTCAACCTGTCAGTCTTGTCGTTTTGGAGGCCACTGTCGCTCCCAGTGCCGTGATGAATGTGCTGAACATCGGAGTGCTTATGTAACGGATGAGGAGAGAGTGTAAACATGACGTAAAGATGAAGTTAGTTAGTGGTAGGAGGTGAGCACAGCCGTGTGATTGGATGTGACATAGAAAACAGAATCCTTGTATTACAAGACAGATGGATATTGAAAGAATAAGAACTCTGTCTCTGTTGTTGTTTCAAATCCAAGTGTTTCAATAGGCTGGGAATAGAAACTAAAAACGATGTGAAGTCAATCTGTAACTCTGAGAATATTTTGATTATAATGTCCTTTGTTTTGTCTCTTTTAGCGGATGAAGTCTCAGAGTTATCGCCGTCAGTCCGCTCCGTCCCTGGTCATCACCAAGGCTCTCACCAGGTCCAAGACTCTCTCCAGGTAATCTGTTCTGGAATATTTTGGTTCTGGCTCTTTGTTTTGCCTTTTTTCGGATAGTCACAGAAGAGAATCCGCTCCGTCTCTGGTCAAACTACAGAGGAACAGATCAACTCTTTCACACGGCACTTCACTAGTGTCACCACATGGATCTAAAACCAACACAGTCGTCCAGTTGCACCATGATCGTTAGGGATGCACGATATATCGGCATTAATATCGGTATCGGCCGATGTTCGTCATTTTTTAACATATCGGTATCGGTCCGAAGAGTAAAATTGGGCCGATATACAGTATATCAGCCCATATATATTCTGTGCAAAACCTGCAAAGTTGAGGTGATGCGAGGAGGATGGTAGCCTGTAACCTTGTTATTTGGAAGTAAAATACATTCTGAAAATAAAGGAAGACATTCAAAAATTCAGTTTGCATGATTTTCAGTCTGTACAAAAATGTATCATCTCAGAAACTTACCCAACACTTATCGATATCGGTAAATATCGATCATAGGCCATAACAGAAAAATTCATATCGGATATCGGTATCGGCCAAAATTTTTATATCGGTGCATCCCTAATGATCGTTACGCAGATGGTTAAAGTTTGAACATATAAGAAAGCACGTTTAATTTTGACTATGGCATTAATCTTATAAAATGCAAGATTTAAAAAACAAAAAACAAAAACAACATTGTTCCTGCAGTTGAAGCCTCTCAGTCAGTGGTGTTCATGTTGTGGCTCCAGCACCAGGTGTGTAGTATCACCTAACAGCAGGGTGAGTAGGTCAGTCCAAACAACCTCACAAACAGGACTCCAACACAGAGGTCACTGACAAAACCCTGAAGCCACACACACATTCACGTGCACACACACACACACTCGCTCACCTACGTACACTCCCATGCCCTGAGCGAGGTGTTGGATCCACTCGGATAGATAATCCCTCTGTAACAGGACTTATCAGAGGATCAGGCAGCTATTAATAGTGCCTGTCTTTGAACATATGGGCTGGGAAAGTGAAGAGGAAGTAACCTCATTAAAAAGCTCCACAGAGGTGCAACACCTGAGGAGCGATCGGCCACAGCCCCTGCAGTGTGTGACTGTGGGAGTCCAAGTGGTGATTACAGTAAAACATCATCTGAAACCATGTCTCTCATCATCTGTTCATTGAAGTTCTTTTAAATGGGTTTTTGAGTTCATTTTAACACATTAAACACAAATATACTTTCTATTTATATGTGGCTTTGAGAACTGTTTTTAGGATCTCACCCTAACTTATCTACTTTTTAGTTATTATGTGGTTTATATGTTATTCTGCCTTTAATGTAACTGCCCCACTCTGACAGCGGATCAATCAGATGTCAGTGTTTGCAATGATTTAAAAAATCGTATTTTTCTGTTCCTGTGACTTTAGATTCAGATCCCAGGAAGTGACCTCCGACTGCACTCACCTCTCAACCTCATCATGTGCATAACACAGTTTACATAATGAGCCACTTTGATGTTGTCTCAGTCCAGAGCAGGATATTCAGCTATGAGTAATGAAGGACATCAGGGAGAGAGAGAGACAGAGATCTGAAGTGAATAATCAAATGAAAGAGGCACAGACTTTGTGTTTCCAGAGGGAGCTCAGCGCCAAACATGTAGATACAGTAACAGTGTAAAGCTCAGGACGGCTCGGACCAATGAGTGAGCTGCTGCTCAGCATTACCATGAGTCACGCTCACGCAAAAGCAAGTTACTGTATTACACAAGAGAGAGCAGTTTGTATCAATGTGTGCTGATTATGAAATGTCACAACAAGTTCCATTAGCCAATAAATACAGAGACAGATTAGATTGTGTCTGTGCAAGAAAACAATGAATTACAATGTAAATCAAAGGGGTTGATGGGAGATGTGGTGCTTCTTGCTACGTACTGAACCTTTAAA
Source organism: Decapterus maruadsi (assembly GCA_030347415.2). Taxonomy (NCBI): domain Eukaryota; kingdom Metazoa; phylum Chordata; class Actinopteri; order Carangiformes; family Carangidae; genus Decapterus; species Decapterus maruadsi. Next base: position 44,546,173 of record CM064886.1, read on the forward strand.
CCCAGTTTTTTAATCAGCAGGTCTTGTGTGTTGTGTTTCAGAGAGAGCTTCCTGGTCCCGGTGTGTCCGGACACGTGTCCCCTGGTCCAGTCCTTCCTCGGTGGCTCGGACAGGTCCTTCCTCCTCCACGGACACGCTCAGCTGAAGACGGGGATGCAGACTCAGGACCGACACCTCTTCCTCTTCACCGACATCCTCGTCATCGCCAAAGCCAAGTAAGCCAAGTGTGTGTGTGTGTGTGTGCTCAATTAGGTTAATACCCAGATTTAAGGTTAGATAAAGAGTGTGTGTTTGTTTGTTTGTTTGCACCTGTCCACATCCCTCTCTCTGATCCCAGGTCAGCCAACCACTTCAAGCAGAAGGCCCAGGTGTGTGTGTGTGAGATGTGGACGGCAGGCTGCATGGACGAGGTGTGTGAGGGCAGCACCAACCCAGACAGGAGCTTCGTCATGGGCTGGCCCACATGCAACTGTGTCGCCATGTTCAGGTAACACACACACACACACACAACACAAACACAACCTCAAACTGTAATGATGTGAGATTGTCTATTGACGTTTCTACTTCCTGTTCTGCTCAGCTCCTCAGACCAGAAAGACAGATGGCTCACGCTGCTCAGAAGGTAAACTCCACCGTCACACATGCAGACTAGAGTTTGTGTTTGTGTGTCTGTGTGTAGTAGTTGTAAAGTGTCACCACTGTGATTTCTCTGCAGTCTGATAAGAGAAGAGAAAGAGAAGGAGGAGCCTAAAACCATCCCTCTGAGAGTGTACGGGAAGGGAATCAACACTTTTGCCGTTGTAAGTTCAGTTACACCTTCTGTTGTTATATGTGTGTCTCAGCTTTGTGTATTTGTAGTGAAATCGTCCTGGTGTCGTGTCTGTTCTTCTCCAGACCAAGACGCTGCCTGTCAGCAACTCAGACTCAACCAATGAGGTGATCCGGCTGGCTCTGCAGCAGTTCAGCATCATAGTGAGTGTCACTCTCAAACAATATTAAAGTGCAGTATTATGAATGAAAAAGTAACAAAACAAGTTCAGAGGCTTCAACTTCTGCTCTGAGTTTAGGTCAGAATCAGAATCAGGAGGTGAGTCTCTCAGTTTGGCCTCACAACAAACAAACAAACAAACAGTCGTTGACAATGAATTCTGGGTAAATTTAGAAAAAACTAAATGAGAAAAACCTGATTCCTGTCTGATCACTGTCTCATAACAATGTCAGCAAAACCACCAATTAGACGTCTGCTTCTCCTCCTTGTTGTCGTCACTGTTTGATGAAACAAAACAATAATTGAAATATTAAATAAAGAAAGATTTTTAGAGAGAAATCGAGGCACCAACAGATTAATGGAGGAGCTGTGGCCTAAATGTCAGTGCGGTTGATATCTCTGAGTTCATGCTGCTGGGCTGCTGAAGCCTTCAGCTGTTTGTGCTGCCTCAGATTTATTGGAGCCGCTTCGTCCAACTAAAAGCAGCGTTGTCTCAGTCAGCAGCAGCAGCAGCAACATTTTCTTGCCAACCAGTATAAACACAAACATCAACAAACGACGAGCGGTTCACACAGGGCCGAGCTCCTCTTGTGCCACATGTGATGGAAACAAACAGCATGTGAACAGAGGAAGTGAATACGATGCATTGTCACATCCCAGCGTCTCTCTACACTCTGTCCGCTGTGGGTGTTGGAGACTTCCTGTCCCGTGTTGTGTCTGATTGTATGTGTGTGTCCCTGTTTGTGCGCAGGGAAATGTGAAAGACTTCCAGTTGTGGGTCATCTCCAAGAGGGACAACGCCCCCTACCCTCTGATAGGTGAGTGTGTTAGCTGTGCATGTGTCAGATTTTAGTCTCCTAAACAAGTTGTGAGTCTGAGATGTGGTTTATTTACACACAAGCTGCACAGTGCATGATGATGAATGATGTGATGTTATTGTGTTTGTCTTGTTATACAGTGTAACGGCTGTTTCTCTCTGTCAGGTCATGAGTTTCCCTTCAGCATCCAGATGAGTCATGTGAGACACAACACGTCTCAGGGAGGCGGCGCCGGGGGCCGAGACGCCACCGCCACACCGTCACAGGTGGAGCAGCTGCAGGTGTACAAGCAGTGTCAGTTCATCCTGAAGCCGCGGCCTGTGGAGCCGCTGCAGCAGCACGTCGCTGCAGGTGAGGTGCATCCTGGGAGCTGATTTGTTGTGCTCTGTTTGTTTGTTTTATTTTCCTTTCTTTTCCTCTAAGACGACACGCTATAGCCACTCTTGAATGTATGTATTTTAATGTTAAAGCAGATATCAGTGGAATGTTTTTGTTAATATAAGTCCTAAATAGTCCGTCAGCAATCACTTACATGGAGTGTTTCAGCCGTAACACGAGTCTCTCCGTCACTCTGCTCTGCTGTAAACCAGGAGAAAACTTTCCTTGTGGGATACAAGTGTTATCCAATGAGGAGAGAGAACGGCATGAAGGGCTGTGTGTGCAGCCAAGGGATGCGCGTGAATGTGGTGACGGAGCACGAGGACCAATAGATGCCTGACGAGGGCAGGGGCTGCTAACTCATGGTGCGTTCAAGGAAACTCGTACTTTGTGTTTTTCCTTCCTGTGAAGTCATACCAGTTCGATCTGGTACGAGTTCACGGGTCGGAAGTTACGAGAGGCCGTTATAGTGACTTTCACAGGCAACAGGACGGTAAAAACACGAGCTACGGGTTACCTGGAACGCTACAAAGTTGTAAGTTGTGACTTGAAGCTGTAACTTACGGTTTCAAAAGCCTGCCTTGAACGCAGCATTAGCCGAAACGGCCGAACCACTGTTATCTGCTTTAAATAAAACAATCAATCAATCAATCAATAAAGATGAGTGCTCATTCTGAGGCATTCTGGGATGTTGTGTTGTTTTAGATTTCTCTCAGAAGCCGTTTAAAAGGAGGCGCTCTCTCATCACCTGGGCCTTCTGGCGAGGCTCCTCCTCCCACCTCAACGAGCTCTCCCTGGCCGGAGCGCCTCACGGCTGCCTGTTCGCTCAGCCGCTCAGCTCCGTCTGCGTGGACGACGCTCTGCCAAAGCCTGTGATGGTGAGCGAATGAAAACATTTCAGCAAAGCTCAACATTTAGATGAGGAAAAAAAGGACTTTGTGTCTCGGTGTCATATGAACACACAAACACACTCTCTGTCTCTGTGTTCAGGACATGTTGGCGTTTCTGTACCACGAGGGTTCCTGGACGCGGGGGATCTTCCGTCGGCCGGCGGGGGCTCGGGCCGTCAGGGAGCTGAGAGACTCTCTGGATGCTGGAGAATCTCATCTCCCTCTGACATGTGACCACGTCTTTGTCATAGCCGGAGTCTTCAAGGTATGAGGACGTGTGTGTGTGCGTGTGTGCATTGCATCGGCGTGTTCATTACCTTACTGACCCACATCTGTAATCAACAACATTAATCTGCGTCCACCCTGCGCAGCCTCAGCTCTGCAGCCACGTTAGCAGGACACACTGTTCACAGCAGAGGAGCTGAGGTTGTCTTGATCATGTAATCTGGGTTGTAATCTCTTATTATCTGGGATAATACACATACACACACACTCACAGCGCACAAGTGCTTAAAGCATGTCACGTCTGAGCTGAGATCCGTCATGTGACGATAATGTCTCAGTCACTTGAAATGCAGATTACTGAACTCTCGCTCACACTACAAAATAAAGTTCAGCAGACTTCAGGATTTGTTTTATTGTGACACATTCACATTCACTGCTGTGTGTGTGTGTGTGTGTGTGTGTGTGTCTCCAGGACTTCCTGCGCAGCATCCCGGGCAGCCTGCTGTGCTGCGAGCTGTATTTAGAGTGGATTGATGTTCTGGAGGAAGAGGAGGAGGAGAAAGAGCAGGTGCAGGATGTAAAGAGGTAACACACACACAGTCACACAATCGCACAATTTTCCTCAGCCACTGGGGGGCGCCAACGTGACCCAGCAGCTCATCTCACCCTGTAACGTCTCCCTGCAGGATGATATGTCGGCTGCCTAAAGAAAACGCTCTGCTGCTGCGCTACCTGCTGGCCGTGCTGCACGGTATCCAGGGAAACGCCCACGAGAACCAAATGACCAGTTTCAACTTATCGGTGTGCATCGCTCCCAGCATGCTGTGGCCTCCTGGAGCGCCGTGTAGTCCTGAGGTGGAGGGAGAAGGAGCCAAGAAGGTGAGACGACGACGGACCTGCTGCAGTATCACCGTGGAATGTGACTTTGACACATGATAATTATGTTGCAACACAATGAAATCTGTCTAAGCCTCACAAACAAAGAGGTGTTTGTTAGCCACAAAGTTCCCATCACAACACACAAGTGAAGTTCGTCACCTCCTCCACTTCTGGTAACACAGTCACAAATCTCTGGCAGCTTTTATTCACATGAACTGTGAGCTGAATGTTATCTGAATGATATTTTTGTTTATTAATGTCCGTTCATGTGTTTATTGTATCACCACTAAACCACCTGAGGCTTTTCTTACAGGAATGTTTCATATCAGCTTCATAGAAACTGTTCAAGTCTCATTTTAGACCAGTTTGACTTTTAGAAGGTAAAGAAGACGATGCGCTATTAAATTTTTTTATTAGTGCGATATACAGTAGTATGAGGACATACAATCAAATAGTACAGGGCTGCAACATGGGTGATAAACATGCAACAGTACAATACAAAGACGTCAAATAGGCAAACAGAGAAGAGCCAAGAACAAAACAAAACAAAAAATAAAAGGAAATAAAATAAAATACAAAAATTAAGAATAAAAGACGATGCAAATTGTTGACGTGTCTCCTGTGTTGTGGTCATCCTCTGCTGCTGCAGGTGTGTGAGCTGGTCAAGTTCATGATTGAACACTGTCAGCAGGTTCTGGGAGAAGAGCCGTCGTCTCTGTTCGGAGGTCCACCACAGACACGCAACGATGATGAGATGGGATCAGGTACGGAGACGTGTCTGAACACACTTAATGTAGGGAGGTGATAAATAAAACATGGCTGTTGTGACTTTTTTCAAACAGTAATGAAGTATATAAAAAAGAGGCATTGTGATGTAAAAATTGTAGTAGTAGAAAAGTAGTAACACAGAGACTGATGATTAGAAATTGGGAAATCTTTTTAGTTTATTGTTGTAAATCAATCTGACACTATGATAGTGAAAGATCCTTCACTTTGTGTAATTCTTTGTCTTCTCTCTGGACCGTCAGACTGGATGTACCCTCTGACCGACTCGTCCTACGACAGCCTGGAGAACGAGCTGGACAACAGCAGCGGGGGGTCTCCTGGTTTCTGCAGCAGAGCAGTCCTCCCATCTAAACCGCTCCGGGGCAGCCTGGACTCCATCATCACATTCAGTGACTGCGACCAAGAGGTGGACCAAGCCGGCCGGCGCCAGGCCGTGCCGACCACGGACTCCTCGTCCACCCTGGACTCTCTGTGCCTGGACGGTCTGCAGCAACAGAGGCGTCGCCGCTCTGAGCCGGCGATAGCCTACGCGGCCAAGCTTCAGCCGCGCATCATAGGCAGCGACGACGAGGGCCTCGCCGGCGAAGAAGACGTCTCCAAGAAGCCTGGCGGCCTAACGCTGACTCGCACATTCTCCAGAGGGCAGAGCAGGAGAGGAGCAGGCGGGTCAGGGAGGTGTGCAGCCCTGGAGGTCAGCTCCCCCAGTCTCTCCTCCGCCCCCAACTCTCCTGCACCGATGTGCTCCTCCCCGGACTCCCTGGACTCCCTCGGGACAGACCACACCTGCGCAACGGGATCGAGCAAGACGCACCTGTCCTCCGACTGCACCTCTGCACCCGTCACTTTCAGCTCTGCCTCCAGCGGCTCTCCGGACCTGGCGACGGCTCCGAAAGACTCCCCACCCAAAGAGCCACTCAGCTGGGGGACGTTGAAAAGCTGCAGGGGGCTGCACCCCAACTCCTGGCTGAGGAAGGGCCGGAGGCTGTCCCTGACCCAGCAGGACAACTCGGAGAAAGACGAAGATGACAAGACTGGGGTGAGTGAGACTTCAGCCGTGCAGGACATACGTTATCATTCACAGGGTTGTGTGAGGGTTTTGTGGGTTTCAGTTTGTTTCGTCCCCCGATATAATAAACATTATAAGTCCAACTTGGAAATTGGGGCTCCAAACCCTAAGCCTAGGAGCAAAACCTGTGGTTCAACTTAGAAGAGACGGGGCAAGCAGTGGTTAATTTGCTTTTAAAGGGACATTTCTGAGTCAATTTTAATTTGTGGAAAAGGGGAATGATATGTCTCTCTTAGATAATGTGACAGAAATAAACAATGGGGCTGAGAAGCTGCAGGAAAACTCAGACACATGAAGTATCACTGCAAAGGTCAACACACTCTTTGTTTCTACCTACAGGGAGGAGGGAAACCGTCCTGCAAAGCCACCAAGGATGAAGGAGGAGGAGGAGGAGGAGGAGGAGGAGGTCATGTGAAAGGGAGACCTGGAAATGAACCCCAAAAACCCAAACAGGAGTCGCGTGGCCCCCCCGCCCACCACCGCTCCACAGGGAGCCTCCACGTCCCCAAGTCCCTGCTGACGGTCGGACAGCTCGGTGACGTCACCAGTGAGGCGAAGCAGTCGTCGCCGTCTCTGTTCTACAGGCAGAGCGGCCCGTCGCTGTCCCTGTTCAAAAGACACAAGTCCCTCTCCGTGGAGGAGGAGGGCAGAGCCCGGCTCTACCAGCGCCGCGGCTCGGAGCCCAGTCGACAGGTCGTGGAGCAGGCCGCCGCCCTGCACCGGGCCCGGCTGCCCAGCGACCCCGGACTCAAGGTGTCGGAGGCGGATCCGCAGGGAGAGACGACGACGACGGCGCCGGCGGCGGAGGCCCGGTTCTGCCTCTCGCCTTACGCCACCAAAGCAGTGAGGGACTACTTCTCCTCGCACCCCTGCAGTAACCCCAAGAGCAGCCAGCAGGTGGCGCTGGCGGTAGTGGAGAGTCGCAGGGAGTGGCTGAAGAGATGCAGCAACCCGGCGTCTGAGCCCGACTTCGATCAGCTCCTGTTTGCTGAAGAGTCCTACGTGTGAATCTGAAGCCACATTAGATTAAAGCACAAAAACAAGCAGATTCTACAAATAAAAGGATTGAAATGTTGCAGCTTTTAAACACTAAAGTCTTAGTTTCATTACAAACCACAGTGCATAGGTTTCCAAAACCACCTTAACAGAGCTGCTCCAACCGGCCTGTGCAGGGTTAAACAACCAACCCAGAGCAGAACAGTGATGTTTCACCTCCTGGCTGCATTATTTTTTAAGGTTTTTCCATCAAAGAAAACCAGACCAAATGCTTTTAATCTCCTCACAGTTGCTAAACAGAACAATCTGTAGTGTTCAAAACAATCCAAACACATTGATTGATCAGAAATCAAATGACAAACAAACTGGTGTCAGTCGATGACTTTAGTTTAAGCAGAGTTTTTTTTAGTTTTTTTTTTTTAAACGTTATCAGGCCAAAGTTAAAAATCTGCCAATTTCTAACTACCTGCTGTTGCCTTCTTTAATCCTGAACAAGTAGTTTCTCTCGTGTGTGGGCTGGAGATTATTTTCACCTTTCCCTCTGACTGTGCTCTACGTTCATATGAAATAAGACATGTAAATCAGACACTTCCATAGGGCCAACAGCCTCTTCCACTGTAATGGTCATGTGTTGTTTAGAGGTCGTTCTATCGCTACAGAACTGATAACAATAGCTCCAACAGTTGAATTTGGTAGATTAGCTTCGTGTGATTGATTTTTCCTTTTCAATAGAAGTTCAAACAAACAGCTTCTTAGTGAATCTCTGCTGCTTCCTGCCAACGATAGATCAAACTCGAGGTCAGTAATATCTGGAAATTTTTTCTTTAGACGCCACTGGTTAAAGTTTTGCTGGTCTTCTTTCCCTCACAACATGTTTCAAACGCTTCAAAACTGTAGGTTTGATCTTTGTTTTCTATTGTTGCCAACTGTTTTCACAAAGCCTGTATTGATTAGAGTTAATCGCATGCGTTCTGTCCCTGTGTTTCTATTTTGTAAATACTGTATAATCGATCCACCAAGAGGGAAAATTAATACGTTGGTTTTTTTTTCAACCTTTCAATTTTATGCAGCTCAAAACTTTGTTTCAATAGGCCACGAGACTGTTGCTTTTATTTCATTGTCAAAGCCTCTTCTCTCTGTAATGTATCCGTACACTGTGTTAACGAGCCCAAAACTCTGCTTTTGCAAATAAAATGAGCTACGAGTAAAAAGTTCACTTCTGTTGTTGTTGATGGGGAAATATTACTTTTGTTTTGAAATAGGATTTTAACTATAAACAGTAACCAGATTTGGTTTTATGTAAAGTACATTTAGTTGATCCTTGGTATGAAATGCGCTATATACACAAAATCTAAACAGTCTATGAGATATACAGGTATGGACAGTGAATCCACCTAAAAGCAGTATACCCACTGAACAAATGAGACGACACCACTGGGGGGAGCTCACATTGTCACACGTCATTTTTGTTATCATTTTAAAATATAAAATTGCAGCAGGAGACATGTGGGCTTTAGAGATGAGATGTTCAGTATCCGCCAAACATGATCTGCCTTGTTTAGGCTCATTTCTGTGATTTACCCCCGGAAAACATGTGCAACACTTGAACACATTTGACCTTTTACACCATTACTATGATGACTACTAACAGGAGAGTTTGACACATTAGCTTATTTATATAAATGTTTATGTTTATTCTGTTTGGAAAGTTGTGAACCAACTTTTGTCAGAGTTTGTAATGATATTCTACACAACATGCTACAGACTCATCTTTCATTCACTCATCCAGTTCTCAATGCAATCAGTCACAGCCTGTAAATGAAACATGTCAACAGGTCTGACCAAGTAGTTGATCCTTAAAAAACTCCCTAGTCTGTGGGTTTGAAAGGCAATACATTGATGTCCAGCATGAGCATCCACTTGAAGGACATAAGGACTGACATAGATTGTCTTTGGTGAAATGTCTCATGTGTTTACAAATTGACTTCATCTTATGAGGTTGGAACCTTTTCCAGCATCATGAGAACAAACTAGCTACAGAGTCTGTGGCGGGGTGGAGTGGTTGCTGAACAACGCCACCTGGGGAATTTAATAATGGGGAACACAAAAACATTTAGTCACACTCATCATGACATTTACAAATGTCTGACCTGCTACCAATGACACTTACTATGGGCCCTAGTTTTGCAGACCGGTCTAACTGAGGGCGCAACCCAGCTTCGCCACGTCAACTGGGTGTGTCCAGGTGCGTTTTGCAAGAATCGTGGGCAGCGAAGTCCGGCGCAGACCGGCGCACCCACGCCCCTTGTCCTGCCTCCCAGCGCAAATACCAAGGAGGGAGGAGACGGGGCGGGAGGGAGACAGGAGGAGGAGAGAAAGGCGTGAAGTGGGATTAACACAGCCGATTCGGATCTTCACCAATCAAATGAGCTCCTCTCCTCACCTTTAAGTGAGCCGCGGTGATGTCATTTCCTACTTTGACATGGACGGAGGAGAGGAGGAGACAGCGACGCCACAGGCAGAACCTCTCCCAGGAGGAAACAGCTGTTTTGGTCCGGAGGTCCGAGCTCAGAGTGGCTGAATAATGAGTTTACTAATATCCTTAATCAGGTTTGATCTGATACACTGAGAACCGCTGGCCAGTGTAAAAAACAACAACTAATAAACTAAGCGACAACCAGCTGCCTGACGTCGCTGGCTCGTTGATAAATTGATAAATACATAAATAAATAGGCTACATACCCGTAAAACTTAAAACAAAGGCCCGGGCTTTATTTGTTTAAATCTCTCAAATCAACCGGTGTTTATTAATAAAGTGTTCAACCTCCTTCCTTCTGGGGAAAGAGAGGCTTCACTCCGTGGCGGCAGGCAGCGGAGGAATTACTGTAAATACGGCCAGGGCGGACTCGTCCTCGGTCTCACTGACCACACTTCAGCACCTGTGTTGGCTGGCTCCACCATCCTTTAAAAAAAAAAAATGGTAGCACTACATAATACGGCCCGCAATTTACAGCGTAACTAGCGCTCTCTTGCCGCATAGGTTGCCGCTTATTTCACACAAGTAGTGGGTAACTGCGGCTGACTTCCCCCCCTGTTTCCCCCGTGCATTTACAGTGTAACTAGGCTGTGTCTTAGTGCGTAACTTACCTCCTGCTTCACACCAACTTCCACACAAGTACAGGGTAACTCTCGCTGTTTTACAGCTTAACTAGGCTGCATCTTAGCACGTAACTCCTGTCATACTTTACACCAAATTACACAGTAACTCTCGCTCACTCCGTCACTAATTAGCGCATTTTACAGTATAACTAGGTTGTGTCTTAGAGCGTAACTCCTGTACAATTACCTGCTACTTTGCCCGGACTTAAAGTGTAACTTCTGGTACATTAGAAATTAAGTAGTCTAAGGCTACAATATGAGCACAATTGTTGCAATCTATTTTTTTTTCAATGTGTCAGCAGCGAAATTTCACCTCTATTTCAGAGATTTATTATTCATTAATTAATTGTATGGTTTGGATAGGTGAGAAATGGAGTGTGGAAATTTGCCAAAAAATGGCTGGCTGGTAGTAAACTTACCTCTCTAAAATGCACATCTATGAAAGTCTAGTTCTGTCATCAAAGGGCAAAACTATACAATAATACATCCACAATAATGAGTCATTCAGAGAGTTAGAAAATGCTTTATTATTTATCAACCAGAAGAAACATGACACAGCCACATCCATGATCATTCAAGTATAAGGACAGTAAGTACTGTTAGTGAGCACTGTTACTCCCTCCTTAGTCTCAACCTACACTCTAGTTGTGTTATAGTTACCCACTAATTAAGAAGTCGCGGGCTGTATTATAAAGTACTGGCTGTTACTCCCTACTTAGTATCTACCTACACTCTAGTTGTGTTATAGTTACCCACTAATTAAGAAGTCGCGGGCTGTATTATAAAGTACTGACTGTTACTCCCTACTTAGTATCTACCTACACTCTAGTTGTGTTAAAGTTACCGTAACCACTAATTAAGAAGTCGCGGGCTGTATTATAAAGTACTGACTGTTACTCCCTACTTAGTATCTACCTACACTCTAGTTGTGTTATAGTTACCCACTAATTAAGAAGTCGCGGGCTGTATTATAAAGTACTGACTGTTACTCCCTACTTAGTATCTACCTACACTCTAGTTGTGTTATAGTTACCCACTAATTAAGAAGTCGCGGGCTGTATTATAAAGTACTGACTGTTACTCCCTACTTAGTATCTACCTACACTCTAGTTGTGTTAAAGTTACCCACTAATTAAGAAGTCGCGGGCTGTATTATAAAGTACTGACTGTTACTCCCTACTTAGTATCTACCTACACTCTAGTTGTGTTATAGTTACCCACTAATTAAGAAGTCGCGGGCTGTATTATAAAGTACTGACTGTTACTCCCTACTTAGTATCTACCTACACTCTAGTTGTGTTATAGTTACCCACTAATTAAGAAGTCGCGGGCTGTATTATAAAGTACTGGCTGTTACTCCCTACTTAGTATCTACCTACACTCTAGTTGTGTTATAGTTACCCACTAATTAAGAAGTCGCGGGCTGTATTATAAAGTACTGACTGTTACTCCCTACTTAGTATCTACCTACACTCTAGTTGTGTTATAGTTACCCACTAATTAAGAAGTCGCGGGCTGTATTATAAAGTACTGACTGTTACTCCCTACTTAGTATCTACCTACACTCTAGTTGTGTTATAGTTACCCACTAATTAAGAAGTCGCGGGCTGTATTATCAAGTACTGGCTGTTACTCCCTACTTAGTATCTACCTACACTCTAGTTGTGTTATAGTTACCCACTAATTAAGAAGTCGCGGGCTGTATTATCAAGTACTGGCTGTTACTCCCTCCTTAGTCTCAAACTACACTGAAATTGTCCTGCATATACACTGTACTTGTCTTAGAGTTACCCAGTAACTACAAGGAGCGGGCTGTATTATTAAGTATTCTTTGTTATTCCCTCCTTGGTGTGCAAATACACTGTAATTGTGGAGTAATGCCTGGAGTTACCCATTACCTTCTGTCTAAGTGGAACCAGTGAGTTAGAACACAGTTTGTTTCATAAGATAACATCATCTGAAAGTACAGTAATACAAAGACAAAACTAACTTAAAGGAATAGTTCACCCCAGAATGATAGTCTACAAAATATTATATTATTATAATAACAAAAGCCAGTAGAAATCTGTTATTTTATGATGTCATGGACACTTAAAATGATAGTTCACCCAAGAATGATATTTCACTCATTATCTACTCACTCTCGTGTCGACTAAGGGCTGGGAGAATTTTCAGAGTCCTCCGTGGCTTCACTGAGTTACAGGGGGTCTCGGCGTAGCAGTGCATGTCCATGTAACACTTGCAAATGGACACCGGCAGTCTTTGTTCCAAAAAAAATCCAAATACCTCCATGCTGCTCGTCTGTAATGTCCGTCTTGTATTGAAGCCTCGATATGAGAAATTGTCCCCAAAAAAATAATTAAGTCCATATTTCAAGCTTTTTTGCAGCAGAAGCTCTTCTTCCCGGTCCGTCCAAATCACGCAAGATTTGCATTGACGTCATTGCAATTAACTGCCACCGCCGCAAATCTTGCGAGACTTGGGCAGACCAGGAAGAGGAACTTCCACTGCAAACAAGCTTGAAATATGGACTTAATTTTTTCAGGACAATTTCGTATGTCAGGGCTGCAGTACAAGACGGACATTACATACGAGCAGCATGGAGGTATTTGGATGTTTTTTAGTGTGTTATTTTGTGACGAAAACCGCTGGTGTCCGCTTGCAACCGTTATATGGACATGCACTGCTACGCCGAGACCCCCTCTAACTCAGAGAAGCCACAGATAACTCTGAAAATTCTCACAGTCCTTAGTCTACATGAGGGTGAGTAGATAATGAGTGAAATATCATTCTTGGGTGAACTATTATTGTAAGTGTCCATGACATCATAAAATAACAGATTCCTACTGGCTTTTGTTATTTACATTTAAGTTAATTTTTGTTCCTTCTGTAATAAACTGTTTAATTTAGTTTTCCATCTGCCTGGTCCTTCTAAGTCTAAGACAGTCAGTCAAGTCAGTTTCATTTGACAAAATGTACTTTCTAGGTTAGAAGTGTCAAGTGGAAAAGATTGTTGTGATACTACTATCACACCGTAGTGTGACACTCAGTGATGGACAATGGATGGGCTCCCCCCATAAAAGGTGATCTTGATCTTGATCCAGCTCCTTGGGTCAAGGCAGAGATCAGGGCCATGGGTGGCGCGCCATCTCCCTCGTCGGGTCCATTTTCATGGCATCTCAAAAAACCTCACCTGTGTAGAAACATAATTATATCTTGTATCATCAACGTCATCATATAAATGCATCACTGTAAAACAAAGTGAGAAAATTAATAACTTTGAACGGTAGGCTACAGTTTTTTCATCATGGAATAGCTACTTAATCCCAGTTTTTACCTTTCACATCATGAATCATTAGCCTTTTAAACCATAACTTGTGATTTTTAAGCACATTAATCAACTACAAATTATACATATTTTTTCTTTAACTATTGAGTAAATATTTTAACCATTTAGAAACCTTCAACTTATGTACAAAATCAATGCCATTACCATACTGTTTCACAACTGTGTGCTTCACCAGTACATTAACTGTTAACGTTACTCTTGACTGTATTCATCTTTAATAACATGTATAACCAACACTAACATTAACTAATGGAGCCAATGCGTACAGTACATGGATTTATGGTACAGCACTCTAACACTCTAGGAAAACGCACATTATCTTTAGCACAAGCTAACATTGCTAACTGCGTTAGCATAGCTACTTAACTCACCAAGAGGTTGATAACGCGGCGAAAATACCGTCACACAGGTCCTGGGTTCATCCCTCTCGTCTCCCGGGGTCTTTGTTCTGTGTTTATATCAACATATCACATCGTAGCATAAATTCCCTCGTTTCGCCACTTCCTAATCTCCTGGCTGTACATCCATGCCCAACTGTAGTCCCTCCCTGCAGCTCCGTTTTCTCTAGCGAGGTGGGACTTTCTAACTTCTCAGCAAGTAACCAATCGGGAAGTGAACGCTTCTGGTCTGACCAATGACAGATGGTCACCTTTTTCATCGCATTTAACCTGTCTAACAACGCTGCTCATCATTGATCATATAAGGTGTCAATTAAATTTGACGATCTGTCATTGGTCAGACCAGGTGCTGCTCACTTCCCATTGGCTGCCTGGTCCCACCTAGGCACTCTAGTCCCACCTCACTGGCGACGGTGTAGGTTGACACAGCCGCAGGCATAACGACAGCCAGGTGTAGACCAAGTGGAGATTGAGAAATGAGGGGAAATTAAATTATGCAATGTCTACGATGTGATATGTTGATATAAACACAGAACAAAGACCCCGGGAGACGAGAGGGATGAACCCAGGACCTGTGTGACGGTATTTTCGCCGCGTTATCAACCTCTTGGTGAGTTAAGTAGCTATGCTAACGCAGTTAGCAATGTTAGCTTGTGCTAAAGATAATGTGCGTTTTCCTAGAGTGTTAGAGTGCTGTACCATAAATCCATGTACTGTACGCATTGGCTCCATTAGTTAATGTTAGTGTTGGTTATACATGTTATTAAAGATGAATACAGTCAAGAGTAACGTTAACAGTTAATGTACTGGTGAAGCACACAGTTGTGAAACAGTATGGTAATGGCATTGATTTTGTACCTAAGTTGAAGGTTTCTAATGGTTAAAATATTTACTCAATAGTTAAAGAAAAAATATGTATAATTTGTAGTTGATTAATGTGCTTAAAAATCACAAGTTATGGTTTAAAAGGCTAATGATTCATGATGTGAAAGGTAAAAACTGGGATTAAGTAGCTATTCCATGATGAAAAAACTGTAGCCTACCGTTCAAAGTTATTAATTTTCTCACTTTGTTTTACAGTGATGCATTTATATGATGACGTTGATGATACAAGATATAATTATGTTTCTACACAGGTGAGGTTTTTTGAGATGCCATGAAAATGGACCCGACGAGGGAGATGGCGCGCCACCCATGGCCCTGATCTCTGCCTTGACCCAAGGAGCTGGATCAAGATCAAGATCACCTTTTATGGGGGGAGCCCATCCATTGTCCATCACTGAGTGTCACACTACGGTGTGATAGTAGTATCACAACAATCTTTTCCACTTGACACTTCTAACCTAGAAAGTACATTTTGTCAAATGAAACTGACTTGACTGACTGTCTTAGACTTAGAAGGACCAGGCAGATGGAAAACTAAATTAAACAGTTTATTACAGAAGGAACAAAAATTAACTTAAATGTAAATAACAAAAGCCAGTAGGAATCTGTTATTTTATGATGTCATGGACACTTACAATAATAGTTCACCCAAGAATGATATTTCACTCATTATCTACTCACCCTCATGTAGACTAAGGACTGCGAGAATTTTCAGAGTTATCTGTGGCTTCTCTGAGTTAGAGGGGGTCTCGGCGTAGCAGTGCATGTCCATATAACGGTTGCAAGCGGACACCAGCGGTTTTCGTCACAAAATAACACACTAAAAAACATCCAAATACCTCCATGCTGCTCGTATGTAATGTCCGTCTTGTACTGCAGCCCTGACATACGAAATTGTCCTGAAAAAATTAAGTCCATATTTCAAGCTTGTTTGCAGTGGAAGTTCCTCTTCCTGGTCTGCCCAAGTCTCGCAAGATTTGCGGCGGTGGCAGTTAATTGCAATGACGTCAATGCAAATCTTGCGTGATTTGGACGGACCGGGAAGAAGAGCTTCTGCTGCAAAAAAGCTTGAAATATGGACTTAATTCTTTTTTTGGGGACAATTTCTCATATCGAGGCTTCAATACAAGACGGACATTACAGACGAGCAGCATGGAGGTATTTGGATTTTTTTTGGAACAAAGACTGCCGGTGTCCATTTGCAAGTGTTACATGGACATGCACTGCTACGCCGAGACCCCCTGTAACTCAGTGAAGCCACGGAGGACTCTGAAAATTCTCCCAGCCCTTAGTCGACACGAGAGTGAGTAGATAATGAGTGAAATATCATTCTTGGGTGAACTATCATTTTAAGTGTCCATGACATCATAAAATAACAGATTTCTACTGGCTTTTGTTATTATTATAATATAATATTTTGTAGACTATCATTCTGGGGTGAACTATTCCTTTAAGTTAGTTTTGTCTTTGTATTACTGTACTTTCAGATGATGTTATCTTATGAAACAAACTGTGTTCTAACTCACTGGTTCCACTTAGACAGAAGGTAATGGGTAACTCCAGGCATTACTCCACAATTACAGTGTATTTGCACACCAAGGAGGGAATAACAAAGAATACTTAATAATACAGCCCGCTCCTTGTAGTTACTGGGTAACTCTAAGACAAGTACAGTGTATATGCAGGACAATTTCAGTGTAGTTTGAGACTAAGGAGGGAGTAACAGCCAGTACTTGATAATACAGCCCGCGACTTCTTAATTAGTGGGTAACTATAACACAACTAGAGTGTAGGTAGATACTAAGTAGGGAGTAACAGCCAGTACTTTATAATACAGCCCGCGACTTCTTAATTAGTGGGTAACTATAACACAACTAGAGTGTAGGTAGATACTAAGTAGGGAGTAACAGCCAGTACTTTATAATACAGCCCGCGACTTCTTAATTAGTGGGTAACTATAACACAACTAGAGTGTAGGTAGATACTAAGTAGGGAGTAACAGCCAGTACTTTATAATACAGCCCGCGACTTCTTAATTAGTGGGTAACTATAACACAACTAGAGTGTAGGTAGATACTATAAGTAGGGAGTAACAGTCAGTACTTTATAATACAGCCCGCGACTTCTTAATTAGTGGGTAACTTTAACACAACTAGAGTGTAGGTAGATACTAAGTAGGGAGTAACAGTCAGTACTTTATAATACAGCCCGCGACTTCTTAATTAGTGGGTAACTATAACACAACTAGAGTGTAGGTTGAGACTAAGGAGGGAGTAACAGTGCTCACTAACAGTACTTACTGTCCTTATACTTGAATGATCATGGATGTGGCTGTGTCATGTTTCTTCTGGTTGATAAATAATAAAGCATTTTCTAACTCTCTGAATGACTCATTATTGTGGATGTATTACTGTATAGTTTTGCCCTTGGATGACAGAACTAGACTTTCATAGATGTGCATTTTAGAGAGGTAAGTTTACTACCAGCCAGCCATTTTTTGGCAAATTTCCACACTCCATTTCTCACCTATCCAAACCATACAATTAATTAATGAATAATACATCTCTGAAATAGAGGTGAAATTTCGCTGCTGACACATTGAAAAAAATAGATTGCAACAATTGTGCTCATATTGTAGCCTACATTAGACTACTTAATTTCTAATGTACCAGAAGTTACACTTTAAGTCCGGGCAAAGTAGCAGGTAATTGTACAGGAGTTACGCTCTAAGACACAACCTAGTTATACTGTAAAATGCGCTAATTAGTGACGGAGTGAGCGAGAGTTAGTGTAATTTGGTGTAAAGTATGACAGGAGTTACGTGCTAAGATGCAGCCTAGTTAAGCTGTAAAACAGCGAGAGTTACCCTGTACTTGTGTGGAAGTTGGTGTGAAGCAGGAGGTAAGTTACGCACTAAGACACAGCCTAGTTACACTGTAAATGCACGGGGGAAACAGGGGGGGAAGTCAGCCGCAGTTACCCACTACTTGTGTGAAATAAGCGGCAACCTATGCGGCAAGAGAGCGCTAGTTACGCTGTAAATTGCGGGCCGTATTATGTAGTGCTACCAAAAAAATTAATAATGCAACGTATAGCCTAAATACGCTTATGAGTAATCAGAGAACTGGTTGTTAACGCTACTTTTAATAAGTCATTTACAAAGAGCGAGCTGAGCCAGGCTGACACTGTACAGACAGGTGCTGAAGTGCGGATAAGAGGAGTGGACAGACCCCCCCGCGGTTAATTGGGACCGACAGCAATTTGAAGTTTTATGGTAAATAAATAACGCGGATCATCACATCTCAACATGGTGACATGCTGTCATCCACCCTCACAGTCCACAATCAGCTGCTTTGCCAGTTCGTCCCTGCTGTGTTAATTCAGGTGGAGTTTCCATTACGCGTGCCAACAGCCTTTGATCTGATGTGACGGGGCAAACCACAAACCAACCAGGCTTTATTATTTATTATTATTATAATTATTTATTATCTCTCAATCATCATCGCGGATCATCACGCGGATCATCACCGCAATCCACAGCTCCAGTGCCAGTTCGTCCCTGCTGTGTTAAATCAGGTGGAGTTTACATTACGCTGCCAACAGCCTTTGATCTGACGTCAGATGTGACGGGACAATCTTTATAGATATAAATTCACGTGTTGATTCCATTAGTTGCATTAAATAGCGGTTATTGTGGTTATTTATTGCATCTAATTGCGTCTGGAACAGTAGAAACCTGTCTGTGAGGTTTTGCTGACGTGTGTGGACTGTTCGCCGGTCAACCAATCTCCCTCTCCGCCAGCTCCGCTTCGCCTTGCCCCGAGATAGACCTGCTTTGAGGTGGTCTGCTTTCGGCGCAGAGTCGGCGGGACATTTTCTCACGAAACTTCCGCTTCACCAAGCTGAATCTGTGACACCGCCTCCTGCTGCGCCGCCACACCCATATTGGCGGAGCGCGATCTGCCAATCTCCCGACTTGACTTTGTGCCTGTCTGCGCCAGTCCAAACTTGCATTAGACCGGCTGCGCTTCGCTTCGCTACCTGCGCTGCACCAGGAAACTAGGGCCCATTGTGTTTTCTCCAGAAACATTGAGGTGGTCACTCCTGGCTCCAGCTGCTGATTTGGCGCCATCTGCTGGTCAAGGCATACAATTACACCAGGTTTGTTTTAAATCACAGAAACCACCCACAACAACACACAATCTACTGTAGTTCTGGTAGATAACCTATTTTGTGGCCACTCTAAAACAAAAAGCACAAAGCAACCAATCCAGCCTGTCTGCATGACATTTTCTCATTTCATCATTGACAATAGTGCAAAGAATGTTGTCGTGACACCAAATATTTTTAAAGCTGTCATAAATCATGAATCATTTTGTAAAACCTGGACAGGTTTGTAAAACCTGGATGAATGTGATGCTGCATCAGTCCTGGATTAACAATGAGTGGACTGGATAAATGTGATAGCCTACTATATTGGTCCTGGATGAACACTGCGGTCAAATGAGCCGTTGTTCGTCTTCACGGAGTCAAGCCAGCTGTGCCCGAGTCCACCAACAAAGCTAGCGCTAGTTTAGAACCAAGCGAGATGACTTCTGGTTTTCAAAATAAGACGAGGATAATATGAAGGCAATCGAGGTGTGTGTGTGTGCATGTTAGGTTACACCAAACGGGCCTAATGAATTTTAAACAGGAAAAAGGCCTTATACGCCATTTTTACTATAACGTAATATCAACATGGTCCGTAAGTTCTGGAAATTCTTGGTAAAGCTGACTTCAGGACCACCCTGGCTACTTCCTCAATCATTATTAAACATTTTTATTGTATCATTTTGGAGAAATTAAGCCTCAAAGTTGCATCTCTAGTTTTTTTAAACAGGAAAAATTCCTTATACTCCATTTTTACTGTACAGTAGCATCACTTTGGTCCATAAGTTCTGTCAGAACTTGGTACAGTTGACTTCAGGAACATCCTGGCTACTTCCTCAGTCATTATCAAACATTTTTACTGTATCATTTGGAGAAATTAAGCCTCAAATTTGCATCTGTAGCTTCTTTTAAAAAGGCAAAATGCCTTATACTCCATTTTTACTGTACAGTAACATCAATATGGTCTATAAGTACTGGCAATACTTGGTAGCCTACAGTTGACTCCAGGACCACCCTGGCTACTTCCTCAGTCATTATCAAACATTTTACTGTATTATTTTGGAGAAATTAACCCTCAAAGTTGCATCTTTAGCTTTTTTTAAACAGGAAAAGGCCTTATGGGCCATTTTTACTGTACAGTAACATCACTTTGTTCCACAAGTTCTGTCAATACTTGGTACAGCTGACTTCAGGACCACCCTGTCTACGTCTACGTGATACTCAAGTTTTACTGTGCAATAACGACACTTTGGACCATAAGTTCAGGTTGGTACAGTTGACTTCAGGAGCACCCTGCCTCAGTCATTTCCAAACATTTTTACTGTATCATTGTGGAGAAATTAAGCCTAGAAATTGTCATGTTTGTTTTGCTCCAGATGAGCTCTAATACTCATCACTTTGGCCCATGAGTTCAGGCAATGGTTGGTACATTTGACTTCAGGACCATCCTGACTACTCCCCCACTCTATATTTACTTTATAATTTTGGAGAAAGTAAGACTCAAAGTTGCCTTTTTTTGTTTGTTTTGCACTGGAAAAGCTCTAAATTAGAATAATAATACCAAGCATAAGGCCCTTTTCTATGTAAAAATGGAACTGTAGGCCTATAGCTGAATTTCTCTAAAATGATGCAGGAAACATGCTTAATAGTGGATCAGTGGGTAGTAAGGATGAAACAACTTTATCAACCTTTGTCAAAAATTATGTATTGGGATTTTACATTTGCGTGAATATTGAGCAAAATGAATGGCTTAATTTCTCAAAAATTATACAGTAAAAGGGTCATTCTTCAACTACAGGCAAATTTAGTCTTGAAAATTTTAGAAAACCAAACATATATTTTGAGAAATGTTTTTAGATATTTTACTTAATCATTATGTATAGAAACACATTCTGATAGCTGTTGCGATCAAATTATTTAGATATTATATCATTTTTGACATTTAAGTCTAACATTAAGTGGAAAACGTAATTTCCATCACACCACAAAAAAAGTTGTTTTTCTAACCAAAATTATGAAAAAAAAAAAAATTTCACAGATTTTATTGAAATTTCAGCTGCATAATTTCCGTGACTGTATATTTTTATGAATTTTATGTGAAAATGTGTGTTGTGATGGAAATGGCAATGTGTAGTGGAAATGACTGCACGTGTTGGAAATGACATTTGACATACAAATTGCCGAGTCACCTCCAAAAAAAGTGATGGAAATGACTGTTGTGGAAATGACAATCTGTCACATTTTTGAAAAAATCTCATGATATATTGGCATGATGGTCTCAGCTTTAAAGCTAGCAATAATTGTACACAAAATAAGCCTGTGCATATTCTCATTTGTCCAGGTCATAGTATTTCAAAGGGACTTTTAAATCGAACGCAACTGGACTTGGTTATTTGTCTGGGAAGACGTTTCACCTCTCATCCAAGAGGCTTCATCAGTTCATGTACGCATCTGACCAGGCTGGGACTGGTCCAACTTTCTGGTGTGGAGACCCAGGTATTTAACCTCTTGTGTGGGCGTTTCACAAGGGTGATGATGTCATTGGTTCCCTTTGTGCTCCAACTGCTAACGACAGTCGTTGAAAGACTGTCTTAGGTGGAAGAGTTGGTTTCGACTTCGTTAGTGCTCAATTGTGTTATAACGACAGTCGTTGGAGTCACACGCCACTTGTGAGTAGTTGTTAGTCTTTGAGGCTAGGTTTTTGAATCTCCTGGGAAGGGATGAAAGGGCAGCATTGTAAATTGGAGATAGGTGGTGTCTGAGACTGTTGAGAGATGGTTTCTCAACTTTGACATGGATGGCCTCTTTTACTCCTCTTTCAAACCACCTGTCCTCTCTATCTAAGATGTGAACATTGCTGCCTTCAAAGGAGTGGACAGCAGAGTCCAAGCCTGAGGAGTTAGCTCTCCTGTGTTGTGCCATGCGTTTGTGTAGTGGTTGTTTTGTTTCCCCAATGTAGAGGTCTTGGCATTCCTCATTGCACTGTACTGCATATACCAGATTGCTCTTTCGAGTGTGTGGTGTTCTGTCTTTAGGATGTACCAGTCTCTGTCTGAGTGTGTTGCTGGGTTTGAAATGCACCGGGATACTGTGTTTGTTAAAAATTCTCCTGAGTTTTTCTGATACTCCAGACACATATGGAATGGTTATATTGTTTCTCTTGTTTTGTTTTTCTTTCTCAACCATCTTGTTGGTTTTCTTTCTGGAAGCCGCTGCAGTTTTTACAAATGTCCAACTCGGGTAACCACAAGTTTTGAGGGCACCTCTCAAATGCTTGTGTTCTGCCCCTTGGGCTTGTGAGCTAGTGGGCACGTTATCAGCTCTGTGTTGCAGGGTTCTGATGACACCAAGTTTGTGTTCCAGAGGATGGTGTGAGTCGAAAAGTAGATATTGGTCTGTATGTGTGGGTTTTCTGTATACCCCAATGTGGAGGCTCCTGTCCTTTTCAATATGAACGTCACAATCTAAGAAAGGCAGACAATTGTCCTTGACATCTTCTCTGGTGAACTTGATGTTTTTGTCCACTGAGTTAATGTGTTCGGTAAAAGCTTTCTTTAGTTTTGATTTTAACCCATGTGTCATCCACATACCTGAACCAGTGGCTCGGTATTGTTCCTTCAAAGGAGTTCAAAGCCTTGTTTTCCACCTCCTCCATGTACAAGTTTGCCACAATAGGGGATACTGGTGAACCCATGGCACAGCCGTGTTTTTGTCTGTAAAATTTGCCGTTAAACTGGAAATATGTGGTATTCAAACATAAGTCAAGAAGCTGGCAAATGTGTTCGGGTTTGAGCTTTGTTCGGTTTTGCAAAGAAATGTCTTGTGTAAGCCGTTCTCTTACTGTGGCCGAAGCCTCCAAAGTTGGGATACAGGTGAAAAGCGAAGTCACATCGTAGGATACATGGTTTCATCTGGTTCCATATTCAAATTCCGGATTTTACCCACAAAGTCTATTGAGTTTTGAACGTGGTGTGGTGTGTTCCCGACCAACGGAGCCAAAATGTTGGCTATGTGCTTGGATATGTTGTAAGTGACCGAGTTTATGCTGCTGACAATGGGCCTGAGTGGGGCACCTTCTTTATGGATTTTGGGGAGTCCATATAGGCAGGGTGTTGAGTCCTGAGGATAAAGCCGGTAATATAGTGTTTTGTCAATAGCCCCGTCTTTCTGTAGTTGTTGTAGACATTCTATCACCTTCTTTTTATAACCACAGGTTGGGTCTCGTTTCAGAGTTTCATAAGTATTAGAGTCATTGAGTAGTTCAGAGATTTTTGCCTGGTAATCAGTTGTGTTGAGGACAACTGTGCATCTGCCCTTATCTGCTGGGAGGATTGTGATGTTTTGGTCTTTGCCTAGTGCCGTCACTGCTTTTCTCTCCTCAAGGGTGAGGGTACACAAAATACACAATATCGATTTTTTTTTTTTTTTTTTTTTTTTACATTATTTGCACATTCAAAGGAAATATGAGCTGTTTGGAAATGACGACCAATAAACATACTCTTTGATTTCAGAACATTAAACTTTGATTTTCTCTACTTTCAGTTGCTTCCAGGGAGCCAACTCTGCTCTCCAGCCATGTGCTCTCCTAACAAAGACTGTTAGAATAATTACAAGTATACTTAACCTTTAAAAAACATCCCTTAATTTACATTTTGTGGCGTGTGATGGAAATGACTGAGACCCCAAGGGACAGGTGTTCTTTTTATCAAAAAAGACATAAAATACTAATATATCTTACAACACATGATATATTTCATTAAAATTGGGATTTATGTACCACTTGTCTATAAAGTTAGATCACAATTTAATTCAACAAGAAGGATTGAATGTCACAAATCAGGCCCAGGGACAAAGAGAATATAAGTAGAAACAATACATATAAATCTCTCATTTATATAGTAAAATTAATAAGTGATCTATAATTTATTTTTTCAAAGTTCCTCTTGAGGTCATGTAAGTGTGCCAAAAATAAAAAACAAGAAATGTGTTTCAGTTTTTGTTATAGCCTATCTGCCAAGGACACACATTCTACGATAGTTGAAGAATGACCCAAAAATGTTTGAAAAAGACTGAGGATGCTCCTGAAGTCAACTGTAGCTACCAGGTAGGCCTTTTTTCTTGTAAAAAAAAAAAATGCAAAAAATGCAAATTTGAGGCTTAATTTCTCCAAAATGATACAGTAAAAAGGTTTGAAAATGGCTGAGGAAGTAGCCAGGGTGGTCCTGAAGTCAACTGTACCAAGTAGCCTATTGACAGAACTTATGGACCAAAGTGATGTTACTGTTGTACAGTAAAAATGGCGGGGTATTCACACCAAACCCGATTTTGTCGCGCTACAAATGAGAATCCGTCGCGCTATCGCTCGTGTTTTGACCAATAGGCTACATCCATGGTTTTGACGTGTGCCGTTTTGTGTAAATTCCCGTCATCGCGTTCCCCCTCCCCTCCCCTCTACTGTCGAACAGGACGGATGTAAAAAATGTGTTAGTGCACTCATTTTACCATAGGCTAGGCTTGATAATGGACGAGGTGAAGCTGATCCTCGACGTCCTGGTTCGGGTGTAGCAGGTAAAAAAAAAAAAAAACTCCGCTCCGCCCCGCTCGTGTCGCGGCCGCCGGCTGTTGTAGGCTAGCCTACAGGTGTCATGGACGATGGCTGCCGCGTCCGGCGGTCTTTCAGGTGTTGCTCAGTTTGAGGACTTGCTAGCTGCTAGGGTTGGTGCCAGGATCTACAGGCAGGACACACTACAGGTGTAGTAGCCTATATAGCTACCACACAGGCGCTCCATTTCAGCTGCAGAGTGCCTGTCCATCTTGTTGTGTCAGAGCTGATAGGCTGTTGCGGCACGGCGTCACGCGATGTCGCCGACGCGATTTTCAGGGCAAGGAATTACCTTGAACTTACCGCAGTGAAGTTAGTTTGAAGTTGGATATTCGACAGACATTCGCTCCGGGTGAACCTTCAAAGCAAGCCACTCCAACATTTCAAGTGCACCCGTATTGCAGGTTTTACAGTAAACACACGGAGCATACGGCTGCAGTGTGTACAGTAGGCTACAGTATTTAGAGCTGTTGAGTTTAAATGCTGATAAGATTTGAGGTGTAAACAGGGAAAAAAAGAGGTGTATCTCATGCAGCCAGGGTAGTAATGTCATTCTACACTGATTTTGGGTCAGTTGATCACATGACCTGGGAGCTATTGAGCTAAAATGCTAATATTTTCATACAAAAATTGATAAAAAATGATAAAAAGTTTAAAATTGAAAAACAAGAGGCGTATCTCATGCAGCAAGAGTAGTACTACCATCACACATTAATTTTGAGTCAATCGATCACATGACCTGGGAGCTATTGAGCTAAAATGCTAATATTTTCATATAAAAATTGATTAAAAAAAAAAAATTATAAAAAGTTTAAAATTGAAAAACAAGAGGTGTATCTCATGCAGCAAGGGTAGTACTATCATCCCACATTGATTTTGAGTCAATCGATCACATGACCTGGGAGCTATTGAGCTAAAACGCTAATATAAAAATTGATAAAAAATGATAAAAAGTTTAAAATGGAAAAACAAGAGGCGTATCTCATGCAGCAAGGGTAGTACTACCATCACACATTAATTTTGAGTCAATCGATCACATGACCTGGGAGCTATTGAACTAAAATGCTAATATTTTCATATAAAAATTGATAAAAAATTATAAAAAGTTTGAAATGGAAAAACAAGAGGTGTATCTCATGCAGCAAGGGTAGTACTATCATCCCACATTGATTTTGAGTCAATTGATCACATGACCTGAGAGCTATTGAGCTAAAATGTTAATATTTTCATACAAAAATTGATAAAAAATGATAAAAAGTTTAAAATGGAAAAACAAGAGGCGTATCTCATGCAGCAAGAGTAGTACTACCATCACACATTAATTTTGAGTCAATCGATCACATGACCTGGGAGCTATTGAGCTAAAACGCTAATATAAAAATTGATAAAAAATGATAAAAAAGTTTAAAATGGAAAAACAAGAGGCGTATCTCATGCAGCAAGAGTAGTACTACCATCACACATTAATTTTGAGTCAATCGATCACATGACCTGGGAGCTATTGAGCTAAAACGCTAATATAAAAATTGATAAAAAATGATAAAAAGTTTAAAATGGAAAAACAAGAGGCGTATCTCATGCAGCAAGGGTAGTACTACCATCACACATTAATTTTGAGTCAATCGATCACATGACCTGGGAGCTATTGAGCTAAAATGCTAATATTTTCATATAGAAATTGATAAAAAATGATAAAAAGTTTAAAATGGAAAAACAAGAGGCGTATCTCATGCAGCCAGGGTAGTACTATCTGTAAAAGACATGCAGTATATTTATATTTATTTATCTATTTATTATTTAGGATATTAGGCATAATCGTTTATCATATTTAATAGGATAATCATAATTCAATTTTTTATTTGGAATCTTCATAATTTGTTGTCATAACAACAGAGGTTTAGTAACGGCAAGGAAACGGAGCAGAGTACCTACACGAAAAAGGGAAAAAGAGTATACTCTGTATATAAATGTAAATATTTGAGCGCCCCGTCAAGATGGCAACATGGTAAAGTTTATGTAATCTTCTTACGTTTTAGTGATTGTGATTGTGTCAGTGATTTGTGTAAATTTCATATTGATTTGTGTATATTTTCAGCTCTTACGGTGTTGAGGAATGATACGACAAACGGAACAAAAACCTACAGACCGTCTCTTCTTCAATATCAGTAAAAGCAAATCCAGACATTGACTGGGGATTGAAAAACAAGAGGTGTATCTCATGCAGCAAGGGTAGTACTATCATCCCACATTGATTTTGAGTAATTTGATCCCATAACCTGGTAGCTATTGAGCTAAAATTATTTTCTCGTAAAAATTCCACAAAAGATACACCTCTTGTTTTTAAATTACATCTGTTTATAACTTTTTTTAATCAATTTATATGAGGAAATATTAGCGTTTTAGCTATATAGCTCCCAGGTCATGTGATCAATTGACCCAAAATCAATGTAGAATGAGAGTACGACCCTGGCTCTATAAGATACACCTCTTGTTTATAATTTTTTATCAATTTTTATATGAAAATATTAGCATTTTAGCTCAATAGCTCCCAGGTCATGTGATCGATTGACTCAAAATTAATGTGTGATGATAGTACTACCCTTGCTGCATGAGATACGCCTCTTGTTTTTTCATTTTAAACTTTTTATAATTTTTTAATCAATTTTTATATGAAAATATTAGCATTTTAGCTCAATAGCTCCCAGGTCATGCGGTCAATTGTATCAAAATTAATGTGTGATGATAGTACTACCCTTGCTGCACGAGATACGCCTCTTGTTTTTCCATTTTAAACTTTTTATAATTTTTTATCAATTTTTATATGAAAATATTAGCATTTTAGCTCAATAGCTCCCAGGTCATGTGATTGATTGACTCAAAATTAATGTGTGATGATAGTACTACCCTTGCTGCATGAGATACGCCTCTTGTTTTTCCATTTTAAACTTTTTATCATTTTTTATCAATTTTCATATGAAAATGTTAGCATTTTAGCTCAATAGCTCCCAGGTCATGTGATCAATTGACTCAAAATCAATGTGGGATGATAGTACTACCCTTGCTGCATGAGATACACCTCTTGTTTTTCCATTTCAAACTTTTTATAATTTTTTATAAATTTTTATATGAAAATATTAGCATTTTAGCTCAATAGCTCCCAGGTCATGTGATTGATTGACTCAAGATTAATGTGTGATGATAGTACTACCCTTGCTGCATGAGATACGCCTCTTGTTTTTTCATGTTAAACTTTTTATAATTTTTTTTAAATCAATTTTTATGTGAAAATATTAGCTTTTTAGCTCAATAGCTCACAGGTCATGAGATCAATTGACTCAAAATCAATGTGGGATGATAGTACTACCCTTGCTGCATGAGATACGCCTCTTGTTTTTTCATTTTAAATCTGCTTTTTAAAAAAAATCAATTTATATGAGGAAATATTAGCGTTTTAGCTCAATAGCTCCCAGGTCATGTGATCGATTGACTCAAAATTAATGTGTGATGATAGTACTACCCTTGCTGCATGAGATACACCTCTTGTTTTTCCATTTTAAACTTTTTATAATTTTTTTTAATCAATTTTTATATGAAAATATTAGCATTTTAGCTCAATAGCTCCCAGGTCATGTGATCAATTGACCCAAAATCAGTGTGGAATGACAATACTACCCTGGCATCATGAGATACACCTCTTTTTTTCCCTGTTTACACCTCAAATCTTATCAGCATTTAAACTCAACAGCTCTAAATACTGTAGCCTACTGTACACGCTGCAGCCGTATGCTCCGTGTGTTTACTGTAAAACCTGCAATACGGGTGCACTTGAAATGTTGGAGTGGCTTGCTTTGAAGGTTCACTCGGAGCGAATGTCTGTCGAATATCCAACTTCAAACTAACTTCACTGCGGTCTTGAACTTTACAGTCTATGCTTGAACTTCATCACAGGTTTATGACTGATTTCATGTCATAAATTATCATAGGAATATAAATTAATAAGTTTACATTGGAGCTTATTTTCACATGGCTGATAGATTGTAGTGATGGTTACAAAAAGAACAGACAAACTCAAAAATACTTTGATTATTTTTTATTCCAAATCACTCTATTTTTCATGTACAATCTGTGAAAGCCATAGAATGGGATGAAACCCGTCATGAAGAGTGACCGGCTGCTCCTCTCTGGGACGTTGATGTCGGAGGTAAATTCTCCTATAAATGACAAGAACACATCCTTAGGCTCAGCAGCATGAGGTGTGCACAGCTCCCTGTACCTTTGATTACACTTACCAATCACTGGCAAACATAATCCACAGAAAGGTACACAGGATTATCATCACAGTTCACCGGTTCTCCAAACTGCTCAGTGGTGGCTGTGAGGGTGCACTCGGTTTCACCCTCGCACCTGGAAGCACCAAAAGGAAGACTTGTTATTAACAGAACAAAAAATAATTTCATTTGTGAGAACATAATCAAGAAAAACATGAATTCAGAGCGAGTAAAACATATTTTGTCTTTTGGACCAATACCCACAGTTCTCTCACTGCAGGTTCAGCCTTATCACTGGTGCAGAAGATGTATCTGGAAGGGGTGTCGGTGCAGGTGTTTCTTTCAGTACGTCCAAAGTTGGCAGACACAACACGAATTGTTCCTTTTTCTGTGTGACATGTGTACACAATAGGCAACTTGAGTAGAATCAATCAGTTCACAGAAGATGAAGCTTTCTTGATAAGTGAAAAAGAAAAATTATATCATTTAAGATGAGTATAAATGGAAACATATTTGATCTTTTTTTTTAAATATACATAAAAAGTAGGCTATTAGAAATAAGTATAGACAGAATCTTACCACACTGAATAGTTTTACTTTCTCCTTCACATACAACAGCAGTTTTTGTATCTGTCAAAAACATTCAGAGAGATTTTAATTTGTAATCTTAAAGTCATTTCACCATATTTCCACATGCAGAGTTCAACAAGAACTCTGTGCTTTGAAATACTGACCAGGCATCTGGATGCACCGGTAGCTGACTTGATAGAAGGTATCTGGTGAGTAGTCGCACTGAAACATCTTTGGATTGGGCCTGGGCAGTTTGCAGTACTGCTCAGTGTTACAGCTGCAGAAATATTAGAATGTTCAAGATTATAATGTGCACAAGAGATTAGGTTCAACATTACAGTATGTTGCCTCTTTTAATGTTTCCCTGCTCTGAGACAGTGCACCATTCTTCTGAGCAGAGTAAAGCTGTAATATGTAAAAATACACAGTTGCAAGCAGATCTTCCAAATGTGTTTAAAAAAAGACTTTCTTATAATAAACTGAATAGTCTTCCACTTCAGCTGCATTATGCTTGTGTCCTTAGTTTCCACTCTGTCTACAAACGGAACTATAAAAAAAATAAGACAAAATATAAATCTTACAGGTTCTTCACCCATGCGAGCATCATGGGATGAATGCAGTCATCATCTGAGACCTGGGCAGGCTGGTCTCTGGTTTCGCAGTCGGCATCACTTTGCACACCTTGACTCATTTCCTCCACCCAAATCCCGTGGTTTTCAGCTGCACACACACAAACAAGGGAGCATACAACAAATCAGTCTCAACAGGTGACTTAAGGAAAGGGGAGATGTGTTTCCATATGAGTTTAAAATGGTGAAAATACTGAATGATAATGTACTACATACGGCATAGCAGCTCTCCGTGTACACCAGGACATGCCACATCGTAGAAGAGTTTTTGAGCTGAACAAAATCAATGTTATTATAAAACAAATCAAATTGAACCCACAACAAGATACAGCGACTAAAGGAAGGAAATCAGACAAGATGATAATTTACCTTCAGATGTACAACACCAAGCTGTAGCCAGGACTGGAGGGACAGTGAAAAGTGTCATTTCAGAATACAATAGATTTTGAGAAAAAAAAACATTAAACATAAGTTTTAAACTGAAAAGGCTGCATACTCACAGGCAACAATTTTCACAGCAGTAGAGAGCATCTTGTCAGCAGACTGAAGACTTGACGTACTAAACAACAGACAGCTGCTTTTTATACAATTTCTTAGTCTTCTCTTTTTCTTTTTTCAAATGCACACACCCCCAGCCATGGGGCACCCAGACATATAGCATAGACGTAAGAAATTAATATTTGAAATCCAAATATTGTCCATTGCTTGAGGAGTTTCAGTGTTTGCTCAGTGAATTAAACAGATGAATTAAGATAAGTTCAGTTTTCCTTTTCTTTTTTTAAAATCTCTTAAAGCAAGCGTCTGATAACGTCTCTTGGTAACACTTCATAATAATACAGCATTAAATACTACCTAGGGGGCAAAGTCCCATTTTTTTGGAAAACTGACACGGAGTGTTGTAAAAGGTTGTCCACCAGAAATGATATCTAGGACCTTCAAGGATTAAAACCTGGGTGGACAACCCGGTCAACTAGCTGCAGGAAAGCTACGGGGTCCAAAACCCTCTTCTTGGGTCATTTTGCTGGCGAAAGTATGTAACTGCAAATACTTAGGTACTACAATGGCATAAATAGTCATACAACTATAACATTTGGCAGAGAGTATCTTGACACATAGGGGAAGGCAAGAAAAAAAGATTCTGTGGTTTGTTGCAACTTGATTGTAAGATATCACCCTCAACATCCCAAAAAAGACCAAAAAAACTACTGTTCGCCTGACAAATTCTCATGAAAATTATTATTTTTCAGCACTTTATGGAGGACATCTATACCTAACATATATATAGAAAATGTCTTTAATTCATAAGCTTCCATTTGAGTCCAAGCTAGCCTTTCTATCTCAAAACCCCCCCTTGCTGTGGCCAACGGTCTTCTCTCTCTATCTGTTCATTTTGGGGAGATCCAGAAATACCATTCTATTCTAATGAGGCCAGTTAACATGGAGGTTTTCACAATAGGTGTTGCCTTGTTTGGAGACAGTCTGTAGCTTTCTAGTAGCTAGTAGAAAGGCTAGCTTGGACTCAAATTGAAGCTTATGAACTAAAGACATTTTCTATGGGTTAGGTATAGATGTTCTCCATAAAGTGCTGAAAAATAATAATTTTCATGAGAATTTGTCAGTTTTTTTGGTCTTTTTTGGGATGTTGAGGGTGATATCTTAAAATCAAGTTGCAACAAACCCCAGAATCTTTTTTTCTTGCCTTCCCCTATGTGTCAAGATACTCTCTGCCAAATTTTAGAGTTGTATGACTCTTTATGCCATTGTAGTACCTAAGTATTTGCATTTACATACTTTCGCCAGCAAAATGACCCCAAAAGAGGGGTTTTGGACCCCGTAGCTTTCCTGCAGCTAGTTGACCAGGTTGTCCACCCAGGTTTTAATCCTTGAAGGTCCTAGATATCATTTCTGGTGGACAACCTTTTACAACACTCCATGTCAGTTTTTTTGCTTTGCCCCCTGGGTATACTGAATTCATCATTTATAACACCTGAAAACTCATTAGTATGTAGTTTATAAACACAATTTAAAATGTTTGACTCATCATTGATAAGCACTAACTGAGTATTTAAGTATTTGTTAATGCTTAAGTAATTCTTAATAGTGTGTACTTAATATAAAGCCTTACCCGTACCCCTTTTATCACATCTGAAATGTCATTTTGATTTCTATAGTAGCGAGTAGCTGGTGATGCACAGTTGGATGTGGTTCACTGCACATGGGGATGAAATACAATATATTGTGTTCAGTTTGAGTGAATGTATTTTTTCCCACTTGAATATCCCCATGTTATTTCTGATAATTATTTACCTCTGTAGTAGATTTTAAAAAACCTTTTCATATTGTAGTACTATTACTGCAGGTGGCTCTGAGAACTTCTTGTTCCACTGAACAACCTTCAGCTCATTATCTGTGTCCCATTTTTCCAACCATAAGATCAACATCTCCTCATCTCCTGCAGGTATGTACCTGTGTTAGTTTCCAAGTTCTTTTACACTGAACAGTTGGTCCCGTGAGTTCTGACACCTCTGTGTGCTTGTGTAACAGTTCATTTGATATTGATGAGCTGTTCAGGTTTAGGAGCTCAACCCTTGGGCTAAAACTAAACCATCTGCAGAGTTGCATAAAAGTGGAAACATTTAGTATTGTACACAAGTTCTTTTTCTTTTTAATACAACATAAATACAAAGGAGTTTCAGCAGAGACACAGCAGCATTAAAGCAACATTGCGGCACGGTGGTGCAGTGGTTAGCACTGTCGCCTCACAGCAAGAGGGTTCTGGGTTCAAACCTGCCTGTTGGCTTCTGTGTGGAGTTTGTACTCCGGCTTCCTCCCACAGACAGTTAGGTTAATTGGCGACTCTACTGTAAATTGCCCATAGGTGTGAATGAGAGTGTGAATAGTTGTCTGTCTATATATACTGTATGTGAGGATGGAAATTAGCTCCAAACTAGAATCTGGCTCATTTACAGGATGCCATGGTGTCACTGTTCATTAAAGCAGATATCAGCGGTTCGGCCGTTTCGGCTAATGCTGCGTTCAAGGCAGGCTTTTGAAACCGTAAGTTACAGCTTCAAGTCACAACTACGACTCTGTAGCGTTCCAGGTAACCTAGGTAACCCGTAACTCCTGTTTTTACCGTCCTGTTGCCTGTGAAAGTCACTATAACAGCCTCAGGAAGGAAAAACACAAAGTACGAGTTTCCTTGAACGCACCATGAGTTAGCAGCCCCCGCCCTCGTCAGGCATCTATTGGTCCTCGTGCTACGTCACCACATTCACGCGCATCCCTTGGCTGCACACACAGCCCTTCATGCCGTTCTCTCTCCTCATTGGATAACACTTGTATCCCACAAGGAAAGTTTTCTCCTGGTTTACAGCAGAGCAGAGTGACGGAGAGACTCGTGTTACGGCTGAAACACTCAATGTAAGTGATTGCTGACGGAAAATAGGACTATTTAGGACTTATATTAACAAAAACATTCCACTGATATCTGCTTTAATGTGCACTGTCCTCAAACAAATAAACAAACAAACATGGCGGAGTTTATCAGCCTTAGAATAATGTTTCCAGACTCATTGCAATGGTAGAAAAATGGTTAATAGGATGAATGGTGCTGCTGTGTCAGCTGAAACTGCACTATGTAACTTCCCTGCGCGGGTCAAATCACAGCCCCCCCAGTGCGCAAAAAAAAGGGGGATGGATAGATGAAATGGGGGGGCAGCAATGCAAGAACCAGAGCAGGGTTTTTTGTTGAGAAACACAAATCATGCCTATTTAATCCTCTAATATACTGTACTGCATTTCGGTGGTGTTTCCAGATTCATCAGGGAAGTGGTTCAGAAGCGTCGTGCCCTCATCAGCCAGCAGAGGGAGACAGTAGCAGATTCCACCAAGGCACCACAGAGAAAGACACATCAGACTGCAGTCTAAGCTAAGACAGAAGTTGAATGAAGGAGGAATAAAGTGGAGTTTTTAGCTTTTAGGTAACATGACTTGACACGTTGCTGTAGCTTTAAATTGTCGGAAACATCAGTCACACAGGGGAGAACCAATGGTGTGAAATTCTGTTGTGTCTATTGTGTTTGTCCAGACCAGTTACATGACGTTGTGTTGTTATATCACTGCCCTACAATTGTATGAATCACTAAGTCCAGACTTTATTCTTAGACTTTCTTTTTATAGCAGCTCCAACTGTCACACGCACGCTGTCTCTGCCTGTCTCACATAAATACACACACACACACACTTTGGTTGATAACGTTATCTAGAGGGCTTTGAGTGTGGGAGCTCTGGTGTGTGTGTGTGTGTGTGTGTGTAGGTCATACATGGCAGCCCAAGAAATGTGACCTATCTGTGGTGGTGCAGCTGTCGTTTGCAACCTGAGGGACTGAGGGTGAAGCAGCCAGGCAGGGCAGACTAGAGAGAAAGAGGAGACCAACAACATGAGCTGCTTTAAGTGCTTAGGAGACGAAAAAGTTTAAAAGTGTGTGTTTTTGTGAGTAGCACTCAAAAGTAGTTAATGAAAACACACTAGGGCAGGAGGCCTGAGTGGTCTGACATTTAGGTAAATCCCTGTCTCCCTGTCTCTCCACTCCTCAGCAGGGTTAGAGCTGTTGAAAGGGACCATGGCGGTGGCTGCTAATGCTACATGATCTCTGCTG
Organism: Decapterus maruadsi; assembly: GCA_030347415.2. Taxonomy (NCBI): domain Eukaryota; kingdom Metazoa; phylum Chordata; class Actinopteri; order Carangiformes; family Carangidae; genus Decapterus; species Decapterus maruadsi. Next base: position 44,580,869 of record CM064886.1, read on the forward strand.
GACTTACACCTACGGTCCGCGCTCACCAAAGGACACAGAGAGACACGGGCTTTAGCAAATGATTTGAGATGAAATATTCTGCTCCATGGATCTTGTTACCTTAACTTGGACTTTGCGGGGATGTCCAAAGGGATTCCTTTCGGCTTTAATGGCAAAAGTGAGGTAAGGTGCATTTCGTTCCATTATCGGGTAAAGTCTATTTCGGGCAACTCTTTGGATCAGCAAATTAGTGGAATGTCCTGAATTAGCACAGGAAGCAAAACCAAAATACTGATGTATACGCCTTCATTAGGCCTACTATTCCTTGACTTGTATTTATTTATTCTATTATTGAATGGTTATTTGATTAACTTTCTAAAAATGGTGTGGAATTGAATATTTAAATGGGAAGACATCCTGTAAATCAAGCACATGCAACCTGGGTTTTTTTTTTCCTTCCAGATCTGGCAACCACCTCTGTAAACAAACACAAAACAGTCAGACTTTTTATAAAGTTGAGCCAGCAATAACCACCAGGTTACTATAAAGGAAACGTTCCCAGTAATAGGGTGGGGGGGCAAATCCTGGCCTATGATGTCAGTGTCCTTCCTACCAACCTCCTTCTGAAGAATATTATGACATTATATACTTCATAATGTCTCTGGCTGTCGTTTTGAATGTAAAACTATTACTATAATGGGTGGAAGTGCTTCCTCACTAACCCAAATACATTTTGGGGAACTTGAAAGAAAAAAAAAAGAGTTTGTTTTTAATTGAAGATTTGTCTGGAAAAATGTGCCACAGAGGCCAAAGCTGTGGTACCTGTACCGTCACTTGAGTGATATTTCTCAGAGTTAACAACACTCCTCATGAGCAGCCGAGCACATTATGCAACTGTTTTACAGGCTGAGTAGCACTTCAGTCGACTTTGACATGCAAAGTAGATGGAGTACCTCTGACTGCATGCCTTCTTTTCACACCAGTGCTGTCGTTTTTTATGGAGAGGAAGACATCATTCACATAACTGCTTGTCATAAAAATGTAAAAATGGACAAAAAGAACAATGTTTTGTCAACCAATTAGAATATGGTGTTTGTTGTAAAAGTGCAAAGTGTCTAAAGATAACTGTGATGCCAATCTGATTGATGCACTCTAATTGTTCCAGTCCCCAGTGCAACAGTCCAGGACTAACAGCCTCTACACTCCCTGTGAGCCCAGAGATATCTGAACTGATGGAGCCTTTCAGAAGAGGCCTTCAATGACTTGACACCCCAATCAATTACCAGATAAAAAAAAGAAGTCCATAAAGAAGTGTGAAAGAAATCAAGATGGCAGACATCCCTGGATCCAGTCCCAGTCTCGACATCCTATCCAAAAGGCCCAAAGTCACCAAGAGCCGCGTTGTTCCAGGCGCCGGGGCCCAGACGCAGGAACCCACGCCGCCGGTGTTCACCCGTAAACTACGCAAGGCAGCGGTGGGGACAGGCTGCGATATCCGACTCAGGGTGTCGCTGGCAGGATTTCCTAAACCTTCGCTGGCCTGGTACCACAATGAGGAGCTCATTCCTCCATCAGAAGCCCAGGACTCATCGGGGCTGTGGATACGGGACTGCCACACAAGCGACGCCGGCTTGTACACCTGCGTGGCAACCAATGAGCTGGGAGAGGCGAGCTGCAGCGCTGTGTTGGCCATCATGGACCTTGGCGAAGGTAACACCCAACTTACTCAAACTTTCTTTAACAGGAAGTCCTAATTTGGAGCATTGAATTTTCAAACTTTTGTGGCATAAACAGGTTATCATTTGGTCCTCCTAAAACACACCCGTGGCTCACATTTCCTCTTTGCATTTCTTTTTACTTTCCTTCCTAATTAATATTTAATCTCATTATCTCAAAAGCCCACCAAGATCAAAGACCAGTGTTTTGATCATCAGACAGTAACCCTGTCCTCCACGTCCACAGAGCAGCACTGGGAGATACTTAAAATTAGCCTGTGGATTTAAATAGAGACTCAGATTTGTGGCAGATGAGGAGTGGCACCTGTCGTTACTTTCTATCCGCTGCACAGCTGAACCTTTTGGCGGTTGTTTGTTGTTGTCACCTCACCTGGTGATTATGTTCTTTCTCTGAAGATGTGTTGGCATAATTCCCATTGGAGAAATTGTGTTTAAAGGGATAGTTCAACATTTTGGCAAATTGGCCCATTGTCATAATCCCTATAGTTTTAGGAGTGGGTTCATTACCTTTAAATTGTCAGTGCAAGCGATTTTTAGAAAGGCGGAGCAGAGCTGCTAGCTGCTCAGAGATACGCTACGGAGGCTAATGGGATTTGTTGGTTTCCTTATTTTCATGGTAAATTCATGTAAAACCTTAGCGTAGCTCAGAGCAGCTCACGGCTCCGCTCCGCCATTCTAAAAGTAGCTTGCACCGACAATTAAAGGTTACCAACCTACTCCGAAAACTACAGGGATTATGGCAATGGGCCAATTTGCCAAAATGTTGGACTATCCCTTTAAGACAGAGCGACTGTATATCAAGTGTGAACTCTGACAGTCTGAGGACAAGCTTTGTCTCTTGAATATTGTGATGTTGATTAGAATCAATATTATGCAGTTATCATGTGGTGCCTTGAGTCTGTTTGCGTTGGTGTTGCACCAGAAGAAACTTTGAACTTTGCAACAGTAAACTTTTTGAGGTTTGAACTGAAGAAACAGGGGAACAATGAAGCCACAGTGAAACTGCACGAATTACATTTGTTTGCAGAAATCAGTCTTTTTCTGTTTTTGTGTCTCTGTAACGCTGTAGCAAGACAGCGTTGCTCAGGGTGGTCGTTCCTGTCGGCATAAATCCACACAGCAAAGTACGTGAGACATAAATTGTCTTTACGAGCAGTCCCACCTCCCACCTCCTCTTTATCATTTCATACTCTTAGCATATCACTTCCTCTCTGTGGAATGCAAATGAGATAGCGTTAGGGACAGAGCCAGTCCACCGTTCCCGCAGCTGAAGAGCAGTGTGAAAGTGCATGTCTTAACATGTAAGGATGTGCTTTCAGTGTCTTGTGTGCTGATGGATTTGACTGGCTTGTCTATCATTTCCCAGTTTATCTTGTCACCTCTGTCTGGAGGAGATAAGGATTTGTCAGTGTGGCGTCTCAGCTCTCCTCCGTGCCTTAGTGACCGACTGCAGCAGATCCCTGTGTCTCACAAAGCCTTTTTTCCATATGTCATTATACAACAAAAATATCTACTTTGACTTTTTACATTTATTAAATCAGAAAACTGAACTCACTTGTATTTAGACAGGTTTTTTTTGATTTGGCAGAAACTGAGCTCATTGTGTGAAACTGGACATGGGCCGGTATAAATAAATACTCCCGACCAGTTTGCATCATCCACTCGAGTCCTTGGCGTAGAATGGCTCGCGGTGAGATCATTGTGCCGCCGTCCATGTTGGATCGCCGTCTCATTGCAGTGGTCTGTGAAGAAAGTTGACAGTTGAGCTCACATGTCAGCGGCTCTAACACTATGAGCTGGCGCGTATGGTCCAGCTGACATATCACTCAGCACCTCTCTGTCCTCTCAAATCAGTCCAGCATGGGCTGCTACCTTTTGACCTCTGTTCCCCATCACGTATTTCTACTAGTCTTTGTTTCTTTCTTTACATCTATCTCTTCTAATTTCAGCCTGATTGAGGTGATGATTTTCCTTGTCACACTCAAAAATGTAATTAAATCAGTTTTTTTTGTCATAACCCATCTCTGTTTCTTTCTTGCTTTTGCTCAGTGGCCAGAACTGTCAATTGGGATTTAATTTAGAAACAAGACTTGGACTTCACTGCCATAGGACATGACTTATTGTGAGACTTGAACCTCAAAAGACTTGGAAAGCATCTGAAATCTGACCTGGTAAAATCCTTGAACAAGAAAACAAACACTGCCTCAGGACAGATCTTAAATATTCAACCCTCCGCTCAGCGCATTGACAGAATATATGTTATGTTAAGACTTATTTGAAAAGAAATATTGAAATGATGTGACTTCCTCTTACTTTCACAGACTTGGACAAGGACTTAGTTTCATGACAAGCTTCAGTGTGATTCATGTTACTATTTGTATGAATAGATAGAATAGATAAAAGACATCAAAAGAGTTTTTTTTGTCCTTGATTGTACCTGTTTTCTTGGACCTGGCTGCTGAACTATCTCTCTGACCTCTGCCTCTCTCCTCCATCTCCCCTGCTTTCTCTCCCCCGGTGGTTATTTATGGCCCGGCATGTGTCGTGCCGTCCACAGGGCTCGTGCTCTTGTGGATGCCGCCGGCCCCCTTCTCCGATTGCACCAGCAGACATCACAGATAATTATAGCATCACCACGGTCAAGACGCGGCGCTGTCACACTCAATCACGGTCAGCGTGATGAAAGAGAGACGAGGAGGGTGTACGGAGATGAGAGGGAGGAGGGGGCTGCGACTGTGTATTTGTGTTGGTGTCTGTTAGTGTGTATCGGTGCACATGTGTGAGGTTAATTATAATGACTGTTCTGGCTGCTTTTGAGCATCGCTCAGTGAGTCAGACAGTCGGGTCTGTCACTTTATGATATCACAACTAGGAACCAGAGTGTCACAAGTCCAGACAACTTTATTGATATTGCTGCCTGACATATAGCTTTTGATTAACATACTGTCAGACATCCAAAAGGCTGAGCGTTTTTGATTGAAGCTGTGGGAAAGCAGCGCGTCGGTCACCTGTGGTATTTTAAGCTACGTTTACAGTCGTCAGGAGATCGCTGTCGTATCGTGACGCAGGAGCACAAACCTCCCCAGGCGTGACTGGCAGTTACTCACAAGATAACATTTAAAAAAGGTCTTTGTCGCACCTTTTAACCCTCGGCTCCCCTCGGCTCAGGACGCCCCGAGGGCTTGCAAGATAAATCGGTGGGGTTGCAGAGTGAACACATACTTCTGCTGCAGATTTTCAGCTTTCAAAACCTATAACTCTATTGCATCCTGCAAGTAGGCATTTCATTTAAGGAGGAAAAATGACAAAGTGAATAGAAAATAACACTATGATGCTTACAGAGCTTTATGCTCATATTTACCCTGTTTTGTCCTGCTCGCATCACACCAGAGCAGTATATGATTAAAGTTGTACAATAACAAGCTGTTTTTACTATTAAACACAACAACTAAATAAATAGACCGCTTGTACTATATTACAGTTATGACATCTGAAACTTGACTCTAGCTTGTATCCTGATCCGATGTGGTTAGAAGAACTTACAAGATGATCAATCAGGTGACAAATCATATAGGTCAGGTAGTTACAGATCTGAAATCAGTGGTTCCTGGTGGAGGCAGCTGTTTAGATGCGGTCATTTGTCAGAGATGTGGTATTCAGCAGCATCAACCCCCCCTTCAATATGAATGCCACAGGGTCTGTTACATCACCTGAGGGACATCTATAAAGTAGAGTGACAGGCTGACAGAGACGTTCATGCTACTGTGCAGCTCCAGTAACACTTTGACTTTTACATTACATACTTTTCACACAAGTAAAGCATCAGACACATGATACATACAAGGTGAATCTGCTCGTAGCAGTTTGAAATAGACCTATCATTGTCCTTTAGTAGTGTGTGTGCAGATGTAATGTCACAATTATAGAATTTCTTTGTACAATTATTGTCAGAGAAATAATCACGGTATTACAATTATTATGCATTAAATAATTTCACAACATATGAATATGTAAAATCAAATACAGTCAAAATATCGTTACAAAGTTTATTTTAATTGTTTGTTTTTTATCACAAATGACATGTTAACATTGAATTCCTACCAATTGTACATTACGTTAGGTGCATGGATTAGTATTTACAGTACCTTTACTTTGGTGCACATCTGCCTCCGTATTTCCAACGTAATATTTTTTGGAAAGTGATGGTATTTAAGAATCTTTACAATTAATTGATTATGGCGTTTAGTGATTACTGTAATTGTGAAAACAAGTAATCGTGACATCCCTATACATGACACCATGTTGGTGTTGTACTGGAGTTTTGAAAACTCCCTTTAGACCGAGCAGAGGACGACAGAGGTCGTTCAGTTTCTCTGTCGCGCTGTGTTTAATCTCCTGCCTATAACTGGGGGAGTGTAAGGGGGGGCAGGTTCTCTGAAAGGGGGGTGCAACGGGAAAGTACAGTACAACTGCAGGGGTTGTACTATGCAGAACTCGAAATAGACCGCTGAAGTTGGCAAAGTAAGGGAGGACAGGGGGAAGGCAGGGAGAGGGCAAGAAGGAGAAGGAGACATGGCCTGAGGAAGATAAAGTTTGAAGTCTTAAGACGGCACAGCGTTGCTCGACCAGTGTGTGATTAATGTGGCAGAGGAAACCGTTTTACAGATATCAGAAAAGATGAAACTGGGGGAAGTAGGCCTGTCGGAGCCATTTTGAGGAGGTTCCCTTGGTTTTTTTTGATGGAAAAGACTTGAGCAGGACTCAGGGACGTTCTCCTGGGCACAGGTAGCCATCCAGTTGTTCAGCATACGGAGGAAAGACAGTGAGCCATGTTGCGGAGGGAGCTGCTCGATGCACGCAAAGCTCTGAGGAGCACTCGGGAAGGTGTGAGTGGGCCGAAAAGCAAGAAGCAGAGAGGTGAGTGGGAGCTGGTATCGAGACAAAATATATCCTGTGATAACACAAATCGGTTTTGTTGGGGATCCTTTTTAATACTGTAGGGAATCACGAAATGCAAAGTCAACCAAGTGGAACAGCTGTAATGGAAATGAAAACAAGGTTATACACTGGAGGCCGCTCCTGCTGCTGCTTAATTAGATTTAGCCTGTCTCTCTCTTGTATGCCCTCAGATTATGCTTTTTACTGTAGGCTTTACTTTTAAGGTACAACAAGCCTGTCTGCAGAGCAAATTTGAACTCAATAGCCCATAATGGGTAACATTTTAAACTACTAAAAGAAAAGGATAAAGGTAACCATGTCTGCCCCATAGGGAAGAGGATTAGGGCCATTGCGGGAAAAAAAAATTGCCTTCTGAGAATCAAAATTCAGACTTTTTTCTCAGGATTAGTTTTAAGTCCTAATTCTGAGAGGTCCAGTGTGTAAAACAGTAACACCTAGCATTCCGATTCTATTATTTATCTATTAAATAATTCTGTAGTTTATTTATGAACGTGAAACCTTTCTGGTTGGAGAATCAAACATGGCGGTGCAAAATTAAGCAAGACCCTTTTTTTCTCAGGATTAGTTTTAGGGAAGGGCCTCCCATTGGATAATTACTGCATGGATGATTATGTCTAGCTAGAAACAACATATTATTTAACCCTAAATGATGCGGTCTCATTTCTTAAAGAACCATGTTGGATGACACATCCTGTGGTTGTGTAGAAGATGTTCAACTGTTTCAGAAGGGTCAAATTATTTATGAAACATCAAAGCAGATTAAGATAAAGTTGAACTGTCCAATGCATTATTAAAAACTGGAAGGATAGTGGGGAGAAATGTGGTCCAATGTGACAACAGAGTCCAGACCTTCACCCCATTGATAATCTTTGAAAAATTAATGCAACTCTGGATGGGAATAAACTGACATTGAAATCAAAACAATGTCACATCAAATGTGTTCTGTAATCACAGCAAATATTGGATTATCCATTGGGCCATTCTACAGAATTGGTGCAAAGTCAGTTGGAAACATCTTGAAATAAATGTGCAAAAATGTATGTTAGTAGTATAATATCCAAGGTACACATTTCTAGTAGTTGTACAGTTAATTCTCATTTTGTATTTTCAGACAGTTTTGAAATATTTTTCCTCCCCCAAAATTTGTCACTACCGAAACACAATGAAATATCACATGAAATAAGGGTTGCATTGATCTATTGAAATTTAGTTTACATCTACCTTGTAAATATATTTTTATGAAATTGTATTTTTCAAAATTCACAGGTAAATTAAAAAGTATATAATTTTAATAAAGTGTTTAAGCGTGATTTATCACAGTCATTGGAAACTTTGTAAAGGGCGTAAAGTTGATTATAATGGGAAGGATTTATTAGTTTTAATACCCACTGAACCAAACACCATCACAATATCTTAGTTGATAATTCAAATACTTTATTTTTGACAAAACATGGATGATTATGGTAGTGACCACAAGCTTGTTTGTCACAGCTGAATAAGACTGTGATCAATGTTACGTAATAAAAATAACTAATAAGTCATTGTTAAACATGTGTATATCAGACACACATCTAAATGAAAATGACATAACAGTCTTGAATTTCAGATTACAAAGAAGGTATTGATAGTTTCAGTTGGATAGGGTTAGATAACTCAGTGACACATCTTCTTGTGGTTGTTATTTGTAGGGTCATCTGAAGATGCTCCTCTGATTCAACTGTTTCAGTAAAGGGTCAAATTATTGAACTAATGGAAATCTTAAAGACAGATAAAGCAGTGTTTCTCAAAACATCAAAGCAGATTAGTAATTGAGAGGTTGGGAAATTAAAGGTTAAGGAACTGTGCCATGCAACCTTTAAATGAATTTATTATACTTTTTAAAATGTTGGAAGGTCTTTATATTCCCCAAATAAAGGGGGAGAAATGTGGTCCAATGTGTGACAATTTTAGATAACAAGCTTAAAGATGATAATCAGACCTTTTCTGATCTATTTCCCACTGAGTTTGTTTCTTTGAAAAAATTAATTTTCAACTTTTGATCATATTTTCTTGAAAATGATGAGAATAAATGTTGTGACAATTGGAGGGACAAAGGAATGCTTCTGATAAAAAAATTCAAATGTGTTCTGTAAATCACAGCTGAATGACAAGAAAATGAGGGACAACATTTTTTACATACATTTTCATGATTTACAAAAAATATATAAAATCCAACTTCACTTTAAAAAAAATCAAAAAGATCTTTTAAAAATGTATAAATATCTTTTTTAGTATCATTTTCATGAATTGAAATTTAGGAGAGTCCCAATGTAAATACTATAAATGATGATTTAAAATATATTTAGGAAAATGATATTTTAAATATTAATTATAATTGAAGGATCTTAGTAAATATTTAAAATGTGCATACTTAAATGCTTTTTAAAACAGATTTAATATTTATAAGGCTATAACCAAACAGATTTAATTTTATAGCGATTTTACACGTATACAAATATATTAATTGGTAGTATATTCAGATTTTGCCAATAAACCTTGAATATTACACACTGTACCTTTAAAGGGATAGTTCAACATTTTGGCAAATTTGGCCCATTACCATAATTGCTATAGAGTAAAGTAGAGTAGAGTAGAGAATACTTTATTCATCCCTAACAGGGAAATTCAAAATAGTCCAGCGGCTCACACAATGACACGAAAAAGAAAGAAAGATGAATACAAAAAACATTTTAGGAATTGTTATACAAAATGATTGCAACAGGAACAAACGATCTTTTATATCTTTCGGTTCTGCAGGTCAGGGAGATAAACCTGTTGCTGCGGCTACTCCTCTGACCTGCAAGGGTTTTGTAAAGAGGGTGTTGGGGGTCACCCAGGATGGTCTTCAGCTTACACCCCATCCTCCACTTAACCACAGCCTCTAGCAGCTCTGCTTCCTCCCCCATCACAGAGCTACAGCCTGTCTAGTCTGTTCCTGTCCCTTACTTTGATGTTGTTACCCCAGCAGACAATAGCAAAGAAAGTTACACTTGCAATTACAGACTGGTAAAACATATGCAGCATAACATTGGAAATCTCAAAAGACCTGCTTTGGGTCTTTTTGTACACATCAGTAGTGTGAAAAGCCTGTCATTTGTACTGTCTTTTGACTGAACCCTCTCAATGTCCACCCCATCCACAGTCACAGGCCGGAAGGATCTCTTGGACCTGCCAAAGTCAATAATCATTTCTTTGGTCATTAAACAACAAGTTGTTCTTGTTGCACCAGTCTGTGAACGCCCCCACCAGGTCCCTGTATTCATCTTCCTGTCCCTTCTTCTCACATGCCACTACTGTACTCTGAACATGGCAAGATTCAGATGTGGATGTGAAATCTGCAGTGAACAGTGTGAAGAGGTAAGGTGAGAGCACAGTGCCTTGTGGTACTCCTACACTGCTCACCACTATGTCTGACATGCAGTTCCCCAGCCTCACATACTGTAACCGCTCTGTAAGATAGTTATAGACCCACAAGATGATGGCTGGATCTACACCCATCTTCTCTAGCTTTCCTCTCAGAATACTAGGTTGGATTGTGTCAAAGGCACTGGAAAAGTCTAGAAACAACAGTCTCACATATCGTCCAGGTTCATCCAGGAAGGAGTAAATCCGATGCAACATGTAGATGATTGCATCGTCCACCTATAGTCATAGCAGTAGGTTCGTTACCTTTATTTGTCGGCGTAAGCTATTTTTAGAACAGCGGAGCGGAGCAGCAGGCTGCTCAGAGCTATGCTGTGGAGGCTAAAGGAATTTCTTGGTTTCCCTCGTCAAACTCATCAAATACAAAATCCCAAAACTCCAAAACGCTTTTGTGGACAAGTTGTGACCTGCACAACCACCACGCTATGAGATAATAATGGAACCTTACGAAACGGAGCCATTTTCAAGGTAAATACAGAGTAAATACAGAGTCTGTTTGCTGAAAAACTGTCCCTGAACGCAACACACATCAGCGGTTCTGCGTAAATTTACCTTTAAAACAGCTCCTTCTCGTAACGTTCCGTTATTATCTCATAGTGTGGTGGTTTTGCAGCTCACAAGGTGTCCACGACAGCGTTTTTCAGTTGTTGGATTGTGTATTTGATGAGTTTGATGAGGGAAACCAAGAAATTCCCTTAGCCTCCATAGCATAGCCCTGAGCAGCCTGCTGCTCCGCTCCACCGTACCAAAAACCGCCAATTAAAAGTAACGAACCTACTGCTATTACTATAGTGATTATGGCAATGGGCCAATTTGCCAAAATGTTGAACTATCCCTTTAAAGTCAGAATTCTGATTTATTAGGTGATAGCTACAAGTTTAATTCCTCCTGGCCAGTAGATGTAGCACTCACTGCCTGCTCTCGCTCCAGCTTTCCGTACTGGTTGCCAGTTACAGCAGTAGACACATCTAATGCTGTTGCCACAGAGATCATTCCATACCGACGTTGCCAACGTAACCAGAACCAAATATTTATATATTTCGGACCCGCCAAAATTTCTTAAACAATTATTTATATACTATTTTTAAAAATTTCAGTAAAATTAGTATAATTACTTATATTCTGCACCCCTCTAAACATTCTGGATACATTTTTTTTTAAAAATGCATCCTTTTGATGAAAAAGTTGTAGCTATCACCTTCAGAGTTGGCCGTGTTTTTCCAAAAACTTTGTCAAATCTTGTCCAACCAGTCATCATGATGAAAGTATTTACAGATATTCTCTTAGCTCAAATGATTACCAGAGTTGGAAAAGAAAAGGGTCTTCCCACCCTCAAAGTCCGAAAAAGCTCTAATTATAAACATAAGATATGCAAACTCTGAAACTTTTAATGATAAGACCAGAAATGAAAGAACTGGAGTTGAAAAAAGAAAGAAAGAAGGTTTTGATGCTCTTATTAGTCATATTATTTTCACGGATGAATGTGCTGCAGTTGAACTTGTGCTCAGCTGGTGTCTGTTTCAGACAACACACAGCATGGCATCCCTGCTCTCACCGTCTTCTCATCGACCCAGTCCTCTGGTCTGGTCTGGTCTGGTCTGGCCTGCAACCAGCTCACATTGGCACACCGGAGACGCCGATAATCTATAGCTGCTTGATGATTTCACATTCTCGAAATATTATCTCCGAGTGGATTAAGGATACAGTACGATTAATTAGCCTCTCCATTCTCATGAGGCAGCTGAAGCAATATGTGGCGGGCTGAAGCCAAACGCTGTTTCTGTGCTGTTTGGTCTGGCAGAGGACGTGTTTGTGTTCCATCCCCGCTGGTACACAGTCATTCACAGGAACCCACAGGGATTTGGTCCGGATTAGGTGGTAGGATCAGGTTGCAGCGTGACTGTCAACACTGGCCACCGTCGTTTGGGATTTCCAGAACTCTCCGTATGAACTGAATCAACACAAGCACCTCTCACATTTGCTTCTGAAGGGAATTCGGTGGCGTTATATCAAGAAGTATCAGCTTTAGTTGTGGATAGTTTCTTCTCTGTTGTGCAGCTGCAAACTGTGGTTGTGAACTTCGTCTATTCTTTTGCCAAACACTAGAAATCAGACAAATTACTCTTTGTCTTAATGCAACTTGACATTGATATATGTTTCTTTAAAAAAAAATCATGAACTCATTATTTGTCTGAGGTTATTTTTGCTTGTGGAGTTTCAGACCACTGGAGCATACACTGTACATGTGCTGCTTTTCCAAATGTTGTCTTTGCCAACAACAATGGCAAAAAGTGCACCATCATTAGATTAACAGGTGGCTATAGGTTATCTCCAGGAAAACACACAGTCCAGAGCTTCTATATTAAGTTACATCCGGTTTGATGTGAGCAGATTTGATGCGTGTACCGAAAAGCAGAAGCAGTGTGATCACAGCAGCAGAAGCAGTTTTTTCCTTTGTGGGGAGATGATGGCAGACTTGCTGCTGATAAAGCTGTATGCCTGCGAGGCATTCATCAAGGCTGCTCGGCAGAAAGCAGCCTCTGTCACAAAATCAATGGGTTTCCGTGAAGTCTGCTTACTCTCTCGATGTTGTTTTTAAGATAATTAAACTATAGCATGGCCCAAATTGCATCTGTCCAAAGTCTTTCTAATGTGCATTAGGTGTCTATGATTCCTCCATCTGTGCTGTGATTAAAAGATGCCTGATTTTGTAGCTGTGGATGTCTGTCCATGATGAGGAATCACTAACACTGCTGCAGGTTGAAGCGGCGCTGAGGGCCGTGTGGCCTCCTGAACCGTCACGCCATCCAAATTCAGAGTAAGATAAATGACATGTACCAGTAGAATCTAATTATCTTTTCTTAATGGCTGATATTGTTTGATATCCCAGGCAGATGCTCGGGTGAAGTCGAGCCGTCGTGGCTTTTAGCAGGCAAAAAAACCCCACCTCATGAGAGATCTTTCCATGCAGCATGAAATGAAAGCTGTGCCACCGTATCTGGCCTCTCAGCGGATGGTGGTCATGGAATCTTGTGTTATGATGGGCTTATTGATCCGGAGGAGAGGAGAGGAGGGGGAGGGAGGGGCGTTTGAACTGTTACTTGGGGGTGTATCCCGTATCACGCATAAAGCATCGGTATTGATTGCTGCACTCTCACCGGTGACGGATGGAGGAGGAGTGCGAGGCGGGCGAGGGTGAAGGGAGAGGGAGGTTTGTTAAAATAAACAATTGCAAATCGAGAGCCGCCGCTTCTGGGTTCGTCTCCAGTGAAGAGAGGATGAGCGTTGGTGATCGTCAGATGAATGACGACAACAAAAAAAAAAAAGCTAATGACCTGAATCAAGATCAAAATCCACATTTACAGAACAACTTCCACAGCTGGAGTAAATCTTCTATATTGATTCTGTGTAAACACGGCCATAAACAGTCACATGCCTCACTTAATGATGCTAAAGAGCACCTCGGTACACTGTGCTGCTGATACGTAGATGAGGATTCTGGGTTATTAGTTGGAGAGTGAGATCTGGGTCTGCCTCTTAATTATTTTTAGATCTGTTTGGTGGAGGGGGGCACAGATGTGTCTGAAAGAACAATTATCATGTCAGAGTGCAAATTAGAGCCAGACAGAGGCGCTTGAAGCAGCGACAGGGTGGGAAGCTGTTTGCCCAACAAATCAGACATTTGGAGCAGAGCGCTTGGTTTTATTCCCTTTGTCTGATTTACACAGGCCTGTCTGTGCAGGTAGATGGTATCAATACTGCTTTAGTGAGATGAGGATGAGACAGTCTGGGATGGAGGAGTGAAGGAGATATGTTGTGTTTTTGGCTGTTTCCCCCCATCGCTCTGGGTCAAATTGACCCAATCTGTCCTTTCGTTCCTTTCGCCCTTCCTTCTTTTCACAACCCCTTTTCCTTTCCTTCCCGTCGTCCTTGCTTCTTCTTTTGATCCAATTAATCTGATCTGTTCCCTCCATCTTTCTTTCCTTCCCTTTTCCCTTCTTCCTTCCTTCCTTGAACAAATCTATTCCCTCCCTTCATCTTTATTTCCTTCCTATTTCCCTTCCTTCTTTCCACAATCCCCCTCCCTCCCATCCTCCCCTCTTCTTTTCCTTCGTCCTTACTTCCTCCTGCCCCTTTGACCCAATTGCCCCAATCTGTTCCTTCCCTCCTTCTATCTTTCCTTCCTTTTTCTCTTCATTCTTTCATCCCATCTTTCCCTTTGTCATTCCTTCCTTCTTTCCCTTTGTCCTTCCTGCCTTCCTTCCTTGACTCAGGAGGAACAGGAGTTACAGTAAACAACCACAACATGATGACCCAGTCAGTCATTTAACATTTGCTGGTTCCAATGTCCTGTTCTTCTCTGTGGTACTGTATGTTATCATAAATGTCATCTGTTTTTTTATTGATATTGCTTTGACGGGGGGAAAAAAGCAATTTAAAGACATTGCTTTGGGAAATTGCAACAAATCTCTTGCTGTATATTTAGGTCATTTGACAGACAAACCAATGGAGCTTGATTTGCTCCACATGCACCAAGCTGTAATCCACAGGGAGAGACGTGTTTGCCGTTCCCGTCCAAACAGCCGGTGGCAGGTGGAGACTTGACCCGATCGCTGGTTAAAGCTCACAGACATGGAATACAGATAAATAATTGATTGGTTCTGGGTTGTGCTGGAGGCTGCGTCCTGATGCAGAGAGGAAAACAAAGAGAAGAGAATAGACTCAGAAGCAGGGGGGGCAAGAACGAGTATATCTCTGTTCATATTCAGAGGAGTTACCTGTATTCATATGATTTATTTAAAAAAGGGATATTTCACCTCTTCTTCTTTTATGTCCAGCCGTTTCATCCCCTCTGCCTCTTTCTCTATCTCTCTTCCTGTCTCTCTTTAGGATTGCCTCCTCCCCCGTGACTCTTTCCCCCCTCCATGCTTGTGTCTTGCTCTCGCCTCCGCGCTTTGGTCTCTTGTCTTTGTCTCCCCCCTCTCTGATTCCTTTCATTGCCTCCCTCTCTTTCTCTCTTCTGTCGTTCCTGCTGCTCAGGGGGGAAAAAAAAGAAAAAGTCAACACACTCTGCTGAAGCCAGTTGTTTTCTTCCTAATTTTCTTTCCACCTCCTCCTCTTATTCTCCACTCTCATCGCTGCAATCAAGACCAACACACCCCCCTTTTCTGCTCAGACTTCCAACCCCCACCTCGTCTCGTTCGGAGTGTGCGCTCTCGTCGAGGCAGAACCGGCAAAAGGGGGGAGTCGGACAAACCAGCTGAGAATTGCCCCTCCGACGGCAGCCTCTACGTCAGAGAGGGACGCTGTTCACATCAGCGGATACACACTCCGACACAAAGACACCTGGCTTCGGTTTATGTGCGTCTTCTCTCTTTCTTTCACTCTCTCATTTTCCCCCTCCGTCTCTTTCTCTCTCTGCCAGACCGGAGAATAAACACACCCACGCACAAAAGGCAGCCGAATCCTGTTTTGAATCTTGTTTTTTTGTGTGTATATTTTTTCATTAATGCCACACCCTGGGCTTTTTTTGGGTTGTAGGGATTTTTTAGTGAGCCCATGCCACAGGTAATCTTTCACGTTTGACAGGACCCACTTCTTTAAGATGAAGAAAATCTGGTCCAAGAAGAGATTTCAGGTGAGTTTGCTCCCTAATGGAGAAGAAAGTGCATTTAATGATGATGTTGTTTTGCTGTATCTGGGTTGTTCTTCATAGAATAGTGTCTTTTCACATATTGGGATGTCATGCCACACCCTTTACTTGATTACGATGCAAATCTGTTACTTTGTAATAGATAAATTAACAATTTAGGAAGTATTTTATCAGTAACGACATAGCATTTAGTTCCCCTGGGTAAATGCTAATGGGGCAAATGCATGTGTAGATGTGAGGACAACCTAACAAAGAAATTCAACTCTTACCAGATAGGAAAAAAAAATGTTTTGATGTCCAGTCTGAAAAACATTTTTAAAAGCAAAAGTGGAACGGCACAGTGATCCACTTTCATGACATCAAACGGTCCCAATTTCTGCTCCGCTCCCCTCTGTGTCTTTCGGTCCGTGTGGTGAAATATGCATCCCGCCTTGGCAGTCGTTGACACTTTTGTTGTTTAATAAGTAATTCATATAAACAGTTCCCCCCCTCCCCGTAAAATTCGGAGCATATTGAAAAGTGTGTCAGTAGGCTACACTCCGTGGAGATACAAGAATCAGGGCAGACGGTCACAGTGGCTCAGAAGTAAGCAAAGCTGGTTTTTGATGGCCGCTTTGCCTCCTCTGAATTCTGCATCAATATCAAACCCTGGAGATGTGTCCTTTTGCTTCCAGCAGCAGATTTGTTGGAATAATGCTGCCAGGATTTGGATTATACCCATAGAATCATTTTTATTTGAAGTATTTGCCAAATTCAGCCCCTTTTCTAAAAGGATGATGTTCATAGCTGGGCTCTGCTGATATGACTGCCTCGAGGCCATAACAATGGAGATCACGACAATGATGGAAGCTTCTAGCCGAGTCTGTCAAAGAACAGTTACCACCAGGCAACAGTTAATCAAATTGCCTGACACGAAAAGGCATTAACCAATGGGGAGTGCGCAGCGAACGTAGGGGGAAATGAGTGTGAAATGAGTCATTTCAGTTTGCACTTTCGCTCCTTTTCCATTCGCTGCAAAGCAGTGAGTCATTGTGAGGGAGCTCTCCTTGGTGCTGATTGACAGACTGTCCAAGAAGCAGCTTCGCCATCTGCTTCCTCAGCAGTGACACTCACTTTAAACCAGGCGTGGAGAGTTTGTCAGATTTTTTTTTTTCATTTAAGATATGTATGTTATCACAGATCGAGCTCAGTGATAAGTAGAAGTTGTCATCTCTGGAATGGCAGTGCAATCTTATCACGATTATGCTGATAAAAGTCAGTTCACATTTTTATAGTGAGTTTTTAGTCAGTATTAACATGCAGACTTATTTTTAGGGTTCTTATTAAAGAAATATGATTGATTAAATGTAAAAGTGGATGAGAGATGATCCCGAATGCAGAATATGAGATAATGTCCTATTCGTATCACTAAAAAGAAAGAAAAACATGCCTTCCACCAGTATGAACAGTATTTACATGCCACTCAAGTGTAATTTTTTTTCTTTAATTATGAATCAAAACTTGGAACACATGTAGCCCCTTTTTCCCTTAGTGTTTAGAATCTACACTGTGGTCACACTAAATAAAATAAAACAGGTCCAGGTGAATTCACTGTGGTTCTTATTTAAACAAGGGACTTTATCATTACAGTGGGAAAATGTAAATAAGTAGCGCGGTGCCTCCACTGAAAACTTATGCTATGTGAGCACTAGCAAAAATTATGTAAGCCCTCATACAAATTGCTCTTAAAGAATGTTAAACCACAATATGTAAAAGGTAATACACAAACATTTATTTTATTATCTTTTGTATGAAATGATACCTTTAAAGCAGAAGTAAGTGATATATTTGTGTTAATATAAGTCTTAAATAGTTATATCTTCCGACAGCAATCACTTAAAAGTGTTTGGAAAAAATCTGTCAGTCACTCTGCTCTGCTCTAAAAAAAACGTATCCTACAGTTTTTATCCAATGCATGCAGGGCTTTTATCAAAAGCGTGAATGTAATAGGGACGAGGAGCTCAAGAAAAAATGAAGTGGTACCAGTTTCTACGAGTTTTTACGAGTGGCTGTTATAGTGACTTTCATGTCGGAAAATCAATAGAACAGTTTTGTGACTTGAAGCTGTTTATTTCAACCAACCAATTCTTTTTTAGAAAAGCTTCGGCAAAAGAAAATAGAAAATAATAGGCTAAACAAAACACACTTACTGTATGCTTTTATCAAAAGCAGTAATGAAGCTTCAAAATGCTTTCTTTTGACCCTTTATGTATCAATAGAACAGTTTTTAGTGATGAAATGTTTCTACTTTGAGTTCAACCTCAATCTTTTTAATGAAAATAATAAACCTATGAAATGAGGTTTTTAGCTTAGTTTTAAACCAAATCAAATTGTGTTTATCTTTTTAATTATCTTGATGTGTTGATGTGATGTATTTTAACTGTATTCACACCTTTTAACTGTTCAGAATTATGATTTCAATAACCCAAATGCAAAGAAATATCAAACCAAGTGCTTTTGGACACTCAAAATGCAGTAGGCTACCAGTACCCACACCTGTACCAAAATATTGTTCACAGTTCACACAGATGATAATGATATATATATATATATATACACACACATATATATTTTTAAAAGTCTACTCTAAACCCAAGCGCTTGGATAATTTTCCCTAACCATTGAGGGCCATTTGAAGCGTTGGTGCACATGAAGTTTTATCCAGTTATGAACGAAAGAGTTAACTCTGAAACCGGAACAGTCACAGTCTGTTTTAAAACAGTCTCGTGCCTGTATCCTGCACTCGGTATCGTTCCAATGTCAAGTATTCACGCTACCTCTCAGTGTAGAAGCAACATGGCGGTGTAGCCAGCCAGGCCACAGAACGATGTCCACACAGCTCTCCGCCGCCTCTCGTAGCTCCGGCTACCTGCGTCCTGTGCATAGACGGTCCTGTGACACGTCCTTGCCTCCTGCCGTCGACTCCTCCCGTCCGGTCCAGTCCTCACACCCGCACGAATGTCCCGCGGAAGCTTCCTCATGTGTTGTGAAGTTTGCTTCCCTGCCGAGGAGCTAACTAGCAACACTGCTAAGCTAATGTCGGAGCTAATAGGGAAGACCACGCTGTCGCGGCTCGGAGAAAAAAAATACTTCACCGTCGCGGAACAGGAAAAGATCAATTTTTTCCAAAGACTATAGAATATTTATGAACAATATTTATTTTGATAGGACTATTGCAAAAACGAGAAAAACCAGAGGATTCTGGGAAATGAAGTCCTACTCTATTTTGTCTTCTAACAGCAATATAAAAGGGATAATCTGCATTTTTTTTTTTACATGTCTGAGACCTATAGAAACCTAGTAAAATAAAGAATGAGTATTTATACACACTGTTAGAGATTTTTAGACACAAAAGCCCATTTACCAACTTTCACGGAGCTTTATCAGTCTCCCAGCAAATTGAGAAACTTGACCTTTTGAGATGGCCTTATTTTCTCACACATGCTGTTCCCACTGTCATGAATGCACCACCACAATAATAATAGTGCAGCTATGATGTGTTGTGTTTGTTAAAATCTATCAGGCTGCGAGTCCCGCCTTGTACTTAGAGTTAAGGATGTAAGACTTCTGGGTTAAAACGACCTTCCTTTTTTTTTTTTTTTTACTGTTTTGTGTGAAGCTGAATCTGTTGGCTGAGTTCACTGTTGAATAATGCATTGTACTTTGTATCTTGTTTCAGAGAACTGGGCATTCCACACGGACATTTGGCAGATTTACCCATGGTGTGTTGTCAGTATGAGCTTTACACCAATTCTCTTGTACACTATTGTCTATTCTTTTTCTTTCTCTGTTGAAAACCCAAAGTAAAGTAGCTTTATGCTTCTTTTTTTGTCCTCAGGCCTTTTCCTTTGTGTTTTTATCCAGCATGTGCTTCACTTTGATTTATTCTTCTAATAACTCTCCTCTTATATATGAAAGTTGCTGTTGTAGAACATCTATATTACTTCAGCGAATTCATGTTTTTACTGCCTGACTGCTTGCAACGACAGTGGGTTTTATTATTGTACATCCACCCCCACAAAGCAATATTTTAGTAATAACGCTGTTGCCTCTCTGCATAAAATCTCTGAGTGAATAATGTCTGGCCTGGGTGTTTTATGGTGGGATATTTGTCAATATTTAAACAGACTGTGATCCAAGCCAAAACAGACGCTAGCTGTACTCCACTCCACAAACCATATTTACACTCAAATCCAGGCTTAACAGTGAGAAATCAAGTATATCTCCTCATAATTACCTTACTGAATTGATTCCCCTCGCCTGTTTAACTTCATTTGACACAAATGGGTGGATCCACATTCCCCACGCCCATGAAAACAACCACACGCACACACAAACACACACACACATGCAGCTGGCGGTGTAATGAGTTAACAGTGATTGTTCATGTTACACTGGCTTTCTTACTTTCTGGAATGATCTAATCAGGATGTGACTTGATGTGAGACGCGATGAGGTGCAACCTGCTTTTGTGGTTGTCGCTCCTCCTCCTCTTCCTCCTCCTCCTCCTCCTCCTCCTCTTCCACGAGCTCTCTAACCAGTAAACATATCTGTCAGCCACCCAGCAGTTTGGCTGGTGATTTTTTAGACTCTAATGGGTACGAAGAGGATTGGTCGTGTGGGTGAGAGAGATGGTGGTTTCCATAGTAACGGTGCTCTCCCGTCTGCCCTCTCTTGCTGCCACTATGGAAGCGAAGTTTTCCGCTCCTGCCGAAAGCAAAGCTATGGTAAACCTGCCTGTCTTTATTCATCCCCTGCCTGTCTTTTGTTTTTTTGTTGTTTCTTTTCCTTCCTCTCTTTTCCCATCCATCTCTCGCTGACTTCATCTGTCCACCCTGCTGATGTAATGTGATTTCAGCCACAGAGATGTGGTTTCAGGCAGTTTATTATGACCCTGTCTGTGGCTTCTGTTCCCATCAGTCCTCTTCCTTTTATTGTTTTTTTTCCCGCCTCTTCTTAATATATAAAGTCAGTTTTTATGATATTTGATGTTTCTTCTCTTCCATCTCTTCTCTGTTTTTAGTGTTGTTCTTTCTCATAGTCGAATGAATATTGCACTTCTCTTTCTTTGTGCATACACGAACAAGTTTTGTGGTTTCGTCTTCTTTTCTATCTTCTAAATGGTTGCCATATCTATTCATGTTGTAGTACTTCCACTGATCAATGTGCATCCTGTATTTGTGACCACAGTTCATTTTGCTTCTTTTGCTGTGAGTGCATCATTTTACTGTGAGGCTCAGTCTCAGTGCAGGCCGTGAGCATTTCTCTGCGGACTGAACACTTTGACAGTCTTAGACTTCGGCCTGTTTACTATAGGGGAACTTTAAATTAGCTGTGGTGAAGATGCGATAATGGATGATGCTTTTGCTATTATTTTAATCAATTGAGGTAAAAAAGAAAGAAGAAAAGAAACAAATGAGGCTCAGTAAATTCAGTTCACCCTGCTGTTTTATTACCAAAGTCAAATGGAGTCAGACCTGAGGGAAGAGCGTTTATACATACCGCTCTCCTCCATGTATCAGCTGTGTATTTTTATAAGCCACAGCTGGCTTCATGTCACGCTTGAGCTTCAACACATTTATTTCACTCTGGGGGCTCTCTGCGGCTCTTTTCAAGGACCCATCAAAGTGTGCGCTGCTAAGCAAGTCTGAAGTGTCATTTTCACCCGGACTCTGTTGTTGCTTTCAGCCCCCCCCTCTACCTCAGTTTCCTTTAATTCACACCTTCCACCTTCACCCATATGTGTGTTTCACCGCTCTTTATTTCAGACTCTGAGACCACGGAGGATGAGACCACTGAACCTCAGATGGAAACCAAAGGAGGGCCCGGGAGGCACCAAGACAAGACAGGAGGGAGAGGACCTTCTGGTAATCCATCTAAAATCTTTATTTTAATTAATTTATATTATTAGAAGTGCAATGGGATGCTTCCAGGGGATGATACAGTCAATGAAAAAAAGGGGTCTGTGAGTTCAGTCTGCACATGTTCAGCAGCTCTGAATCCTTATTTATGTGCTGATCATCAATATGATTTAGTGCAGCAACAACATCACTGCCAAAAACACACTTCTACAAAATTATGATTCAGCGTGGATTGATAGATTTAATGGACGGTCGTTATCATCTTGGCCCGAGATGTGCGTTGGATGAAATCCGATATGGCAGAATGCATTAATCGCTCATGGTGTGATGCAACATTGTGACACACTGCCCTAGTTTCCAGCAGGGAACCTGTCTCAGGTCTAGATCTCACTGTGTGTCTCCCCACAGGGAACTAACATCCCAGAAAACTGAAGCTGAAATGAGGCTGAGGCTCATGTCAGTGATTATTATATTTTTACTATTTCGTAATTTATCTGGGATGCAAATGTAGAGCGATATTTTCTTTTTTTCTCTCCCATCTTCTCCAGTTTGAGGCTTAACTCCACTTTTATTTGTTTTATGTCTTCTGATCTCATTCAGACACAACAAAACTCCTCTCAGAGAGTGACTAATAATTATTGTATGGATGAACTTGTTTTTAATCAAAATGAATAATTACGTCTGTTAAATTCCAATTAAAACAATGAGTACATTTGATTACTTGCCCAACAAAACACCCTAAAACAGAATATATGACTCAATCATCACAAATCTGTTATGAAACAAAGTCAATTAATTTCCCTTTGGTGCTGTTATCTTGCCAGGACAGTCTCACCAACAATGTTTTTAATCTCCCTGAGTCTCTTTCTTTGTTGAATATATTTAAAGAAGGGAGGCAAATAAACGTTGATTGACTCACTCTTGTTCTCTTAAAATTCAGATGCAGAAAGGATTTGATCAGCAGCAGCAGGCATGAGCCAATTAGGATCTAATTAGGCTTTTCCTCTTAGTGTTGCATAGATGAAAAGGATTCCCAAAAGAACATTTACTCATTTGCTAAAGTGGCGTCGGTGCATTGGCGTCACAGGACCTGCATGCCCTCAGCACCCGCTCCCAACCAGGCAACAGGATGTCTGAATATAGATCAGAAATATTGACACCCTTCTCCTCTAGCTAGCACAAAGACGTTTTATATTCTTCCCTCGCCCGTACACAGTGTTTGCACTCTCTAAGCTTTCGTGTTGGCGGGCTGACTACACCCTCATCACGTCCCTCTAGACATAAGCAACTAAAAAAATAAAGAAATAAAAGGCAAAAAGAGAATATCAGATGAGGGAGGGGATGAGGTGATACATCATTTGACTCTGTTTCCCTGTCGTTGCATACAGAAGCTGGAGAGGCTTGTTGGAGACAAACAAGATGCGATTTCTTCCCACATGATGTATTACTCATTTTAGTGTCACTCCAGATGGACCTTGTTCAGATCTGGAGGACACGTATGAGACATGGCTGTCTGTGAGAATTACACTCTCCATTAGCTTCACACCACTCGCACTAAAAGCCTGATCTGCCTCTTCTGCCGTGGAGTCAAATGAAAGGTGGTGTCCAACCTTGCAGGGAAATAAAGCTCAGTATTTCAAGGCCTTGAAGTGCGCCATGTGTTTTTTGCTTTGTGAAGATTTCTCCTTTTCTTCCTTCTCATGTGGAACCCATGTCGTTGGTTTTTACGACAGCGTTTGCTGAGTCAGTATCGCTTGTGATTGCAACGGGAGTCTGTCGTTTCACATCCTCGGCTCCGCCGCTGCGTGCTGTTTCAAGGTTTCCGTGGTGAATGAAAGATGCTGACTGTTCTTTCCTTTTTCGCTGCCAAAGCATTCCTGTCTCTGTCGCTCATCACTAAAACGTCAATCACTACCTGATTTGTGATGGGGGGGAGGATCGCTTTAAGTGGTGCACGTTCCGCAACGTAGCCCATGCACTATTTGTTTCATTTCCTGTTTGCAGCCAATCAATAGACTCTTTATCCATCTTTCCCCTTTTGATCTTTAATGAGTTTCCTGCACTCGTCTCGTCTCTACTTCAGTCATTTTCTGCCAACTCAGGATTCTTGCTCTTTGTATTGCTTCAACTCTCAGTTAACTAATTGATCTTTTTATTTAAAAGAGTTTCTTTTTTTATTATTATATTTGTAAAACCATACTGTATATTCTTTAAAGGGATACTTCACCCAAAATCAATAATTCACCAATTTTCTACTCACTGTCATGCCAAGGAAGGAGTTACCAAAATGCTTTTGGAGTTCCAGGGGGGGTCCGGCTGCAGCAGATTTTCATATAATGGCGGCAGATAGGGCTAACTTTTGAATGGTCCAAAACACACACTATGAAACATCCAAATACCTCCATACTGCTCGTCCATACTGACCCAAGTGTTTGAAGCCAGGACGATCAAAAGTGAATTCTATCCACTGCCATTATATGAAAATCCATTGCCAGCCGGACCCCCCCTGGAACTCCAAAAGCGACTCTGAAAGCTCTCCAAACCCTTCCTTGGCATGACGGTGAGTTATCGATTTTGGGTGAAGTATCCCTTTAAAGCATTTTCTGTTGTTTCATGCAGTTTACTAGATTGGTCCATCATCTCTCTGCAGGTGAGGGAGGACGGCTGATGGACTATAACCCCGATGCTTCAGATCGCAGGGCCACCCTCCCTGGCGCCTATGACCCAGTTGTGGAGCGAGAGCTCCGCACTCTGGGCTCCCGCCCTCCGGGGCCCCATTTGGACCCCACAAATCCAGCCAGGCAAGCTCTCGGTGGGGGTCCCGCCGAAGGGGCCCCCCCTGTCCGGCACCTGGGTGTGGAACCGCTGATCCGGGCGTCTCACGCTAACCTGGCGCGGCCTGTTCAGGGGTCAGAGGAAAGTGTTTCTGTGGGCAGCGACTACTACGGGAGCATGTTCAGCCTCTACAGAGGGAGAACATTTTCTATGCCGTTATAGCACATGGCTTTTTAATTTGAGGATTCCACAATACAACAAAGACTGGCCACAAACCCCAAATTGCAAAGAAAACTGACACGTAATACAAGACATTATATCCTCCATAGACCCAACATACAGTCATTGTAATATATATGTTGTAAGTTACAGAAGTTTTTCATTTATTTATTCTTACATCATTTCTTCAAGCCTTTTTCAACCAGTGTGTTTTTGCCCATTTTTATTTAGATATCACACTTTCCTTTGACTCAGTGTTTCCGTTGGTGTGAGTGTGGTTTGGTTTCAACTTGACAAGTCTCACAAAATATCACTCATTCTAGGCATTAGAGAGGACAACCTGCAGACACATATTATTCAGCACTTCTGAAAAAAGTGAATACTCTTTTTACCCACTGCATGTTTTCCAGAGCGGCCCCTCACGTTTGGATTAACACCATATCTTTATAGGTTTGCTGTGGCATGCATGGGTTGCTGGCTTTGGTCCAAGCTAATATTAGCATGAATATTCTCAGAAATTAACGACCACGGTTCCTTTTTTTGGCATGATGTTTTTTGAATTTGAAGTTAAAGCGGGGCGGGGGGGGCACCTTTTGTACGAGTCCATGTCTCTTGTGAGTCTGCGGTTGTGTTGCCGCAACATGCTCTGATTTCCAGTTTAGTATCTTTGAGGTTATTCCACTCCATCACAGTTTGTGCAAAGTTCCAATCTCATATGTTGGAACTTTATTTTCTGTTATTTCTCATTCCTTTTTCTGCCATTGCATTTTGCATTGTTTATTGTGTTGTTCTCTGTAAATGAGACACAAAAGAGCACAGATAATACACAAGGGACTCACTGGTAAATATGAAAACATAACAAGAAAACAATGACACAAAGGGACATTCATCAGCTTTTTTATGACTCCTCCAAAATCTATGGCAACTGCACCAGAGCTCTAACTTCACACCTCCATTTCCCCTGAATCCTCACCCCTCCAGGACTCAAACTGCTGATGAATCACAGGGGCTCTCCTCCCGCGTCCCCCTGTCTTCTCCCCAGCCACCTCCCACAACACACAAAAACAGCATCAGTGTCCCAAATCATGACCTGGATAAAGCCAAACCCTCAGATCCCTGCTCTTCTAAAGCAGACCAGTCAGCCGGTGTTAACAGCGTTACAATGACACCCAAACTGGCTCGCGCCGCGCCCAAGATCTTCGACAGGGTCCGCGCTTTTGAGGAGCGAAGGGCGAGCCTGGATCTGCCCGGAGGAGCCGGGAGGGCGGCCTCCTTCGACTCGGATGACGGCAGCGGAAAGAAGACGGGAGGCCCCGGCAAAGAGGAGGGCCGGACGCCGCAGGGAGCAGCATCCCAGAAACGAGCGGCGTTCAAGCAGCGCGCCTCCTCTTTAGAGGACAAGACCAGCTACTCCCAGAGGGTCCAGAACTACCAGAGCAAGTTTGCTGAGGAGCTCCAGAGGATCAAGAAACTGGTGGGGAAACCCAGCTTGAAGAAGGCGTATTCCACCGAGCAGCTGTCACAGAAAGAGAGGCTGACCACCACCAAACTAGAGCCCATCCCTCTCCAAGTGGTGAAAAAGTTGGAGGCGAGGGAGCGAGCCCTGGAGGAGAGAAAAGTTGGAGGGAGGGAGGGGGGCGGCAGAGTGCAGGTCTCACCCGGGGCCCGAGGCGGAGATCTGGGGAATCAAAGTAACAACCCTGGAAAGGAGAAGATGACACAGCCGGATTCACAGGGGAAGGCAGTGGACAGCTCATCACAGGGAAGCACAGGGAAAAGCTCTGTTACCATGGAGACGGCACCAGTTCACCAGTTACCAGGGCAACCATTGCC
This sequence comes from Decapterus maruadsi, assembly GCA_030347415.2. Taxonomy (NCBI): domain Eukaryota; kingdom Metazoa; phylum Chordata; class Actinopteri; order Carangiformes; family Carangidae; genus Decapterus; species Decapterus maruadsi. Next base: position 44,607,385 of record CM064886.1, read on the forward strand.
AACAGCCACAAGGACAAGCCTCGGCAGGTTTGAAAATGATCTTTACTCATGAATTTGTGTTTTTTTTTTAGAGAATTACTTCTGCTTATTGTTCTTTTAACTATAGTAATTTACTCACAAAATTGAAAAACTTAATTAAAAATCATTAACGTGACATGTTGTCAGTATTACATAACAGCTTTTTTGTGTTTGCACACAGGGAAAAAACACAAAGCTCTGCAGCAGATGACAAAGACACACTAGTTGCCTCGTCCCACAAATCCACGTCCTCCTCCTCCCGGAGAGACCTGGGGACGGACCCCAAGAAAGACAACAAGATGGACAACAAAACAGACCACAGATCAGTCAGCCCAAGTGGGAAGAGAGCATCCCCAGTCACAGCGAGGGAACCATCATGGTCCAATTATCCACCCAAGCCCCCTCGGCTCACCCCGTCGCCCACTCCCTCCATCAGCCCTCTCCTGAAGAGGAGAAAGGCGGAGGTGGGACGGACGTCGCCGGCCCTGAAGGTCAACATCCCCACCATCCTGGTGGAGGACGAACCCATGGAGACAGAATGCGACGCAGACAGGGGCAACGAGGAAGGCAGGACGAGGAGGAAAGAGGGGAGAGTGCGCAAGAGCAAAAGAGGTCGATCCGCTCAGCCCCGGTCTCCGGAGGAAGGTAGGACATGCTTTTACAATGTTTGTTGATGAGCGTCTGGGTGAAAGTCTAAATTAAACACGCAGCAGGCAGCGCAGATGAATAATGAAAGCAGGGCTGAGGTGTGTAAAGACGTAGCTGCTGGCCCTGAAAAGAAGGAAACTAGAACTGCACCAGAGTTGATGAGAAGATGAAAAGATGTATCTGTTTCATTGTCCACAGTGGAAAATTAATCACATGCAGTGTCGCTGCAGGGTCTAGACTTAATGAATGAACTCATTTCATGCGAGGAACCCAAAAAAAAAAGAAAGGAAGGAACCAGCCAGACTGATTTTGGAGCCTGACCTATTTAGAAAAGCAGGTGACAGAGCACAGACTGCAAAAACAGTGACCTGTCGTCTCCAGGGGGCTCCTCCGATGACTCCTACCTGTCTGCCGACGAGGAGCCAGCTGAGGGCCCGGCGTTTGAGAGGCCCATTGAGGACACGGCAGCACGCAGCGGCTCAGAGGTCACACTGAAATGTATCATCACTGGGAGCCCACCCCCTACAGGTACAACTCAGACCACCCTGTTGTAGTTTGTGTATGGTTTGTGGTTGCTTTTTGAATGCGGTGGGAATGGTATGATATGAAATCTGAAGCTGAGGAACATCTTTATTCCAGTTTTTAAATGAAAAGTTTGATAAAGTATAAAATGGAGTAGAAGTATATCTACTGCTATTATCTCAAAAAAAAAAATACATACAACAACAAAATGCAAACAAACAAAAGGACAACATGTTCGAAAAGGAGTAGGAAGAAGTAAAAGAACTTATAAGACTCCTACCCTCCTGCAAAATGAAACTTTACATTCAAAACAATGGCATTTCTTCTCAAAATGGTATTTTGAGAAATGGTATTCATCATATGAATAGACATTTATAAGAACCAGTTGAACACTGATGTCAATGTAAATCATAATGACATAATGCCTTTTTTGTAGTACATATATAAGGGTGTTGTAAAATATTTTAGAATATTGTTTTTATACTCAGAACACACAAATACATGGCAACAAATATATTTTACTGCATTTTACCCACAAAAACAATGTACACAGTGTACATCCCAACTAACACAAAGTTGCACATAGAGTGGCATACATACAAAACTTACTGTAAACAGCTACAGTGTGGTAGAAAACAACATTTTTAATGTGGGCACATGAAATTCTGTTTTATAATCTGTGTAAAAAATTAAAAAAAAAAAAATGTAATAAGAAGAAAAACAAATAGCTCTATTCATTCCACATCTCTAAAAAGGTGGATTGTGCTATATTTGTTGTTTTCTGTGGGAGGGTTTTACTGGCCGTTTGTCATCTCTGCTGCCTTTTTCCCTCAGTGACATGGAGGAAGAATGATGTTGCGCTGCGGAGCGACGCCTTCCATGCGGTGAAGGCTGAGGGTGAGAGGCACAGTCTGTTGATAAAGCAGATGAGGCCGAGCAGCGCCGGCTCCTACTGCGTCACGGCTGTCAACGCGGCTGGCCGAGCGTCCTGCGGCGCCCGGCTCCGCCACATCCAGTCAGGTGAGAGCGGAAGCCACAGCGTCCCGTAATTTGCTGCAAGCGTCGCATGTAACTCAGATTGAAATGAAGACAAAGGCTGAGGCTGAGGCACATGAACATGTTGACTCACACACCAACCTCGCTTTAATCCACTGCCAGCCCTCCTCCGCCTGACATTCTGTCTTAATGACTACAAAGGCCTGCTGGAGCTCAGCATCCCGACCGCGGCTCCTCGCAGCGATAGTTTCCATAGCAACCCATTAATTCTTAAAAGCATCCAGCTCCCCTTCAGTGCGAATTCAAACAACAAAAAAAAACAAAAACGCAGACCTGCCCCCGTCACACAGGGGTCTCATGAGTCTCAAAGGCAGCTGTGGCATTCAGAATCAGGGGAGGAACTAAATGAATATTCCCCCTGGTGACGGTTCAGGTTATAAATGCGCCCCGCGGTTGATGCGTGTTTATATTGTGTGTTAAGTTTGTAACTCTTCCCTGAGTGTTGATTCAGCTCGTGTAAGTGCAACTTGCTCTTCCCCCGGTTTTGTCAACAAAATGTGTGCGTACGCTGCTCCGGTGCCGTCTCACCAGCAGCACGCAGGCCTGCGTTGCCATATTAGGCCTGTGGAGTCTAAGGAGTATTTTTAGCCGCCCTCTTGTTCTCTCTGGTAATTGCAGTCTGCTTTATGCCCCTGTGAGAGATTACTGCTGCAAGTTCTTTTATCTCGCTACATTTCATGCCTTGAGTTGGAGTTGTGAAAGTGTGGTGGGAGATTATGAGTCATTTTAGCTGGTTTAGTTGGACAAATAGCGGAAGAGAGTGGTTTACAGACTAGAAAATATGTCAGATTATATCAAGGAGGAGAAGAAAAGCGTGTAAATTCCCAGATTTTTATTTATCTCACACTCCCGTCGTCTTCTGTGGAGTATAATAATCCTCGCAACCTCATTGAATCCACCCGATATTGAACTTTTCAGCAGCTCCTGTGTGAGCTTCAGGATGGACATGACAGTGACGGAAGGCAGAGGAGAGAGTAGAGGACAGGGCTGAGAGGGAAGGTTAGCGGGCTCAGACTGTGCAGCGGTTGTGTAAGAGTTGGCAGGTTTACGTAAATACTCCCGGGAGTTATCCCCTGGTGCACAGACGCTGCTCAGAGATGTGACTCTCGGTAGGCTATTCTCTTATTTTTCCCTTTTTTAGTCCCAGCGCGGTGACAGTCGAGCAGGTCGGCTGCTTGCTTCCTATAATCACGATGTAAGTTGTGTCTTTTGGTTAGAAGTGACTGTTTTGTCGCCATAACTCAGTTGTTGGATGTATACAGATGTTTCTGTGGGTTTTTTTAGTATCTATTCATTCCAGCAGATGACCTTGTTTCCTTTCCCTTCAGCCTGTTGAGTTAGTTTAATAAGTAATTTGTACACGCTTCCATTCACCCTGCTGTTTTTGTTCTCTCAAAGAAGGACAAGAAGGACGTCTTATTGTCGGTGCAAGCTATTTTTAGAACGGCGGAGCAGAGCCACGACCTGCTCAGAGCTACGCTACAGAAGCTAATGGGATTTCTTGGTTTCCCTCATCAAACTCATCAAATACACAATCCAACAACTCCACAACGCTCTGGTGGACAAGTTGTGACCTGCACTTTCACCACGCTATGAGATAATAACACAACGTTACCACACAGAGTTGTTTTTTTGTCTCCTAATGTTCTGTTATTTTCTCATAGCGTGGTGAATGTGCAGGTCACTGTTTCCCTTCCTTTCAGCCTGTTGAGTTAGTTTAATAAGTAATTTGTGCACACTTCCTTTCACTCTGCTGTTTTTGTTCTCTCAAAGAAGGACACGTCTTAATTCAGTTCCACTGATGGGTTTTCATTCATTTCCATGTCACTTTCCACCGTGTTATCTGCTCATGCCAGAAGTCAAGTCTGAAAGAGAAGCAGAGCGGTGGTGGTTTTTTTTATATTTCTCCACCCGGCTGTGAATTCATTCTGACTTGTGTAGAAACTGCCAGGAGTCCAGACACTGTGACTGTGACTGGAATAAGCGAATGATTGGGCCAGGGATTAAGGGATTAATTCATTATCTGTTCGGTTACGGTCACTTCTATGCATGTGTGTTGATGTGGGTGCACGTGGTCCAACACGACGCTCTGTGGTTGCCAGCCGTCCATCTTGGCAGAAGATCGTCATCATCTCAAGGCGAGCAAAGACTGTAAACATCAGAGCTCTGACAGACTGTTCCCATCCAAAGGTTTTAGCGAGCCACCCCCGGCGCCGGCGGCAAACCATATTTCAGAGAGATTTTGCAATTAATTACTGGAGTTACGAAGTGTGCAAATCAGAGTTGACATTTTCATGAACCCGAGGAAAAGTCAATTAGACGTAGCGGCAGAGGGGTTGAAAGTCTGTGACTTCACCTGTTCCTCCAGAGCCCACTCTCGCGCATTATGGAAAAGCAGCGGATTCCCTGGAGGTCGGCAGTCCGGGCCAGTCAGATGAGGAGTACCTGAGCCCTCAGGAGGAGGCGATGGAGGTCGGGGACCTGCCAGCTCCGAGCAAAAGTGTCCACTTTAAAGAGCTTCCATGGTTTCAGGTGGGACAAACCAAATATGGATTTGCTTTTTAGATCTGAGCTTCACTTTCTAATATCGACCCCAAACGGCAGGTTACAGGCCTGATGGAGATTTGTATTTATTATTCTGCACTCTAAACTAAAGAGACACTATATTGTGTCTTTTAAAGGTGGCTCCATGTGACCAGGGGATAATTGAGGGTCAAGATGTCGTCATCTCAGCGAAGATCAGAGGGCAGCCCAAACCCATGGTTTACTGGTGAGTCTCCCTCTCTGAAAGCTTTATTGCAAACAGACATCTTAAGTAGACACCTGAAGCCATTACCTCAGCCAAGGTCACCCACCCACACACACATGCACACACTATTAAACACCTGAGTATAAACGGCTGTGACAGCCACTTTGTATTGACCCAGGTTGAAGGACAGAGTCACCATAAAGACGGCGGGGCGCTTCACCACCACGCAGGAGACGGATGACGGCACCAGCGAAATGAGAATCAGCTCGGCTCAGAGGTCGGACGCCGGGTTGTACGTCTGCAAGATCGTCAACGAGTATGGCAGCGAGCAGGCCGAGTGCAGAGTGGAGGTCACGTGTGAGTAGCCAAAGACCGAAACCCGTGTTGTTTCATCCCGCCGGAATAAAAACACCCTGTAATGTTTCCCCCTCTTGTCTTTTGATCCGCAGCTGCAGCACAAACGCTGAAAATCATAAAGGACGTAAAAGACGTGGCGGTGCGGGCTGGAGAATCAGCCATGTTCGAGTGTCTCATCACGGGCCCACTTAACGTGGACGTGGACTGGCTGTCCAACGGGAAGCTGATCCAGCCGGCACTGCTCAACTGTAAGATGCACTTTGATGGAAAGAGGTGGGTTCACGACTGATTAAATCTCATTTTATCCTTGTTTTATTATGTAAGACCCTGAAAAATGGATACAGGAAAGTGGGTTATTGTCCCAGATAAATCTGGATACTTTTTCTAAGGCGAATGTGTTCTGCCAGGTGCCGGCTGCTGCTAAATTCAGTTCATGAGGATGATAGTGGGACATACACTTGCAAGCTAAGCACTGCCAAAGGTAAAACCACAAACACTGTTGCCTCTGTTTTTCTTTGAGAAACAATGGAGAATGCATGTTCATATCTGTTCCTCCCAGCTCTGCTATGTAGGTTGTGGTTGTTTATATAATGATGATGATGAAAAAACAGAGTAGAGGCTGCATCATTTCAAATTTCACACCTTGCATCATATTTTTATTCCAACTTGATTAGATGTGACATCACCCTTTAACGTCAATTAAAGATAACAAACCTACTCCTCAAACTATACGGATTATGGCAATGGGCCAATTTGCCAAAATGTTGAACTATCCCTTTAAAAATTTGCATATTTGCTTTCGCAGAGGAGTTGACCTCAAGCGCAAACCTGAGGGTCACTCCATCCAAGGATCCTCTGTTCACCCGTAAACTGGACATCCTGGAGGTCATCGAAGGTCGCACCGCCAGGTTTGACTGCAAGGTGAGCGGGTCACCTGCTCCCCGGGTCATATGGATGCATTTTGGTAAGAATCTCAGTGGCGTGGCACCGTAGCGATGATTCGAAGGAGATGCGACGTCTGTTGTGTCACGTTGTCGTTTCTTTCAGAGACGCGAGTGGAGGAGAGCGATAACGTCCGCATCCTTCAAGAGGGGGGTCGCCACTCGCTCGTCATCGCCCACGTCAGCAGCAGCACCGAGGGCTTCTACACGGCCGTCGCTCAGAACGTACACGGAAAGTCTGAATGTACCGCTGAGCTCTACATGCAAGAGCCCAGAGCTGCCATCTCATCTCACATGTAAGTCAAGTCATTCAGATGGAAAACATCTGTATGAGCCAGCTTGAAGCTTTAAAGGCTTTGAGAAATAAAACCAGGCTGTCAGTAGAAAAGTCAAAGCACCTGTTTGTGTTTTCAAGGGCAAGGAAAAAATGCTTTAAGGAAGGAAATCCCATTAAAGAGTGAAATTGTGTCCCCGATGTTAAATAAACTCATCACTCACATCAATCGCTCCTTCTTTCCTCCTAGGGCCAAGCTGGAGAAGATGCCATCCATCCCAGAGGAGCCCGAACAGCTGGAGAGCGAGGTGGAGAAGAGGACCATGCCGGACTTTGTCAAACCTCTAGCTGACGTGGAGGTCGTCGAAGGGAAAGAGGTGGCGCTGAAATGCAGGGTGGCGGGCCTGCCCTACCCGACCATCACGTGGCACCACAACGGCAAACTCATCGAAAGCAGCGAGGAACGCAAGATGACCCAGTGTAAGCAAAGGGCCCGCTAACGAGACAAGCTGTCAGTTTGTATGTGGTGCTTGCGATAGTGAATAAGAAACGTGCGCGTGTGTTCTTCAGACAGGGATGTCCACAGTCTGGTCATTCGCAGCACTTGTCACGCTCACGGAGGCGTCTACAAGGCCGTCATCTCCAACAGAGTGGGCAAAGCAGCCTGCTATGCACATCTATATGTCACAGGTGGGGAATTATTGTACTGTACATACAGGTGCTTGAATTGCACATGCACTATATGTTTATTCATCTATCTATTCATTTTAAAACAGACATAGTCCCTGACCCGCCTGATGGTCCTCCAGTGATAGAAGCCATCACAGGGAAAACCATCAGCCTGAGCTGGAAGAGACCAAAGAGGCTCGACAGTTCATTTGGTAAGTTCACTGAGCTTCTTTGACACTCGGCCTAGATATCGTACATTTAACTAAACAACAGAACTCCGTGTGTGTCCGCAGACACCGGCTCCTTGGTCTACGTGGTCCAGCAGCAGCCGCTGGGTTCTATCCAGTGGTCTGTCGTGGCCTCTAACCTGAGGGAGACCAGCTACACCGTCGCCTCCCTGTCCAAGGGCGTGCGCTACGCTTTCAGAGTCCTGACGTCCACCGGCAAGACGCTGAGCAAGCCGTCACCCTCCACTGACCTGCTGCAGCTGCTGGACAGAGGTACCCCCCGACGGGAACGCGCATCAGCATTTTTGCACAAATTTACCTCGAAAACAACTCCGTCTTGTGACGTTCCGTTATTATCTCATAGCGTGGTGAATGTGCAGCTCACAACTTGTCCACCAGAGTGTTTTGGAGTTGTTGGATTCTGTATTTAATTAATTAATTTAAAACCAAGAAATCCCATGAGCCTCCGTAGCGTAGCTCTGAGCAGCGACAATTAAAGGTAAAAAACCTACGTAAGTAGAAAATGAATGCCTTCTTCTGGTTTATCCTCGGCAGGACCCTATTTGAGGAAAGCACCAGTCATTCTGGACAAACCTGACATCGTGTATGTCGTTGAGAACCAACCTGCGAGCATCACCATCACACTAAACCACGTGCATGCAGTTATCACCTGGAAAAGGTAAGTTCTTCTGTCCCTGGAGAGTAATAACAGGCTGATATATAAAAGACAACGCCAGTGCAGAGTGTTTTTTTTTTTTTTTGCAAAATAACAAGTGATAAAACCCTCGGGACTGAGTTGTGCAGATATGATGAATTTTAAATCTTTGTTTAAATACCGGAACGTCTGATTTTTTTGACAGTAAGTGCTCATTTCAAACAAAGAAACCCCGGCAGTAGAAGTCTCTCAGGGGCCCCGGCTCAGCTGGAGCTCAGTTGTCAACAGGAACTGTTTTATAAATTTGGAAAGACCATGCAAACGTGCTTACTTAAACCTTTAAGATGCAGAGGAGAAGAACTGAGGAGCACGACTGTGCTGCGGTTCACATTGCTTTGATTGGATTTAGCATTTGATGTCAGGGCACATTCTCAGTGGAGCTCTGTGGTTTTTTAGAGGAAAGCTTTGTTCATTTTTTAGTATCCTGGAGTGGAAAAATGAGCTATTAATTCTCAGTAAAAATACATTTACATTTCCTTTATTAATATCTGTGATTATGTTCATATCAGTGCTTATTAGGAGGCTTCATTTGACAGCATCTTAAGGCAAAATAGGACAAAAATGCTCTTGGGAAATGGGTCCAGGTTTTGCTTTCAAGTCTGTAACTGTGATATACTGTCTCTGTGTTCCTCAGGAGGGGGGTCGTGCTGATCCACAAACCGGGGACATGTGAGATGAGCATGCCAGACGACGATCAACACACACTGAAGCTTCAGCGAATCAGAGGCACGGACATCGGCCAGCTGGTGGTCACGGCCAGCAACCAGTTTGGCAGTGACCTCTGCACGCTCCAGCTGGCTCTGGCAGGTCGGTTCATTTAGCATTGAATTTATTTCGCATTTCAGTTACAGCTTACTACTCAGTCCTGGCAACAATAAATAACAGTGATTTGTAATTCAAGTTGCGCTGGAGCTATTTTTTGAAGTGCATTAATTTTAAATAACCTCTCTAAAATGATTTTAATGTTTTGTTTTTTTCCTGTCCTTGTTTCCGCAGTGCCTCCGAAGTTTGAGACCATCATGGAGGACGTGGATGTGCACATCTCGGAGACATGTCGTCTGGCTGTCGTGGTCGAAGGGAAACCGGACCCTGATATTCTGTGGCATAAGGTATGGTATTAAAAACAATGTTAAAAAAAAGGGAGAACATTATTATTTCCCTTACAGAAAAAAAACACATGAACTGAAAAAATGTTGCACGTGAAACATGTTAACACATACAGTATGTGTAGAGCAATGTGTAAAACATGTTACTACATGTGGAAAATGGGATCACATGGGAATTCAAATGTGGTTCACATAAAATTGGGCCAAAACCTCATGTTTCCCATGTGCAAAATTTTTCACATGTGAATCACATGTGAAGTTCATGTGTTTTCCTGTAAGGGATTAGATGATAACTCTAACCCCATTAAAAGAAAGAGAATTTGATCCATAATTATAAATTTCATGAACATAACTGCCAGTATTCAACAACATTTGAATTAGCAGCTCTATTAGTGTCTAAAACCCGCTTTAATAATTGATGCTGATCTCTTGCAGGATGATGTGCTTCTCTCTGAGAGCAGTCACTTCACATTCGTGTACGATGACCCGGAATATTCGCTCGTCGTCCTCAACGCTCGCCCCGAACACTCGGGCGTGTACACCTGCACCGCTAAGAACCTGGCTGGCTCCAACTCGTGCAAGGCCGAGCTCACAGTTCACACAGGTCTGTGGTCCAATAACATCGACAGCTTTTGGCCTTCGCTATAGAAGGGATTATAACTCTGTGGGAATAAGAAAAGAGATCATTCAGTGGGAAATAAAAAGCCTGATTCAAAATTGGTTTCCACCATTTCCTGATTTAGCCGAGATTACATCCAGTTGCTGACGCGGTGCACACCTCTAGAAGCTAGCTGTGGCTGGTGCTGAAAATTGCACCTCTAAATCTGCACCATATGGGCGGGACAACATGCTTTTTTTTTTGAGAGTACAAAATGAAACCATCTGTCATGATGCTGGCACACATGTACAGCCCAACACACACACATACAAAATGAAAGTGCCTGTCTGTGCTCTGTGCAGAGCGAAAGGAAGCTCCAGAGCCAATGGAGGATGAGGGAACCATTCTGAGGAAGATGAGGCGTCTGACGGATTACTATGATATCCACAAAGAGATAGGGAGGTGAGTGCGTACGTGTAACACACTCATGTCCTCTCACATCCCTTCACATTAGCGGCTGTTGGGTGGGGATCACACCTGCTTAACAACACTAGACAGTAACGACAGATGAGTCACCACCAGCCTGAGTGGAGTGAATACATTAGCCGACGGATGATTTGTTCTGCGGTGATTTGGTGGAGACAGGCGTTCACTGTGAATTGTGGAGCCAATCAGAGCAGCAGCAGTGCAGACAGACAGACAGACAGGGCAATGTGTTTTCCAACAGAAAATGGGTGACGGCTATTAAACAGAACAGTGGACTGGTAGAGGGAGATTCAGATTCAGATCCTCGCCTCCAAATACAATGGCCTTTGCGTCCCCTTAGTCGCCCTGTTCTTTTGCAATAATGCTGCCACCTGCAAAGAAGAATTCACTCTGAAATTGGAACAAAAGGTCAAAACAGTCAGGAATCCATTGGTTTAAACACCTACAGGAGAATTTTTGTTCAGTGCCTATGATCTGGTAGTCTTTCTTCAACCAGCCCCTGTAGAGAGAAGGTAATTGGGGACACAGAGAGGGGAATGACATGCAGTAAGTGATCTGATCATGAAGACAGAGACATGCTGCTAATGCCTTCGCTCCCTTTTTCTACACTGCTAAATGCAATAAAAACCATGTTGTCATCGCTGTGTGACTGTGCAGGGGCGCCTTCTCTTATGTGAAGAGGGTGAAGGAGAAGAAGGGAAAGGCCGAGTTCGCTGCCAAGTTCACCTCGGCGAGGGGAAAGAGGAAAGCCGTGGCCCTCAGAGAGATGGAGCTGCTGTCCGAGCTGGACAACGAGAGGATTCTCTATTTCCATGACGCCTTTGAGAAGAAGGACGTGGTGGTGCTCATCACAGAGCTGTATCCTTTTCAGTGCAGTGATAGGAGCCGCTGTTGTACTTTAAAGGGGTAGTTCAACATTTTGGAAAATTGGCCCCTATTGGTCCCTATAGTTTTAGGAGTGGGTTCGTTACCTTTGATTGTCGGTGCAAGCTATTTTTAGAACGGCAGAGCAGAGCTGTGAGCTGCTCAGAGTTACGCTAATGGGATTTCTTAGTTTCCCTCATCAAACTCATCAAATACACAATCCAACAACTCCAAAACGCTCTGGTGGACAAGTTGTGACCTGCACATTCACCACGCTATGAGATAATAACAGGACAGAGTTGTTTTAGAGGTAAATTCATGCAAAACTGCTGTTGCGCATTTCCGTTGGGGGCAGTTTTTCGGCAAGCAGTCTCTGCATTTGCCCCGAAAACAACTCCGTCTCATAATGTTCTGTTATCTCATAGTGTGGTGAATGTGCATTTTGGAGTTGTTGGATTGTGTATTTGATGAGTTTGATGAGGGAAACCAAGAAATCCCATCATCCTCCGTAGCGTAGCTCTGAGAATCTCACGGCTCTGCTCTGCCATTCTAAAAACAACTTGCACTGACAGTTAAACAAACCTACTCCTAAAACTATGAGGATTATGGCAATGGGCCAGTTTGGGGCCCTTTAATGTGCTGAATCATCCTTTGATGTGGAATTGCAAGCAAACAACACACTTTTTTAGCGAGGGCAGATATGTCTGTATCTTTATATCAAACAGACACTGCCTCTCCTGCAGCACTGTTTCAAATTGAATCGGCTTCATTGTTCAAAAGTGCACTTAAATGTATCTCAAGGACACTACAGCTCCACAGCATTAATCCTAATGTCTTCTGCAGTCCCCTGGAGGCATGAATGAAGCGCTGCACAGCTCTTTCTCTCCGACTCATCGCCGATGAGTGGAATTAGCCAGAGATGGGATGTGTGGGAGTTTTGCTCATTTATAATTCATTTCTCATGCACCTACTGTTTGAACTGTGCAGGCAAGTCGCTGCCTTTTTTTTCCCTCAACTCTTGTGTGAAGATGTCACGAGGAGTTTCTGGAAAGAATGGCCAAAAAAACAACCACCATGGAGCTGGAGGTTTGCTTCTGTTTCCTCTCACTGCACTGCGCCATCATTATATAACATGACTTTTAAGTTCATCCCCTGATGTTTCTCCACAGATCCGCTGTAGCATTCAGCAGGTTCTGGAGGGCCTTCGTTATCTTCACCAAAAAAACATTGCTCACCTCGATATTAAGGTATACGCTGCTGCTCTGTCCAGTGTATTTGATCAAGTTTGTTTACTCTTTCTTCCATTGTTTAACATTCCTATAGGTAACTAAGACTCTTGTTTCTGGGTCAACCCTCTTTTAGCCAGAAAATATTCTCATGGCGAGTCCTGGGAGCGACCAGATCCGCATTTGTGACTTCGGAAACGCAGTGAGACTGGAGACTTCTGAGGGCTACTACTGCAAATACGGCACGCCAGAATATGTTGCACCAGAGATTGTTAATCAAACTCCTGTCTCCACGGCAACAGACATATGGTGAGCCACCTGTTCTCTCGCATTTAGATGTGACTACTCGCTGCAGGCACTGCCTTGTTATCTGCAGCTGAATAAAATCCCACTGAATCTGAAATTCACTTTTTGTTTTATCTGTGCCCTGCTCACAGGCCTGTTGGTGTCATCACTTACCTCTGGTATGTCACACAGATTGTTTATTGCAGTATTTGTATTATTATACCTCTAGTATCGAAACTCTTAATGTTATTTATCTGTTTGTTTTAGCCTGACTGGCGTGTCTCCTTTCGCTGGTGAGAACGACAGAGCCACCGCTTTAAACATCAGGAACTATAACGTGGCGTTTGAAGAGAGCATGTTTGCCGACCTCTGCAAAGAAGCAAAAGGATTTGTCATCAAACTTTTGGTGGTGGACAGACTGTAAGCATCATCATGATGACTCTCTCATCGCTTTATCAGTGTCTTAATGCTGTGTGCTCCTTCTTCATTTGCATATTTCTCCCTCTCCTAGGAGGCCCAGTGCCGTCGAATGCCTGCGTCATCCTTGGTTCAAGGTGAGCTATCAGTTACTGAGCCTCAGTCTTTTTTTATTGTGTCATGGGCTTTGTATTTATACAGGGATCCTACGCAAGTTCGCAAGGGAAGTATGGAAAAGTCTGGAATTTGATTTTAAACCTTTCCAGATCTGGAAAAGTATGGAAAATGGAAACTATTGTATGGAAATATATTAATCTTATCTGGGTTTGGTTTTATCTGAGATTATTTGGGCATAATGGCATACAAATTCAGAATAATAAAAACAAACAACTTATTGCTTAATTTATTTACATGATACACATCTATTTACGTCAATTAATTATTATCCAGCTGAAGGTGGAGGAGTGTCTGTTGTGATCTACAGAGACTGTCTGTGGTTGTGGGTCCAGGGAGCACGTCAGCCAGAGCTGGAGGCTGTGTGTGTAGGTGTGTGTTTACCTGCCGACCAGAGGAAGCTGGATCTGATCTAAAAAAAAAAAAAAGGCGCCGCGTGTCGGCTACAAACACCTGTCGAACTGATCCGCGTGCGCGCGCGCACACACACACACACACACACACACACACACACACACACACACACACACACGTACACACACGCACACACACACACGTAGGCTACATGGAGGCACGCACACACACTAAAAGAAAGGAGAGAAAAAGTTGTAACTCAGAGAAAAGAAAGAAAAAGGCTGGAGCCTACTGTGTGTCAGTAGCTAAATGTTGTGTCTTTTGTCATCAAAAGTCATTTGTCAGTGTTGATTTTGTTGTTGTTTACAAGAGAACAGCTGTACAGATGTTGAGGTGTCACTAAAGCAAAATATAATGGAGCCAGTTGTCCTGATTCACCTGAAAATGACAGCCGACACAAAAACCTCTTTTTCTCAAGATTTTGCTGCCAAAATGGCATTTTGGGCTCCAATTTCACAAGACTGGAACAAGATGCCATCTTTCCTTTGATAGGCTGAATGTGTATTTATTAAAAGTAGGTAGGTACATGGTGGGTCTAATTATTAGATTTTTTTTTTTTTTACAAAGCACACACGTTAGTAACAACAACCCCGTTGATCGCTGGTCGTTAGTCGTCAACAGCCGAGAAGTCTAAAAATTAGAAGAAAAAAAATCCTGAATTCTCCACTGAGGTTATTGGTGACACTCGTCTCTTTTTGTCTCACACAGTCACCGACCAACAAGAGCATCAGCACAGCCATGCTAAAGCAAGTGTTGTCTCGAAGGCGATGGCAGGTAAGGCACAATGAACAGACATGAATGAATATTAATTTTGCAGCTGAGAAGCTGAGTTCAACTCATATGAAGCAAGTTTGCTGGTCAGACAACCTATATTCATCCTTTCACAATGACAGAAACTCTTGTCAGTATGAGGGGTACAGTACTGGCAAATGGTATAAAGAATTAAACAGATAATGCCTCTCCTCTCTTGTCTTTTTTTTTCTCCAGCGTTCCCTTATCAGCTACAAAGCCAAGATGATTATGCGGTCCATCCCAGAGCTCCTCAATGACTCATCCAGCCATGTTTCCATCGCTGTGGCCCGGCATTTAAAAGAAGGCTCCCCGCAGCTTTCTTCCTCCTCTGACTCAGATGCAGATGTGGATGAGCTTCCCTTCATTCCCATGCCACTGTCTATGGTCTTTTCTGGTTCCAGGGTCTCACTAAACGAGATCCCAGGGGACGAAGATGGACCTGGATGGCCCAGTGTTCTTGCTGACGGGACAAGGAAAAATAGCGAGGTAGCAGGTACAGGAGAAGGGGCTGGTAAAAGGTCAGAAAATGAAGAGGAAACTCCAAATGGAGAGAAAGCGGGGAAGACGAAGCGCGTTCCACTCAAAAAAGGATCCAGCGTGGAGGCAGAAGAATCAGAGACGAAAGCAAGGAGGGCGACCATGAGGAGAGGGAGTTCTGCTGACTCAGCACTGCTGCTCCACATTGACCCAGAGGAGGGGAAAGGCGGTGAGGCTTCAGAAACAAGTAGCAAGAGCCTGAAAAAAGCAGTTTCTATGGAACTGCCCAACCGCAGCCCAAGCCCCGGGGCAGCCAAGTTAAGCCAGGAGGACTACGCCTTAAAGCTGGAGCTGATGAGACAGCGGCTGCTCAGGGGGGGAAGCATGGACAAAAAGATGAGCGGCCTCAGAGGGCCGTTGTTTGAAACACTGGGCATGGAAGACGAGAGGCAAACAGGGTCTCTGGACCGAAATTTGAGAAGATCCAGAGCAGGACCGTCAACGATGACCAGGGCAGCGTCCTCCGACAGCCCCGGAGAGGACACGCCGAAGACCAAAGTATTTCGAAAGAGCGCCTCCTTCACTCAGGGCGACTCTGAACCCATGCCGCTGCACCGCAGGTTCGGAGCGCCCTTAGAGATCCCGTCTGTGAGCAGCGAGAGCATGGAAGGGAAAAAGCTGCAGGAGGCCACCTCGATGTCAGCGCTGGCGGAACAAACAACATCGGAGTCGACATCTACCTCCCCGACAAAGAGGACTTCCTTTGTACTCCCAACACCAGGCGTGGACCAACTGCAGAAACAGAACAATGTGAAAGTACAGGAGGACAAAGATGGGATAATAGAGAAAAGGACCAAAACTCAGGCAGATACAGTAGAATCTGAGTCACGATCACCATCTGTAATCACTCCTATAATTGTGATAGAGGAGGATGACGAAGAGGAGGAGAGGAGAGAACATCAGCAGCTGCATATTAATGAAAAAGATGTGAAGAAAGAGGCAGCACAGAACAGGACACAGACATCCAGAGTCATTCAAGCTGCTTCTGGACCAGTTAGAACATCTGACAAGGCCAAAACCAAAGGCACGGATTCCCCGACGCTGCCCCAACATCCAGCGGTATTCGCCAAAGTGGCAACCGCTGACCGATCTCCTGGTTCTGTTTCCACATCATCAAATCCCGACCTTCTCGCCGCCCCCCGCCAGCCTGTGCTCCGAACAGACATCAAAGACATCGACTCGGAGGAGGTCTTTGAAGCCAGGTTTAAGAAACGGGAGTCGTCTTTGACCCGCGGACTCCGGAAACTGACCAGAAATAAATCAGAAGAGAAATCCCCGGTGCTGAGCCGGAAGGCGGGCGAAGGGAGCGAAGAGGTTTACAGGCCGGGTCCGAGGGGGGCTCCGCTGGAAATGGTATCCAGAGGGCTGCAGGAGAAATCCAAATCTGTTCAAGATTTAAGAGGAGAAGATAAGGAAACAGGGTTCGGAATAATCGGGAGGCTGTCGCTGCGGAACAAGAGGTCAACATCTGTTGATAAGAAGGGTGAAAAAGGAAAGGAGGAAAAGCAGGAACCGGCTGCAAGCAAGAGGGTTTCATGGGCCATCGGTCGCAGCAAGTCCCTGGACACAGGCGCAGCGACACAGAAGCAGCTGGAGGAGAGAGAACAAAGAAAAGCAGACGAGTCATCGGTTTCCGCCATGAGGCGCAAGTTTGAGTCCAAAGTGGCGGGAATCTCCGCCAAGATCAGGACCCAGTCGGAGGAGAGAAAAGAGAAAGATGTCGGGGGAAGTCAGAAAGAGCTGGTGCAGAAGGAATCAAAGAAAGTCGCCGACTCCCCGGTCCTGGCCATGCGGCACAAGTTCGAGAACAAAGTGGCGGAAATATCCACAAAAATCCGCAGTCAGTCCGAGGAGAGGAAAGAAGACACAGAGGGAAAGAGGACGCCCCTGTTCACCCGTCATCGTCACTCCCAATCCGAGGGGCGTGGCCTCAAAGGAATGGGCATCCCTGAGAATCAGCTTGCGAAACAGACTGGAGCGGCCGCGTCAAAGGAGTCAATCGAATCCACGTCGAGTGTCCATTCGGAAAAGGCCTTGGAGAGCGACAGGCGGTCGCGGTGGGACAGGTGGGGTCTGAGCAGGGGCAAGAAGGACAAGACGCCCTCCCAACCTGACCTGCCGTCGTCCGTCCCCAAAGAGGAGGAGCTGTCAAAGAGCCAGCAGTTTATTCGCTCCGCTTCAGATTTCGCTCCGGTGTTCCACATCAAACTGAGAGACCACATCCTATCAGAGGGGGAGCCTGTCACTCTCAGCTGCCTCCCGGCCGGAAGTCCACATCCAGATATATCATGGATGAAAGGTATTTTACATACTATTTTTTTGTGGTTGCGTACAGAAGCATCTGTGTTGTTGTTTTATTTACTGTGTGCATGTGTGTTTCAGACCGGAAACCACTGGAGGTGGACAACAGACTCAGCCTGGCGTCCCACCCTGACGGCCGGCAGCTTCTCATGATCATGAAGTCCAGTCGGAGGGATGCCGGGATTTATGAATGTGTGGCTACCAACCCCATCGCTACCATCACTACTTCCTGTACACTCTCTGTAGCTTGTAAGTCGCTGCTTCAGTAGTTAGTTCTATAAAATGACAACGGGAGACAGGAAATCATATTCATTATTGTTAAAGATGCTATTATAACATGGAGCGAGATCTTCTCTTAGTAGAGGTACAGCTCCTTTGTCTTTCATGGGCATACAGTAATTATCCTCATAATGTGATGTATTTTACGTAATTGAATTTTAATTGGAGAGAGAATGGTATGAATATTAATACAACTGAGATGAATATTAATGGAAGTAGATTCATTTTACAGTAGATTAACTTAATGGATTTTCTCCCTCTCTCTTTTCTCATATTCATCACGCAATGGGAACAAATGATGCTTCCTCCAAATTGGTAGATGTTGCGCTTCTTGAATTGGCTGTGTCAGTTCATATTCAACACTCCGGTCATCCTTTGGCGTGTAATGAGAACAACGGAGCTGAAGCAATGTCGATGTCGCTGCTCACAGTGCAAGACAAATTGTGAGACTTTTGCAGCTTGAGTGGGAAAATACATTTCTGAGATGCCAGGTGCAGTGGATTGCATTTGAGCTTCATTGTCTCATAGCTTTGGACGTGTGGTATTGCCACTGATGCTATTTGTCATCCCTTGATAATGTGTAAGCAAGCACTGTGAACAATATTTCAGACAGAAGCTGTGGCTCATTCGTCCGTGCCACTGCACAGACTTAATAGGAAATACATTGTGAAATCAAGGAATAACACCCGTTACGTCACATTTGGTTTGGTTTAACAACACATTTTTAAACACCGAACATCATCCATCATTTTCATGAGTTTCATAGTCATCAATATCTGACAGAAAACGAAGAGACAGTCAAATGGATGACAGAAAATCAAACATCAGCTCGATATTAAAGGGATAGTTCAACATTTTGGCAAATTTGCCTATTGCCATAATCCCTATAGTTTTAGTAGTAGGTTCATTACCTTTAACTGTCGGTGCAAGCTGTTTTTAGAAGGGCAGAGCAGAGCCGCAAGCTGTTTAGAGCTAAGCTACGGAGGCTAATGGGATTTCTTGGTTTCCCTCATCAAACTCATCAAATACACAATCCAACAACTCCACAACACTCTTGTTTTGCACATTTCTCTGCATTTGCCTCAAAACCTGCCATGAGGTAATGACCCTTAATGCTATAGGGATTATGGCAATGGGCCAATTTGCCAAAATGTTAAACTATCCCTCTAGAAACCAAGTAAAAAGAAATTTTTCCCTCTCCTCCTTTTCCGACATCTTTTATAAAGGTGTCCCAAAACGACCAGGGACCCCTGAAGTTGCCCAGACCTATAACAACACAGCCCTGGTTCTCTGGAAGCCAGCAGACACCCAGTCCCCATGCACCTACTCACTGGAAAGAAAAACTGAAGGTGAGTGATTGACAACCCAGCTGTTCTACTTTTTAGGGCCCGAGCCAGTGACAACGTCACGGTCCGAGGACCCTATTGAAACTGTAGTGTTTATTAGGCCCGAGCGGCGAGTTGCACTCGCCCGGCGGAGGGCCTATTGAAATCGCGCTGTTTTTTATTAGGGCCCGAGCGGCGACTGCAAGTCGCAGGCGAAAGCCCTATTGTAATTGCTATGTTTATTATTAGGCCCGAGCGGCGAGTAGCACTCGCCCGGCGAAGGCCTATTGAAATCGCGCTGTTTATTATTAGGCCCGAGCGGCGAGTAGCACTCGCCCGGCGGAGGGCCTATTGAAATCGCGCTGTTTATTATTATTATTCACGTACTCTTCATGCCCCAATTTCGCCCCTTTCCCCAACGCGAAAATGCCCCAACTTTTGCCCGGGCGTCCGGCCGGATCCGAAATTCGATATTTTTGGGTGGTTGCACCAGTCCGACGCAAAATGGCGAAACAGCGCCCCCTACAAAGTCCAAAAAAGCCCATAGGGAATTTGGGTCACTTTGGCGTAGACCGACGAAATTCGGTACACATATGTATCTCACCCAGATATACAAAAAAGCCTCTTAATGTCATGGTGAAATGTCGACAGGAAGTCGGCCATTTTGAAAGGGTCGTTTTTGCCGCCAAATTAACTCGTCCGAAACGGTTCGCCCGAAATGCTCCAAATTTGATAGACAACATCTTCAGACCTAGCTGAGTACAGCTTGTGCTCCGTAGGTCGATACATCAAAGGGCGTGGCCTCCAGTGGGCGCCAAAGTTAGGCTCGATCGCCACCCAAATTCGGTTGGCTGTCACGCCCACATGCTTTATCCAATCAACTTCAAACTTGTACGAAATTACGGCAGTGAGTCACTGATTCGCACGATGTATCAATATCCCACTTTACTCAAGGCGCCCCCCGGTGGTAACAGGAAGTGACCATTTTTTACATTAAAATCTTTAACTCCTCCCACAAATTTCGCTCGAACGACTTCAAATTGGCTACAGGTCATCGACATGCCATGCTGATGCAACCTTGTGCTCCATAGGTCTCTACGTCAAAGGGCGTGGCTTCTGCAGCCATGGCAATTTTTGGCCACTTCACGTATCCTCGCCATTTCACCTTCGAACAGCTCGAACGCCCACATACTTCATCCTATCAGCTTCAAACTTGCTGAAGATGATGATGGCTCCACCCTGAACGCTGCAATGTATGGCACGCCCACTTAAGTCAATGCGCCCCCCGGTGGTAACAGGAAGTGACCTGGCTTACACTTACATTGTCCAATTGACTTCAAATTTTACATGTTTGATGAGGCTCCGCCCCTGAACACACCTGTCCACGTCTGGCTTCATACAAATGCGCCCCCTGGTGGTAACAGGAAGTGACCTGTTTTACATTTACATTGTCCGATTCACTTCAAACTTCAGGTATTTGATCCCGGTCAGCCACTGAACGCCCCTACCCGCATCTGGTTTCGTAGCGCCACCTGGTGGACAACCATGCGTTGCGTTTTTCCGCTCCCGCAGCGCTTTTTCGCCCTTCTCGCTTCGCGTCACGGCCCCCGCGCGCCTCAGGCCCCCGCGGTCGCATGGGTCGAGCGAGGGCCGTTCATCGCCGCTTGCGGCTTTAATTATTATTATTATTATTATTATTATTCTTGCCCGTCTTCATGCCCCAATTTCGCCCCTTTCCCCACCGGGAATAGTTGTCTACTTTTGCACGGACGTCCGGCCTGATCCGAAATTCGATATTTGTGG
The DNA here is from genome assembly GCA_030347415.2 of Decapterus maruadsi. Classification (NCBI taxonomy): domain Eukaryota; kingdom Metazoa; phylum Chordata; class Actinopteri; order Carangiformes; family Carangidae; genus Decapterus; species Decapterus maruadsi. Next base: position 44,628,168 of record CM064886.1, read on the forward strand.
TGGTCGCGCATGTCCGAAGCGAAATGGCGAAATAGCGCCCCCTACAAAGTTCAAAAAAGCCCATAGGGAAGTCGGGTCACTTTGGCGTAGACCTACGAAATTCGGTACACATATGTATCTCACCCAGATATACAAAAAAGCCTCTTATTGTCATGGTGAAATGTCAACAGGAAGTCGGCCATTTTGAATTCTCATTTTTGGCGGGAAATTAATAGGTCCATAACGATTTGCCCGACTGGCTCCAAATTTTATACCTGAGATGTTCAGACCTAGTTACAAAAAAGTTGTGCTCCGTAGGTCGATAGGTCAAAGGGCGTGGCCTCTGGTGGGCGCCAAAGTTGGGCTCGATCGCCACCCAAATTCGGTTGGCTGTCACGCCCACATACTTTATCCTAGCAACTTCAAACTTGAAAGACATTATGGCAGTGAGTCCCTGATTCGCCCGATATATCAATATCCCACTTTACTCAATGCGCCCCCCGGTGGTAACAGGAAGTGACTTTTTTTACATAAAGAAGTTAACTCCGCCCACAGATTTTGCCCGATCAACTTCAAATTGGCTACAGACCAGCGAGATGCCATGCTGATGTTATCTTGTGCTCCGCAAGTCTCTACGTCAAACGGCGTGGCTGTAGTGGCTTCCGAAAGTTTTGCGCCTTTTTCTGTGCTCGCCATTTCAACTTTGAGCAACTGCCACGCCCACATACTTCATCCTATCAACTTCATTCTTGCTGGACATCACGTTGGCTCCGCCCTGAACGTTTCGATGTATTGATATCCCACTTGACTCAACGCGCCCCCTGGTGGTAACAGGAAGTTACTTGCGTTACAAAAACATTGACTCCGCCCACAAATTTGGCCCGATCATATTGAAATTGGCTAGGGACCACTGTCATGCCATGGTGATCAACATATCAAATCCGCAGGTCTCTAGGTCAAAGGGCGTGGCTGATTTGGCTTCACAAAGTTTGCCACCTTTTTGTTTGCTCGCCATTTCACCTTCGAACTGAGGCTCCCCCCATACACTTCATCCTATCAATGTCATTCTTGCTGAAAAATGATGGTGGCTCCGTCCTCAACGTTTTGATGTATAATTTTCCCATGTACCCCTAAGCGCCCCGTGGTTGTAACAGGACGAGTCCTGCTTGGCGCCTTCATTTTTCCTCGCCATTTCGCCTTACAGCTCTTGCCACGCCCACATACTTCATCCTATCAACGTCTATTGTGCTAACATGACGATGGCTCCGTCCTGAACATTTTGATGTATAGACTTCCCACGTACGCCCACCGGTGGTTGCAGGAAGTGACACTGCTTTACACATTCACTTACATGGGCAGATTCAATTAGAATTTACCAGGGGTGATGTCAGTCAGCCACTGAACAAACCTAATACAAATACTCCCCCCGGTGGCCATGACCTGCTTTACACTTACATTACACTTACAAGGCTCTACCGCCCACATACTTCATTCTATCAGCCTCAAAATTGCTGAAGATGATGATGGCTCCACCCTGAACGCTCTGCTGTGTGTCACGCCCACTTTACTCAATGCGCCCCCCGGTGGTAACAGGAAGTGACCTGGTTTACACTTACATTGTCCGATTTAATTCAAACTTCAGGGGTTTGATCCCGGTCAGGCCCTGATCACACCTACCCGCATCTGGCTTTATACTAATGCGCCCCCTGGTGGTAACAGGAAGTGACCTGGCTTACACTTACACTGTCCGATTTAATTCAAACTTCAGGTGTTTGATCCCGGTCAGCCCCTGAACGCCCCTACCCACATCTGGGTTCATACAAATGCGCCCCCTGGTGGTAACAGGAATTGAACTGTTTTACATTTACATTGTCCGATTCAGTTCAAACTTCAGGTATTTGATCCACGTCCGCCCCTGAACGCCCCTACCCGCATCCGGCTTCGCAGCGCCGCCTGGTGGACGAACCACGCGTTGCGTTTTTCCGCTCCCACAGCGCTTTTTCGCCCTTCTCGCTTCGCGCCACGGCCCCCGCGCGCCTCAGGGCCCCGCGGTCGCGTGGGTCGAGCGAGGGCCGTCATCGCCGCTTGCGGCTTTAATTATTAGGGCCCGAGCCAGTGACAACGTCACGGTCCGAGGACCCTATTGTAATTCGAGTGTCAAAAAGAGTCGACATGTAAGTGGTCAACAACTATCAAGTGAACAAGTAACCAAGTAGGTAATAGATTACTCATGAGACCTGGCGCAAACTTCCCCGAAATGCAAATGTTTATTATTATTTTTCATGTATCGCCGTGTTTGCACGCGATTTCGACCCCTTTCCCGAGACGAGAAACGGAGGACCTTCTACACACAGGGGGGGAAGGCGTGAAATTGCGATTCTGTGGTGGTCTCACATGTGGGCGTGGCCAAATGGCACCACAGCGCCCCCTAGACCGCGCATAGGAAATGAGGGTCTGCGTCACGGATTTGCACGAAACTTGGTATACTTGTCTATCAACCCGAGACCTTCAAAAAATTTCATAAAATGACATGCTCTAAAACGAACAGGAAGTCGGCTATTTAGCCTCGAAGTTGGTTTCCTCAAAACGAACTCCTCCGAGGGGATTCGCCCGATCGGCTTCAAATTGGGTCCAGAACATGTCCAGACCTAGCTGAGCTTATCTTGTGCTCCCCAGGTTTGTAGGTCCAACGGCTTGGCCCCCAGCTGACCTCAAAGTTTGGCGACTGATTCGGGCCTCGCCAGCAACATACGAATGGCTCTCACGCCAGCATGCTTGATCGTAGACGCTTCAAACTTGGGGCATATGATGAAGGCGTGTCACAGAACGATTCTACATATCGTTTGCCTACGTTGCTCATAGCGCCCCCCGGTGGTAACCGAAAACGTACAACAATTCGTTAAAAATACGAACTTGGCCAAATTGACTTCTTTTCACTTCTACTACATGCAGACCCGGATGCTGAAAATACATGATGAACACTGTGACCCTACGAGCAACGGCGTCCGTGTGGCGGCGCCGCGAAAGTGTCTCTTCCCAATTTCAAATACGTTTGCCTTTCACGCGCACATACTTCATCGTAGCCACTTGAAACTCAAGGAACATGACGATGGCTCTTCCGCGAACGTTTCGATGTATCAACTTCCTGCCTTGCTCATAGCGCCCCCCGGTGGTAACAGGAAGTACGTTAAAATTTCTTAAAAATCCATAATTGACCCCATCAACTTCATTCCACTTCTAATACATGCAGAACCAGTTGCTGAAGCTACATTATGAACGCCGCGAAGCTACGTCTAACGGCGTCCGTGTGGCGCCACACCGACTGGCGACTTTTCGCCGGCCAATTACGTTTGCCTTTTTCGTGGCTTTAAAGAAGTCGTGACGTCACGAAATTTCTTCCACAGGACAAGCATGACGAGCTCTTTCAGTTGATAGTGTTGTTTCCGATAAGCGTGGCAAAAGGCCTCTATAGCGCCCCCTTGAAGATTTTCTGAAATTCCCCATAGACAATTTTCGCTTACTTTGTCGTACACATACGAAACTCGACGTATACATGTATCACACCCACACATACAAAACGTTGAATTGGAGCCACGCCCTTAACCCAACTGGGAGTCGGCCATTTTGGTTAGCATTTCTTGGACGCAAAACGAACTCCTCCGAGGGACTTCACCCGATTTGCTTCAAATTTGGTACAGGACATCTCCAGACCTACCTGACCTTATCTTGTGCTCTGCACGTGTGCACGTCAAAGGGCGTGGCCGCTGTGGCACGGCCAAGTTTAGCGATTCAGCTAAGACGTTTGAAATGGTACCACGCCTACAAATTTGATCGCAGCAGCTCCAAACTTGATGGACATGATGAAGAGCTCAGCCTCAACGATCCCATATATTACTTTTGTTCGTGGCTAATAGCGCCCCCCGGTGGTTACAGGAACCGTCTGAAAATTTGTTAAAAATACGTACTTCACCTAATTCACGTAATTTCACCTGTAAAACATTCTGAAGAAGTCGCTGAAGCTATTTCATGAACACTACGAAGATACGACTACCGGCCCCCTTGTGGCAGCGACAAAAATGGCGATACAGCGTGAACACCGTCCTCCTAGGGATTTTGGCCGATTCACTTCATATTCACGACATATCATCAGGAAACCGAGCTGGTCAAACGTTGTAAAAATCTTCCCTCTACGTCAAACGGCGTGCTCGCTAGAGGGCCAGAAGGTTGCCCACCTGCTCATTTGGTCGCCATCCAATTACGTTTTCCTTCCACGCCCACAAACTTGATCGCAGTCACTTCTACATTTCCAGACATGGTCAGAGGGCCGACATCTACGCCTCCATCTGATCAGCCGCAGGCTCGCTCATGTCGCCCCCTTGTGGGCGCAGGAAATGACATGTTTTGCATCGACTATGTCTGCTCTGCTCGAAACTTCACAGGTGTGTTCCGGGGACGACTCTGAACGTGACGGCCCACGTACGGCTACAGGCCCCGTGGCGTACGCGGCCCCAGGGGCCTGGGTCGCCAAGTGGCGTGGGTCGCCGAGTCGCGTGAGGCGAGGGCCCGCCATAGCCGCTTGCGGCTTTAATTAGGGCCCGAGCCAGTGACAACGTCACGGTCCGAGGACCCTATTGTAATTCGAGTGTCCAAAAGAGTCGACATGTAAGTAGGCCACAAGTATCAAGGAACCAAGTCACCAAGTAGGTAATAGATTACTCATGAGACCTGGCGCAAAATTCCCCGAAATGCAAATGTTTATTATTATTATACTTGTCGCATTGCCATGTTTGAGCGCGATTTCGACCCCTTTCCCAAGACGAGAAACGGATGACACTCTACACGCAGGGGGGGAAGGCGTGAAATCGGCGTTCAGTGGTGGTCTCGCATGTTAGCGTGGCCAAATGGCTCCACAGCGCCCCCTAGACCGCGCATAGGAAATGAGGGTCTGCGTCACCGATTTGCACCAAACTTGGTATACTTGTCTATCAACCGGAGACCTTCCAAAAATTTCATTACAGACATACCCGAAAACGTACAGGAAGTCGACTATTTAACCTCGAAGTCGGTTTCGCCAAAACGAACTCCTCCGAGGGGACTCGCCCGATCGGCTTCAAATTGGGTCCAGAACATGTCCAGACCTAGCTGAGCTTATCTTGTGCTCCCCCCATCTGTAGGTCAAACGCCTTGGCCTCCAGCGGCACTCAAAGTTTGGCGACTGATTCGGGCCTCGCCAGCAACATACGAATGGCTCTCACGCCCACATGCTTGATCCTACACGCTTCAAACTTGGGACACATGATGAGGGCGTGTTGCCGAACAATTCTACACATGATTTGCCTACGTCGCTTACAGCGCCCCCCGGTGGCGAGCGAAAACGTACAATAATTCGTTAAAAATACGAACTTGGCCAAATTCACTTCATTTCACTTCTACTACATGCAGACCCGGATGGTGAAGTTACATGATGAACGCTGTGACCCTACGAGTGACGGCGTCCATGTGGCGGCGCCGCGAAGGTGTATCTTCCCAATTTCAAATACGTTTTCGTTTCACGCGCACATACTTCTTCGTAGCCACTTGAAACTCTAGGGACATGACGATGGCTCTTCCCCGAACGTTTTGATGTATCGACTTCCTGCCTTGCTCATAGCGCCCCCCAATGGTAACAGGAAGTAGGTTAAAATTAATTAAAAATCCAGAATTGACGCCATCTACTTCATTCCACTTCTAATACATGTAGAACCAGTTGCTGAAGCTACATTATGAACGCCGCGAAGCTAAGTCTAACGGCGTCTGTGTGGCGCAGCGGCGACTGGTGACTTTTCGCCGTTCAATTACGTTTGCCTTTTTCGTGGCTTTAAAGAAGTCGTGACGTCACGAAATTTCTTCCACAGGACAAGCATGACGAGCTCTTTCAGTTGATAGTGTTGTTTCCGATAAGCGTGGCAAAAGGCCTCTATAGCGCCCCCTTGAAGATTTTCTGAAATTCCCCATAGACAAATTTCCCTTACTTTGTCGTACACATACGAAACTCGATGTATACATGTATCACACCCAAACATACAAAAAGTTGAATTGGAGCCACGCCCTTAACCCAACAGGAAGTCGCCCATTTTGGTTAGCATTTCTTCGACGCAAAACGAACTCCTCCGAGGGACTTCACCCGATTTGCTTCAAATTTGGTACAGAACATCTCCAGACCTGGCTGAGCTTGTCTTGTGCTCTGCACGTGTGCACGTCAAAGGGCGTGGCCGCTGTGGCACGGCCAAGTTTAGCGATTCAGCTAAGACGTTTGAAATGGTACCACGCCTACAGATTTTATCGCAGCAGCTCCAAACTTGATGGACATGATGAGGACCTCTGCTTCAACGATCCGATTTATTCCTTTTGTTCGTGGCTAATAGCGCCCCCTGGTGGTTATAGGAAACGTCGGAAATTTTGTTAAAAATACGTACTTCACCAAATTCACGTAATTCCACCTGTAAAACATTCTGAAGAAGTCGCTGAAGCTATTTAATGAACACTACGAAGATACGACTAACGGCCCCCTTGTGGCGGCGACACTAATGGCGATCTATCGTGAACAACGTCCTCCTAGGGATTTTGGTCGATTCACTTCATATTCGCTACAGACCATCAGGAGACTAAGCTGGTCAAACATTGTAAAAATCTTCCCTCTACGTTTAACGGCGTGGTCGCTAGGGGGCGGCAAATTTGGCCACCTGCTCATTTAGTCGCCATGCAATTACGTTTGCCTTCAACGCCCACATACTTGATCGCAGTCACTTCACAATTTCCACATGTGGTCAGAGGGCCGCCCTCTACGCCTGCATTTGATCAGCCGCAGGCTCGCTCAAGTCGCCCCCTTGTGGGCGCAGGAAATGACATGTTCTGCATCGACTTTGTCCGAGATGCTCGTAGCTTCACACGTGTGATCCGGGGACGACCCTGAACGCGCCGGCCACATAGCGTGCGCAGCCCCGGGGGCCTGGGTCGCCGAGTGGCGTGGGTCGCCGAGTGGCGTGGAGCGAGGGCCCGCCATAGCCGCTTGCGGCTTTAATTATTATTATTATTCTTGCCCGCCTTCATGCCCCAATTTCGCCCCTTTCCCCACCGGGAATAGTTGTCTACTTTTTCACGGACGTCCGGCCTGATCCGAAATTCGATATTTGTGGTGGTCGCGCATGTCCGACGCGAAATGGCGAAATAGCGCCCCCTACAAAGTTCAAAAAAGCCCATAGGGAAGTCAGGTCACTTTGGCGTAGACCTACGAAATTCGGTACACATATGTATCTCACCCAGATGTACAAAAAAGCCTCTTATTGTCATGGTGAAATGTCAACAGGAAGTCGGCCATTTTGAATTCTCGTTTTTGGCGGGAAATTAATAGGTCCATAACGATTTGCCCGACCGGCTCCAAATTTTATACCTGACATGTTCAGACCTAGTTAGAAAAAAGTTGTGCTCTGTAGGTCGATAGGTCAAAGGGCGTGGCCTCTGGTGGGCGCCAAAGTTGGGCTCGATCGCCACCCAAATTCGGTTGGGTGTCACGCCCACATACTTTATCCTATCAACTTCAAACATGAAAGACATTACGGCAGTGAGCCCCTGATTCGCCCGATATATCAATATCCCACTTTACTCAAAGCGCCCCCCGGTGGTAACAGGAAGTCACTTTTTTTACATAAACAAGTTAACTCCGCCCACAGATTTTACCCGACCAACTTCAAATTGGCTACAGACCAGCGAGACGCCATGCTGATGTTATCTTGTGCTCCGCAAGTCTCTACGTCAAACGGCGTGGCTGTAGTGGCTTCCGAAAGTTTTTCGCCTTTTTCTTTGCTCGCCATTTCAACTTTGAGCAACTGTCACGCCCACATACTTCATCCTATCAACTTCATCCTTGCTGGGCATGACGGTGGCTCCGTCCTGAACGTTTCCATGTATTGATATCCCACTTCACTCAAAGCGCCCCCTGGTGGTAACAGGAAGTTACTTGCCTTACAAATACATTGACTCCGCCCACAAATTTTGCCCGATCATATTGAAATTGGCTACAGACCACTGACATGCCATGGTGATCAAAATGTCAGAACCGCAGGTCTCTAGGTCAAAGGGCGTGGCTGATTTGGCTTCATAAAGTTTGCCGCCTTTTTGCTTGCTCGCCATTTCACCTTCGAAATGATGCTCCGCCCACACACTTCATCCTATCAACGTCAATCTTGCTCCATATTACGGTGGCTCCGTCCTGAACATTTTGATGTATAATCTTCCCATGTACCTCCTACCACTCCTCGTTGGTAACAGGAAGTGTCCTGCTTGGCGCCTTTATTTTTCCTCGCCATTTTGCCTTACAGCTCCTGTCACGCCCACATACTTCATCCTATCAACGTGTACCGTGCTGAATATGACGATGGCTCCGTCCTGAACATTTTGATGTATAGACTTCCCACGTACGCCCACCGGTGGTTGCAGGAAGTGACACTGCTTTACACATTCACTTACATGAGCAGATTCAATTAGAATTTACCATGTCTCAGTCAGGTCGGGTCAGTCAGCCACTGAACAAACCTAATACAAATACTCCCCCCGGTGGCCATGACCTGCTTTACACCTACATTACACTTACAAGGCTCCACAGCCCACATACTTCATTCTATCAGCCTCAAACTTGCTGAAGATGATGATGGCTCCACCCTGAACGCTCTGATGTATATCACGCCCACTTAACTAAATGCGCCCCCCGGTGGTAACAGGAAGTGACCTAGTTTACACTTACACCGTCCGATTTTATTCAAACTTCAGGGGTTTGAGCCCGGTCAGGCCCTGATCACACCTACCCACATCTGGCTTCATACTAATGCACCCCCTGGTGGTAACAGGAAGTGACCTGGCTTACACTTACATTGTCCGATTTAATTCAAACTTCAGGTGTTTGATCCCGGTCAGGCCCTGATTACAACTACCCACATATGGCTTCATACAAATGCGCCCCCTGGTGACAACAGGAAGTGAACTGTTTTACATTTACATTGTCCGATTCAGGTCAAACTTCAGGTATTTGATCCCGGTCAGCCCCTGAACGCCCCTACCCCCATCCGGCTTCGCAGCGCCGCCTGGTGGACGAACCGCGCGTTGCGTTTCTCCGCTCCCACAGCGCTTTTTCCCCCTTCTCGCTTCGCGCCACGGCCCCCGAGCGCCTCAGGGCCCCGCGGTCGCGCGGGTCGAGCGAGGGCCGTCATCGCCGCTTGCGGCTTTAATTATTATTATAGTCAACATTAAATCGCATTTTTGGGGGCTTTAACATGCCCCAAAACGCGTGTATTTCGGCATGCGCATCCGGCCTTGCGAAAAATTTGATATTTTAAAGTCGTTGGAAATGGGCGTGGCCAAATGGCTGAATAGCGCCCCCTAGAAAATTTCAAAACATCAGCCCCGCCTGTGCGTTTCACCTAGAGGCTTGAAATTTGGTGGGGTTATAGAACATGGCAAGACACACAAAAAAGCCTCTTATTATCATGGTGAAATCCAAACCGGAAGTCGGCCATTTTGATTTGAATTTTTGACCTTTTTGACCTATCTCCTCCTAGGAACTTCATACGATTGACTTCAAATTGGCTGCAGGGCATCGAGATGTCATGCTGATCAAAAGTTGTGCTCTATAGGTCTCTAGGTCAAAGGGCGTGGCTTCTGCGGCCTTGAGAATTTTGGCGACTTTTCGTTTGCTCGCCATTTCACCTTCGAACACCTATAACTCACACATTTTTTATCCGATCAGCTTGAAACTTGCTGGAGATGATGCTGGCTCCGCCCTGAACGTTCCGATGTATTGTTTTCCTACGTCACTCATAGCGCCCCCCGGTGGTAACAGGAAGTGGCCAGGTTTTCCTTTAACGTGTACTGATGGCACATAGTTGACCCCATCAACTTCATTCCACTTCTAAAACATGCAGAACCAGTTGGTGAAGCTACACCATGAACGCTGTGAAGCTACGAGCAATGGCGTCCGTGTGGCAAGCGGCGCCTGTCGCCCCTCGCCATGAAATTACGTTTGCCCTTTTGATGGCTTTAATAAACTCGTATCATCATGAAAATTGATACACAGGTCAAGGGTGGGATGGTCTTTGATCTGATAGGGCAGCGCCCGTGGGCGGGGCCAAATGCCTCTACAGCGCCCCCTTGAAATTTTCAAAAACCCCTCCCCATAGGGGTTTTTTTGGAGTTGGAACATAAAAATCGGTACAAATGTGTAAGTTGTCAAGGCGCACAAAAAAGTCTCTTGCACCATTGGTCTACTCCAAACAGGAAGTCGGCCATTTTGAGTTTACTCGCTATTTTGGCGTGATTTCCACACTTAGTACTTTAATCAACTTCTCCTTGGGATTTTGGCCGATTCACTTCAAATTGGCTACAGACCATCGAGATGCCATGCTGATCAAAAGTTGTGCTCCGCAGGTCTCTACGTCAAGGGGCGTGGCCACCATGGCGCCACCTTTCTGATCCATCGCCATATATATTAAAGCAGCTCTCTCTCGTACATGCTTCATCCAAACTGCTTCAAACTTTCTGTACATGATCAGAGCCCCTCCCTCAACGTATCCATGTGCTCATAAGAAATCTCACTCATGTCGCCCCCTTGTGGAAACAGGAAATGCAGTGTTTTACATCAACATTGTGCGATTTGCTCGAAACTTCACATGTTTGATCAAGGTCAGGCCCTGAACACCCCTACCCGCATCTGCCTTCATAGCGCCACCTGGTGGACGAACAACACATTGCATTTTCCCGCTCCCGCAACGCATTTTCGCCCTTTTTCGCCGCGCCACGGCTCCCGCGCGCCTCTGACCCCCGCGGTCGCATGGGTCGAGCGAGGGCCCGTCATCGCCGCTTGCGGCTTTAATTATTATTATTCTTGCCGCATTTCGTGCCCCAATTTCGCCCCTTTCCCCACCGGGAAAAGTTGTCTACTTTTGCCCGTCCATCCGGCCGGATCCGAAATTCGATATTTTGTGGTGGTCGCACAGGTCCGACGCGAAATGGCGAAATAGCGCCCCCTACAAAGTTCAAAAAAGCCCATAGGGAATTCGGGTCACTTTGGCGTAGACCGACAAAATTCGGTACACATATGTATCTCACCCAGATATACAAAAAAGCCTCTTATTGTCATGGTGAAATGTCAACAGGAAGTCGGCCATTTTAAATTCTCGTTTTTGGCGGGAAATTAATAGGTCCATAACGATTTGCCCGACCGGCTCCAAATTTTATACCTAACATGTTTAGCCCTAGTTTGGTAAAAGTTGTGCTCCGTAGGTCGATAGGTCAAAGGGCGTGGCCTCTGGTGGGCGCCAAAGTTGGGCTCGATCGCCACCCAAATTCGGTTGGGTGTCACGCCCACATACTTTATCCTATCAACTTCAAACATGAAAGACATTACGGCAGTGAGCCCCTGATTCGCCCGATATATCAATATCCCACTTTACTCAAAGCGCCCCCCGGTGGTAACAGGAAGTCACTTTTTTTACATAAACAAGTTAACTCCGCCCACAGATTTTACCCGACCAACTTCAAATTGGCTACAGACCAGCGAGACGCCATGCTGATGTTATCTTGTGCTCCGCAAGTCTCTACGTCAAACGGCGTGGCTGTAGTGGCTTCCGAAAGTTTTTCGCCTTTTTCTTTGCTCGCCATTTCAACTTTGAGCAACTGTCACGCCCACATACTTCATCCTATCAACTTCATCCTTGCTGGGCATGACGGTGGCTCCGTCCTGAACGTTTCCATGTATTGATATCCCACTTCACTCAAAGCGCCCCCTGGTGGTAACAGGAAGTTACTTGCCTTACAAATACATTGACTCCGCCCACAAATTTTGCCCGATCATATTGAAATTGGCTACAGACCACTGACATGCCATGGTGATCAAAATGTCAGAACCGCAGGTCTCTAGGTCAAAGGGCGTGGCTGATTTGGCTTCATAAAGTTTGCCGCCTTTTTGCTTGCTCGCCATTTCACCTTCGAAATGATGCTCCGCCCACACACTTCATCCTATCAACGTCAATCTTGCTCCATATTACGGTGGCTCCGTCCTGAACATTTTGATGTATAATCTTCCCATGTACCTCCTACCACTCCTCGTTGGTAACAGGAAGTGTCCTGCTTGGCGCCTTTATTTTTCCTCGCCATTTTGCCTTACAGCTCCTGTCACGCCCACATACTTCATCCTATCAACGTCTACCATGCTGAATATGACGATGGCTCCGTCCTGAACATTTTGATGTATAGACTTCCCACGTACACCCACCGGTGGTTGCAGGAAGTGACACTGCTTTACACATTCACTTACATGGGCAGATTCAATTACAATTTACCAGGGGTGATGTCAGTCAGGTCAGGTCAGTCAGCCACTGAACAAACCTAATACAAATACTCCCTCCGGTGGTCATGACCTGCTTTACACCTACATTACACTTACAAGGCTCCACAGCCCACATACTTCATTCTATCAGCCTCAAACTTGCTGAAGATGATGATGGCTCCACCCTGAACGCTCTGATGTATATCACGCCCACTTAACTAAATGCGCCCCCCGGTGGTAACAGGAAGTGACCTAGTTTACACTTACACCGTCCGATTTTATTCAAACTTCAGGGGTTTGAGCCCGGTCAGGCCCTGATCACACCTACCCACATCTGGCTTCATACTAATGCACCCCCTGGTGGTAACAGGAAGTGACCTGGCTTACACTTACATTGTCCGATTTAATTCAAACTTCAGGTGTTTGATCCCGGTCAGGCCCTGATTACAACTACCCACATATGGCTTCATACAAATGCGCCCCCTGGTGACAACAGGAAGTGAACTGTTTTACATTTACATTGTCCGATTCAGGTCAAACTTCAGGTATTTGATCCCGGTCAGCCCCTGAACGCCCCTACCCCCATCCGGCTTCGCAGCGCCGCCTGGTGGACGAACCGCGCGTTGCGTTTCTCCGCTCCCACAGCGCTTTTTCCCCCTTCTCGCTTCGCGCCACGGCCCCCGAGCGCCTCAGGGCCCCGCGGTCGCGCGGGTCGAGCGAGGGCCGTCATCGCCGCTTGCGGCTTTAATTATTATTATAGTCAACATTAAATCGCATTTTTGGGGGCTTTAACATGCCCCAAAACGCGTGTATTTCGGCATGCGCATCCGGCCTTGCGAAAAATTTGATATTTTAAAGTCGTTGGAAATGGGCGTGGCCAAATGGCTGAATAGCGCCCCCTAGAAAATTTCAAAACATCAGCCCCGCCTGTGCGTTTCACCTAGAGGCTTGAAATTTGGTGGGGTTATAGAACATGGCAAGACACACAAAAAAGCCTCTTATTATCATGGTGAAATCCAAACCGGAAGTCGGCCATTTTGATTTGAATTTTTGACCTTTTTGACCTATCTCCTCCTAGGAACTTCATACGATTGACTTCAAATTGGCTGCAGGGCATCGAGATGTCATGCTGATCAAAAGTTGTGCTCTATAGGTCTCTAGGTCAAAGGGCGTGGCTTCTGCGGCCTTGAGAATTTTGGCGACTTTTCGTTTGCTCGCCATTTCACCTTCGAACACCTATAACTCACACATTTTTTATCCGATCAGCTTGAAACTTGCTGGAGATGATGCTGGCTCCGCCCTGAACGTTCCGATGTATTGTTTTCCTACGTCACTCATAGCGCCCCCCGGTGGTAACAGGAAGTGGCCAGGTTTTCCTTTAACGTGTACTGATGGCACATAGTTGACCCCATCAACTTCATTCCACTTCTAAAACATGCAGAACCAGTTGGTGAAGCTACACCATGAACGCTGTGAAGCTACGAGCAATGGCGTCCGTGTGGCAAGCGGCGCCTGTCGCCCCTCGCCATGAAATTACGTTTGCCCTTTTGATGGCTTTAATAAACTCGTATCATCATGAAAATTGATACACAGGTCAAGGGTGGGATGGTCTTTGATCTGATAGGGCAGCGCCCGTGGGCGGGGCCAAATGCCTCTACAGCGCCCCCTTGAAATTTTCAAAAACCCCTCCCCATAGGGGTTTTTTTGGAGTTGGAACATAAAAATCGGTACAAATGTGTAAGTTGTCAAGGCGCACAAAAAAGTCTCTTGCACCATTGGTCTACTCCAAACAGGAAGTCGGCCATTTTGAGTTTACTCGCTATTTTGGCGTGATTTCCACACTTAGTACTTTAATCAACTTCTCCTTGGGATTTTGGCCGATTCACTTCAAATTGGCTACAGACCATCGAGATGCCATGCTGATCAAAAGTTGTGCTCCGCAGGTCTCTACGTCAAGGGCGTGGCCACCATGGCGCCACCTTTCTGATCCATCGCCATATATATTAAAGCAGCTCTCTCTCGTACATGCTTCATCCAAACTGCTTCAAACTTTCTGTACATGATCAGAGCCCCTCCCTCAACGTATCCATGTGCTCATAAGAAATCTCACTCATGTCGCCCCCTTGTGGAAACAGGAAATGCAGTGTTTTACATCAACATTGTGCGATTTGCTCGAAACTTCACATGTTTGATCAAGGTCAGGCCCTGAACACCCCTACCCGCATCTGCCTTCATAGCGCCACCTGGTGGACGAACAACACATTGCATTTTCCCGCTCCCGCAACGCATTTTCGCCCTTTTCGCTTCGCGCCACGGCTCCCGCGCGCCTCTGACCCCCGCGGTCGCATGGGTCGAGCGAGGGCCCGTCATCGCCGCTTGCGGCTTTAATTATTATTATTCTTGCCGCATTTCGTGCCCCAATTTCGCCCCTTTCCCCACCGGGAAAAGTTGTCTACTTTTGCCCGTCCATCCGGCCGGAACCGAAATTCGATATTTTGTGGTGGTCGCACAGGTCCGACGCGAAATGGCGAAATAGCGCCCCCTACAAAGTTCAAAAAAGCCCATAGGGAATTCGGGTCACTTTGGCGTAGACCGACAAAATTCGGTACACATATGTATCTCACCCAGATATACAAAAAAGCCTCTTATTGTCATGGTGAAATGTCAACAGGAAGTCGGCCATTTTAAATTCTCGTTTTTGGCGGGAAATTAATAGGTCCATAACGATTTGCCCGACCGGCTCCAAATTTTATACCTAACATGTTTAGCCCTAGTTTGGTAAAAGTTGTGCTCCGTAGGTCGATAGGTCAAAGGGCGTGGCCTCTGGTGGGCGCCAAAGTTGGGCTCGATCGCCACTTACATTCGGTTGGCTGTCACGCCCACATACTTCATCCTATCAACTTCAAACGTGAAGGAAATTATGGCGGTGAGTCACTGATTCGCCCGATGTATCAATATCCCACATTACTCAAAGCGCCCCCCGGTGGTAACAGGAAGTGACCATTTTTTACATTAAAAACTTTAACTCCGCCCACAAATTTCGCCCGAACGACTTCAAATTGGCTACAGGTCATCGAGATGCCATGCTGATCCAACGTTGTGCTCCGTAGGTCTCTACGTCAAACGGTGTGGCTGTTCTGGCTTCTCAAAGTTTGGTGTCCTGCTCTGCACTGACATTTCCCAGTGCCTGTGACTGACTGTGAGGTGACAGTCAGGCACTGAACAAACCTTATACAAATACTCCCCCCGGTGGTCAAAGTGACCTGGTTTACACTTACATTGTCCGATCAGCTTCAAATTTTAAATGTGTGATCCCGGTCAGACCCTGATCACAAATACCCACATCTGGCTTCATACAAATGCGCCCCCTGGTGGTAACAGGAAGTGACCTGGTTTACACTTACACAGCTCTAACGCCCACATACTTCATCCTATCAGCTTCAAACTTGCTGAAGATGATGATGGCTCCACCCTGAACGTTATTATGTATGCCACGCCCACTTTACTCGATGCGCCCCCCGGTGGTAACAGGAAGTGACCTGGTTTACACTTACATTGTCCAGTTACATTCAAACTTCAGGGGTTTGATCCCGGTCAGCCCCTGATCACACCTACCCACATCTGGCTTCATACAAATGCGCCCCCTGGTGGTAACAGGAAGTGACCTGGTTTACACTTACATTGTCCAATTGACTTCAAATTTTACATGTTTGATGAGCCTCCGCCCCTGAACACACCTACCCACATCTGGGTTCATACAAATGCACCCCCTGGTGGTAACAGGAAGTGACCTGTTTTACATTTACATTGTCCCATTCACTTCAAACTTCAGGTGCTTCATCCCGGTCAGCACCTGAACGCCCCTCCCCACATCTGGCTGCGTTGCGCCACCTGGTGGACGAACCACGCGTTGCGTTTTTCCGCTCCCGCAGCGCTTCTTCGCCCTTCTCGCTTCACGCCACGGCCCCCGCGCGCCTCAGGGCCCCTCGGTCGCATGGGTCGAGCGAGGGCCGACAACGCCGCTTGCGGCTTTAATTATTATTTGGCATCCGCGCGTTTGAACGCGATTTGCACCCCTTTCCCAAGCCGAGAAACGGATGAAACTCTACACGCAGGGGGGGAAGCCGTGAAATTGCCATTCTGTGGTGGTCTTGCATGTGAGCGTGGCCAAATGGCTCCACAGCGCCCCCTAGACCGCGCATAGGAAATGAGGGTCTGAGTCACCGATTTGCACGAAACTTGGTATACTTATCTATCAATACGAGACCTTCAAAAAATCCTCTTACGGACATACCCTAAAACCTACAGGAAGTCGGCCATTTTGGCTCAAAGTCTGTTTACGCGAAACGAACTCCTCCGAGGGGATTCGCCCAATCGGCTTCAAATTGGGTCCACAACATGTCCAGACCTAGCTGAGCTTATCTTGTGCTCCGCAGACCTGTAAGTCAAACGGCTTGGCCTCCAGCGGACCTCAAAGTTGGGCGACTGTTTCGGGGCTCGCCATCAAAATACGAATGCCTCTCACGCCCACATGCTTCATCGTGGACGCTTCAAACTTGGGGCATATGATGAAGGCGTGTCGCAGAACGATTCGACATATCATTTGCATACATTGCTCATAGCGCCCCCCGGTGGTAAGCGAAAACGTACAATAATTCGTAAAAAATACGAACTTCACCAAATTGACTTCATTTCACTTCAACTACATGCAAACCTGGATGCTGAGGCTACACAATGAATACTGTGACCCTACGAGCAACGGCGTCCGTGTGGCGGCGCGGCGAAGGTGTATCTTCCCAATTTCAATTACGTTTGCCTTTCACGTGCACATACTTCATCGTAACCACTTGAAACTCAAGGGACATGATGATGGCTCTTCCCCGAACGTTTTGATGTATCGACTTCCTGCCTTGCTCATAGCGCCCCCCGGTGGTAACAGGAAGTAGGTTAAATATCATTAAAAATTCATACTTGACCCTATCAACTTAATTCCACCTGTAATACATGCAGAACCTGTTGCTGAAGCTACATTATGAACGCCGTGAAGCTACGTCTAACGGTGTCCATGCGGCGCCGCGGCGACTGGCGACTTTTCGCCCTCCAATTACGTTTGACTTTTTCGTGGCTTTAACGAGGTCGTGACGTCACGACATTTCTTCCACAGGACAAGAATGATGAGCTCTTTCAGTTGATAGTGTTGTTTCCCATGGGCGTGGCAAAATGCCTCTATAGCGCCCCCTTGAAAATTTTCTGAAATTCCCCATAGACAATTTTCACTTACTTTGTCGTACACATACGAAACTCGACGTATACATGTATCACACCCAAACATACCAAAAGTTGACTTGGAGCCACGCCCTTAACCCAACAGGAAGTCGGCCATTTTGGTTAGCATTTCTTGGACGCTAAACGAACTCCTCCAAGGCATTTCACCCGATTTGCTTCCAATTTGGTACACAACATCTCCTGACCTAGCTGAGCTTATCTTGTGCTCTGCACGTGTCCACGTCAAAGGGCGTGGCCGCTGTGGCACGGCCAAGTTTAGCTATTCAGCTAAGACGTTTGAAATGGTACCACGCCTACAGATTTGATCGCAGCAGCTCCAAACTTGATGGACATGATGAGGAGCTCAGCCTCAACAATCCGATATATTACTTTTGTTCGTGGCTCATAGCGCCCCCCGGTGGTTACAGGAAACGTCGGAAAATTTGTTAAAAATACGTACTTCACCAAATTCACGTAATTTCACCTGTAAAACATTCTGAAGAAGTCGCTGAAGTTATTTCATGAACACTACAAAGATACGACTAACGGCCCCCTTGTGGCGGCGACACAAATGGCGATACAGCGTGAACACCGTCCTCCTAGGGATTTTGGCCGATTCACTTCATATTCGCTACATATCATCAGGAAACCGGGCTGGTCAAACGTTGTAAAACTCTTCCCTCGACGTCAAACGGCGTGGTCGCTAGAGGGCCAGAAAGTTGGCCACCTGCTCATTTGGTCGCCATGCAAATACGTTTGCCTTCCACGCCCACAAACTTGATCACAGTCACTTCTACATTTCCAGACATGGTCAGAGGGCCGCCCTCTACGCCTCCATTTGATCAGCCGCAGCCTCGCTCAGGTCGCCCCCTTGTGGGCGCAGGAAATGACATGTTTTGCATCGACTATGTCCGATATGCTGGAAACTTCACAGGTGTGTTCCGGGGACGACTCTGAACGCGACGGCCCACGTCCAGCTACCGGCCCGTGGCGTACGCGGCCCCGGGGGCCTGGCCCGCCGAGTGGCATGGGTCGCCGAGTCGCGTGGAGCGAGGGCCCGCCATAGCCGCTTGCGGCTTTAATTTTATTTATCTTTTCGCAGCATTAATCTTTTTCAAATGAGTTGTTAAAGGTTTTATTTTAATCTGGTCTGAAGGTCATCTGGGTGGTTTTAAAACCACATCCCTTGGTGTCATAGTCAGTGGGATGTGGTACAGCCACAGGGGGAAAAAAAGAAATTAAACTAAAGGATTCAACCTCCAAGGAGGAAGTAGTGTTTGAGAAGCTGAGACAATATTGGCTTTGTACTGTGTGTGGAGAACGTTCAGGAAACTACATTTCCAAATCCACAGGTGCTGCTTAGAGAGAGAAAATGAGTCGTTCCAGGGGGGAGCAGTGACTGTACCGGTGCTGCTGTCGGAACTTTTTGTCATTATGCACGATGAATCATCATTATCTCATAATGTGGTGGATGGAAAAATAAAGCCACACAAAACACAACACTCAGCCTGGGAGCAGCAGACTCGGAGTTCATGAATATTTATTGAACTTTTCAGTCTGACAGATTTATTCTGGCATGTATTGCCTTGTTGCCGCTTTCACAATCTGATCTCTTCCAGGCAACACTGATGTAGGTGCTCCGAGAATCATGCATTTATTACCTGATTTACATTTTAATTCAGCACTGTTTCATCGCACCTGCATAAGAAATAAGATGCTGTGACAAATTATTCTCCAGCAGGCAAACTGAGCATTAACTTCTCTGTATGTACAGAACATTTTGACATTATTATTTCAATTTTTTTTTTTTACATCTGTATTTCCAGATGATCAGTCTTTATGAGACAGACAACACTGCCATCTAGTGGTGTAAAGTTGAATTACAAGTCAAGAAACCAAATAACACAGGTTATTTAAAGGAGTCATAACCTGGTTTTTTACGTATCCAGCCCCCCTTGGATCGCTTTGGATCAATTCGTAAAACTTATTAGAAAAAAAAAAAATTTTAATCAAACATTGAGCTTGTTCTGACCCTTTTTCCTACCGCGACTTTATCACGCGAGATTACGCGCGAGGTTTTGACTGGTCCGGATGTGCATTGTATAATATGTAATGAGGCGCGCGTTGATTCGCCGCAGGAAGGACAGAGCCGGGAGGGCTTGCCTGCATGCAGACTCCAAAACATAAACAGCCCCCTGGTACCGCTTCGGCGATTTCAGGTAGCGGACGGGGCGGGGTTGGGTGGTGAAAGAGGCAAGTAGCCTCCACAGTGAGGTCACCGTAGGAGCAGAATCAAAATCTCGTGCTTTAGGAAGGCACACCCTTGTGTGCTATTCCTGTTCGGAAAAAGAGCCGAAGCGAAAAAACGGCGCCACTTTCAAACTCCAGCTTTTCAGGCAAGTTTCAACTGAGGTCAAACACCAATATGCATGTTTTAACAAGAGAAATTGCGATTTCCGGGTGATGACTCCTTTAAAAGCCTCCAGATTGGGGCGGTGTTTGGCTCAGTTGGTGGAGCGCCCGCCCCATGTGCGGAGGCCCCGATTCGGGGTCCCGCGTCGGACGGCCCTGTGCTGCGTGTCATTCCCCCCATCTCTGCCTCCCATTTCCTGTCACTCTCTGAACTGTCCTATCAATAAAGGCATGAAAAGCCAAAAAATATACTTAAAAAAAAAAAAAAGCCTCCAGATTTCCTTTTTTTCCCACAGTGCTTATGTTATATATTATATTATATATCATATTATTTCTATGAGTATAAATGTAATATGTGTGCCTACATATAAAAGAAATGTTCGCACAACATCATGTAAAGATTGATTTTTCTCTCCCCTCTGTTCTGCAGGAGAGTCGAACTGGCAGACTGTTGTGACTGGAGTTGTTGACTGCTACTACAATGTCACAAACCTGCCACCAGGTGGCACCTTTAGGTTCCGTGTCTCCTGTGTCAATAAGGCCGGACAGGGACCACACAGCAACTGCTCCCCTGCCGTCCGTCTGGACTCAACAGGTAAGTAAAACACAGTTTGATGGGCATGTTTTAAATTTGGACACTACAGGTTTTTCATGCACTGATCAATTTTCAGATTTTGGGCTATTTGTCTTAATGTAAGTGATAGGCTACATTTGGGAAGTTTAAGGGTGATATCTGTTAGTTAAACATAAAAATCAACACTCATTTGAAGCTCTTTTTCTTGTCACAGTCTCAGCTGAAGGTGCATCACCCACTGTTGCTGTGGTAAAGACCGTCCCGAGCCCCCCTGAACCAGCAGTCACGTCTTCAGCCACTGTGTCTCCATTCAGACCAGCTCAGAGCAGCTCTCTCAGGACGACCGTCTCCACCGTCACCCCCACCTCTCCGAAGGATTCGGCCGCCGCCCCTGCCGCGCTCCGGCTTCCGACTACATCCCCGTCCAAAGTGGTCGTCACCCCCAGCCGCCCCTCCTCTCTGCCTTCCAGCCCCGCAGCAAACCCCTCATCCCCATCTGCGGGGGCAACGCCTGAGGAGGCTCAAAGAACCGCCTACAACCTTCCCTCTTCATCCGCAGTCAAAGCGCCTCCACCCTTTGTCCTCCCAAAACCCCAGAGTCCAGTAAACGTGGTCACCCCTATGACCCAGACCCCACCCATATCGTCCCCACCTCCTCTTGTAACCCCGCCTTCTATCCCTACAAAACCGGCAGTGGCGTCCGTGCCCTTGTACGTCCCTACCACCACCGTCACCGCCCGCGTGGCCCCCACTCCTGTCTCCTTTACCCCTCAAGTGCTCCAGGCGTCCAGCCTGAGCCCCATTGGTGAGGGGGCCGGTACCCCCAACAGAGGCACCCCATCGGGACACACTACACCCTCCACCGTTCTACGACAGGGGGTGCCACAGAAGCCCTACACTTTCCTGGATGAGAAAGCCAGGTGAGATACGCTTTGATAGCATTGATCATCAGAAAACAAATGCGGTTGAGCTCTGGTTCACGTTATACTCTGATTTTTTTCTTCTCAGGGGTCGTTTTGGCGTGATCAGGGAGTGCAGAGAAAACGCCACAGGCAAAATCTACATGGCCAAGATCATTCCCTACAGCCAGGAGAACAAGCAGGACGTCCTGAAGGAGTACGAGACCCTGAAATCCCTCCACAGTGAAAAAGTCATGGGTCTGCACGAAGCCTACGTCACCCCACGGTACCTGGTGCTGGTGGCAGAGTACTGCACGGGCAAAGAGCTGCTGTACAGCCTCGTAGACAGGTAGGACGGTGAGATCAGTCACCTCAGACTGGCAAAAACACTCATTTCGAATTCCAAGTTATATTTTCCTCCACCTTTAGGTTCCGTTACTCTGAGGACGACGTGGTGGGTTACCTGGTCCAGATCCTTCAGGGGGTCGAGTACCTCCACAACCGCCGTGTTCTCCACCTCGACCTGAAGCCCGACAACATCATGGTGACCAACCTCAACGCCATCAAGATAGTGGACCTTGGGAGCGCCCAGAGCTTCAACCCCCTCAACCTCAAACAAGGAGACTCAGGGGCAGGAACACTGGAGTACATGGGTGAGGACCAGCAGATCTTTAGTTTAGTTGCTGTTCCTTTTCATCCATCTCCCTTTAATTTTATTCTTCAAGTTCGAGTTTGATTTATACTTTTCTGACTTTATTTTATTCTTTTTATGCACAAGCTCCTGAGATGGTGAAAGGTGACGTGGTGGGTCCTCCTGCAGATATATGGACTGTTGGAGTTGTCGTCTATGTCATGTACGTGGACCATTTCAGTTTCATTCATCATTCATCATTGTCAATGGGAAGTTTTTGAAACATCCTGTTTTTGAAATATGTTGAAAACATTTTAAGTTGTTATTATCTGTGTTTACAACCAGGCTTAGTGGTCATCTGCCTTTTGAAGATAAAGACCCTCTAAAAGTTGAATCTAAAATCCTGATGGCAAAGTTTGACCCAGCAAAACTGTACCCAAATGTGTCCCAAAGTGCCTCTGCCTTCCTCAAGAAGATGTTGAGCAGTTACCCATGGTGAGTGCCAACAAAAGCTGATCTTCACACTCCATTAAAGAAAGTAGAAAAAATACAGCCTGTGTATTTGCATGTGTGTTTTCAGGGCCCGTCCAACGACACGAGACTGCTTCACACACGCCTGGATGCAGGATTCCTACCTGATGAAGCTGAGGAGACAGACTCTCACCTTCACCTCCAGCCGACTCAAGGAGTTCCTGGTGGAACAACAAAGCTGGCGCACAGAGTGTGCAACAAAGCACAAAGTGCTGCTGCGCACCTACCAGAGCTCACCCCAGTCCCCGGCGTCTGGGACCCCACCTCATGTCCCCAGCCCAAAGTGAAATGCCGGGGGAAACGCTGCACCAGACGTGACTTTGCAGAGTCTGATCTGCCCACAGTGAAGCAAAATAACAACTCAACTCCACTGTGAATTTACCGCTGCATGAAAAATGTCAGCCTGCCGAGTGAGGCACAGGTAAATACACAGAGGACAGGCAGACAGCTGGATATGACTTAAGTATCCAAAAGAAAAGACAGTCCGCGTGTTATTTTGGGAGGATTGAATATTCAACATTAATGGGATTCAGAGATGAAAAAATACAAAGAGGAACAGGAAAGAGAAGCGGACTGCCTGATGTCTGAATTGTTGAGGTTCAGAACTGCTCATGAAGTTTGAATCCACTAAAAGGACACAGGATGTTCTTTGTTTTTGTTTTTTTTGATTGATTGCACAATTTTCTCAGTCATTTTGTGAATTCTGAAATTGCACATTAATATTTGGTTTAGATGAACACTGGTCTCCATTCTGCACGATCAGCCACTGCGCAATCTTGTTTATGTCACTGAATTTAGTAGTAGACAACTCATGTGAATGTACCATGATTTAAGCTGCTACTTTTTTTTTTTTTTTTTGCATTTACTTACACATTTTAAAACTCAAAACCAAATTTTTTTTTTTCGTGAAATTGTTTACTTTTTCATGTTAATTTATTTGCATGTGTGTGCGCGCAAGCATTTTTTGATTCACTTCTCGAATTGGCAGCGAGGCAAAACTAACAAACATAAAGAGTGTCTTTGTGATTTGTGTTAGGATTCACACAGTAAAAAAAGAGCTGTTTTAGGGTGAGCTAGGAATTTGTGGTACAACTTCTTGTCCTGTGGTTAATACTGATCTCTAACTGTAACACGACTATGAAAAGCAGTCTGTAATGTAGAATCTGTTTTAGTTTGAGAAGTCATGCACACTGGTTAATTACTGTGGTCTCTCAGTATTGCCCATTGGTTGGTCAGGTTGCTTCAATCATGATCACCCAGTCAGTGCCTGAATCGGAGTAACATCCAAAACGTGTAACTTGTTAATGTCTCCATAGGTTCGAATTCACAAGTGAATTATTTGAACAAAACAAGAATTTGACTACGATATTTGGACTTTACTAGAGCAGACAGATGCGTATAGATTCTTACATACGTGCACACATTTATACATGCATACATACAGTACATGCAGTCCTTGTAATAATAGAACGTCTTGTGTATTGCTCTATCACAGTGTTCTTTTTTTTGTATGAATTTGGACGGTTGAATATTTGTAAATGTACCAATTTGCGGTGTTTATATGTGGAAAAATTGAAAATGTTTTTATGAGATGGTATGTAATAAACTATTGATACAACTGGGAAATTAATTTTGTTTCATCTTCAGCGTGGGATGCCATCTTGAACCTCAGATTACCATGACAATTATTGAGTTTTTCTATATGTTTGCTATTAAAATAAGCACATTTTGCATAATTGGCTGCTTGGCACTTAAATCTAGCTGTAAGTTTTAAAACTCAAGGGTTGTTGATGGTGTTAGTTAGATAGTTTGTAACAATTTGTTCAACAACAATTTTAATTTATACCATTCGGGTGTGTCTGCTCCATGCAGCTGCATACTGACTTCAAAAAGTGTTGGCAATGTTTTACCCCATGTTTTCCTGAAGGAGGTGGTCACAGCTGGACAAAGACAAATTATAAATTTGATGTCTTGCATAATAAAAGGTAAGTTACAAGTGCAACACAACATGTAAGAAGCTTTTTATGATATAAGGTGGATTCTAATTCCAGTTCAAATGCGTCATGCTTTTGTTGTGTGAAAATTGTAGGTAAATTAGTCATGTAACTGTGTAGTAAGAACAATTCCTAATCAAAATAGCCAACACAGTGTTGCAACAGAAAGGAATGCAATTTCAGAATGATGCAGAAAACAACACATAATATATTTCTGATTTAAATAACGATCATGATTTTATTTTATTTTTTTTCAATAATTGTTGGTTTGAAACTATTTTATTCAAGCGAAGTGAGGAAGAAGTAAAGCGGTGTGTCCAGCTGACAAGAGGCTACACTTGTGAGACGGTCCCTGGCGGCAGGCAGTTTCAAGGGGACCCACATTGGGCGTTTCTTTGCAGCTACTCCTACGGAGAGTTTTGCTCTTGAGCAAGTTTTTTACTAACAGCGGTCATTACATAACGGCCACAGTGCATTACTAATACAAGTAAACCTGCGGGTCAAAGAGTAAAGACAAATCATTTCCACCTCCTGTTGAGCAGCAGTTTGCGAACATTAGTGAGTTTAACTTGCTCGGTGTATGTAGTGGACAAATGTCTTATCGTTTATTTAATGTTTCCACGGTAAAGTTTTGATGTACAAATCGTTAGTGTACATCGAGACAGATGTCGCCAGGTAGTGTTTTTCTCCAAAGTGAACTCCGGTGTAGTTAGCCTCCTAGCTTAGCTAACTTTTGACTAACTTTATTTCAGGCTACCTTCAGGGACCGTCGTCAAATGTGTAGACGTCAGCAGAGGGAGCGTTGCACACGGCCTGTTCCCTTACTGCGCCACTTTAAGTGAAATGGGACGCCTTGAAACCTCCATGTTTGTATCTTGAAATTGCGAGCGGAGTTGAGCACCATATTGAATCAAAGTTGCCAACTCCTTGTCAAATGCTTTGAAACTTTTCAGACTTTCAGCTTCCAAAGCGAGGTGGCGGTGGTAGTCGTGAACCGAGCGGGACGAACACACCCGGAGTGTAATGGACGCGCTGTAGGTGAAACTTGTTGCCGTGTTTTCCCCCCGGAGCGCTCCAGTTTTGTTTTCGTTCTTGGTGAAGTTGTTTTAATGCAGCACCGAGTCAGCGAACTATCTCCAACTTTAAAGTGTGAGGTCAGCACTCTGGACCAGACCTGGATGTGATGGACAATCCGTCCTCAGTAATCACCCAAGTCAGCCGGGATGAAGAGGGAAGCAAAGCCGCAGGAGAGAGGGGTAAGTCGGGCTTTTATTGTCGTCCCGCTTTCTGCTTCTGCACGTATGTCAGGAGGAGAAGAGAGGGGAAGGGGAAAAAGTTTTGCAGCTCCGCGGTCACAACTGAGTCAAAGTTCACGATCCTCAACTCGGCAACCGCACAGTAATCTGCTTACAGCACCGACACATTACAGCAGCAGCAGTAGGCATAAACAGCACTGTTAGGGAAGTGGACTGAAAACATGTTGAAGCACTAAAGCTGTCAGTTCTCTGTTCTGCATAGATTATGGCTGCGGCCCTTCAGTCTATGATGAAAGTAAAGGAAATGACGTACCAGTGCTTGATTAAAACAGCTGTAATACTTTAATAACAGTAAGATAATGTCTCGCTTTAAATCCAATATAGTTTTGTCATGTGATGATTTAGGGAAAACAAATGCACCATTTGCAGTAGAGTTTATTCTTTTCCTGCAAATAGACTATTATATTTCAAAAACATGCATTACATATCAAATATCTTTCACTATAAAGACATTTCCATACTGAGAATGCAAAATATAACTTTTAATCTCCTCATATCTCCAGCTCTGTGTTCTTACAATGCCTCTCTGTTTCCCGCTTAACCAAACAACCGGCCTGTGAAATTCTGATTTCCGCAATGTAACACTAACTTTATCAGCCCTGTGTGTACTAGCAATGGATCTCTGGCAGCGCTGCCGCCGTACACAAACCAATGACAAACCACCGAGTGTAAATGCAGGTTACTGAGTAAGCCGGAGAGCTGTCAGTCATCATCCCTGACCCTGAGAAAGAAAACTGCTGCCAGCCATCTTCCTGAAAAGGCTGTAATCTGACTTCTCTCAGGTTTAGTGTCACTCCTGTCACTTTTGATGAAAACGACACTGATACTTGAACTGTGGCTGAAGTTAAAGCCTCAGGCAAACTGCACACACACACACACACACACAGATATGGTGCATGGATGATCTTCAGCTGATGTGTCGAACAGCAGCCTTCTTGTAAATGTGTAGTAGTAAGATGTATTACATAACCTCATCCCTGCATTTTGAAACATGTTTATGTACTGTAACACACGGTCATGGTCTAAAAGCACTTGTTTACTCCTGTCCTGACTAAAGAGACTGATCATCTTGCTGTCTTCTATTAGTTTTCTACCAGTTTTATTCTTTAATGCACTCTTACTTGCTTAATTTGCTTAAGTTTCCCACTCTGCTTTTAGAATCACTTCACTCCTGTCTTCATTTATCTCAGTTTGACTGAGATGCTGATTCTTGCTGTACTGCTGGGCAGTCCATCTCCTATGGATTTATGACACTTTTTTGTGATTTGTCCTGTGGTTTCTGCATATATATTTTTTGTCAATTGTTGTGTCTTTGAAGGTGTTCCATAAATAAAGTTATTATTATTATTATTATTATTATTATTATTATTATTATTATTATTATTATTATTATTATTATTATTATTATCATAGACATGGAAAACATAGTTTGTTAGCTTCATGAAATGAAACCAGAACTTTTACTTTTGGTTTCATTGCCATGTCAGGTTTCATTCAGTTTTACTTTTGTCGTAGCCACTCAATTCAAAGTTTAACATATCCTCTATGTTTGTACAGTAAGAACCTTAAAATATAATGTCTTATAAGAGGTTCAAATGTGGATTAAATGGCTGTAAAAGGACAGAAGAAAACTTTCTGATGAGCAATAATTGTCTTTGTTTAAGAGCACTGTTGCTGTACTTGTGCACCTGTAGGACCAACCTAAAAATTGGGTCAAAGGTGGAGAAACCCTCTTTCTACTGCTCTTTATTTACTGATCCACCTGAACTCTGTGTGCAGAACAGTTGCCTATAGATTAGGGTCAGAGTGTGTTTTTTACATGACTGTATTATTTTACATTGTGTTTTTGGTGTCATTTTCTATTTCTACTATTAATAACTGGACGTTCTTCATTTTCCTATTGATCATTGAGTAACAGCATGTCTATAATCTATATATATGATCTGCAGTTATTGCTTTTGTAACCAGATCCCTCAGCATGTCGGTGCAGTTTCGTATATGGCTTCGTCAATCAAGCCAGCGGATGTCATCGTCCTCTGAAGTATCAGATGTGGCGTGTGCAGTGCACTCATGATCTGTCAAGTTACACAAAACTGTGGCTCACCCGCACATTTTAATGTAGTGTTTGCTTTTTAATTGGAGCAGGTCAGGTTCACCCCGACGTCACAAACCGATTTGAAAAGCCTCATTAGTCTGTGTTTTATTGTCACATGAAAGTGTCAGATCTTTTTTTAGAGGCTGTTTATTTCAAATGAAACCCTTTAAAGACGATGAAACCTTGTCTCCGATTAAGGCGAATTTGAAATTATTGGCATCAGCATCAGGACGCTAGGGTGTCGTCGTAAAACGGTGACTTTCTAGACATTTGGAGTAAATCTTTGTAGAGGTTCCTTTTTTGTTATGGGATGGCGTCCTTATGTTTTGAATGATAGCAGCTGCAGGAATCTGCCAAATCTAGAGCCTGACTAACGCTCAGGAGTTAGGGAGACATAAATTACCTGGAAGAGGAGTGGAAGCATCGACACTGTCAGACTTATAAATGGATCTGGGCTGATAAAATACCTGATAAGGCAAAGCCAGCATGCTCATCCATATGATAAGACGCTCAGAATAGTTAATTTCTGGTAAAGTTATGTGGCAGGAGATGACATGTAGAGAGTAGGCGTTTGCGTCTGATGTCTCTGATGCTGTTCGTCTTCATTAGAATCTGACAAATTGCACTTTGTCTCTTCATCTCTGACTGGTGTCGGTGATGTGACAGCTGACAGTGTGGTTGCATCTGGCCTCCAGGCTGGGCAACACACCGATGGTATTTCTCACTCCCGGCGGTTGCTGCCTGTCTATTTGTGTTTCAGCTTCGGTGTTAACGTTGGCACAGTCGGAGTGAATAGCCGCGTTGAATGTGTTTTCACCTCGAGCCAGCGAGGACATCTGAAGTCTTCCCAGAGACAGCTACACACATGAAACGATTGTTTCGTCCGAGTTTGAAGCCATGTGTGTTGACGGGTTTCCTTTTTTTTTTAGCTCGATGTTAAAAACAACACCTACAGTATTAAATGGTACTTTTGAAAAGTGATCTCTATCGGTTTTCAACGGTACTTCTTTGTAGCATTTGTTTTTATTTGAAATTGTCAGTATGTCTCTTTGGAGATGAGGATGGTAAAGATCTATTTGAGCATTTATGTGATATAAATGTGAAGTAATCATCATGAATCCAGTTATTATATCAAATATCATGTGGTTCTGATGGTAAATTGACAAATAAATGAATAACCAGTGAATAATAGATTAATCAGCTCTTTATATTTCATTTCATTGACAGTAAAGTCAATCCCTCCTCATAGCTGTAAGTGGGTAAAATGTGGATGTCTGTTTTTCTGTGTGTGTGTCATCTGCATTAGAAACCTATTTTAAGAAGAGTGACATAATAGTCTGAACATTGTTTTAGCTGCAGGGGAACCAGACACGTGGAAAGTACCCGCTGGACGCTGGCAGTGTAAACACCACGCACACGTTTTGAAGAGAAAATCCAAACACTTTGTTATGATGACATCCAGACCCGTCAGGTTTAAGCATCAGTCAGTCGGTGGATATTCTTTTCTAGGCCTGAGCCCGCAGTATGTAGTAGCCTATGCCAGGCCCTTAATGCTCGCTCTGTGTTGCCCATTTAGAAACGTCTACGCTGAAAGGCGTGAATATTGGTCAACGTGAGGGATCAGAGAGGGACAAGTAAGGGAAGTCGGGAAATAATTAAAGCAGATATCAGTGGAATGTTTTTGTTAATATAAGTCCTAAATAGTCCTATTTTCCGTCAGCAATCACTTACATGGAGTGTTTCAGCCGTAGTTTCTCTGTCACTCTGCTCTGCTGTAAACCAGGAGAAAACTTTCCTTGTGGGATACAAGTGTTATCCAATGAGGAGAGAGAACGGCATGAAGGGCTGTGTGTGCAGCCAAGGGATGCGCGTGAATGTGGTGACGTAGCACGAGGACCAATAGATGCCTGACGAGGGCGGGGGCTGCTAACTCATGGTGCGTTCAAGGAAACTCGTGTTTTTCCTTCCTGTGAAGTCATACCAGTTTGATCTGGTACGAGTTCACGGATCGGAAGTTACGAGAGGCCGTTATAGTGACTTTCACAGACAACAGGACGGTAAAAACACGAGCTACGGGTTGCCTGGAACGTTACAAAGTTGTAGTTGTGACTTGAAGCTGTAACTTACGGTTTCAAAAGCCTGCCTTGAACGCAGCAATAGCGAAAACGGCCGAACCGCTGATATCTGCATTAAATAGTGACCAAACCAAAAGACGTACGTCACAGGACAACGAGTAAGATCCACTTTGGGATTTTTTTTTCAGTTTCACAGCTGATTTCTTCACTCTGTAGATTTTGCGGAGAGGGGGTTGGGGTTATTTATCAGACATTAGGATTTGTAATCATTCACATATCAGTCACAGTTACCCAAAAGAAGACAAGTCTCAAATACAGTAAAAATGTCAACCTGTCTGGACATGACTTGGCTCAGCACAGAAGCAGCTGCTTTAACAGTATCACAGTCTTAACTCCCGCTTCGCTGCAGCACGATGGCAAGTAGCTTCCTCCGCTGATACCCGTCTGTTTCCTCTTCCTGTTTTGGCCTGAGCGCGGCGGAGGCCAGCGGAGGGTCAGACGGGGTTTGAATCCACAAATGGGAGTAGGAGGGGAGGGTGGGGGGGGGTGAAAGAGGCGTGAGAGATGGACAACAGAGGTTTGTGTGTTGGTAAAGCAGTCACGTCCGGACGGACAGAGGCCGAATAAAGAGGCCGAAACAAAGTCCAGTGAGGGACAGAAAAGTGCGGAGGAGGAGTGTTGATGAGGGATGTGGAGAGGAGCTGACTGCTGATTGGAGTTTGACAAAGCAAAAAAAGAGCAGCAGGCTTGTCTTTGATTTCTATTGAACATAGCTGCACAGCTCTCCCTGTTGGATGATTCCCTCCAGAGGTTCATTTAAGAGGTCAGCCATTAATCCTGCTGACCTTTCAGGATGACATCATCAGGGCAAAGCTATGAATGAATGACAAAAATAACTACGATGTGATCATTGACTATTAATAGTCTTCTAATTGACAAATCGTTGCAGCTGGATTACAGCAGCGTTGTGTTTTTTTGCCCCCCCACCCCTCCGGATCATGCATGTTTAGCCCACACAGTGAGGTATGAAGTTTACGTTGCCAAACCTGTACAGGCGCACACACCTCCTGTCACACTGCAGTGGCTGACAGACACAAAAACCTTCATTCACAGTTTGCCAAGTGTGCTGCTGTTTTGAAAACAACTTTTTTTTTAAATTAAAATCTAACAATGGCAGTTTGAAAACAAGGTATTTTAAACTCCACTTGAGCTGCTTGATGTGAAAAAGTCATAGTAAACTGACCTGTGCACCACAGCAAGCAAATACTGGACATTTTTCCTAACACAACTCTTTTATATTGTTAAAAAAAAGGACACAAACAACAAAAAAGTAAAGCAAAGTAAAACATGAAAGCCTTAAATCCATCAATAAGAGGATAAAAGGACCAAAGCAGACTGGATTACTTTCATTATACTTTCTATGCTTTCCTGACCACACTGGAAAGTGTGTGTGTTTATGAATGAATACGTGACTGTTTATGAATGGTCATATGACATCTGCCCACGTCTGAGTGGCGCAGTACATTCCATAATAAACTGATGATGTGCTCAAGTTGCTTTTTTTTCTTTTTTTCTCATGGGGCCTGCTGGGCCTGCACCGAGCCCAGCGTCGTGTTAAAGCGCTGAATATTCATTGGTGGCGCTTCAGGCTGTTTGCTGCTGACATCAGAGGTGATTGTGCAAGAGCTCCTGGCAGGCACGTGTGTCTCCAGGATGGTCTGCGCACATGCAGAAAGTATGAGGAAAGCTGCTGGTTGTTCTTTGACTGTGTTTAGACACTCATTGACAAGCTGAAGTCCTCAGTTATGCAGCACTAAAACATATTGTTATATAGGGTCTTTTTACTGTTTGCTTTCCGTTTTTAAAGTTGAAGTTTATAGCTGCTCATGGAATGAGTGTGGCAAACTTTTATAGATGAGTTTTTCCTTAATTAACGTTTTATTCTGCAGGGTGTAACTGACACTGAAAAAACAACAAACCTTACACTTTATTAAAATAATTTGATTAATTAGATTATTACTATAGTATATATATGAGTATATATGTATATATGTATACAGTATATAGTATATATGAGTTTGCAGATTCATACATTTATAATTAATATATCTAGATTAACAAAAGAAAAAGACAACATGAATAAATAAAAATAATAATGATAATAATAATTAAAATTAAAGGAAAAACAAACAAAAAAACACAAGATACGTTAGTAGCTGCCGTGCCTTATAGTCCAGTAATTATAAGCCAAAAAAGGGGTCAACATTAAACAAATTGCAACAGAAGCAAACTCAACTGATTTTGTATCCTCAACATGTCCCGAGTGAGGGAAAAAAAGCCCCGAAGAATCCCATTAGGGGAAAGTTTTGAAAAACACCCAAATATATCCAATTTTTTCACGTGAATAGGGTAAAATTTTTAACCTTTAGATATCTCCATGAAAATTACTGAGTTGATTACTTACAGTAAGACAAACAAAAAATGTATTGCAAGTTTTTTGAAATTATTTGTTAACATGATCAAATTTGCATAAAATTGCATACATTTGCATGAAATCCACCGTTTTGATGGTACATGTATATATGAAGTTGCTGTGGTGGTACCAGCATGAAAATTGGAACGAGTTGACTCCATCGGTCAACCAACAAGAAATCACTTTACATTTCAAGATGACAGCAATTTTTCAAGGTAGCCACATCCTTAGTAGAGCAGGTATGAGCAAACAGTGCATAATCCAATTACGTATGGCTAATTTGCACACATACAACACCTGATAGCCTAAATGGGTTCCATTCAGACCTTAATATTAAGTTTTTTAACTGTAATATGTTAACAAGACTGAACAAGACATTTTCACCTGCTATACCCAATGTTTAGATCAAGTTGGTGTTGGTATATATGCAAATTAGCCATATGTAATTGGATTATGCACTGTTTGCTCATACCTGCTCTACTAAGGATGTGGCTACCTTGAAAAATTGCAGTCATATTGAAATTTAAAGTGATTTCTTGTTGGTTGACCGATGGAGTCCAATTTTCATGCTGGTACCACCACAGCAACTTCATATATACATGTGCCATCAAAACGGTGGATTTTATGCAAATTTATGCAGATTTATGCAAATTTGATCATTTAACAAATAATTTCAAAAAACTTGTAATACATTTTTTGTTTGTCTTCATGTAAGTAATCAACTCAGTCATTTTCATGGAGATATCTAAAGGTTAAAAATTTTACCCTATTCACGTGAAAAAAATTTTGTATATGCGTATAAATGGGATATATTTGGGTGTTTTTCAAAACTTTCCCCTAATGGGATTCTTCGGGGCTTTTTTTCCCTCACTCGGGACATGTTGAGGATACAAAATCAGTTGAGTTTGCTTCTGTTGCAATTTGTTTAACCTTTTCTCATAAAATGACTGGACTATTATACAAAGGACATAAATGGCTGCCAAATGAGATAACATTTTGTTAATTAAATTATTCTAATGATGTGAGTGAGACTGAGAGGCATTGGATGTAACTGTCGCCATCTTGTCTGCAGGTTCCTCTCCCTCCCTGTCCTCCAAGAAGCCCAGGAGCCGAGGCCTGTTCTCCAGCCTCCTGTGCTGCCTGTGTCGGGACCAGCCCGAGCCCCCACCCGTCAACAACAACGCCCCTCTGCTGGTCGAGGAGAACGGGACGGTCTCTAAGGTGTGTATTGGCCTCCATCAAATGTTAAATGTGTGTTATTTGTTTTGAAAATGTCAGCGTGCGTGTTGGAGTAAATTTGATTTTGTGTTATTTTTAGATCCAGGTGAAGCCACTGCTTCCTCCAGCAAAGTCAAAAGACTCTGGAAAGATCTGTGTGGTTATAGATCTGGATGAGACGTTAGTCCACAGCTCTTTTAAGGTAAGGACGGGTTAGGGCAACTATATTTTTTTGCGTTAATTACGAGCAGCTGTGTCCACATCCAGGATCGTAAGTGTGTACTTTTAATTTCTCCGCTGACGTAGTGACTTAAAAACATGATTTTGGCTCTTTTCAAAACAAAAACTGGCTTTACGGTGCATATTTGCTCCATGTGATCACCATCCATCATGAGATAGTTATGTTCAATCATAAGAAACTCTCTGGTGGGTCTATATTTTGCTCTGCCTTGTTGTTTTTGGCCCTGGCGGTGACATTTCAGTCATTGCTAAATCTAAACAAGCAGGTTCTTAATCCCAAATAAACACAGCCTCACCTCTGTGCACACACACACACTGGAAATACACTTTCTCTGTGTGCATATGTCCTGCACTGATCGCACAATGACTGCTTTTAAATAGTCATAGAGAAACCTGTGTTTTCTCCACAGCGTCTTTTTTGTGTGTGTATTTCATTTCACAAAAATAAAAATCATTGCTACAAATCCATAATTGTAAACAAATACATATGATCAGCATTGAAAATTCACAATCATCTTTGTGTGTGCTTGTGACAGCCTGTGAACAACGCAGATTTCATCATTCCTGTGGAAATAGATGGAACAGTACACCAGGTAATACCACTGTCATCCTCCCTTGTGATAAACCTAGCAAAAAAAAAAGTTCATATTGCATCCCGCTGTCATGTGTTGGCGTTTAAGGAGTTGAAAGATACGGCTCCTTTTGAGATGGATGACACATTGGGTCTGGGCCTGATTCAAGTAATCCAGGATAGGTTTGTTCAGACAAGCACAGCCTATTCCGGATGACTTGGTTCAGGAACACTGCCCTCAGCCGCACGTCGACGTCGCACAAAGACAAAACAAACGGAGGAACTTCAAGAAAACAAGTTTTGTGTTTTTACTTTGAGAGCCAAATGTTTGTGTGTCTTTATGTCACAAAGTCTCACATGTCTTTTTGTCTAAACCATCACATTGTCAGTCACCACGTGCATATTGCTACAGTGAATACCAAAAGATAACATCGCGGCTCCTTGGGCTGTTAAGATTCGTAGAAACTTGTTTTATTTCAAACTGCACGCCGCATTAAAGACCGGTTTGAAGAATGCCCTGTTTTCCAGGTGTATGTCCTGAAGCGGCCCCACGTGGATGAGTTTCTGAAGAGGATGGGGGAGCTGTTTGAGTGTGTCCTGTTCACCGCCAGTTTAGCCAAGGTAGGCCACTACTGCAAGCACATTATGCACAGTTGCATATTTTGAATTTGCTGAAAATCCTTTTGTTTTTCCGCCGCAGTACGCAGACCCAGTCTCTGATCTGCTGGACAAGTGGGGTGCTTTCCGCTGCCGCCTCTTCCGGGAGTCCTGCGTCTTCCACCGAGGGAATTACGTCAAGGACCTGAGTCGTCTGGGTCGCGACCTCAACAAGGTCATCATCGTGGACAACTCCCCGGCCTCCTACATCTTCCACCCTGACAACGCAGTGAGTGTCGCTGGCTAACACCTGAGTCATGATTGTGACAGTTGGGTGGGACAACAAGTTAATCACCTGCTAGAGAAAAAGTTTACATGACCTTTTACCTTATGTCAAGTTAAATTTAAAGTGTGTCAGTGTTAGATCATTCTGATCCATACCCAGGGGGCAAAGCAAAAAAACCGACACGGAGCGTTGTAAAAGGTTGTCCACCAGAAATGATATCTAGGACCTTCAAGGATTAAAACCTGGGTGGACAACCCGGTCAACTAGCTGCAGGAAAGCTACGGGGTCCAAAACCCTCTTTTTGGGTCATTTTGCTGGCGAAAGTATGTAACTGCAAATACTTAGGTACTACAATGGCATAAAGAGTCATACAACTCTAAAATTTGGCAGAGAGTATCTTGACACATAGGGGAAGGCAAGAAAAAAAGATTCTGGGGTTTGTTGCAACTTGATTTTAAGATATCACCCTCAACATCCCAAAAAAGACCAAAAAAACTGACAAATTCTCATGAAAATTATTATTTTTCAGCACTTTATGGAGAACATCTATATAGAAAATTTCTTTAGTTCATAAGCTTCAATTTGAGTCCAAGATAGCCTTTCTACTAGCTACTGGAAAGCTGCAGGCTGTCTCCAAACAATGCAACACCTATAGTGAAAAACTCCATGTTAACTGGCCCCATTAGAATAGAATGGTATTTCTGGATCTCCCCAAAATGAACAGATAGAGAGAGAAGACCGTCGGCTACAGCAAGTGGGGGTTTTGAGATAGAAAGGCTAGCTTGGACTCAAATGGAAGCTTATGAACTAAAGAAATTTTCTATATATGTATTAGGTATAGATGTCCTCCATAAAGTGCTGAAAAATAATAATTTTCATGAGAATTTGTCAGACGAACAGTTGTTTTTTTGGTCTTTTTTGGGATGTTGAGGGTGATATCTTAAAATCAAGTTGCAACAAACCACAGAATCTTTTTTTCTTGCCTTCCCCTATGTGTCAAGATACTCTCTGCCAAATTTTAGAGTTGTATGACTATTTATGCCATTGTAGTACCTAAGTATTTGCATTTACATACTCTTGCCAGCAAAATGACCCAGGAAGAGGGGCTTTGGACCCCGTAGCTTTCCTGCAGCTAGTTGACCGGGTTGTCCACCCAGGTTTTAATCCTTGAAGGTCCTAGATATCATTTCTGGTGGACAACCTTTTACAACACTCCGTGTCAGTTTTCCAAAAAAATGTGACTTTGCCCCCGAGGTACCATCAGTTTTTCTTCGACAAGGACTTGTTATGTTTTGATTTCTTGCTCACTTGTTATTGTGTATATAGGAAACACAGTGTCACAATATGTAGTTGTGAAAGGGTCAGATTGTGAAACTTGACAACATCAAAGCAGCATTTCCACTTTAATTTCAGTGATAACAGCACAACTGTTGTACTGATGCTTTCTGTTTTGGTCCAGGTGCCTGTGGCCTCGTGGTTCGACGACATGTCCGACACTGAGCTCCTGGACCTCATCCCGTTCTTCGAGAGGCTGAGTAAAGTGGACAACGTCTACTCCGTCCTCAAGCACCAGGGGTCCGCGAGCTAACAGCGTTCAACTTTTTTCATCTCAGCTCCGAACAAGACGGCGTCCAGAACAGAAATAAAAACCCACCAGCGAGGCTCCATCACCAGCTCCAGCGATCACTGGCCACCAGACAGAGCACAGACTTGCTTCACAGCTGACAAGAGCCTCCACCTTCCCAGTATCCAACCTAGATCATGTTTTGGGAGCGTTTCAGTGACTTTGATGGCGTCATCACTGCCACCTTCTGGTCAAACAGAAAACTGCCTGAAAAATTACCTTTCAATCCCCCCCGCCCCCTCATGATCCAGCTCATGTGAGTGAACGAACGAAAGGATGAATGAATGTTTGAGGACATTTCTGCTGTGTCCCTGAACTTGTAGTAGAGTTAATAGAGCAGAGGTCTGCAGCCATGAATCCAATGGACACAAACTGGGTACCGGACGTAGACTTCTCTCGTGGACTCGGCAGTCTGATCCTGCGATCTGAAGCAGATTTGTTAAGCGGGAATCAAGTGGAAAGAAAATCACGGAAAGGTTTACGTAATAAACTTGATGGGTCTCGTCAGCGAAAGAGCAGATAGTCTCTACGTACTGTAGATGTCTTTTTAAATATTTTTTGAATAGCATTATCTTCATCACATGCCTTAATCTTGTCAGCTATCACACTATTTGTCTGCAGTCAAAAGCATGTGATCCTTGGGTGTGATTTTTAGAGGTTTTAGAACAAGTGATCAGGTATTTTTGAATAATTATGACAGTGTTACGGATGAATCTGATGAGAAAAAAAATCACACCACACACAAGACCCACCTTGGATTGTAATGTCAAACATGATCAGAGTTGTTAAATATATTGACAAAATGATTGGACAGCACTTTAATCTATAGCACATCCCTTTCACTGCAGTTTAGATATTGGTTTTTGGTTTAGCACAATTTTACTACTAAACCATGTTTAAAAAAAAAACCTGTATGATAATTAGGGATTATTATTTGGGATTTAGGATATTTGGGATATATGAATTAGTGTTAAATGAAACGGGTGGGAAAAAACAGTAATGTGTACGGTAAATAAAAATGTTCATTTGCAGTAGAAAGCAACACAAAAAGTTGTTGCATTGCATTACTCAGTTATTCTAAAACTAAATGTTTCACGACTGCAGTATTCTTCTTCCTATCTTCCGAAATCCTGACACTAATATGAATATCATACTATCCGCACATGACGGTGAAAGAGCAGCTTGTGTTTGGGAAATGCAGTTGTGGATTTCCAAAGGCGGTGTGAGGGTTTGACGGACAGCCAGATTACATCGTCTCTCCGCCTGTGTGTTGACTGCCGTCATGACCAGTTGATGCCGGAGACGAGAGGACCAGGATCGACTTCTAAAACCATCACAACAGAGGCTCTGTTGGTGCATGATTGGTCTTGTTACTTGTTTTAAAGCCACACTCAAAACTTGAATTCTTCACAGCATTTACAGACTGTATTTGAATGGGTAAAGGAAGTTGCAGTAAAGTTAGTTTGGCCTGTTAGTTTTGGTCTCATAAGCTTCAAAGTACTTTTTTTTTCTTTTCAATTAAGCGGTACACATACGCTGGAAATGATTTCAGGATTTTGTAATAAAAGGTGTGTCGAGGGGGACACACCTGCGAAGAAAAAGTGGTTTCATTCAGTCCAGATTTAAAGGAGAAATCCACCCTGAAACACTTCAACACTGTTTTCTTGCACCTCTGGGTCTTCTGTTTTTTGGTTGGTGGTCATATTCTGTTGGATAGACATGATGTAATGTTAATGGACTTACATGATGATGTGTTGTAGTGTGATGTGAGGGTGGAGTTTTCCTTTAAAAATCTCTCAATTGTAACAGATGTGGAGTTCTACATGGAGTCTGTGCTGCTTTTCCTTTCTTTCTTTCTTTCTTTTTTTTTTTTAAAGCTCTTTGTGGTGTTAGTTGGTCTGTTTCTTGAGCTGGTCAGTTTTAAGGAGCAGCCTGGTCTCTAGCGAGAGTCTCTTGTCTCTTGTTAATGTCCTTCATTTGCATTGACAATACCATGTGTTGACACTGATGAATGAAAACGGTGGATTAGACTTGATGGCAGCCTTGATGCTCGATGTGACTTTACCCAGATGGAACAAGGATGACAATTAAGTCCACCATGTTGAGAGCTATTGCATTATTTTTCTATGTTTAACAAATTCTTGTCAATCAAGTTAGCCTGTTTCTTTTCTAAATAATTATTACTTATTTTAATTTTTCTCTTTGCCCACAAGTGGTCCTCTGATACAATATTTGCAGGTGGTTTTCCCAAGGGGAAAACTCTGTTGTTGCTGTTTTCTTGCAAGACCTGGTTGGTTACCTCATATATTAATAGGTATATGGATCAGAAACACCAGCAACTGACTAAAAAAAACATAGTATATTACTGTTGTAGGCACATAACAGGGTAATTTGTGTGTTTCATGTAAGCCATCATCACGTCTCAACTAGATTTAATGCTGATTCTGTTGTTTTGTTTGGAATTCATTGGCAAAGAGGAGTATTTATAATACAGAACAAGTGTTGTGTCACCATGGGGCCCATTTGCTGATACTGTACTTCTTACACATTCAGTAGATATGTATATTTTGTTTTGCACAGTAATAAAAGCAAACAAATTTCATTAATATATGGAATATTCATGTTACTGTATTCATGATTCAATAGATGTAACCTAATTTTTGACCTTTGTTGTTTTATCATACCAAATTATATATGGTCTGTATGTAATAATGCCATTTTTTCCCATAAATGCTAAATGAAAGATGGTCCATGGACTGTTTTGTTTAGCGTTTTCCTGTTTTTGCAAAACACCGCCACAACAGGTGTAGCAATTAATTTCAAACAACTGTCTCTGGACAGCTTTTTCACCATGACGGCCACAAACCGCGGCTAACACCTCTACTCTACGGCCAGGGCTCCTGACTGCCTGTACATTTTTCATTTACTTGCTTATGTGCAACCAGCAGACTAAATTTGCTGTTTGTTTGTTTATTTTTAACACTGGTGAAACGTAGAGGGGGCAACTCAAACTATCTGTCATTTGTCATTAAAATATGAGGAGTGTTATGTGATGGGGAAAAAAGAGGTGTCACAAAGCAAGTGTAGCTCGTCCTGGTTCTGTACTGGTTTGGGGTCAATAGGTCACATGACCTGGAAGCTTTTGAGAAAATAATGCTATTTTCCCCAGAAAATGAATAGAGGGAGCTTTACCATACAAAGTAGTGTGTCTGATTCATCTAGAGTAGATCAACTAAATATAGCCTAGTCATCTTTAATTCCCGGAACTTCAGAATATATTATAAATAACACTGATTGGATGTCATTTTAAATGTATTGATGGTGCCCTAAGATTGCGGTAGTAAACTGCGAGACTTTAGAGATTGAGCAGACCGTGAGCAGCCACTCATTAACATCCCCTAGGCTAAATCCTCTGTTTGCTCTCCTAAAATATCAAGTTATAGTGACGGCTGGTATCCCTCCCTGCATTACACAACAAAAGATGAGGAAAAAATATTCTCTAAATAACATACAAAAGATTGTTATAAGTCTTAGTAAAATCGGAAGTGTCAACAATATTAATCCTGTCTCTAAATGGGCTAATTTTAATCAGCCCGAGGAGTCTGCTCTCTTTCATTTTCCGACTGTGGATGATTGACAGGTGCCACGTCCCGCCCAGAGACTGTAAAAAGAAGGTCCCGCCCTCGCCATTCACCGACTGTTTGGGCCAGAGCGATAGATAAAAGCCCACAGGCCGATCGGTTCTGACCAATCAGCAGCGGGCTGACGCAGGGTCAATGATTGACAGGCGCCATGTCCCGCCCCCTTGGTTTACTTTCAGACTATTTCAGATGATTTCAGACCAGGAACCGGAGGAAAAGTTGTGTTGTTGTGGGAGGCGCTAGCATCACAGGTAGCAGACTTTACTGCTCTGATCGGTCTTTGCTAACATGAACGAAGTGGAGAATCTAGTTTCTAAAGTCACTGGGAGCACCAGACATGGGATAAACATGGTTTTTACTAGGAGCCTGTAGACCCTTCTACTTAATGCATTGAAGTGACTGAGAGTTTTAAAAAAAGTTAGTCAGGAGCCCTGAAAGCTGTCAGTTCAACCAAATACAGCAGAACACTTATGATATATATAGGCTAGGCTACTGTATAAATACCTAAGTATTTCAAAGATAACCTGGCAAATAATCTACAATAACATTTCTCAAAATGAGATGACTGATTAATGAAAGCAAAGGCCAACTCTGGTGTCAGTATAATTATTATGCAAAAGTTCCAGTTTATTCAGCATTACAGAT
This sequence comes from Decapterus maruadsi, assembly GCA_030347415.2. NCBI lineage: Eukaryota > Metazoa > Chordata > Actinopteri > Carangiformes > Carangidae > Decapterus > Decapterus maruadsi. The sequence continues at coordinate 44,669,589 of CM064886.1, forward strand.
TATACAGAATCAGAATATTGTAAAATGTTACCATCTTGATCGAGGTTTTCTGTGTATGTCACTGCTTCCTTAAAGTGTTAAACTATGACATTGACAACTTTATATTTTAATGTGGTGGGTTTCCATCATGAATACAAGAATGTAAAGTTAATTAGGCAAATAAATACAATCTACACTGTAAAAAAAAAGGAATAACTGGACTGAATACATCCCTTGTGTTTAAAATGCTTAGTCCAGCTTCACCAAATAGCCTCAATTTGAAGAAAAAAAAAGAAGAGAAATGTGCAGGCCATCAGATCACAATATATGGATTTTCTTTTCAGTCACTTGCTTTTCTCTCTCTTCTTCCTCTACTCTGCCGTAACACTGAGCGAAGCACTGCTCTTGGCTTTGCCCATGGTAAACTTGACCGTGCCACTCATGTCCTCGCTGGTGTCTCTCAGGGTGAGTTTGTGAACCGTCCCATGGTTCTCCAGGCGGACCGATGGGCCCGACTGAAGGGTCTCTCCATTCAAAGTCCAAACAGGAGGCTTGCCGATGTCGACGGACACCTCGCACTGGAAGCATGCTGGCTCTGACTCCATCACCTCCACGTCCTCAAGCTCCTTGACCATCATGAGAGCCTGGGCTGCAACACAGAGAATATAAGTATGAGAACACAGTAATCTTTCATACACAAATAAAACTCAATCACCACTAACTGTGTTACCTTCGATCAACAGTTTCGCTTTGGATGTGTGCTCCCCAACCTCGATAGAGTAGGTGCCCTCGTCTTCCACACAAGTCTGCTGGATCACCAGTTTGTGGGAACAGCCATCAACCGAAATGTCCACTCGGTCAGAGGAAAGCAGCTCCTCCCTGCCCTTGTACCAGGTGGCGCTGCAGCGAGGTGAAGAAACGGTGCACTCCAAGATCACCCGATGTTTCTCCAGCGCCGTCCGGTCTCGCAGGGGTTTCACGATGGATACTGGAAGCTCTGGAGTGAAGGGTCAAATATTTAAAGTTATTGATGAACATTTTGTAAGATGTTAATATGTCAAAGATATTTTAGAAGAAAAACCCCCCAAAACATACCTTCTACCTCAAGATAAGCAGTAGATTCAACGTCTCTTGCTACAAAGCGGATTTCTCCAGCGTCTTCAGCTTTGACGCCACACATGAGCAGGAAGTGTTTGGTCGCTGAAGCAAAACAACAACATATTTATTCAGGGCACATGGAAGCTGTTTATGTGGTGGCTCAGCACTTTACAAAACCACTTAACACTCTTGATTCAATTTGTCTCTGCTTCCTCCTAGGCCCTACAATTCCTTTTCTGTCCACCAGATGTCCTGCTACACACTGGTATCACTAGTTTGGCTGCAGCTTTCTCCTAACTTTATTGATTTTTTTGTATTTAAATTAAGATATTTTAAAATGTTGCCTTGCTTGAGAGAAATTTAGACTCTACCATTTACAATTTCACCACCTGCCATCATTGGTTGTTGTGCTACAGTCCTGGCATCACACACACACGGTACATTTGTTAGCCAAATGCTCTGTGTGCAAGTCTAATCAGAATCATTCAGTCTCATCAATAATTAACCTATTCCTGTCCTGACCTTCAGTGCGGATCTTGATGGTGCTGGTGGGCCGGATCTTGTGGCCGTCCTTGTACCACTCTGCCGTCACATCCTCCAGGGAAACCTCACACATGAAGACAGCATTCTGATCCTCCTGGATGTAAAGATCCTCCAGTTCCTGCACTATCTCCAACTTATGCTCTGTGAGGTGAGTAAAGAGTTTTACAAAGGTATTAATAGTGTTTCTTTTTTGTTTTTTGAGAAATGTTGATGCATGATGCTTCTCTTAAAAAAAACACAAGATGGAGCCATTGTACAGCTCAACTTCAGCTGCTGCAGAATTCAATATGAAACTTTGAGCTTTGACATATAAATGTAACTTTTTATATAATGCCAGTGTCAGGTGGGTTATAGCAGTATCTGTGCAAATAATTACCGTAAACCTCCAGGGAACAAGAAGTGATAATTTCCCCTGCGTCACACGTGTAGGCGCCAGAGTCAGCCCGGGAGCACTGCAGGATCTGACAGAACCGCTTCCGACCCATGGAGTAGATCCGACAGTTCTTCCCTGGCTTCATCTCTGACCCATTCTGAAAAAAAGACAAAGGTACTACTCATTTTTGTTCAGTGAGCAACAACTAAAGGATTTATATTATCTTGTCGTACCTTAAACCATCTGACTTCAACATTTTGTCTGGAGAACTCACACTCCAGAGTGGCAGGAAATTCCTCCTCCACACGCACGTCAGCCAGCACTTTCAAGATAGACACTGGTGTCTCTGTCAATTCAGTTTAACCCAATCAGTCAGTGAATCAACAGATCCAAATGAATCAGTAGTGCTAACTGTATTTTTCTCTGACTTTTCATTCATCACTTTTATCACTCTTGCGAACAGTACAGACACTGAGTCTGTACCTCACGCTCTACAGATGGTTGTTACCTTTGATCGTGAGCCTGGCAGTAGTGCGCACTCCCTCAGCAGAGAAGACGATGGTGCCCGTGTCCTCCATGGTGAGGTTGGACAGGGTGAGGCCGTGGACTCGCCCGTTGGTGCTCACCCGCCACTGGTTGTTCGGTTTCACCCGGATGCCGTCCTTCTGCCACGATCCCTCCACATCTGTGTGTGAAAGCTCCACCTCGAAGGAGGCTGTCTCTCGTTCAAAGGTTTCCTGGTCAGCGAGGCCTTTACGGATGGTGATCTTACGCGCTGCATCGGGAGACACAAGGGAGAGTGGCTTAGTGAGATGAAAGATATACTTCATAGAAATGGTATCAGGATTAAATGATGCCAAGCAGATATTCAGATACTCAGCTGCTTTCACGCAGAACTATCTCTTCATTGTAGACTCAAATAACACTATGTTTCAAGGACAACAGTAGGTGGTTGAAATATAGTCCTAGCTCAGTTTATCACGTTACAAAAACAGCACCTACAGTGGCTCCATTGTCACAGTGTCATTCCGTGCACTATTATGTAAGAGCGTGGCTGTGTTTCAAAAATCTTTTCACACGTCCAGGTCTAGTACTGCTCTTCTCAGTATCGTCTTTCATGTGACATACTGTGAAAATCAGCCACAATACTGTATGTCCTGTTGTTCAGCTGCACAGAACTCATCTGGGTCAGATGAGATGCCAGTCACGTGGCACACTGCTAATTAAAAGTCCAATACTAACATTAGAAATGAATTTGTAATTGTAGACTGCACAGTCATTTCAATCCCACTTACGTTCCACATTCAGCTTGACTTGCGTTCTGTCGTGCAGAGTCTCGCAGCGGTACGTCCCCCGGTCGGACAGCGTGAGGTTTTGGATGGTCAGGCTGCGTTTACGGCCGTTCTGGGCCAGCGTGTGCCGGGGGCCGGGCTGAATGACCACACCCTGCCTCATCCACTGGACCTCTCCCGTCTCCAGGCTGATCTCAGTCTCCAAGGTAGCCTCGCCTAACTCTTCTGCCATGACAGCTTCCATTTTTGTAGTAAACATGACCTGAGCCTCTGAATATAATCAAGAGAAACAAAGATAAAGTTGACAATGGTCCTTTTAGTATGATGCCAGTCTTTTTTACTAAATGTCCTACCCTGAACTTTGAGGCTGGCTTTGCTCAGTTTTCCCTCAGCCTCTGCTGTAATCCTCGAAGAGTCCAAAATCTGACACTTCTTGATCACCAAGGTGTGGCATAGGCCATTCTGGGTTGCCTGGAAACGATCCCCCAGAGTGATAGGCTCGTTGTCCATGAGCCAGACCAGCTGGAGATCCTCAGGGGAAACCACACACTTAAAAGTCGCATCTTCTCCTTCAAGCACGGTAGTGTTGTGCAGCTCTGTGAGGAACTCCACCACTCTGGGCACTGGAAAGACAAAAAGTAAGTAAACGAAGCCGCCGCCGCCTCACGTGGGAAAAGACCGAGCCCAGAAATACTTACTTTCGACTCTCAGCGATGCCACGGTGCGGTCATCTCTGGACTCGCAGGCGTACTCCCCAGCATCCTCTCTGGTTAAGCGGTGGATGGTCAAGCTCCGCTCCACTCCATCCGCACGAATGGAGAACCTCCTGCTTGGCACCACCTCCACGCCGTTCTTCAGCCACTGCACGTCTGCTTTTGGTTTGCATACTTCACAGCGAAGGGTCACCATCCCGTCAGCATGGGCCACAGTGTCCCGCAGCGGCAGCACAAACTTGATCCTCATTTCTGTGAACCGGAGAAAAAAAGTTGACATGTCTTCAGGCCACACTGATGTGTTTTATAGCATTATAGGCGAAAAGAAATCGACATTTGGACCTTTGACCAGCAGGCTGAAGTGGATCTGGTCTGTGTTGACATCACAGGTGTACTCGCCAGCATCAGACCGCCTCAAAGGCTCGATGGTGAGGGTGCGCTTATGGCCCTCCACGAGAGCCCGGAAGCGTTCGCCTTCGACCGGCGTCCAGTCTTTCATCCAGCGCACCTGAGCACTTTCCTTGGACACGTAACTCATCAAGGTCACACTTTCCGCTTCATAACCCGTCACAACAATGTCGTCGTCCTCCTTGTTCACAAATGTAACTGCAGGTTCTTTGGTATAAAAGAAAAGAGAAGCAAATGTTAGCTATGCTTTCTTTTTTCTTGACGCTTCATGCCTACACTCTGGGTCGGTACCTTGAATCCGTACAACGCTGATCATCTTGTCATCCACAGCATCACAGACATATTTCCCAGAATCTGAGGGCTGGATATTAGAGATGATAATTTTCCTCAGAGTCCCGTAGCTTTCAATGTAGGTACGGGAGTCGCTGGCGAGCAGCTTCTCGTTGCAGTACCACTGGACAGGGGCATTGGCGCGGGACACCTCACAGGCCAGGATCAGGTCATCACCCACCACCATCTCCTGGTAGTCAGGGTCCAGTGAGTTTCCTACAATGGTCACTGGGGGCTCTGAGGTCAAGAGAGCAGCAAAGTGTGTGAGAATTTATTCTGTACAAAATTCCTTTTAACAATAAATAATGAATTGAATGGATTTTACCTTCCACTGTAACCTGAAAGCTGATGCTGTCATCTCCGACATCCAGGAAGTACTCTCCTGAGTCTTCAAGTTCAGCATTGAGGATGACCAGAGAGCGGAAAGCGCCCTCTTCCTCTTCACAAAACCTTTCATTGTCCTGAATACGACTGTTGTCCTTGTACCACTTGGCAACCACGTTGGCTCTGGACAGTTCACACTCCAACACAATGTCATCAGAAAGCTTGGATTTGAGGTTTGTCTTTACCTCCGACTTCCTTAAGATTTTCACTGGAGGTTCTGAGAATGCAGAGTTACACAATGATGCTCAATATGATGTTACTGTGGGCTTCAAACTTCCTTTATGAGCTGAAAAATAATCATCAAAGCTGTGACTTTTACCTGAAACTTTGACCTGGAAATCTATTTTATCATCAACAGCATCGCAGGTGTATTTCCCAGAATCCTTTGGTGTAGGAACATGAATGGTCAGACGCCGGATGAGCCCCTCTTCTGTGATGGCGACGTTGCTGCTCTCCTCAATTTCTTTGCCATCCAGGCACCACTTGACCTCTGCGCTTGGCCGAGACACACTAATCTCCATGACAATTGGTTCGCCGGTAAAACTCTCCAGTTTGTCAGGTGTGTTTTTGGGACGAGTAAGCATCACAGGCGGCTCTGAAAGAAAAAGGATTAAAGTCATTAAGAAAATTTATTGATTTATATGGTAATACAGATTAGAATAAGTATCATTGATTCCTCAGCCTTACCTGTAATAGTCACCAGGAACGCCACAGAGTCATCTTCAGTGTCACATATATACTCAGCTGTGTCATCCACATTAGTCACAGGTATAACTAAGCGGCGGTGGGCCCCATCCACCTCAAGGATCAGGTTGGGTCCCTCATCTACCTCAAGGCTGTCCCTGTACCAGCGGACGGGAGCATCAGGCTTGGAGACCTCACAGCTGAGCACCAGCCTCTCTGGGGCCAAGTGGGTCAGTTCCAGCTCTGACTCACTGGGGAAAACTATTCGTACTGGTGGCTCTGGAGTAGGAAGAAAAAATGTAAGCTTTATTTGAAATACAAATAGTATTTTTTGTAATATCACATCTTTCTAATAGTAAAATAGCAGAACCAAAAGTGTGCACAAACCTGTAACACCAAGCTGGAAGAAGACAGAGTCTCCGTCCGTTTTGCAGACGTACTCTCCCTCATCCTCCACGGATCCGCACGAGATGGTCAACCTCCTGTAAGGACCCTCAGATATCAGCTGGATGTTGTCGCTCTCCTCCACCTCCTGTCCGTCCTTGAACCACTGCACCTTCCCGCTGGAGCGGGACAGTTCACACTGCAGGTTGATTTCCTCTGAGATGTAGCTTTTTATCACTACATCATCCTTAGGTTCCACAATCATCACTGGAGGCTCTGTGTTTGTAGATGATTGAAGTAGATCGAGGTAAATAGAATTAATGTTTGTGTTTGACCTTTATTTTTATTACTGCTCAGACCAGCAGCAGTCTTTACTGTCTCTGTACCTCTGACATTGACGGTGAAATCCATACTGTTGCTTCCTGCCTGGCAGGTGTAACATCCAGCATCTGAGGTTTCTGCTGAGCGGATTATCAACCTCCTCACGGTTCCCTCTGCCTGCAGAGTGATGTTGTCACTGGGAAGGATCTCACAGCCGTCCTTATACCTGGGACACAGGTAAGAATACATAGTGTCCAATTACAGACTGAGCTACGGCTTCGAAAGAACCAAAACACAAAAGATTTAACTCCTTACCAAGTGACTTCAGCATCCTCACTGGAGACATTGCAGAGCAGAACCACAGGATCCAACTCCATGCTGCTCTTATGGAGCTCCTCCTCTGGGACCGCACTGAACTCCACAGGAGGACCTGAGCAAACAGGATGTGATGGATGATCATGTGAACAACTGGAACACAATCTACCAGAGTATGAACTTGGAATTCAAATCTTACCTGCAACATCCACGTTGAATTGTATGACATCCCCTGAAGTTTCACATGTATAAACGCCAGAGTGAGCTGCATCAGCCGAGTGGATCACAATCCTCCTCATGTTTCCATCTGATTGGATGTTGAGGCCGTCGGTCACCTGGAGCTCCTCGCCATCTTTGAACCAGGATACTTTTGCAAACGGGTGGGAGACTTCACAGTAGAGAACAATAGCATCACCCGTCTCCACCCTCTTATTGCTGTCTGATTCTGGCAGAGGGGTGAATTTCACCACAGCAGCTGCAAAGAAATAAACATAAAAATACACAAACTATTCTTCCATCACATACTACAAGGAGAAAGATTAGGAGATCTTAAGACCTACGGTTGACTTTGAGCACAGCTGAATCACGGACTCCGTTGGCTATAAATGTGACCTCCGCTGTGTCCTCTGCCATTTGAATGTCACGGATAACTAATGAGTGCTGTGTTTGGGACTGTTGTATCAAGTATCGCCTGCCATGCTGCAGTTGGGCACTGTTCAAAAACCAGGTTCCAACCATTGATGCAGACAGTTCGATGGAGAAATGAGCATCTTCTCCCTCCACAACCTCACAGCCTTGGAGGCGGCTGCGAATTTTGGGCCCAGGAACTAAAAAAACAAACAAAAAAACACATTCATTTGACAAGAACTGTGTGTTTTGTCATTTTTGTGGCCTGTGGCGATGTTGACGTTTTAGTTTGCACTGTCATCTCCTCACCCAGATGGACAATTTTGGGAAACTCCACATGACCACTTCGTCCGTACTTGTTGATGCAACACACTCTGAAGCGGTAGTCGCCTTCGCACGGCACACTGTCACTTGTGACCTCGGCTGAGGTGCCGGTCTCTGTGGTGAAACACTTCTGCCATTCCTGGGAGCCCACTTCTTTTCTCTCCAGCACAAAGATGGAGCGGGTGGACGCCGGGCTGTTGGGGGCAGGAACCCAGCTGAGAAGGGCACTGTTGGGCCGATCTACGTCCATCTTTACACCCACTGGGCAGATGGGGGGCGAGTGTCTGGCAGCTAAAGAGCAGAGTGGAGAAGGATGGAGAATGTAGGCGTGATACTTCACTATTAAAGGGATAGTTTTTGGCAAATTGGTCCATTGCCATAATCCCCACCAATTTTCAAGCTCAGAAATTGTCGGCTGTTAAAATTACCTTTGACCTTGAGGCGTGATGAGGTCTTAGATCTCCCTGCGACAAAGGTCACGACCCCTGAATCTTGATAGGCCACATTGACAAACACCAGAATGTGAGTTTTGCCGAAAGACTTGAGGATGGTCTGGTGTGTCTCGTGTAGCTTCAGGCCATCTTTGAACCAGTGGACTTCCATGTCGTCGTCCTCCACCTCCACGCAGAACGCTGCATTCTCACCTTCCATGACCTCCAACTTCCGTGGGAGTTTACGAACAATGGTACCTGTGAAAAGAGTAATTTATTTAATTTGTGTTTTGTAGTAGATTTGATGTCTAATTTTAACTTTAATTACCTTTAACTGACAGCTCTGCAATGCTCTTTGCTCCATCAGGCATCTCACAGAGATACACTCCATCGTCATCCGTCCCGACATCATGGATGGTGAGTCTCCGCCTGGTTCCCTTCTGCTCCATCCCATATTTGCTGCTCGGCATCAGCCTCTGGTCCTCGAGGTACCAGGCGGCTGGGACGGACTCATCAGGGACCTCGCACTCCAGGACAGCGACGTCCCTCTCCCTCACCTCCACGTCTTTTAATGGACGCCTAAACCGCACAGCTGAGCCTGACGAACAAAGAGAACAGGTATGTGGTGCAGAGAAGAAAAAATGACTGAATGAGTTAAAGTTACAATTATTTTCTTTAGAGCAAATAATAATACAGTAATAATCTAGTGTAAAAATACTATGTCAAAGGCAGTGCTCAGCTGCTGTAATGCCACTCCATATTATCTGTATATTACAGACTCATATGTTGACCCCAAGACTAAGCTGAGTTATTAGAGGCAGCTGTCCAGGAAAATGCTTATGAAAAGTTATGTGACCCTGAGAATTATCTTCCCATTATAAAAGGATTAGGACAAAATGATTAGCTACTCTAAGAGGTGATGCCATGCATTTCAGCAGTGCACATAAAGCAATTAGCCTCAACAAGTGCAGCTTTTGATCTAATGTTTTATCCACGTGGATAGAGATATGCATCAAGAACACAATGATACTGTTTCTTTAAACTGTTTGAAGTTTGATATTTAGCAGTGAAAGAAAATAGTTTGCAAACCAGTGAGCAACGTTGTCACCTACCTTTGACGGACAGGTGAACAGCACTGAGGGTGTTTCCAAGAGCGTTTGATGCCGCACAAACATACAGCCCAGTATCCTGCTCTTTACAGTACAGAACCTTTAGCGTGTAGTAACCCTCCCTGTCCTCAAATATCAGATGACGCCTCCCGGGATCAAGGGGAACCCCGTTCTTCTTCCAGATGATTTCGGGCTTAGGCTTCCCTGTCACGAGGCAGCGGAACTTGGCGTGTTTCCCCTCTGCCACGGCGAACTTCTTGACCGCAGACGCGTTGACAGGCTGCTCCTCCACGAGCCTCGACAAGCCGAGTCGCCCTCCTCTGTGCTTCGGTGACCACTGGCTGTTGGTGTGACCGCCAGAGGACATTTTACTCTCCTCTCTCTCTGGTACGGGCTCCACCAGAAGGACAGCGCCAGCCAAGGCACCGCCGTTGCAGTTGACGGCTTTACAGGTGTAGACACCTTTGTCCGGTATGCGTGTCCTGTAGATCTTGAGTTGGAACCAGCCACCGTCCTGATTGCTCACGCTGAAGTGTGAACTTTCAAAGATTTCATTCAGCTTCTTACCATCTTTCTCCCATGTCACCTCTGGTAAAGGGGTTCCCCAGATTTTGCAGGAGAAGGCAGCGTCTTCTCCCCTGTCCACGCGCAGAGAGAGCGGCTTGATGAGGAACCGTGGTTTATCATCAGATGTTAAATCAAGCTCTTCTCTTTTCTCCGGCATGTTGCCGTTCCATTTGTGATCTCCGTTTATCTCTGCTCCGTTTTCTCTCCTGTGTTCACCATTTTGCACTTTGCTGTAGCCATTCAAGTGTCCTTCAAGTTCCCCATTTTCTTTCATACCATTGACCACTAATTGCCTTTGCCCCTCCTCCTGTGGTTGGGCCTCTCCTTCCTCCACTTTGAGGGAAGCTGCTGCATATGTTTCACCTACGCTATTTCGAGCCTTGCATATGTACTGGCCAGCATCCTCTGGGGTCACTCCTGCGATGGTTAGCAGGTAGGCTTTGCCTTCCTCTGAGAGCCGGTAGCGTCCCTCAGACGATATCTGGACATTTTTACGCTCCCAGATCACATCGGGACGAGGGTCTCCGCCGATTTGGCACCTCAGCGTGGCATCTGTGCCACTCTGCGCCACCACAGGGCGTGGGTAGCCCAAGACACGAGGAGCACCCCCGAAAATATCCATGATGATGTCGCCCTCTCTCTGGTTTGAGTGAAGAAGTTTCTTTTGTGGTGAGATTATCTGGAAATGATCCTCTTATCTTTGATGATGGAGCTGTCAGACAGAGATATAGTTTCAGAAATTCACTTCAGTGGAAAGACAAAGTGAGGCTTCACATTAGTCTTCAACATTTCAACATTGTACAGTTTCTATTTACAGCTGACCTAAGCCAGACCATTGCTAATTAAATGTGAGTTATTTTTTAAAGCAGGATCTTGTGGCATAAATATCTGGAACCAAGAAAGAAATATCTGGACTTCGATGATCATAAAATCAAAAGAAACGGACGGAAATGTACTCAGAACCGGGGTGTTTACCAGATGAGATGATCAGAGGTTTAGTTAAGGTTCTGAACAAACGTAAACCACTCGGTTCTCTCACAGCTGGTGCTGTAACTCATTGAAGAGTGTATTTATAAAGTAGTCTGTCCAAAAAAAGACACCGGAGACCATGTGTCACATAGCACGCAAAGTGTGCACTGACACACCTGCAGCCACGAACCAAGACCAAACTGACCCATAAACCCTGTGTGTGTGTTAGCTGTGTCCTCCCTGATGCATTTTCTTTGTCTCTGGATTGTTGCGTTGTTGTCATCTTTGTCTTTGTCTTTGAGGTTTAACAGCAGCCTCCTAGATCTAAATTCCTCTTCTTCATATTCTAATAGTTCTTGGTTTAATCTTGTATCAGCCAGTGGAAAATGACTCTCTCATGTGGCTCATTTGCTTCACTCATGGTGTCATCATCTTTCTTTTGGCATTGACAATCACAACCGTCTCTGCTGAGTGACGCACCATGCTCACACATCTCATGTACATCCTCTATACAGCATGGATCTTATACATTAGACACATGTTAACGTCCAGTCTCGAGAGTAGCTATTTGTACAGCGTGATGGATATTTCTTAACTCTTATAATCAATAAATATGTCTTTAAGCATTTTGATGGCACATGAATGGGAATCATTCCTCTCAGAAGAAACAATATCTACAAAAGAACTCAAATAGAATAAACTTACCACTCTCTTTAGATCATTCTGCAAGTGTTGCGATGTTTCATTAAAAATTATGTCCTCAAAACATGAACTTTGGAAAGAAAGAAATATATTGTTGCGATGCAGCTCTCTGAGACGTTTGTTCCCTGTCCCTCTGGTTCAGTTTGTTGTTTGTAGTTTCTGGTTGGCGATTGGCCCACCTCCTGGTCACTGAGAGTCAAAGCAAGTTAGAAAAAGTAGATCTTCCATTCACAGTTAGAGGCCCAATTACAGGTGTCATGTCTTGATAGCGTGGCGTGCGGCCGTTTGGCGTTAGGCGGCAGATGGCGGAGAGGGAAAATGACCACAGACACAGAGTCAAGGGGTTGGTTTATGCGACAGCTCTGACACTGTCATTGTCCAACAGTGAGAGAGAGAGGGAGAGTTGGAATTGGGGGGGTGGGAAGCATTAAATGCTTTCACAGCTGCTGCCACTGCAAGCCACCACCTAAAAATACCAGCAGCTTCGATGACGGTGGGCCAGATAAAGTTAGGCTCCCCATTCACAGACCGTGGCTCACTAAAGATAGAGGGGAGGCAGGGGTCTGCGATGGATCACACAGCTCAATAGATATCCTGAGTTAAACCTCGGCCCTACCTGCTGGAGCTCCTCAAGTCACGAGTCACGCTGGCCTGTAAATGAGGTCACGTTAGTGTCGCATCATGTCAACTACTCATATTTAATCCAATAAGTTACTTTGGCTTTCTGTAGATCCACCAGCAATGTCATTGCAAGGACTGATTTTGATGAAGATGTCTAACACACGATAAGAAATAGATTTTTTTTTTTATGTAAGGACGTGGGGAAATTTCATTTAGCTGTGTGTGTGTGTGTGTGGCATTAGCAGTGTGTTCGCCATACAATGGTGTATCAGTGTCGTTCATTCTAAGCAGAGACTCAGTGATGTATGGGACATTGATAAGGAAAAGATTACCCAAGTGCTGGAAGCATTTAAACTCAGCATGATCTGAAATCTTCACCGTCAAGGTCTTAAAAAAGTTTGTTTTTTTCAATCAGTCAATCAATCAATCAATTGATCTGTTTTATTGAACATGTCAAGAATAAAAACAAAACAAAACAAGATACCTGTCATGTTTAAAAGAAGAAGCAGTTGAAAGCTTTTCTAGCCCTATCCTGGTACTATTCATACAGTATAATACTATTCAGTATATTTCATTACATTTCATATAGCGTCTGAATAGAAAATCCGAAAAGTTCAATTTACGTGTGCTACACACCGGTGAATCTATTCATGTTTATCTCAGTCGATTGGTCCGTCCGTCTACAAACAAACAACTTAACTAATTTGGTACAGTATTCTACTATAATAGAAAATAAAAGTTCAATTTACGTAGCCGTAACGTAGTCGAAATCAAAATACCACACAGTTAACACAGTCCACAAAAGGAGAAAAGACTAAAACAAGAACACTAGTCCATCTCATAAGCACTCAGAATTCTGTTTCTGAATCATCTTTTTTAATTTAGCTATATGTTTTCAGCTCATCACTGAAGTTGTTCTACAGACTACTTGTTCTTACTTTCTCTCAGTTGAAACAACCCTGGGATACTGCTGGGTAATTGTTGATTTATTACTCTATACATGATTTGAATCATTTTGTAGTCAATCAGATCATGACATTTCACTGTTTTTAATTTGATGAATTTGATATATTGTGATACATAGTCATGGAGGCGCACTGTGCATTTATATTTATCATCTCTACAAGCTGCCACTTCAGCGGTGTTGGACATCATCGAAACTGAATTTCCAGTACCTTTCTTGCATTAACACATACCAATCTTTTTTAACCATTCCCTCCCACTTTGACAGATTTGAATCCGGCGCTGACACTTGTTGCCCACATTCTCCGACAGTGGCTCTCTAAGTTATCTCTTCAAGTGGAGTGTTTTGGAGAGCCAAAGCCACTGACTCACGCTGCAAAACTGTCGTCATAGATATTTTAACCTTCAGTGCGGGTCACATAGTTTTGACCCCTTTGTGACGGTTACTGCACTCAGCATACCATCTAAAACCTAGAACATCCTGATAGCAGAAGTAGAATGAGGAGAAATCATAATTGGGTTGTGATGTTTTTAGAGTTAAAAGTAACAGATGATGTCTGCGGAGAAGGATGTTGTCAGTAAACAATTTGCCAGAGTCATTTGTAGGACTCACACCACAGTAGTGGCTCCATTTAAGGCTGCTGGTACCTCTGACATTCTCATCCACGCAGTAATCCCTGCAGCTGTTAGGTACGATGACTGCACCAGGAATCAGTGCTGCTCTTTGTCCTGAGATTGGGTTTCAATATCAAAAGCTGAAGAGGATTGTCAGAGAGCGCAGGGTCCTTAATTGCCCGTCAGTCAACGTAGGTCTCAAATAAAGGAAAGTCTTTTATGTGTCGAGCTCTCTACGCTTCTTGTGACCAAACCATCTTGTTCTGGAGGTTTGGTCCAGGCTGGGTAGATAACTGGAAAGGTCATAGGCAGTCACATATTAACGCTGTGAATAGATCCTTGGTTCAACAATCAATCGATAGATAACTGCCTGTTGTGTGTTAGACGCTTGCTGATTGACTTGCCGCTTTGGAATGTTTCACATGTTTGTGTAAAGCTGAGGCAGATTTACCTCGTGCGGCTTTAAAGACGTCCCGGTGCTGACTGCCTCAGGGCAGGGCAGCCTATTGTCTCTCAGGTCAAGGCTGTGCTTTTTAAATAAGCTGGATCAGGGTCAGGTTTGTGAAAACTGACATTCCCCTGTGGGTACACCTCCATTCTAGTTCGGAGAAAAACGGGATATGTTTGGAAGTGTGAACAGCAGAGACGGTGGTGGTGCACAGGACTGGATTTAAAGGAGTCAGTCACTGAAGCACACATAGATCTTCAGTGTCCTACACATTACTGTTCAGTAGATGGCGCTACAGGTACATATATCTCTTTTAACGTTAACACCAACTAGAACACAGAATAAGAAACAAATGGATCAAAAAGATTCACTCCTAAAGCCAATAACTCTGACCTCTGACCTCAAGTTTTCATATTGGAAACATCATCCAGATGTGGATTGATTAAAGTACAGATGATCTGTATAATTGAAAAGTATAACTTTCATTGTCGTTGTTGGAGACAAAGTATCGCTGAATTTAATGTAATTAATGTCTCATTGTTGACCTGAAATCATCAATTACATTAGTCATTGTGATCTAATTAAGGAGGAAAGTCTGCCGTCTTTATTGGAAATCTGTTGGAGCGTCGTGGTCCCAGGATGAAACATTTTGACCCAAGAGACTAGAAGAAGCGTGTCCGAGCGCACGTACACACTGGAGACCAGAGGGCCGTCCCTTGGTCTTCGTCATCTTCAATATGATCCCTGACAGGAGTGACTTGTGCAGAGAGGAAAAAGTAAGATCAAACATATTTGTCAGGTGACCTTTGACATGGTAGTTCCTCCCCTTTCTCCCTGCAACCTGCAAGCATGCTGGGAGCAACAACAAGGGATTCTGAGAAAGACAGGAGGAGGGCGTCTTTTTTTCTTTTTTTTAATATAAACAACATCTGTGTGTATGTGTGATAGAGGAGTACATGTGTTCAATCACTGGTTGTCGGTTTTTAAAATTTTATTATTAGATTTTTTTTTTCTCCCGAGAATAATTTGAGCTCTGATTCAACTTTTGTCCCAGATTTAGTTGCAGCTCAAGTTAAAGCAGCTTTTTTAACATGATGCTTGGAAATTTTCGGTCCTTGTTTGGCCTGTGTGTGGGAAACAGACATTTTCCAGCTGTAGAGACAGGGATCCATGGAATATATTAGGTACCCTTGGCAGACTAACAGACAGCTAAATAAAATCAAAGACTCAAAAACATAAAGAGTGAATCCAAGAGAGTAACATCGAGATATTTAAATGCTTCGAACTCCAAACTTTATTCCAAAACTCTTCATTTAAGGCCGACCTTATCCTCCCAACCAGAGCAGCCATTACTTTCTCTCCTTGGATGCTTTGACAGGACGTGTACCTGTCATGGGGATCAAACATGTGACATTCAGGTCACAGGACAGTTGCATCTCCAGCTAGCACTTATCATATTCTGATCTCAGAGTGCAACAGCAACATCCTCTTCTGTCCTCAGTCTATTCTCATCTTGAACCCTTGTGCATGTATAAAAAGACTTTTATTTCAATTAAAGATTTATTCTCTCACATGCTCACATTTAATCAAAAGTTGCTCATGATCACTGAGCTCACCAGATCCCTGAGCTGCACCAGCATTTACTCATGTTTGTGTTGTGTGTAAACTTAGACCTGCATTTTGAGTCCTGGATTTGGCCTTTAGAGTCAGCTCCATATTGTACGAGGTTTAATAATGAGAATCAGATGCCGTATTGGAATAAATGTTGAATTGCTTTTCCTGATCAGAAGCAGATGTGGAGCGAGGTTGAAAAAGAAAAAAAAAAAGGCTGTGATGAGAAAACAGACACTGGGATGACAGAGGGCAGAGCGGCGCTTTGGCGGACTGTGAGGATCAGCCAGTTTTCAAGTGTGCGTAACATCCTGGGGGGTTTTGTTTGTTGTTCCATCTTGTGTGTTGTGGATAATCAATGGTAATGACGTGTAGTTACGGTACAAGAAACAGACGCTAATTGTTTAGCCTGGCTGTGTTTGTTGGTGGATTCTCAAATAAGATGCAAAATATAGTTTATGAATTAACTTGTGCATTGGTGCTACTTGTCATTTATCAGTGCATTTATACATTACGTACGTGAACTGTATTTAGCCTGGACGTAGAGGATTACATCACTAATCTAAATTTGATTAAAACTAATCTATACATCCTGCTGCATCCAGATGTATTTAATCTTTCCTTTCCCATTGCGACTGATGACAATGTATTGGCAGTTGATGCTCGTTCTGTGAATAATGTAAAGTGTTAGTGGAAGTTGTCCGGCTCCAACGCAGCAGCCTGACCCTGACAGCGCTTTGCCACACGCTGTCGTTTGCACTCAAGCAGAATCACGTAATGCACGTACAGATGTAAATTGCATAGGATCGCACACACACTCAGATTGATGCTCTGACAGATGTGAGCAGTAGATGCCGTCACATCGCCGTGTCGCTACTGGCAACCATCTGCCGCACACTCTGACCCTTTCCATGAGCCGATCCGTCTCCTTTGACTCTTTCACGCTCTGACGCTCCTCTCTTCTTTCTCTGTCTCAAATCTCTTTTTTTTTATTTTGTAGACTCGAAAACAAGAACTTCAACTGCCACAAAATGAGTTAAAGGACACTTGTGTGTGTGTGTGTGTGTGTGTGTGTGTGTGTGTGTGTGTGTGCCCCTGGGCAGCATGTGCTCGTGTGCACATGTCAATCTTGTGCTCTCAGTGCTCACACACAGCTGCTCATTGTGAAGCCCGTGCGGTTAATTGGCCTTAATTAACTGTTGTCTCTAATTAGTGGCAGGTTTTCTAAAGAGTGTATGTGTGTGTGTGTGTGTGAAAAAGACCAACTCGTTGAGGGATGTGGCTGCTGCCCTGTGTAAAATACTACTTTTTTTTCTGGGATGTCTCCATCGATCTCCTTTACTTTAGAAATGCTTTGTAGTCTGGATAAAGACGGGGGAAAGTCAAACCTTCAGACACGGTGACAATGGGAATTTTTAAAGTTGAACAAATTCTCAAGTCTCCAAATAATAAGATTGAAACGGGATGTCAACACACACGGTCGGCCTCTTCTCCTCCTTATCAGACTTCTTCTGAAACACTGCTGGTGTTTGCTTGCTGAATGGGATGGGATTATCTATTCATTTTTGACATTCAGTGTGGACAAATGTTGTGTAATTATATGCCATGTAGATTAAACACATGAGGTGACAAAGTTTCAGTACAGACATAACTTGTCTTTGGATGGGCAAAGGTATGTAGATGAGGGTTATTTCAGGCACACATCCTGACACTGGAGATGTCGTTACTGTGGCAACCAATGTTTGCGAGTGTGTGTGTGTGTGTGTGTGTGTGTGCACCTCCTCCTCTGAAAGAGCACAGTGGAACTCCTTCACACTTTATTGCAGATGTACGTGTTGCAGTCTTTCTGCCTTCCTAATTACAGTGAGGTCGCTCTGTAATAATTTTGTCGTCTTGCTTGCTGTCGCGTGGCCTCCCATATGGTTTCTAATAGTTGGAGCTGAACTGTAATCTTGAGGAAAAAAACACCTTTTATCTCTCAGCTAATTTATAGATCGATAAACCCAGAGAGTAAAAGAATAAAGACTTGTTAACGTCAGCACTGCTGCATTATTCATCAACTGGCAGTCAAAACATTTACTGAAGCTGCCCTTGCTTTATTCTTTATAGTTTTTAATTATTGATAAGATGTACTGTATACACAGCACATCAATGTCAATCCCACTTTGTATTGTTATAACTAGATGTATTGAATAATTTAGAGCCTCCAGTGTGGTTCTTGTTTATAGTTTTGCTCACACCACTGTTGAGGTGGTTCTTGTGAGTAATATTCAGGCTCTATTAACAAAATCCACAAGTGGTTTAGAGAAAGAAAAGGGAATTAAAAACCAAGTAGAATCTGACAGCAATAACTGACAGAGCTCCCTCAAGCTGTCTTAGTAAATAGAGATGGGATTTATGGCTCTTTGACAGGATCCGGATCTTTGCGATCCGTTCCTTTCAAAGAGCCGTTCAAAAAACTGGCTCTTTTGGCTCTTTTTAAAAATATTTATGCAGTTTTCTGGATGTCATTTGGATTTATTATTTATTATAAATAGTCCATAAGGTGGCTCAGCTAATTTGCATAACAGGTGGTTGCACTCCCGTGAAGACAGCATGCACAACTCACTGTCACTGAGTGACCGTGCTCCTCCCCCCATTGTACCTGTAGCCTACTGGTCGAGCAAAAGAGGAGCTTTTGACACATACTGGCTCACACACACACACAAAGAACGGCTCCCAGCTGTGACTCGGTTCTCATCGTTCATGTTAATGAACCGTTCAAAAGAATCGGTTCGTTCGTGAACGTCACAACACTATTAGGAAACCTGCCAAGGAACAATTGATTAGATGGTGAGAGGAGCTGCAGCCATCATAAACCTCCTGCATCTGTACTTGCAGAGTCAGGAAAACAGTCCGTTTCAAAGATGAATTACGTCTGTGGGTGTAATATCAGAGCAAACTATTTACCTCCTGGTCCATTCAGGTCCACACAGCAACCGTTTAGTGTTGAAGAAAAGAGGCTTCTACAGAGCAGGACACTGATGCGCTAATGTCTAAATGTTTTTTTTTTATTCCCACAGAAAACCGCACGATTGCGAGCAGCCGTTTTGTCATTTGTGGAGCGGAATCTCATTAAAGTAGAGACACATTTTTATACTTTATCTCACACATTCGTCACATTTTCTTCTCGGCTCGGATCCGTCTCATTTCACATCCTCTCTCTCCCTCTGCATTCACTTTGTTTCCTCTCCCACTGTTTTCATTAAAGATTGAGTTGGCCCACTTCTCCGCTCCGACGAGCTAGGGGAGATAATGATGGTGTGAAACCGTCAGTGATAGGGCACACACACACACACACATAGACAAATATATCCATTGTGTGTCTATAACTATAGATGGAACACACTTTTTGTTTTACTGATGCAGTCAAACAGAAAGTGCCGACTCAGCAGAAAGACGCAGCAGCGCGAGAGAGGAAGTTTCTGTGTCAGCGAGAGAGACAGGACAGAAGTCCAATCAGGAACAGCAGACAGACAGACAGACAACTATAATAATCATTTTCTTCTATCTTTTCACCACTCCTGAGAACTGATTGCCATGGTTACCTGCAGCGCCTGTCACCTGCGGACATAAGCTCAGTCTAAAATTAGAAACTAAACAACATGATCATTTCTTCTCTGACTTTTCCTGTTTAGAAATGATAAATCGACATTTTCAGAAATCACACGCAGAAAATGTTGTTGCAGCGACACACACACACACACACATACACACACAGACGCTCTTATATAACAACATGCGTGAGAACTTCTTGTCCTTTGAACTCAATCCCATTGCAACACGACAAAACACAGCTGTTGGTGATGCGTCTTACGCTTGTCGCTGAGTTGTAGCAGGTCATTATTTCTCACTGTGACCATGTGTGTGTGACGGTTTAGGTAGTTTTTTATTTTTTTTTATTTGAATTATATGACATGAAACATGAAGTTTGAGTTTTTCTTGGATTGAAAGGGATGAGCGGAGAGGTGTGGCTGTGAGGAGTGATGAATGAAGGCATGGGGGGAGAATGAATGAAGTGCTTTTCCTGATTGAACTTCTCTAAGCTCCATTAAATATCTTAAGCCCACATTACAGTCAGAGGTAGATTAAATAATGACAAGCGCAAAATCCCGCTTTGACAATAAAGATAAAGCGTATGGGATTACATGTGTGTTGTAGTTTCTGCTCATTCATGTGTGCTCCTCATATCCACCACATGACTTTAAAGCAGCAGAGGGTTAATGGGTTTCAGCAAGCAAGAAAAACAACAACGACTGAGTGCAATGATGTCATACTTCACCTCGTTTAGGAGAACATGACATCACTGTGTTATTGGATACGAGACACAAATCATAGAGTTAAAGGTCCAGTGTGTAAGATGAGGGGAAAACAGTGACATCTAGCATTCTGATTCGATTATTTATCTATTAAATAACATTTTATTATATAGCGATTATACAAATATATTCATTGGTAGTATATTCAGATTTTGCCAATAAATCTTGACAAGTATTATACACTGGACCTTTAAAGGGATAGTAGCATTTTTTTAAGGTGTGGTTGTATGATCTACAAATATCCCCTAAGTATTATAATTGCAGTAGAAGACTCTCTGCACTCCTCCCGTTAGCAACGCCAGCCCATAGCCCTGCCCAGAGATTTACAACATACATTGTTGTGAATGGACCCAAAGAAACGGCCTGTTTTCACGGCCTAAAAGAGGTTTTACCTGAAAAAAAAAATACAGTTCCATTGTTTGATATAATATAATTTTTTTCCAGCTCCTCAAAGTGCAGGAAAAATGCTGTTTTTATTTGGAGCGAACCAACTGCTGATCGGCGGGCGCTAACCCTGGGCGGAGGGATACGTGAGTTGGTTAGGTCCAAATAAAAACTGTGTTTTTGCTACACTTTGAGGAGCTGGAAAAATTTATATTATAACGAACAATGGAACTGTGTTTTTTTTTTCAGCTAAAACCTCTTTTAGGCCGTGAAAATAGGCCGTTTCTTTGGGTCCATTCACAACAATGTATGTTGTAAATCTCTGGGCAGGGCTATGGGCTGGCGTTGCTAACGGGAGGAGTGCAGAGAGTCTGCTACTGCAATTAAAGTACTTAGGGGCTATTTGGAGATCATACAACCCCACCTTTAAAAAAATGCTACTATCCCTTTAAGGCTTTAGATTAGGGCTGGTAGATTCTAGGTTAATAAGACAATATTTCTTTGAGGTCATGAAGGTGAACGCATGTATGAGTGAGTTGATGCTTCAGACATCACCACTCTATTTTCGTGCCAGGTTTAGTGTACCGTTGTCATCTTTTTGGCTGCCAGCTTCATGAAGCTCCCTGTGCACGCAGGAAACAACAACAGCTATTAATTACACGATGATTGGATCATTATGTAACATGTTGCACGTGTGTGCTATATTAAACTGAGGCAGCTTGGTGATTCATTGCACTCATGGATAACTAAATGGCAGAAAGTCAGAGCAGGGTATGAAGTGTTATATAATGTGAATCCAGTGCACATGTGTGTGTAAACCAGGCTAAAGGAAAAAAAAAATCCCTTTCTGATAACATGCATGTATGAGTGTGCGTATGATTCTGTGTATTAGTTTGTGTTGCGTGAGTGCATCCAACTCTGACTGACAGACTGCTTGCAGTGAAATGTCAGCTGCCCACACCATGCAACATGCTGTGCTGCTGCTATGTATGTCCGCATCTCCGAATGCGCGTGTTTGTGTGTGTGTGTGTTTCATTCACAGGAGTGTGTTACAGAGTGACAGGCAGACAAACAGATGGGGGGAGCTGGAGATCAGCAGGGAGGTGAAAAATCAATACATAATGTTCTAAGACGTGCATTTTTAATCATATTTGACTGACACTTTGACACAGCAGAAATGATGCCAGGCTGATTTACTTATGGTCATCAGTCATTTATAAAAGGAAGCAGTGACAGCTGATGTGATACGTGTGTGTGAATATACACAAACACACTTACACTCAGAGTTGCATTCATTTGCTAAAAGCCTCTACAAAGGCCTCTTCTAAATGTCGAGATGAGAGATAAGCGATGCTCCGGCTGTAGATGGAGTAGCAGCTGAAGCCCAGATATATGTAGATAAGTGTAGAGGAAAGAGAGGGAGAGCAGCGGCGGCGGCGGCGGCGGCGGGTGATTGACACCTTGCTCTTTTGTTGCCTCATCCTACATCCATGAACTTGTTCACACCGTCTGGCTTCTCTCCTTCGACTGCAGCATTTTGTCTGGCGCGCTGCATCATGCCCATGTTTGCGCGCGCGTGTGTGGTTATCTCGGTAGATGGGGTGTGGATTGTTGTCATGGCAACTAAGTAATGGGGTTAAGATGACGCCGAGCATGCGTTTGTGTTTGTTTTGTTTTACAGTATCATCCAGCCATGTGTGTGATTGCAGAGCGGAGACCAGGACTCTCTGTGCCTTTAGTGAGACTATTGATTTTTTTTTGTTGTAACGATCCAATCCTGCTGACCACGTGTGTGTTTTTAGTGAAAGTGTCCATCAGGGCTGGCCTTTCTCATCCCGCCCCACCACAGTAAATCCATCTCTGAGCTTATCGCTAAGAGGCTAAGATCAGTCCCTCAGGTCCCACTGAGAAATCCATGCTCCTCTCTCTCTGTGTGTGTTTGAGCGTATGTGTCCATGCATCACGTGTATTTCTGCTTTTTTTGCATTTCCTTATGTCCTCATTCAAATCCACACTCATGTTGTTTCATCTGTGTGGCCGGTGAGATGATCCAGCGGGGCTTTAAGAGCAGTCTGAATCTAAATTCAGGCTCAGAGAAATATTTTAGTTTGCATCCAATGTCATATTGGCCCCCAGTGCAAATCCATTTCCATGTCTGTGTGCGTGTGCGTGCATGTGTGCGTGTGCTCGAAGAATCCATCTGCTCTTCCCTTGTTAAGATCAGCCCCTGAGGGCCCCTTAAGCACAAATCCTCTCCTTGCTTTCCTTTTTTTTTTTAAAGCAGATACCAGAGAAAGAAGAAACAGCTGCCTCGGTGTGTGAGCGTGGCCCACCTCTTTGTTTACATTTAGATTAAAATGACATCTTTGATATTAATATACTAGTATTTCACAATAAGATCATTGTCTGGTTGCAGAGTCACCTGGTGCCAGCTGAGGCAGGAAATCTGGGGGAGAGAAGTGGAGTAAATGGGAGTGGGACCAGGGCTCTGCTGCTCAGCTTCATTATATCCATATGCTATGTGTCCTAACCACTCAGCCATCGCCATGCCCCATGAGCAAGAATTGAAATTGGTAAATCTTACCCAGGGGGCAAAGTCACATTTTTTTGCACTCTGCATGTGTGCCAGTTGTATGAGGATTAAAACCTGGGTGGATGCTTTAACAGACACCCCTCTTCTTGGGTCAGTGGTGAATGAGGCAAAGGCTGAACTCATGTGTCATACAACTCTAAAATTCATAAAATGACAACAAGCAGAACATGATCTGGGGTTTGTTGCAACTTGGGAGTCAGACTCAACATCCCAAAAAAGACCAAAAAAAACAAGTAGTTTCTCTGAAAATTATTATTTTTTAAACTTTATGGAGAACATCTATACCTAATACATATATAGAATATGTCTTTTGCTTCCATTTGAACAAGAACCTTTCTATCTCCAAACCCCCACTTGCTCAGATGTGAATCTCTCTCTCTATCTGTTCATTTTGGGGAGATCGGAATACAATGTATTCTAATGAGGCCAGTTAACATGGAGGTTTTCATAGGTGTTGCCTTGTTTGGAGACAGAGCTTTCCAGCAAGCAGCTTGGACTCACATGGAAGCATGAACAAAAGAAATTTTCTATATATGTGTTGTATAGATGTTCTCCAGTGCTGAAAAATAATAATTTTCATGAGAATTTATCAGTTTTTTTGGTCTTTTTTGGGATGTTGAGGGTGAACATGCTGCCAGTTGGCGGACAGAATCTTTTTTTCAGTATGTGTCAAGATACTCTGTCAAATGTTATAGTTGTATGACTCTTTATGCCATTGTAATACCTAAGTATTTGCAGTTACATACTTTCACCAGCAAAATGAGTCAAGAAAGGGGTTTTGCCCCTGCACCAGGTTGTCCACCCAGGTTTTAATCTTGAAGGGATATCATTTTTGGACAAAACAGTGTCTGTTTTTTTGCTTTGCCCCCTGGGTATCTTCCACTGCTGTGGCTGCACTCTGCATGTGTGCCGTTGTATGAGGCTGGATGCTTTAACAGACACCGCAGTGGTGAATGAGGAGGCTGAACTCATGTGGCCCCGCGCTGCATTCATAAAATGACAACAAGCAGAACATGATCTATGACGCCGGGAGTCAGACTGACCCAGAGACAGTTATAGTCTAAGTTTCTCTGCAACTTTAATTTCACAGGTTGATTGTGAGAACAAGAACCTTCAGACTTTCAGATGTGAATCTCTCCTGGGTCTGATTTGATTCGGGTCATTCAGAGTTCAGAGATGCAACAGCACAGAGCAATATGTGACCACTACTTCTTCTTTCTTTATCTCACACGCCAACATGCTGCCACTGCGGACAGTCACTCAGTCGTTCATGAGACCTTGTTGCTAGGCAACACTGGCCCTATGTCAAAATGCCCCTGCACCAGAGATCAGGCTTTGGAAAAACAGTGTGTATGTGTTTGTCTGTTGTAAACCTGTGTGGACTAGGTTGATAGCTGATCATCAGAACAGTGTGTGTGTGCAGAGGTGTGTGTGTGTTGTCATATCTGCAGAATACACAGCGTGTTCCTTCATATGTCTATATTATATTGTATCAGTTACAATGATCAGTTATTAGTAATTTTATGAAAAAAAAATTTTTTAGTTTGGTGCAGCACAAGATTCTAAGTGACATCACAAGGGAAGATTATCACAACATTCCATGTAGTGAGTAAGTACTGCTGGACCAATATATTTACAGTTTCACTTTCACAAAGCAACACGAGCAGGATGGACAAAAAGGCCACGAAACCCGCCCTGCACTCGTTGAAACCAAAGGACTGGAAGCTCAAGGGCACTGAGATACTGGAGAATATGGAGTGGCACCCGTACCCCACCGCCTACTACATCCAAGAGCAGTGCAGGAAGTACAACAACACCAGCGACGAAGTGCAGGATATGTTCTGGGAGCCGTACGCTGTTGGGAACCTGGTCAGATCCTGGTGGATCAGGCTCCACAAGGCCAAACGATGGCTCCTCTCCCAGAACCCGCAACCAACAGCTCCCTCAAAGAACGCTGCCACAGGACACGTCCCAAACGGCCACAACCCTGGAGCTGCTGATCAGAAGGAGAAGATGGATACTATGGACTGGCAGTGATGAGAGGGAAAAACACAACTCATCTAAACTAAAGATGTGTAATTAAAGATGTATGAATTTGAAGCAAAATGGAGACAGGACACTTACAGTCTATTGTATATTTATTATAGTGCAAATAAAATCTGAATAATACATGCTGTTTTGTGCAAAAGCCACTGTAGCTACATTTATAAAAGATACACCCAGTTTTTAAAGATAAAAACTGTAACAATATATACCATTTTTTTAGTTTACTTGCTCACAGTATAACTTTTTACAACTTTATAACCAACAGCTGTTTGCGTGAGGTGTCTCTTCCTCTCTTTTGCCCTCTCTGCTCTTCCTCCCTGCATCAATCTCACTCATTCTTCTAATTGCAGGCGTAATCCTCAACCAGATTAGAGGAATGTGCAGGGTTGCCGTGTGCGTGCGTGTGCGAATCTGAATGAACGATGCCTAGATCTCGGAGAGATTACTCGATCCATGTCATCGTCACACTGGTTGAAACTGAAAGAATCCAAATCCAATTTGCTCTCTCTCCATGTTTATTCAAAGTGGTAATGTGATCCTGCGGCTTGCGGAGTAACTGAACAAAACCACAGGGCGTTTTCCTCCTCGACAGAGAAGCTGTGACGTTCTAGTTTGATAGAATTTGATTTATCATATCTCTTTGGCTGATTTGGATGTCGCTGATGCCTTATCCAGCCGTGGAGTACACTGAGTTCTGATACAGTTTCATTGGATTGTTTGTACATCTCATGACATTGGAGCAAGTACAGCACATGAGCTACAGGGCCAGGTCGGTGACAGCTGCTCCTTCTCTTCCTGCAAGGCCTCCAGGATGATATCATCATCTCATGAGCAGCCATGAGACAAAAATGCCACAACCTCTGTGTCCTGCAGAGACGTCTTAATGGCATTATCATGACAGTCATGGCGGCGTTTGCTCTCAATTCAGGAAATGTCTTGCACGCACTCTCCAGTCCACTGATTTCTTGAGGCAACGTGAGGGATGATTTCATCCAGCGGCCTGAGTGCAAAGTTAAAGGGCAAGAGCTTTTCAGATCCGCCCAGTCATCATCTTGATACACCCCTTCATCTGACTCGTCAATTTAACATCATTTATAGTGAGACGCCATCAGATCATGAGTAACAAGTGAGCAACAGTGTGTATGCAGAAAAAAAAAGAGCATACATAGAGATTTCAAATGTATTGCAGCTTGAATGAATTGATCTGCTTCATCATTAGATTTTATCATCTGTGTGTGTGTGTGTGTGTGTGTCCATTATCTCAAGAGTCTGTGTTTTGCGACAGGTTGTTCTGATGCAAAGAGGCCCTCAGTGAAAATGAACTGAGACCACTCTAGTGCTATCTCTCTGGTGTTTACCCTGGTCATTGTGATTGCCCCCTTCTCCCTCACAACCACTTAGTATATGTGTGTGTGCACAGCGCTCCATCTTACCAGACTGGTCCCAGATGTGCAGCTTCACACACTTGGAAATCACTGGAGCGATAAAGGAGATTAATAGTAGATAAAATACTGTGTGTGATAATTAGTTTACATGCGGAATGAATGCATGTTGGGAATTGCAGTGTTTGTAGTGAAGTCAGGTGGGTGGAGGGTCAGTCCATGGGGAGGAGGGGACAGGCCCTCTCTGTCTCTGCAGCTCCAACAGCGACAGAGGAGACTCTGTGTTCACTTAACCGTCACTCAGCCTTTCAAGGCTGTTGGGAGTGTAAATATTGGTGTTGTCGTGTGTGTGTGTGTTTGTGTGGGTGGGTGGAAGTGTGAGGAAAACTTAAAGATGAGTTGCAAGTAGGTATGGTCATAGTTTTTCTTCAAAAAGCATATCATTATATATCTCACCTCTTGTTGTAATATAGTATATAATATATAGATCCATTTTTCCCAGAGGGCATCAGAGTTCGTTCTCATCAGATTATAGATAATCAACAACTCTCTCTTTTGTTTTAGTATCATATCTCACAATGAGACATGCTGTTTCTCTGTTCCCATGAGTCTGCTGTCCACTGCAACCACAGATCCTGTTGTGTGTGCGTATGTGTGTGTGTCTTTGTATGTGTGCACTAGTAGTTTTCCATGAGGGAAGGCTGTGAGGGCCCCAGGGGAAAGTCTTCACACTGAGGGGGGAGGAGTCAGCAGAGAAATTCTGCCTGGTGTCCAGCAGGCGTAGGTGTCTGTCACCATGATTATGATAATGAGGAGGAAGGGGGAAGTTAGGGGAGGGTGCAGGTGTGTGTGTGTGTGTGTGTGTGTGTGAATGAACTCATATTGAGCAACAGCTGTAAAGCGGAAAACTCCAAAGTACAACCAGGCTGTAAGTGTGTGTGGTATTGCGCAATAGTCACTCTCCACAGAAAAAGAGAAGAAGCTCTGTCGCACTAGTCGATCAGTTTGTCCTCCCGGAGTTGGAGAGAAAGTTTTGAAGTGAAAAGACAGAGACAGAAAGACGGCAGGAGAGACTAGGACACAGGAAGGAGAGAGCGAGGGAGGTGCAGACAGACAGAAAGACAAAGAAATGGTTTGTTTTGAGATGCCGGTGTCCTTTCCAAGGACAAGCAGACATGCCACTACTGTCATGTGAGGAGACTCCTCCCCCTCCCCCTCCTCTTTGTCAAACTCCTCCCTCTCCAACTTCCACTTGTCTCTGGTCTGACAGTCTCCTCTGCTCCGAACATGTCCCCTTCTCCTTATCCAGAGGTGAACGGCAAGGTGAAAGCTTTTTCAAACCACATATACAAATATGTTTTATAAAGATTCAGACTTCCTTCTCCTGCTCCCTTACACTTCTTGTCTTTGTCCTGCAGACTCTTGCAGAGGTCGCAGACTTTCAAAGAACAATGTGGCGCCATTTTCAAGACAAGACAACTTGACAAATGTCG
This sequence comes from Decapterus maruadsi, assembly GCA_030347415.2. Classification (NCBI taxonomy): domain Eukaryota; kingdom Metazoa; phylum Chordata; class Actinopteri; order Carangiformes; family Carangidae; genus Decapterus; species Decapterus maruadsi. The sequence goes on from CM064886.1 coordinate 44,697,656, forward strand.
GTCAACTGTCAGCGCGCCGTCTTATCTTTCTCTGGATCTGCCTTTGTCCTCGCCCCTCGGTTAGTTAACACCACTACAGTGACCTTTGACCCAGTTAATGAGCAAAAGTCCTGCTGCTGCTTTTAGGGAAGTGAGGAAAAAAAAAAGGCTTTGGTTTGCACAGGCATTTACCAGCAGGGCGTTTCTTCTTCTCAAATCCTCCCTCCATCCATGCAGTGCACCACAGCTCTGACTCAAACCAGCCATTGAGGGAGGGCTGGCAGGGATGAAGTGACGCATTGATAAATCATGTCATATTTCTTCACATTGCCTGTACATCACTTTATTTCACAAAATGTACTCCTTCCAGTCAAAACATGTTGATTTCATATTTCGTCCATCTCCATGCAGTTAGTTGAAATCCTCTCTTTCTTTCTCATTCGTGGCCGTTTTCAGCCCTTCAGCCAAAATACCGTTTTCATAACGCAGCTGGCATAAACATAACCTTGTTGTTTTTGTTTTGGTAGGTGCAACCAAAAAGTGAATGAGCAGCAGCACGTTTATAATTATGGGAAGTCATAATGACAAGTTACAGTATAAAGTAGTCAGTGCGCCGCTACGGCTGGAAGCCTGAGCCGTGTGTTGATTTTTTGATAGCAGGAGAAAAAGACAATGAAGCAACACCTTTGCTTTATCAGGAAGCTGAGTTCATGACCCCTCAGGACTTTGCAATATTTGATGGTCATTTCAACACATACTGGATACTCACATGGACACCTCGGTTGACTCAGTCTCACTCCCTCCCAAACAGATGGAGGAGTATGTTATTTATTTAAGTACGAGGAACATAATAACAGCCACACCAGCTAAAATACACCTTTAAAGGGATAGTTCAACATCGTCTCGTAACGTTCAGAGTTGTTGGATTGTGTGTTTGCTGAGTTTGATGAGAGAAACCAAGAAATCCCATGAGCCTCTGTAGCGTAGCTCTGAGCAGCTCACGGCTCTGCTCCACCGTTCTAAAAACAGCTTGCACCAACAATTAAAGGTAACAAACCTACTCCTAAAACTATAGGGATTATGGCATTAGGCCAATTTCCCATAATGTTGAACTATCCCTTTAAGATGTATTTTTCCATTCTTACACTACATTATATTATTTTGATATGGAAAGCATCCAAAATCTAACTTTATTCAACACAACACATACAGTATTGCCAGCAGGTTGCTATGGCTACTTCCTTACCTGTAGATCAGCAGAGAATTAGAGCAACAGGTGCTAATGTGACTGACTTCCTGATTTTTGTATCATTACAGTCAAACATTACCAGTAGTCAACATAACCAGTAGAATAAGAAGAAGAAGGTCACACACACCCACACACACACACAGTATTCACTTCTGGTGGTCATTCTGGTGTGTGTCTGTCAGCAGACTAATTCGCGTCCACGCTGGGGTTTACACAGCAGAGTATGCGTGCATGAGTGAGACAGAGACAGTGGCTCTTTGTTGCTGTTGCCAGGGTTTTGGATCAGCCAGGCTGGACGTGCCTACAGTGACTCTTTCTTTCTTTGTTTCTTTATCCTCTCATTCACGCTTTCACCAGTTTTCTGTGTCACCGTGCTGCTCCACTGCAGACATTTGCCGAATATGAAACTATGAAGTTCCATATCTTACTCTGAAAACATTTGTGTACTAAATACATTTTTAGGGTTACTGTGTTATATCCAGGGTTCTCCACATTCAGCTACTGGTATTTCTTTCAGGACAGTCTGTCTGTGAAGGTGTATCAAACCTCTGCTGTGGCTAAGAAAACAAATATGCTGCAGTTATAATTAGTACTGTCAGACCAACCTGTTTATTTCCACAATAGGCTGAGCTCCAATATCAGGATGAAGATCAGCACAGGAATTAAAAAAGAAAAGAAGAGTATAGATGTGGTGAAGCTGTGACCTTATTAACAATACATATGGGCTTGTGTTGAGATGTGAATATGTGTCCAGGATGCCACATTTTTTAACATTTGACCACATGGAAGACATTGGAGGTTGTTTCCTGCTGTATGGTCACCAGTCGAGTGCAGCCTGGTTGCAATAAGTACATGTGATTGACAGCAACACTGACAATCAGAATAATTAAAAGGACAAAACAGCATCTCTCACCTTGTGTTTCTCTCTTTCTCATTGCTCTAATTGTAGCGGTAAGTAATCCACAGCCAGATTAGAGGGATGTGCTGTCCCTGTCCCTGTCACTGTCAGTGTTTGTGTGTGTGGTCTGAGCGAACGCTGCACAGATCTCTGGGAGATTACTCGATCCCTGTCATTATCACACGGGCTGAAACTGAAGCCGCACAAGCCAAATCCACTTTGCTCTCTGCTGTTATTATGTTATATACTTTCACATGTCTGTTTATTTGTCAGAAACACAGTTTGCATTGAACCTGTTGGAGGGACTGGACGTTTGCCAGACAGATCCAGTCGGTCTGCTATGAATTTGAATATTAAAGTCTTGATGCGTGTGGCTTTTCAACGCTCTAGTTTTAGCCCTTAAAGAAGGAATGTGAACCAGCAGCTTGTGGAGCAGCTCAAGCAAACAGCAGTTCCACTTTGACAGAGATGCTGTGACGTTCGTATTTGTAGGTTTCAGGCAAATGTGTTGCCCTATAAATAGCAGCGCTTTCTGTTTCTCTTGTGTGTGTTTCTCCCTTTGCCTTTTTACTGCAGAGTCGGACCTGGTTTTCATACACCTTAATTACCAGACACTTACGTATTAGTGTGTGTGTGTGTGTGTGTGTGTTTGGCAGGTGTGCATGCCACAACCTGAAAGATACCACAGGTTTGAGGTTGAATCTAAAATAAAGGCAGAGATCAAAGACAGCTTTGCACTTCATACCCATGCAATTAGGTTTTACTGTCTACTGAGAGCTCATTTAGTGATGGGTGTGCACGGCTTTGCTATTGCTGCTGGTTTCATTTGTTAACATGTTTATTTATATGTCGCCTCTTGATGATATTGACGACGCGATATGATCTTTTGGTTGCCTTTTCAGTTGTCGTGTTTTGCAGGAGTAAAGCTGTTTTGCAGAGCCATGAGACATGCTGCCAGATTCAATCTCAAACTTAAAGGGACAGAACGTGTTGTGGCCATGAGGTTGAGATGTATGATACCCACGAGATGACCAGATCCTCATGAGTCTCTCTGTCCCGCCTTCGCAGAGTTTTCAGTTGGGTCGTGGGTTAAATGAATTTGTGTCACATGGCTTTTGCTGATCTGCATAATTCCATGTAACCAGTGTAGCTGTGGAAATTTAGCCAGGCTAATGCGAGGAGGATGGTTCCTGCAAATTTCATTTGCCTCAACCATTATGAAAAGTAAAGGGAACATTCAAAAATTCAATGATTTTCAGTCTTGCTCAAAAATGTATCATCTCAGAAACTTAAAAAAAAAAGACGGACCAATCATCGAACAGATGGGTAAGTGAAGGCGATGATGTTGAACTCAAGCACTCAAATTAACCTATGAGCTTCATCCCTAGTTGAGATGTGATACCCACTAGATGACCAGATCCTCAGCAGCGATTGTTGAAGCAAACGCAGAGTTTGCCTCCCGGAAGCAAATGAATTTGTGTCCTATGGCTTTTGATCTGCTATATGAAATGTAATGAAATAAGCGGCTGATGCATCAGGCTAGTGGAAATTCTCATTAGTCTCTGATAATATCACTTAGGGTGACCCTGTGGGGGTGAGCAGGTCACGGGACCCCTTCACTTCCCCCCTGACTCATGGTTGTCATTTTATCATGTACTGTATTAAAACCCTAATTCCTGTTTGCAGTGGATGCTGGTCTCTAATACCTGGTCATGAGCAGCAACAAGGGAGCTGTTAGTGATTCCAATGTTTTCATTTGTGCTCAAAAAGGAGATGTGCATTAGAAATGTTTTTTTCCTGATGGCAGTATTTGACCTACGTAATATCACATCCAGTTCCTTTATCTGACCTCAGCTAGTAGATAGAAGAAGAAAGGCAGCTCAAGATGTGGGAGCAAACTTGTCTTTATCAGTGGCAGCCTGGGCTGTTTTCTCCGTCTGTCTTCACTTTTATCTGTGTTTTTCGCTCTGGGAGGAAAACGTTGGACCTTGACACGATTATCCCCTGTGGTACAGACTAGAGCAATGCTGCATTTCTCCTCTCCAGTATCTGAGCTTACAGAGAATCGCCTGCACATCTTTGTCCTTTTCTGCTTAAAAAGCCATCTACATCCAAAGCAAACCAAAACATTAAAGGGATAGTTCAACATTTTGGCAAATTGGCCCATTGCCATAATCGCTATAGTCATAGCAGTAGGTTCGTTACCTTTAATTGTAGGTGTAAGCTATTTTTAGTACGGTGGAGCGCAGCAGCAGGCTGCTCAGAGCTACGCTATGGAGGCTAAGGGAATTTCTTGGTTTCCCTCATTAAACTCATCAAATACAACATCCCAAAACTCCACAGCGCTTTTGTAGACAAGTTGTGAGCTGCACAACCACCACGCTATGAGATAATAATAGAACGATACGAAACTGAGCCGTTTTCGAGGTAAATACAGGGTAAATGCGGAGACTGCTTGTTGAAAAACTGTCCCTGAACGCAACGCGCATCAGCGGTTTTGCATGAATTTACCTCGAAAACGGCTCCGTTTCGTATCGTTCCGTTATTATCTCATAGCGTGGTGGTTGTGCAGCTCACAACATGTCTACAAAAGCGCTGTGGAGTTTTGGGATTTTGTATTTGATGAGTTTAATGAAGGAAACCAAGAAATTCCCTTAGCCTCCATAGCATAGCCCTGAACAGCCTGCTGCTCTGCTCCGCCGTACTGAAAATAGCTTACACCTACAATTAAAGGTAACGAACCTACTGCTATGACTATAGCGATTATGGCAATGGGCCAATTTGCCAAAATGTTGAACTATCCCTTTAAGATACAAGTCTAAATTTGAACTATTCATGTCAAGTTGGGCTGGATCCAGTCAGTAGTAAAAATCCATCTCTTGTCCTTTTTTTCCATGCTAGAGACAAACACCTGCATTGGGAATTTCAAGACAGTGTGTGAAGTTTTCAGCTCTCAACTCTTATTGGAGAGAATGTTCAGGCCCAGTCAGTGAGCAGAATGTTCATGGATAAGCATCAACCTCAAAGAAGCAATCCACCATTTCCTGGTAGAGAAACTCAAAGCTGATTTGAATTTAACACTTATTGGCCTATTTCCCATGACCCCTTTTCTTCACATGATGTGCTGTGGTGTATGAACCCCAGCAGAAGGACTGCAAAGTATAAATAGAAAACAACAACAACAAGGTGTATAAGATGCTACTTTTGCAAACTGATGTCAGAGGTTGGGTAGTTGAGATCTTGTGATGGCAGCTGCTGGAGACAATAGTTCTTTGTCTGTACAGAGGAGGAGGAATGACTTAACAAGGCAAATGTTCTCCCCACGTGAACTCAAGATTTCACCGTCCTCTGCTACGCTGAGGTGGACATGGAAAGCAGCTCGGCCGACTAAAAGTACACCGGTGTTAAATCAGCAGCACATGCAGCGTATGGATGTACGGCAGATCCATCAACATGGAAAGTATATTATGTATTCCCACAGATTCATCGCTGACAGGATCTTTTCAGACTAGTCCGAGTAGTCGCACAAACACTCATTTTTAAAAGGCCTGTGTCAGCTTTGTCATTGCAATTGGACTTGTTAACACTTAAATCCCCAGACTTAGGCTCTGTTTAAGGACTGTTAAGGTTCAGTGAAGCTCTTCAATAACACAATGACTCAAATCTTTCATATTAATGTTTGTTTTAATCGCACTTGAATGGCACAAAGCACAGGTTCAGTAAATACACACTGCCAGACAGCACATAGATGTAATCTCAGTTTGTGGTTTTTGAAATAGAAGTTGCATTAATAGTGCATGTACCTTCTAGTCGGGTGCATTTATGACTTTATCGTAAAACAATTCTAACAAAAGGTTTCTCAGTTGTTTTTTATAGTATTAGATGTCCTTAATAACATACTAAAAGTTGACCAAAGTTTGACCACTAGAAAGGTGTCATTTTCAGGATGGCGTCCTAATGTAAATGTAATGGGTTGAAGCCCAGAGAGACGCTCCAGGTGAATAGGGTAAAAATTTTAACTAACAGGTATCACCATGAAACTTCACAAGTTTATCACTTACATTAAGACAAATATTTTTTGTATTACAAGTTTTGTCAAATGTTATGTTTAAATATGTAAATGAGACAATAACTAATTAAATATGCGCTAAATTGCATACTTTTCCAGATCCAAAAATTTAATGGATAAAGCCACTTTCAAAAGTCTTGTTTTATTTTGTTGACACATTAGAACACATTAGAGTAAGAAGGTCTTACTGAGGGGATTTTGGATATCTCTTTTTATCACTTTGTAAATGAGAAAATACTGTCACCAGCCCTAAATAAATCAAATTTCGCCATGTTTTCAGGACTCAAATATTGTATAAATGAGGCTGTGAATGATATATCAACAATCCCCTCTGTAAAAACCTTCAGAATATGGAAAATGATCAAACTGGAAGGTTTGGTGTGTGGAAGTGCTGCTGAAGTGGATCTGGAAAAGTTCTGGAAAAGTATGCAATTTAGCGCATATTTAATTAGTTATTGCCTCATTTATTTACATATATAAACATAACATTTGACAAAACTTGTAATACAAAAAATATTTGTCTTAATGTAAGTGATAAACTTGGGAAGTTTCATGGTGATACCTGTTAGTTAAAATTTTTACCCTATTCACCTGGAGCGTCTCTCTGGGCTTCAACCCATTACATTTACATTAGGACGCCATCCTGAAAATAACACCTTTCTAGTGGTCAAACTTTGGTAAACTTTTAGTATGTTATTAAGGACATCTAATACTATAAAAAACAACTGAGAAACCTTTTGTTAGAACTTTTTTACGATTAGGTGCTTTTTTTTCATAAATGCACCCGACTATTCTTTTGCTTCCCTCTCTGTCTCCCTCCTCCTCTGTCAATCAGTGCTGGACTTCCGTCGAGTAGGGGCGGTTACAAAACACGGGTGCTTTGGGTTTGATTATTAAACATTTATTAAATGCCCATGCGTCACACTCGGTCCAAAGTTCATGACAGTGGGAGTACTACGAGGGCCAGCTGCAGTGGAGCGAAACATTATATAGATGTATTTGCTCTGGTCAAAGAAAATGTAGAAGTAGATTCACAGTGTCAGTGTCCTGCAGCCAGAAGCTGACCAACAGACACACTATCTCTTAGCTCTGATGGGGTTTTATCATGCATATGGACCTATTTCAAAACCTCAATACACAAAACTCAAACTTTGTATCTCTATAGCCTTTGCTAATTTACATAAGCACTTGTATGGCTGTTAAATCACTTGCTACTAATGTGTTTCCCCTGATAACACTACTTTTACTCCTTGTACTCACTACTACAGTGTCACTCCAAAGGCCATGTTTTATTTCTGCAGGTCATACACTGTTTATGTGCGACAGAGCATTGTTTGGTGTTAAACAAAAACCTATACTACATCGATCACAGAGCTGAAACCCCCATCAGCCATGTGAAAGACTCCACTCCAAGCTCAACCACAGTTTGCTGTTTTTGGGTTCATTGATGCAAGAGAGAGACAACCGCTGCGTGGGAGGTCGATTTCCCAAAGACTCAAACATGCTCAAGTAGAAATCCTGCAAATTATAGTGTAAATAGAACTTTTCAAACAGACAACGTGTCTGTATAATAGTGTAAAGCCACAGAGACATATAGAAAGATGTAAGCATATGCATAAATACAGATTTGAGATGGTGTGTGTGGTGAAGCACATGTTGTTAGTTAGCAACCCAACCAGTTTCATCAGATTATCGTGAGTAACTGCACCACAAACCAATTCTCTTTGGGTTCTGTTACATTGTGGTGGAGCTATAACTATTATCTCAGCGCATATAAAGCAGTCTGGGTAAGAAGAAAAATAGGTTTTATGTTCTTTTGGCTCCAGCTCAGCCTGAAGCATTTCCTCAACCGTTCTCAGCTTCTTTGTGTCACACATCACCGTCTTCTTTCTACCGGACTCATTTCATTTTCCTGAATAGAATTGGAACAAAGTGAAATCAATACACAGCCGGCTCTAGCGCTACGGCAGATCCTCTAGTCCTGTGTCCTGCCAATGAAGCAGCAAAATGAGCTTCATTCATTGCACAACAACTAGAACAGTTACTGAGAATATCCTCTTCTTCTCTTTTCTCTCTTCTCTCCTGTTTTACAACTCCCTGCCTCTTGTTCTCTCCTCATCTCATACATCAAGGCCCGCCCTCCTCCCTGCATGCTCTAGTGACTATAAACAGTTGGAAGTTTACTCCAAACACATCCAACAACCCCCAGCAAGGACGATCTCCCCCTCCCCCCTCCTCCTCCTGCAAGTGTCAATGAACAGGTTTCATGTGGGTCACGAGTGTCCTTTGGTGCAGCGAAGGTGGCCGCCATAGACGCGAGATGACATTGTGAGCCGACAGGACGGGGTTGGTCGGAGCAGGAGCCTCTGCCGTGTGCATCCCAGGCACAAACAGACGTTGTCAGTTTTTTCCATACCAACCTGGGGGATTGCATTGTGTTGCTCAAGGACACGGTTTATTTCCAGGGCATTGTCCTGCTCAGTCATTCATGGAAACCCTCTCACTTAACCTCTGTGGCTTTGCTTGAGATTCCTGCCAGCCCACAGGAACAACTGAGGTGGGGCCTCCCCCCCCCCCCCAATTGAAACTGCAAAACCTTTTGTTGTCCTGTTCCTGTTCAGTCTATCAGCTTGCACCAATTAAACATGTATTTGTACCCGGTGGTGTGGTGTGTGGGTTTTAGCAGCAGCTGAACTTTGCCCAAGTTTTGGTCCTGAAGCCTAAATCTCACCTAGCGCTCGGAGCACAAATTGGGTTTCAAATGGGATTTTTGTGTTTTTCTCAGGATGATTAACGTATATTAATCCGTCAGCCGCTGTATGAGAGCAGCAGGCAGCAGGCCAAGGAGCTCTTTAAGCTCACTCAGTGTTGCAGCAGTATGAATCTATTCTAAACACAATGGTTTAGCATTGTGAAACATTTCTGTGCTGCTCTTTTGACTTTTTTTCTCAGGTGAAATCAGGCAGAGTGTTTCTTTTTTTGTTGCTTTTTCTACAGGGCACATTGACCTCAGACAGAGAGGGCGAGGCGAAAGGCTCGCTGGATTCCTCTCTTTGCATTCCACGTGTTATCTTTGCTTTGAGCAACACTTTCGTCCAACCTCTTTTTCCTGAATTATGTTGGGGAAATGAGACAGTTTTTATCAGCTTTCCCACCTTTTTCTCTTTCACACTTTGTCATTCAAATTGATCCTTGGTCTTCAGGCAATAAGTCACCTGCAGAACTGGACTTTCACCTTTCTAGCTCTGGCGTTATCTCTGCCTGTCTCTCATTCCCTCCTCCACTAAGTCGGCCGGCTTTTCTTTTTTTTTCATTCATTCCTGGTTGTACTGTAAATGAAGCACACACGGACAGAGGGAGAAATGCACAGATATGGGGATTGACTGAAGAAGGGAGAAGGGATTACTGGAAAGAAAGAAGAATGGTTGGACCAAGGGAGTGAATGAGTAAAGAGTGAAAGAAGACGGGAAGCGGCGAGAACAAAACCGGGAAGTTGAGCAAGATTCACCCCTCCCCTCTCTCCTGTGATCCACCACCATTACCACCCCACCCCACCCCCCCTCTCTCTTTCTCTCTCTCCGGGTGGACCCCTCTCTCCAAGACTACAACTCACCTGTCCAGTTTCCCCCCTCCCCCCCCGCCTCCCAAGCTCCACCTCTGGAGGCAGGTGAGCCAGTGGAGGGTATATAGGTATGGTAATGTGAAGTGCCCTATCTTCTCTGCTCTGGGGAGTGCGGAAGACACAGGACGCAAGAGGGCTGAGAGAGAGAGAGAGAGTGTGTGAGAGAGAGAGAGAGAGAGAGAGAGAGAGAGAGAGAGAGAGAGAGAGGCGGAGTAGGAAAGTTACAATTTAAAAAGACAATTGGATTGACTGCGCTCAGACTTGTGTTGCAACCATGGGGCTGGGAGTAAGTACTGAGACTTGTCACATGTTTCTGCCTGGTAGTAAATTCTCTAGATTTAGGTTGAGATTAGGCCGGTTATGTCTTTCCTGTTTTGCACCGAGTTTGAGTTTAGTCACAAGTTTTGAGTAAACCTGACAGTTGTGCTGTAACTTGAAGCACTTTGTGCCTGAGTTTTGCATATCTGAGGACTTTTTAGAGCTCTTGTTGTATTTAGATTGTAGATTTTTTAGCAGTTATTCAAACTCATAGTGAACTCTGTTTCCGGCACAACAGAGCAGGAAACTAAAGAGCACATTTCTCACATGTGCTCGGTCTTAGCCAGGACCTCATTTTCCTTATGTCACCTTCTCTTATTTAGAGAGGGAAGGATGACTACAAACTGGCATCAACCTCCGATGGCGGGGACAAGAAGAGCAAGAAAGAGAAAGGGAAGAAGGATATGGACGAGCTGAAGAAAGAGGTCGACTTGGTGAGTACACGAAAAAGTGAAACCGGTGTGAAAGCTGAAGTGTGATATTCAACACTTGAAAAAGTTTGAAGTAAAAAGGAGCAGCCGTTTAATAATCCTTCAGCTTTGCCTCCCATACGCTTTCCTGGCCTCATTCTTAATGACAGTCCTAATCAGGTTATGTTAATACTTTTGGACACTGTAACTCACAGCCATTGGTCACAGCAATTACACAGTGGTGGCTGGGACAAGCCCCCGCTTTTACCTCAGCACTAGTCACATGAGGTGTAGCTGCTGGCCCTGTGTTTCATAGAGATTGCTACTTCCACCACTGTATGTCCTGTCACATGTTATTAAGGACTTCACAGCTATACTTAACTTCTAAATAATGCTCATCTGAACTGAGATGTTCTGTTGTCACTACACAGTTAAGCCTCTCAAAACATATGAACTAGTTTTTCTTTCCTGTCGCGCGTAAACACCTATTACTCTCCGTCTGTTCTACTTTCAGGCTCAGTTCTTAGTTCGTTCAGTCGGCGGGGAATTTTATTTTGTAGCCACAGTCTGCGCCGAGCTCCTGTGGAGGCGTAGAGTTGTAAAGTTGCATACATAGAGGTTCAGTTGGGTTCCAAACGTCACATGTAGATTGGTAGTTGGCTCATTTCCACTGGTGTCAGCTTTTTCTCAGTCTGAATCTGTCGCTGACTGAGGTCATTTCCCAAGGTCAGCGGGGCACTTGCTCCGTGTTCATCCCCAACTGGAGGGAAAAGGACTGATGAATAACTCCTCACCACAAACTGTGCACTTATTCAATTCAATTCAATGTGCACTGGTTGCAGTTAATAGGCAGAAAGTTAAAGTTATGGAGGTTTCATCTGCAGCTTTGGATCTGTCTGGTGGGAGAAGTTTTGCTATAATGACTCTCAATTCTGTATTTGTCCCTAAACTGCCTTTAAAACCTCTTGTTAAAGACAGACTGCTCTAAACCTTTGTAGTACCATGTCCTTGACAAGGTCAGCCCAAGAGGAGGCAGATCCAGGTCTCATGTTTATCTGAAAGCACTAAGAAGACATCGGTAAAGATGCCACATTAAAAGATCCAAGTAATGGTTGAATAAAATCAACATAATAGTTCAAATTGTCATTGTTTATGCTAGAGATGTTTGACTTTGACAAGGTCATTCAGCACCGATGGATGCTGCTAGTTTCTTGCAAACGTTGCTAAAGCAACATGAAAAAAACTAAATTTACATGAGCATATGAATCTGATACCTTGTTGCCATTTTTTTAATTTTTACAATATATTTCATTTCTGCCCAATGTCACCGAGGAGGTCACGGCCTGCTGCAGGTTATTGGCTCATAAAATTCCCATCTAGGTGACATATTAATGATTATTGCCCTCTATAGGTCTCAACTAGATCTCAAAGTCCTGCCGACGCTGAAGGACATATCAATGCCATAGCAACCATATCACCTGTCTTCTGTAACCTCCCCCAGCTTAGCATATCATTGTCTGCAATTAACAGCAGGCACTGTCTCTAATGTGCCCCCTCCCCGCCCTTCTGGAGCTCAAGAAGGGCAACTTCATGTATTGATAGTTGACTTCAAGAATAATAATCTACTGAGCAGCAGTAAAACAGTAGCAAGAGCGTAGGTGGCTTCCAAGGAGCCCATGAAGCAGACATGTTAATGATTATAGCACCGGCTTTCTTCTATCATCATACAATTAACCCAGGCATCAAAGTCCAGTTGAAGGCAATATTTCCATAGCAACAAGGAGCAGCCGCTGATTTGCCAAAACGTGACCAACAGCTGAAGAAGCTAAAAATAGGCTGGTGTTTAATTTGATCAGCGGCTGTCCAGAACTTGTTTCTCAAATGAGTTTAGGTGTGTGTGTCCGTCCATCCAAATGTGTTTGCGAGGCCGAGAATCAAATCCAAAGTGAAGAAATTTCCTTTCCAGGCTTCAAAAGAACTGCTGACTAACTGTTAAAATAAGCAACAGTAGTTTGGAGCATGTGATAACACATTATGCATGGCACATTTGCCATGGAGCACTTTGACTGCTTATTATCATGTAGAATTGTGGCAGGGCCGAGGGAGCCGTGCAGTCACACCATTTTCTACACTGCAGATGAATGTGAGAGGACTCACTTCAAACCATTCATGGCTCAGGACTTCACATTTCCAAATGAATATTATGCAAATGTATCATTTCATACAGCATTTATATATAAAAAGATCTATATACTACAGGCAGTGGGTGATTGGGACATGAATCTTTAACAAGGTCAGAGTGAAGTTGTTCTTACATAATCATAATGAGACACTAACGCCTCGCGCGTTGTTCATCAGTCATTCTAAAATGAGCAAATGGAAACTTTTAGGAGTCATTTGACGACATATGAGATAGTAGTTTTAACAAATAATCATGTGATTTGTTACAAAGGTTGATGTAAAATCACATGAGGATCAGGATAGTAGAAGCATCATTTCCGTACTGTAAAGGAAACTAGATTATTATTCCTGTGTCAGCCATATGTCACATTGTTTAGATGGAAGAGAGAAACCGGTGTGGGCATCTCTTTCACTCAATGGCAGTCACTGTAACCAGCACAATACTTTGTTGTTCCACGGCCGACAAACTGGAAGGTGGGAGTCAGATATAATTGCGGAACAATCCAAATTATATTGAAAGAAACTCTATTCATTCACTCACTGTAGGCGTTATTCAAAATACACAGTGTAGGCACATGGATTTGTCAGCTCCTCTCACTCTCTCATACTTTTATTTGCATTTTCACCCAATTTTCTTCAGCATACACAAGGAATGAAACTGATTTTGTTGATGCGAGTGAAAGAGAGCACGGACTTCACCACAACACATGAGCAATACACACGGGAGCAAACAGCAGTCTATCAGTTGGGTGACATTGATTCGGCTGGATGGACTGTTTGCTCACAGCAAACTGACCGTGGATCAGTCCATACGTAACTGAGCTCACGTCGTGTTTGGCTGCGAGTTTCCAATCAGCAGTAGACTCTAGTTTTACTCCGTGTATGGAGCAGAATGCAACAATGCTCCTTTACCTTGTCATCTTTATGTCCCCAGTGTGACATGACAGGACATATTTTAATCCTCAAAGGACATAATATCTGCACTTTTAAAACAACAAGGATTTTGGTTTGTTTTATGCAATGATTCAATCTCTCCGTCTCTCTCTCCATAGGATGATCACAAGTTAACCTTGGATGAACTGAACAGGAAATATGGGACTGACCTAAGCAGGGTAAGCACTGTGTGTATGTGTGTGTGTGTGTGTGTGTGTTTGTTTTTTTATGGATGTGTAAGCCTGTCAGAGTGATAGTAAATCTCTGGAGTTGCTACACAAGCTGTAAAGTGAGGTCACTGCACAGAGATACACTTTACACTTTGTCTTGTATTTAACTCAGAATAATTAGCAAACTAACTTTTAAAAAGCCAGTTAACCAATTAAGAAAGCATTCTTTCCCCAAAGTGATATCCAGAGAAGTGACATTTCAATCATTGAAAAAGTTGTTTTGGTGCAGAAATCCATCAGTTTATCTCGAGATGGCAAAAGCCTGTCAAACTGTACCGACCCACAATGTTCTCCTCTTGTTTTCCACCATGGTCTTCATCAAGCTAAGTTCTCACACACGGAATCCCATTACACAACACAATGCAAGCCCACAGTGGCCATTCCACTTGCCTCACCGATGCTGATTATCTGCTGAAACCTGATCTGTCTGAGTTGCCCCCAAAACAAAGACTTCATTCACACAGGAAACACCGCTCTTATTCGCTCCTTCAACAAGGAAAAGAAATGATCCTATTCGCTCTTGGTGTCCGTCCAAAGAGACTTTACTAGTGCTAATTCTTAATTCATTTATTTTTTTCTTTGCTGTGTAAGGAAATGTAACCTTAACCTTATTGGGCTCATAATAGAGATACCACCTGATAGTCCTTTCATCACTGTTTATTATTTCCAAGCCTACACGCTTTATTTGCACTGTGTAATTGCACAGGGTAATGAAATGGCAAGCTGTAATTGTAAGGTTATTTAGTGCAGTCTGCCTGGGGTGTGTATCTTTAGGTTTCCTGCCAACCGACCTTAAATTCTTCGGTTGTAATGGTGTACCTACTCTCCACCAGCTGAGCAGGAAACATGTGGAGTAACCTTGTCCTTCATCCTGTTTTCCTCAAGCGTCTAAAGGTATCTTTAGAGGAACCGGGGAAACAGGTTTTTTTCTATTGTGGTTTTGCTTCCAGGCACTTCACACATGATCCAAGATAATTATCTTTCACTCTTCAATCCCTCTCCTTTCTTTCAATCTTCGTGCACAGTTCAAATTTGCAAAACGCACAGTTAAACATTTTCTTCCTCTCTTTGTGTCTCTCTACAGGGTCTTTCTTCCTCCAGAGCAAAAGAGATCCTGGCCCGCGACGGCCCAAACGCCCTCACTCCTCCTCCCACCACACCTGAATGGGTCAAGTTCTGCAAGCAGGTAGACGCCAAATCTTGTCTGAAATTCCAACATTTACATTTTTTTGCCATGCAAATCTCCTCTGATTTGTTTGAGCCAGTCAAAGAGCAGCCACAAAACCTTGAATGTTATTTCAACTTGTTTCCAGCTGTTCGGTGGTTTCTCCATGCTGCTGTGGATCGGTGCCATCCTCTGCTTCCTCGCTTACGGTATCCAGGCCGCCTCAGAAGATGAACCGATGAACGATAACGTAAGGAGCTCTTTGTTAATGTATGATATGAACGTTTTAGATAAGAACTCTGCACACATACTAACCAACAATCATTTCTCCCTGCTTTTAGTTGTACCTTGGTGTTGTGCTCTCTGGCGTCGTCATCATCACTGGTTGCTTCTCCTACTACCAAGAGGCCAAGAGCTCCAGGATCATGGACTCCTTCAAGAACCTGGTCCCACAGGTGAGGTTTTCATTGCAAGGGTCATTTACTTTTTCATTTGTTTTCGTCTTTAGTCATTCATTCAGTCGGTCACATCAAGGTTAAGACAAATAGTGAAATACGCACCCTTCAACTGGTACAGAAAGTGTCATGTCTCATGTTAAAAGATGTCCCCTAAAAACATATTTCACATTTGTTCTTGTAGCAAGCCCTGGTCGTCCGTGATGGTGAGAAGAAGAGCATCAACGCTGAGGAGGTGGTGGCTGGTGATCTGGTGGAGGTGAAAGGTGGAGACAGGATACCGGCTGATCTAAGAATCATCTCTGCTCACGGCTGCAAGGTCTGTACAAAATAAAATGGTGATTTCCTCACAAACCATTTTGTCTGTTAGTCGTGATGAAAGTTTCTCAATGTCTAGATGATTCTCTGTCCTCCAGATATCATTGGTATTTCACTCTTGTATTATTTTTCTGCCTTCAGGTGGATAACTCCTCTCTGACTGGTGAATCTGAGCCCCAGACTCGTACTCCAGACTTCTCCAACGACAACCCACTTGAAACCAGGAACATTGTCTTCTTCTCCACCAACTGTGTTGAAGGTAAACAACTAGAAATCTCAAGGTCCTACATTAATTAATGTACAGTTTCAATCAGATGACGTTTATCCAAAGCTTGACATGCTTCTTATCTCTTGTCCGTCCAGGTACGGCCAGAGGAATCGTTATTAACACTGGAGATCGCACCGTCATGGGTCGTATCGCCACCCTGGCTTCCAGTCTGGAGGGAGGCAAAACTCCCATCGCCAAGGAGATCGAGCACTTCATCCACATCATCACCGGTGTGGCCGTCTTCCTGGGTGTTTCCTTCTTTATCCTCTCACTGATCCTTGGGTACGGATGGCTGGAGGCCGTCATCTTCCTCATCGGTATCATTGTGGCCAACGTGCCAGAAGGTCTCCTGGCTACTGTCACTGTGAGTCCTGGTGCTTTGTGAGTTTTTAAATGTCCCAATTGTGAATCAAAAGGAAGACACAGCTCTTAAAAACCCAAACACTCCCTCCTCTAGGTGTGTCTGACTCTGACCGCCAAGCGTATGGCCAAGAAGAACTGCCTGGTGAAGAACCTGGAAGCCGTGGAGACCCTGGGCTCCACCTCCACCATCTGCTCGGACAAGACCGGCACCCTGACCCAGAACAGGATGACCGTGGCCCACATGTGGTTCGACAACCAGATCCACGAGGCCGACACCACCGAGAACCAGAGCGGCGCCAGCTTCGACAGGAGCTCAGCCACCTGGGCCGCCCTGGCCAGAATCGCCGGACTCTGCAACCGCGCCGTCTTCCTGGCCGATCAGGCCAACGTTCCCATCCTGAAGGTGAAGAGTTCATAGCATGGATTAGGTGCAGCTACCAAACACTACTTATCTCTTTGCCACAAAAGAGTTTTAACAGTTAATCTGGCTTTTGGCGTCCAAACTATTTTCCTTAGTTCTGGTTGAAAAACAAGTACCGAGCTAATTGTTTCCTAGTGGAATATTTTTCTTCCTTATAACATTATGTTGAAGTGGAAACTGGGGCCAGATGGAACGTGAAATGCAATGACTGTGTGGGAGGTGTCTTGGCAAGGAACTTTTTGAATTCAGCAAAATGCAAATGCAGCCAAACTGCACTACCAATCTTTATAAAAAGCTCTCAGCATAATTAAAGGCTTTTTCAGAAATATGTAGCCGGTGCTATAGCAAGAGGTCGCCAGACGGACCCATTGATTTATTTCTAAATGAGTCCTGGCAAGTAAGTTTATTTCTCAAGCTCTAGGCAGAAGGAGGGGGGGGGGGTAGACAGGGCAGGTTTGTTATTGCAAAATAGATTCCCAAGTATTTCTTTAGAAATGTATTGTTGATTGAAAGGTGATCTGTACTTGAAGAGTTGTAGAGAAGCATTGAAATTTAAACTGATACTGAAGCTCATATTCTAGAGATTAAAGGCTATAAATGTAAAAGTCTTAATGTAGGTCAAGCAAAACTTTATTTTTTTCTGTTCTCTCCATAACTCTATTCTGTGAATCCACAGAGGGATGTGGCCGGTGATGCTTCAGAAGCTGCTTTGCTGAAGTGTATCGAGCTGTGCTGTGGATCTGTTGGTGGCATGAGAGACAAATACCACAAGAGCGCTGAGATCCCCTTCAACTCCACCAACAAATACCAGGTTAACAACAGGGAAATGTTGACTTGCTCCCTCTAGTGGTTGACAACATCACTGACCTGTTTCAGCTAATCATGTCTAATCCACACCTGAACAAAACCAGCAGTCCAATCCAACCGTTATCTCGTCCCACAGCTTTCCATCCACAAGAACGCAACTCCAGGAGAGACGAAGCACCTCCTGGTGATGAAAGGTGCTCCAGAGAGGATCCTGGACCGTTGCTCCACCATCATGATCCATGGCAAAGAGCAGCCTCTGGACGACGAGATGAAAGATGCTTTCCAGAACGCCTATGTTGAACTGGGAGGACTGGGAGAGAGAGTGCTGGGTACAACATAGATCCATACTCAGGCTGTTTATTCCTTTTATCTTTAATCAGTAGAGAAAGAGGTGATGAGTATTTCCTTCTCATCTTATCCAGGTTTCTGTCACTTCAACCTGCCTGATGATCAGTTCCCTGATGGCTTTGCTTTTGACACCGAGGAGGTGAACTTCCCCACTGAGAACCTGTGCTTCATCGGCCTCATGTCCATGATCGACCCCCCTCGTGCTGCCGTGCCCGATGCTGTCGGCAAATGCAGGAGCGCCGGAATTAAGGTATGAAGCTGTCGTCACTTCAGGTGTCCTGCATCTATAATTTGCAAGTTTCTGCAATTATTTGTAAAAACTCAAACAAAAAGACCCACCGACTAAGTGTTTTGATTCACCTCCTCCCAACAGGTTATCATGGTGACAGGTGACCATCCAATCACAGCCAAGGCTATTGCTAAGGGCGTGGGTATCATCTCTGAAGGCAACGAGACTGTTGAGGACATCGCTGCCCGTTTGAACGTTCCAATTTCGGAGGTCAACCCCAGGTTAGTTCACTCTTTGGAGTTGCACAAAATCTTCCAAATTGGGTTTTCTTAGTGGCACAGCTGTCTATTTTTTCCTTAATGTTAGTACAAATAATTAAATCAGCATTGGCCCTGCAGCCAAAAAGGCTTTAACCATTAATTCGCTGCAGACATATAAATCTAGATGTGGCTCTTTGCTGGCCATTTCACTGATCTGATATCAGCAAGTTTGAGTCTGCTTGTTCAGGCTGTAAAAATGCCACCCACAAATACCACATCCTGAAAATACTGTCACCCTAGGCAGATTCCTCATGCAGGAAATTCCTGTTGAAGTGTCATAACCACATCACACTGTCCTTTACCATGGCACTGATGATGAGATATTGAAATGTACCAATTATAGTCTGCAGTGAGGGTTTTATGTTTCTTTAGGTCCTCAAAGAAATAAAACATTCTAAATCTAAACATTTATTGACAATGCATTCATTTTTCTTTAATGGATACCAAGGCCAACACGGTTGGTATTTCCTGTTTACCCACTCTCCACGATTTTCTTTTTGTGCTGCCCTGGTTACACCACATCTCCAGTTTTCCTCTCAGAAACAGGATGCAGGAATGCAGCTGTTGTCCTAACGCTGCTGTGACTCCCCCCACAGAGACGCCAAGGCCTGTGTCGTCCACGGTGGCGAGCTGAAGGAAATGACCTCGGAGCTCCTGGACGACGTGCTGAAGTACCACACTGAAATCGTCTTCGCCAGAACCTCCCCTCAGCAGAAACTGATTATTGTGGAGGGTTGTCAGAGACAGGTGGGCGCCACGCTTTTCACAGACACCGATTGAAAGTAAAAGAAAAGAATAGCCCTTTGTTTGAACTTTTCTGTTTTCCTCCGGCATCAGGGCGCCATTGTGGCTGTGACAGGTGACGGTGTGAACGACTCTCCTGCTCTGAAGAAGGCCGACATCGGCGTTGCCATGGGTATCGCCGGGTCTGACGTGTCTAAGCAGGCTGCTGACATGATCCTGCTGGACGACAACTTTGCCTCCATCGTTACCGGTGTGGAGGAAGGTGAGATACTGAGGGAAATGATACTGAGTCTTATTT
The DNA here is from genome assembly GCA_030347415.2 of Decapterus maruadsi. Lineage (NCBI taxonomy): Eukaryota > Metazoa > Chordata > Actinopteri > Carangiformes > Carangidae > Decapterus > Decapterus maruadsi. The sequence goes on from CM064886.1 coordinate 44,717,281, forward strand.
AGCTGCAGGATTTCATTCAAACGCTAATATATTTGTGTCATTTCCTCATCAGGTCGTCTGATCTTTGACAACTTGAAGAAGTCCATCGCCTACACTCTGACCAGTAACATCCCTGAGATCTCACCCTTCCTCCTCTTCATCATCGCCAACATCCCCCTGCCCCTGGGAACCGTCACCATCCTCTGTATCGACCTGGGAACTGACATGGTGAGCTTTCTGACGGATCAAACTCATTAGGGATCAAATCTGTTTAACAAAGTGATCACATTTTCTTACTTCTAAATCCCTTGTTGTCTCCCAGGTCCCTGCCATCTCCCTGGCTTACGAAGCAGCTGAGAGCGACATCATGAAGAGGCAGCCCAGAAACCCCAAAACAGATAAACTGGTGAACGAGAGGCTCATCAGCATAGCCTACGGACAGATCGGTAAATAACAAACAATAAAATAAATAAGTGACTTGACTATTCAATATTTGGTGAGAAGCTTTCTAAAGTGGCACTTGCTCTGCTCCTCTGTCAGGTATGATGCAGGCCACAGCTGGCTTCTTCACATACTTTGTGATCCTGGCTGAAAATGGCTTCCTCCCCATGGACCTACTGGGGATCAGAGTCCACTGGGACGACAAATATGTAAACGACCTGGAGGACAGCTATGGGCAGCAGTGGGTCAGTAACACCCATGTTTTTTTGTGCTTTTCTGCAAAAAAATAAACAAATGACTGAATGAAGGAATGCTCATTTGTTTTTCATTTTCCGTCTCCCAGACATACGAGCGCAGAAAGATCGTGGAGTTCACCTGCCACACAGCTTTCTTTGCCAGTATTGTGATCGTGCAGTGGGCCGATCTGATCATCTGCAAGACCAGGAGGAACTCCATCCTGCAACAGGGAATGAAGTATGTGCACAGAGAGGCTGTCTCTAAATTTACACGCAGACCTTTTTTTCTACCATAATTATGATCATTTTTGTGGATGCAGATATTTCTGAAGATGAATATAAAACTCATGGATATTAATTAAGCTCTTCTTCGCGTCCACAGGAACCGCATCCTCATCTTTGGTCTATTTGAGGAGACAGCTCTGGCTGCTTTCCTGTCATACTGCCCCGGCATGGACGTTGCCCTCAGAATGTATCCCCTCAAGTGAGTATCCAGTTCTCATTCGTAAACACAACCATCTAACTACTGTAAATGCCTCTTTTTGGCGTCTGTCCTTTGAGATTCCTCATCAATCAGTCGCTGCTGTCAGAGCTTTATTATCATTTAGAAAAAGTAACAGATCTAATGAGACTCTTTGGAGAAACAGAGAAAGCAGGAAGATCACGTTCAGCTCATTATCTCACAGCTTTCACACGCACCTCATTTCTCCTTGTTCACCTCTCTGCCATCTTCTCATCTGGTCTGAGGCTTCAGTTCCCTCTGTTTCTTAGGTGACTGCTGATGTTTGACCAACCTCAGCATCTCTCTCCTTCCGGCTGAGTGTCTGCCTCCACCCACACTTCCTCCTGCTGTCCCTATTTCTGTCTCTACTCTCTGTGTTTGTGTTGTTGTTTTTTTCCTTCTCCCCCTCTGTCCTGAAAACATTTTTGTTATTACAGAAAATCCAACACAGACAGAATGTTACAACATTTACAGGCTGATTTCATTCAACAGTTTCCTCTTCCCTTTTCAGACTGTAGCACATTAAAGGTTTTCAAAATGCCTGTATGCACCATGATATTTGGAAAGATAATGTCAGTGCTGTCTCCTAATTGACCTTTTAGGTTTGAAGGCACATTTTGTTTTTTTGTTTTTTGTCTCCTGTAGAGATGAGACTGCCTCAGCTCAACGAATAAGCACGAGTTGTGTATTAACAGTTGTATTGATGTCAATAAAGATGACACTCAGAGAGAAGTAGAAGACTCCTCAGCCCTGAGTCCTCATAGTAAAAACACAACGAGCTTCTGAACTAATTCTAGTAGTTGGGTCTCAGAAGTCTAACGCTCACCCCTGAAGCTTTTCATGTGCTTTTAGTGCAACTCCAGCCAAACATAATGGCATTAAACAGACCCCCTAGTGCTCTTATATCATTCGTCACATGTCTCTCTGTCCATCCACTCTCTAGGCCATGTTGGTGGTTCTGTGCCTTCCCCTACTCCCTCCTCATCTTCCTGTACGATGAAGCCAGAAGATATATCCTCAGACGCAACCCAGGCGGTAAGACCTTTACTGACTGTTTTTTGTTTTTTTTTTACTTTTGTGTGTTTGTCTCAAAGCAAAGCTTTTGCAGGACAGTGACAGTTGCCATGACACGAGATGCTTTACTTTAATGGTGAAAATAATCTTATCTAATATGTGAAAATTATATTATTATGATTCTATTTAAAGAAAACAGCACTTAACATGCCAAATTATATGAAAAAAACTCCATCCAGAGCAAAGGCAGTAGGAGCTGCATAGGATGAAACACAGGTGTATATGTTAAGCATGAGCGCTGTAAGTCCTCCTGTGTCTATTTCTGCGTGTGTGCATTTGTATGTCTCCACACACACCAGTGAACTATGCCAGATAATAGGGGCTCGTGGGAATTGAACCCTCAACTCTGCCCATTGTTAATGCCTCGTTCCTCCCACGGAGCTGAGCAGAACCTGCATGCAGCGCCGGCTCTGATACAACTGTGTTCACGTATGTCTGTGTGTGTGTGTGTGTGTGTGTGTGTGTGTGTCTGCTTCATCTGAGCCCCACAGCACAGATCAGTGAACATCACATTGCTCATCCGTGGTGAATAATGTGTTACAATCAGACACAAAAAAACAAGTTAAAGTGACAGTTTCAAACAACTTATGGAGGAAATGGAAAAACAGGATGAATTACAAAAACACATGTTTACTGCTTTGGATAATTTATTGGTTAAAACAATATAAGAAAGTGATGTTTTTCCACTGTGTGCATGCCTGGCCCAGAGCTAAGAGTATTTTTTAATCCTGGGCTGAACAAGTAGGAACCAGCCCAGTTTTTTTTTATACCGGCCATGAGACACAAATATCCTCTGTGTTGGTGCCTGAAAATAAAACGTGGCTTTGGGCGCCGTGGGGACGGGAGACGCTGCTCAATCACCTAATTCAAGCATCAGCACATCGGATCCACACTGACTCCTAATACAGTTTCATTAGATTATGTGTACATCTAATGATATAGAGCAACTGTGTGACTGAAAAGCCAAAAACATGTTTGTCCCTGCAGGACAAGGATCTTAATGTTGTTATTCGGAGACTCATGGCGTCATGGCCTAAATTTAGGAAGTTACTTGCTCACACTCTCCCGTCTGGTCTCATTTCTTAAATTTCCTGTCCTGCAACATGTGGGATGGTTTCATCCTGCAACGTTAAAGGCCTCTTTTTATTTGGACCCAAAACATTAGGCAAAACATCCCAAAAACTCTGTCCCTAATTGTGTCTCCTTTGGTTTCTAGGTTGGGTTGAACAGGAGACATACTACTGAGTCAACACGACACATTCACGGAGGGAGCAGTCAGTGTTTCATTGTTATTTGCTGCCATGTTACATATCAGTCTGATCCAATCAGACTCCAAAAACACACACAACATGGATAAATTAAGAAGCTCTTGATGTATATGTCATTCACAATAAAACATTTCTCTACCATTGTACACTCAGGCTGCTTGGACCTTTGTTTCTTTTTGCACACACTGTTCTTGTTGAATCGTCTGACACATGAGGGGTGAGGACAGAATTTCACTAGATGTTTTTGTCAAGGTTCAGTGGATATGAAGCAGTGAGTCAGGTCCAGTGACCCATGCAGTTGGATTATCTACCTCAACAGTTCCTAAAGCTCAGACACAAAGAGTACAGTGGTTTGACATAAAACAGTTGTGATAAAGACTGACTGACAGTGTGTAAATGAAATTAGTCGAGTGAAACCATCACATGCAAAAATAACCACCAAAACTTCATCACTTCTAGAATGTACAAATTAGAATTTAAATGTGAGATTTCCATTATTAGCATGATTAAAATAAATAACTAATCATCTGAATGAAAATCTATTAACTAAGTTCACTTTTTACCTTATTTTGCAAAAAAATTGTCTTTACCCACCAGCGAATCACAGACAAGCATGTCAGATCAATGTGTGTGTGTTTGGATGTGTGTGTGTGTCCATTATCTCAAGGGCCAGTCCACCACATTGGTGTGTATTGGTGGATTGCTCTGCTGACCGCCGATGCAAAGAGGCCCTGAGTGAAAATTAACCAAGACACTCCAGAGCTATCTGGTTGGTGTTTACCCTGCTCATTATGAATGCCCCCTTCTCCCTTTACCCCTCTTAAGTGTGTGTGTGTGTGTGTGTGTGTGTGTAAAGAGCTGTCCTATTGTCACAGCGACCTGGCTGCAGATGGCCAGCTTCACACACACTCAGGAAACACCGGTCAGGCAGAATGGTAGCAGGAAGTGTGGGCTTTCATTTGCGAAAACTGCGGCTGCTGCCAAACGGAGGCTGAACAAACCAACCAATCACGTCTCTCGCCTTCCAGCTTCACAGCAGAGGGAGCTAGTGCAAGACAGACAACAAGTCTGCAAAGATAAAGGATGGAGGAATGTAGACTAGCTGAGGATGGGAGGCGGGGGAGGAAAGAGAGCAGTGTTGATGGATGGGGAGAAAAACAATGTGATAAATAAGGAGGAAGAGTCGGATCAAGAGAACAGCAAATATCGGCGCTGCGTAGAGTGTGTTTCCACGATGTAATTAATCATCTTTGTTATGGGCTGGACGCTTAAACTGTTGTCTCGGTGATGTTTCTCTGACGAGCTGTCATGTCGATAAAGCAATTGAGATGAGACGACTCGAGAGAGAAGAGAAAGGAGAGGGAGAGCAGACAGAGACTAACATTATCATGCCTTCATCCTTCGTTCACAAGCAGGCCCCCTGAACGTGCCTGTTGCTATGGCAACTCATTTGAGATCCCACACTCTCTCTCTCTCTCTTCAACATCTAAATAAAATCTAGGCTATTTATAGACCAACGCTGGCGACACGCGAGCTCCGCCGATCGCACATACATTGGATGTGGATGTGCACACCAAAACAACAGTGCAGTACAGTACGGCCGCTATATGCTCCTTACACGTGCACACGTATGCACACGTACTCCCCCACAACTCCAGGGCTTGCTGCTGTGTGTCCATCTGTGAATGGAGTCCACCTGCGGTTTTGTTTGTTTACTCCTCATTCCTGCTGTATGTGATTTAAGAAGTAGGTTACATAAACCTGGGTGGATATACTATAAGAAGGGAAAGCAAGGGAGCATGGGTGTGCGCTGAGATGAACTCTTGGCTGAAATCTTCCTGTTGCAGTTTGATCTATCTGAGGTTTATCCTGTCACTCGGTGCTGAGTGCTCTCCAGGCCAGCTGATAAGGTCTATTAGAATACGCAGGGAGCCAGACACTGAGCAATGCAGTCCACCTATCAGGATACAACCGCACTCCAATGGCAGGCTCAGGCTGCACGGGTCTACTTCATGGTTGAAGAGGTCACTTTCAAAGCGTAATCTATTACAGCCTGCTGATAGAGCTGGTGGAAGCTGCAGTGCAGGGAGTTTGGAACATGTGGATGAGAAAGTGGAGTTTTCTTACGACCGGGTGGTCCAACTCAAGGTTTTCATGATGCATTAAAGGCTGAAACTCATCGCATTCTGTCTGCACATAGAATAAGAAGTGGATGAACGTTTCAGATTTCAGGCTTAGATCCAGGGATGAAAGACTAAATCTCTCATTTTGTATTGAGGGATGAAAGGGTTTAAGATCTCCAGGAACAGATGCAAATAGCCATAATTGTTCTGTTGCCCGGGTGGGGAGAAGCTAAACTTGTTTTGCATGGCTACATTGTAATTAGAATCAATGGGGTCTCTCTGTGAGGGGCCCAGGGGTCAGGAAGCATCCTGGTAGCAGCAGGGATTCAGAGTTGCACAGTGGGGACAGAAATATGCTATAGGAAACAAGTAGGGGATCTGCTAGCCAGGGGAAGAAGGAGAATACTTTAACGGGGCCCCAGAGATACCGGGGGGGCCCATGCATGTAGTGGGAGCTCAAGCAGCACTTTGGTGTCATAAAAAAGTGAACAGATGTTCCAGTTTTGTTTTCTTGAGAGTGTCAAAGCTCATGGTAAATGCACTACTGCTATTTACCACAAGCACTGTATCTTATGCCGACGGCAGCCTTGCATGTAAACCTGCTTTTTGCAGCTCTGCATTTAGAAACACAGAGTTCAGGAGTTGGCTGTCCGCTATCAGCACGCAACAACCTTGTCAAAGCAGCAGGGGGAAGGAGGTGTCGGCGAACCCAGCTGTTAAGGCGGGTGAGATGTAGATGAATCAGGGGTGTGTGTGTGTGTGTGTGTGTGTTTGTGTTTGTGTGTGTTGCAGAGTAGGGTGTGGTGGGCTGATTTTGCAGAGGAGTAGTGAGGCTGAAATTGGTGGTTGCACATTTTCTTTCCTGGTGAACTTTATCAGAGGATTGGAACAACTCTCTATTGCAGCAGCTGGTGAAGCTAGCTTAGCTTTTAGCACAACGACTGGAAACTATGGGCTGGCTTTCCTTGTGACTTGCTTGTTTGTGCTAATATAAACTAAGCTAGGTTCCCAAACATGTTGTACTACCACATTCCTTTATTGTTAGGGGATTAGGAGATGATGATGTAATGCATTAAGGTGGTTTGCATGTGATGATGCAATGGGAAAAGAAAAATAAATTCATGCATGCATCATTCAATATATTTTTTCCCTGCAGTATTATGTAATACTACTACTACTACTACTAATAATAATAATAATAATAATAATAATAATAATAATAATAATAACAATAATAATAATAATAGTGATAATGATGATGATAATTTAATTGTTTTTTTTATACCTAAGTACTGATATTTGTATTTGAATCATATTTGTGCTTGCTATTTGGCATCCACGGTGTGTGTGTGTGTGTGTGTGTGTGAGTGTGAGTGTGTAAAAAAAAAAAAAAGAAGAAGAAGAGGAAAAAAAGAAAAGAAAGAAAAACGCCCAGTAATGGCGAACGCCCCGCCTCCATCCGTGGGGTTACCATGGCAAACGGCGTCGACGTCACAATGGAAGGAACGCCGTCTATAAGTATTGGAGGGTCTGCCGCGGCGGCTTGCGAGCTCCGATGTGTGTTCTGGAGGAGTGACACGTGCTGAAGAAAAAAATAAAATAAAAAAACATAAAAAAAAATAACAACCACGGGCACATCCAGGAGTTTTCTTTTCTTTTAATATTTTTTTTGTACTGTACATAATTTTTAACGAGGACTTTTGTTTCTCAATTTTTACTTGAAGTGGGAAGAATTAAGTCCACATCTCAGCCACCATGGGAAGAGGAGTGAGTATCCATTCTGCTTTCTCTCTGTTTTCACTCTGCTGTTGTCGCTCATGTGAGGAGGAGCGGATTTAAAACTTCACCATTCAAACAAGTGGTTCGCTAAATCGATGTTGTTGGAGAACAGAGAGAGAAGTACATGAGTGTTAAAGTCAGATCTCTCCTGCTTCTTAACTTTGATGACTTCCGTGTTTTCGGTGGCGATAGCGAAGAAGACCCCTTTTTCAGTAAAGTCAGGCTGTAGGAGGAGGAGGAGGAGGAGGAGGAGGAGGAGAGGAGTCACTCCCCTAGAAAGAAGTTTCCACAGCTTCACACAAAGATGCCTGTGAATCGTTCTCGGTGTCCCGTTACATAACGGGATGTCCTGAAACATCGGCCTGTCAAAGTTTTCACCGTATCCACTTCAGATGCGACGTTGTAACCAACTCTGACTTCAGAGAGGAGGAGGAGGAGGAGGAGGAAGAGGGGGTGTTTCAGAAACATGTATCGAAAAACTAGCTCAAACACCAAACATCCACTCGATATGATGTGATAGAAATGTGCGGCGAAGCAGCTGTTTTTTTGTTTTTATCTGGCAGTTTTGTAGCCTACATTGTTGTTGTTTCCCCCCCAGTTTTATTGAGAGAGTTTTCACCCCAGCAGCTCGCCAGGGGGAGGGATATGTGTGAAAAAAAGTCCAGCCCATTTCCTTCGTCTTCCTCCGCGGGGAGATTTTGGAGCTCTGTGACCGATTGTCTCCAACTTATCTGAAGTCCTATCTCCTGTCATGGAGGGGGGGTGGTGTGGTTGGTGCTCTCCAGGCGCACAAATGGCATCAATGTGGAGCAGCCTGCAGGAGAGGTTGATACATCATCATTTGTAGCTGCTTTTTATTCATTTTTTTGTCATGATTCATCACTGACATGTGTTTATTCCACATTTTAATAGTCTGAAAGTTGTGATTGGATGATAGGAGCTGAGAAGGAGGATATGTGTTGACATGCTCATTATGGGGTCATGTTTAAAGAAGAATACTCAATCCTCTCCCGCACCACTCACTTCTTCTTCCTCTGTGCGTTATCATCAGCCGTGCATTTAGATTTGCTTTGCAGGGTGTGAAATGGAAGCGTCTTGTGTGGAATAGCAGCCGCCAACCACACCCTGCCATGCTGCGCAGCACAAACACTCATTACAGATTCCGCCTGCGAGGGATGGAGAGGTGTACGGAGCGAGTGAAAGGGAGAGGAAGATGGACCGAGAGGATCTGGCGGGAGATGTGAAGCAGAATGTGCTCATTCACTTTCACTTCCTTCCTCCTTTTTCTGTGAAAATCTTTGCTCTCTCTATTCTCTTTCTCTCTAGCTTCTTGGCTGCTGCTGCTTTTCTTTTTTTTTTTTCTCCCCTTCCCATATGTGATGAAAGCCATGCCCTGCCCCCCATCCAACCTCCCTCCATTTCCCCGCTGCGTCTCCCCCTCCTCCTCCTCCTCTCCTGACAAATAGCTGGACCTGGAGGAGATAAACCAGCCCAGCCTTCCTGGTTATGAGGATGGAGAGAAAAGCAGAAGTTGTAGATGGAGAAATGAAAAACAGGACATCAGGTGTGAGGAAGACCTTCTTGTTTTGAACGCACCACCACCACCACCTCCTCCTCCTCCTCCTTCTTCATCTCTAGATGAGTTCCCCCTTTCATGTTTCTCAGCGACGCCTCATCAGATGCGCAGCACATTGCAACACAAAAAAGCAAGTGAGCTGAGTGGAGCAAGAGGAGGGGCTGATTGCTTGAAGTGAGAGGTGGGGGGGGGGGGGGTTGTTACATTAAGGGGAGCCAAGAGGCACCAGTTGCCGCATTGCCACCGTTGAGTAACTTGGCTTACAGAGGAGGCTGGGGTGCGGCTGATAAGGGCCACATTTTGCAAAAACCCCACCAATCATTGCCTCTAATGAATGATCCATTGCAACTCTTTTCACTCACTTTACTTTACAGACTCATCTCCTTTATTATTTATGTATTAAAATGAATATTTAGGCACAGATGAACAGATAAGGAAGGTGAGGGCTGGAAGGCGTCGCTCCTCTCCTCTCCTCTCCTCTCCTCTCCGTGGACTGATTATCTGGGCAGAGACACGGAGCAGGGATCAGGAGACAGCTGTCAGACTGACAGGAGAGCGATGGAGGGGTGAATCCAACGGAATATTTCATAATCTCACACCTGACTCCAGCTCCTCTCCTCCACTGCATAGAAATAAAACAATCCTGAATTATTTCAGATTTCAAACATGACATACATGTCTAAATTTGAATTTTAAGCTCATGTAAACAGCAAGAAAGTGGGATGTTCCCTTTAACAGCCCTCATCCCGAAAAAGCTCTAAGTTTATGAGCGAGGACCAGTCCCCCCCCCCTCCCCCTGTCAACTGAACTAACATGTCAGCCCTCGGCCATGTTTAATCTCTGGCGCTGGGGCACCCCGACTACACCTTCACATCCATTCTTTACAGTCCGTTTCCCTCTTGTTCTCTCTGTTTGTACCTGTTTTCCTTCTCTCTGCCCCCCCCAGGCCTCCCCCCCTTCTCTCTCTTTCTCTGAGGATTTAACATTCTTTCCGCTTGGCAGTCATCGTGTATTAGCCGGGGCTTTTGTCACACACCACCCCTTGTCTGTGACTCTCCTCTCTCCTTCTTCCTTTCTTTTTCACACACTCACTCCATCTCTGACTCCCTCTTTTTCCGCTTGTAATTCCCCCTGCATCTTATTTCATCTGTCTTTTCTTTTTTTTTTTTGCAGTCTCCTTTCCTTCATTGCTTTCCTTTTCTAGCTCCCTCCCTCCCTCCCTCCCTCCCTCCCTTCTTCTTCTCTCCCTCCTCCTCCAGTCCTTTCACATGCCAGCTCGCTCTGTCTTTGCCTGTTTGGCTAAGCAGCTTGAGCCGTGCGATTTGTTTTCTGTGGCAGCTCTTTGAACTTTCACTGCGAGCCTGTTGCGCAGCAAAAGTGGAACATTCACATCAGAAATAACAAACTACAGAGCAGCGCGCGGCTCCCTCTGCCTCTGTCCATGCAGTCGTTTCCTAGACAGAGAGCTCTGTTTCTTCCAGGCATGTCTTCAGAGCTGCAGCCACAATCATTGGGCGGTTTTATCACGCCATCGCGAAGAAAGGCCGGGGAGTTTGAATATTTGAAGCAAATAAGCAGTCACCCACTTTTTCCTCTCTTGAGGAAATGATGCAACTTGTAGCTATGGTGTCCTGGCTAATGAATGTCGTGGGGGTGTGGCCTAAGTCTGAAAGTACAAAAAAACAGCCATTGAATTAGTTCATTCATTCTTATCCAGGCTGCCTGCTGAGTTCAACCATTCATCATGGAGTCCTTCCACACCATCAAGTACATTCCCATCCTGCTAGATGACTCATGACCTCTCTGATTGATAAGGAATTGAAGCCCAAGCAAGGAAATGTAGGATTGAGCCTCAGTGACAGTTACTATAACTTCCAATAGTTAGAGATGTTGATAGTGTGTCAGTGCAGAGGGAAGGTATTTCTTTGTATCTAACGTTAGAGGTGGTGTGTGTAGGGTCACGTTAGAGGTGGTGTGTGTAGAGTCAGACCACAACACTGTTAACATTTCAGTGCCTGCAAACTTTCCAACAAGGAAAAGCATTGATTCATTCATTCACTTTTCTTCTGTTTGGGGGAAAAAAAGCTTGAACGTTGCAGAGGACGTGGAGGGAGTGTTAAACACAACCCCCCCGCCCCCCCTCCACCAGTGTAAATTAACACTTTTTCTTTTCACTGTTGAAGAAGAGGAGGGAAATAAAAGAGAGAGTTGGAGGAAATGAAAGAATAAAGGAGGAGGAGGAGGAGGAGGGGGGAGGAGGAGAGAGGGGACATGGGAAGAAGGAGGGGGGGGGCTACGACATGTGACTGTCCATTCACATATCTCAAGAGGTGTGGCAATAGTCGTCGGTAGCAACCAGGCAACGTCCCAGTACTGTGTGTGTGTGTGTGTGTGTGTGTGTGTGTGTGTCCACAGTTGAATGAGCAGCTTGTGTATCTGGCACCAGGCTCTGGCTCTGGGAACCACTCTTCATAGGAATTTCAACTTCGCCCTCTAAAAAAAGTTTGTTCTCTAAAATCTGTGGCGGCTTGACCGAACGTTTTGAACAACTTTTAGTTTTCCATCCTTTCTGTTTTGACTCTGACCTCAGGCCAGCTCCAGCTCCAGCTCCAGCTCCACCTCCACCGCTCAGTCGAGATCAGAAAAGCACACTTTGACTGGTGTGAGTGAACATGACGTCACCCCATGAGGGATTTCAGTCTGTAATCTGCACTGAGAACGTGATCAGATAGAGCTGGAGCCTGCAGGACCATTAAGGAAAGGCTTTTTTCTTTTTTTTTTTACTACAAACAAACATCAGATAAGACGCGGCTTTGTTCAAGGTTCACAGTAAATCTGTCCATATAAGCGGCGGTTTATCTTATGTTGAGGCTACAGTCCATTGTACTGTCGATTAAAGGCAATAAAAAGTCCCAAATATACACTTTAAAAAAAAAGAAGATAACAACAATGTCCACATAAAGAGCGCGGGGGGGGGGGGGGGGGGGCGTCCCATCAGCGCTGGCCCACATGCTGGTGGTCTTAGCAGTCACATGAAAAGATCCCAGGCTTTTGTTTTTGTTTTTGATGCAGATTTTATGGAAGAAGTACAAAGAGCCATTGTTGTGTCCAGTATGCTCCCGTGTGTGTGTGTGTGTGTGTGTGTGTGTGTGTGTGTCAGTGTCAGAGACAGAGTGCACTGGAGAGCATCAACACCCGTTTCTGTTGCTTTCCTGCTCTAACTTGTGTCATCTCTTTGCCGTGGAGCGTCCATTCCGCTCCTCTCATCTCTGCTCCCTTTGTTCCTCCTGACACTTTGTTTTTGTTAGGTGCCCCCCCCCCACCCAGTCATCCCCATAGCTGGTTGGACACGGTGTCGACTCCATGACCTTGGCTGCTTCTCCTCAAGGTTACGAACAGTGGCATTGGTGACATTTACAGTATCTCTGCTGTGACATGGAACGGCTTCGACAGAGCACCGCGCGTAAAAGCTCCAGTGCAGATAATTAGTTGAAGTAATTGGGCTCTGAGCTGTGCCAAGTGCACATTAGAAAAATATGTTGACTATCGATGTTGTGTGTTAACAGCATAAATCAGGAGCTGCCATTATGGAGGAGCTCAGAAATACTAAGCTCTAATATTTCTCTCCCTTCGATCAGCCTCCAGAAAATCAAATGAGCCCAAGAGGAAGGTCTGGATTACACTTTTTTATATACATGGAAATTTAAAGGGTGCCAGAAAAAAATTCCAGTTCCAGTCAGACTGAAACCTACTCCAAAGTAGTCAGATTTAAATATAAATCAGCTTAAACAATGCAGATCATGACCTCCCTGCAGGCTGCTGAAACTGTTAAACCCTTAAATTCCTTCAGTATACTGAAGGTGTGAAGAAAATGCATGTGTGTAATGTGAGTAAACATAGAAAAGATGGAATGGAAAGTTAAAGGGATATTTCAACATTTTGGCAAATTGGCCCATTGCCTTGAAAACAACTCTGTCAGTTGGTAATGCATATTGTGTGATGAGTTTGATGAGGGAAACCAAGAAATCCCATTAGCTTCCGTAGCATAGCTCTGAGCAGCTCGTGGCTCTGCTCCACCGTTCTAAAAATAGCTTGCACCGACAATTAAAGGTAATAAATAGGGATGCACCGATATGAAAATTTTGGCCGATACTGATATCCGATATGAATTTTTCTGTTATGGCCGATAATCAATATTTACCGATATCGATATGTGTTGTTTTTTTTTAAGTTTCTGAGATGATACATTTTTGTACAGACTGAAAATCATGCAAACTGAATTTTTGAATGTCTTCCTTTATTTTCAGAATGTATTTTACTTCCAAATAACAAGGTTACAGGCTACCATCCTCCTCGCATTACCTCAACTTGTGCATATCGGCCCAATTTTACTCATCGGACCGATACCGATATGTTCAAAAGTGACGAACATCGGCCGATACCGATATTAATGCCGATATATCGTGCATCCCTAGTAATAAACATACTTGTAAAACTATAGGGATTATGGGCCATTTTTCCAAAATGTTGAACTATCCCTTTAAAATGGTTCAGCTCCATCAGTGTTGCTGAGGACTGAGGATTAAGCGTAGGTGTAAAAGGCCTCTTCCGACTGAGATGTGGAAGAGCTCACTTAGTGAGACACTGTGGTAGAAGTGTTTTGGTCTGACAGCACTCATCATCTCTGAACAGAGAGAGTTACAAGTTGGAATTGACCAAATCCCCGGCTGCTCACTTGACAGTAAGATGATCTCATTCTTGGTTTGTGTGTTCACAAGTTGGTTTTTGAGGTTTTGTTTTGTCAGAGTGATAATATTCAGTCAGACGGGAATCTCCCTGTCTCAGTCAGGTGCAGGTTTAACATCTTATCAAAAAGAAAATCTCATTAGCGCTGTTTGTGTTTATGCTTTACATACATGAATAATCCATAGCCAACTATAGTTTCAGTACTGATCATTATCGATCACAGCGTACCTGTGTGGTTTCAGATAAAAAAACCAGATCCCAGTGCTGCAGCTGATGCAAAGCTGTGATTGAGCAAACAGAGGTGCTGAGCGACAGAACCTCTGGCTGAGATCACAGCCGCAGCCTCGCTTAAACACAGCTCAGGCGGGGAACTCGGCTTTTCAGTTGTTATTTTATTTTTTATAAAGGAAATGTCAAGAGCAGACTGTGCAGAGGAGGCTGTAGCTGTCACATGTAAACAACTTGTCAGTCTGATCCAGGAGCAGAAAATGGCAGCATTGGTTAAAATGTTTTCATATCAGCGATCCATCCTTCTGTCTCTATTCATTCGCTTGAAGTGGTGCACTTGAAATATCAGCTGTTCGGATCCGGCAGGTACACAGGCCGTATTGGTTGCTATGCAAACTCTTCAGGTGAGCAGAGAGAGTGCAGCGAGCTCTTCTGTTTGCTGCTATGTAACGTTCATTGTGAAGGAAAATGCACTTGTCAGCCTGCTGCATCACTTGTGATGGTGCCAGTCTTTCTTTTTTTCAATGAATCCTTAAATCTGAAAAAGTGAAAGAAGGTCACAAGTGAAATGTATTCAATGTAGCAGTGAAAAAGGATGGTTGTCTGCCTCGATCAGCTCATTGAACACAATAAAAATGGCAAATCATATCAGAAGCCGATTCGGATCATTTTTAATTATTTATATTCATTATTGAAACAGTCACTTGTTGCTCAAATCAACCACTGTCATGTCCGCATTCCAGCCCCAGGCTCTGGATTGGTGTGTGTTGTGTGTTTGCCTAAAGCCAGATGGCCCCTGGGGGCCCTCAGGGGTCTAGAGGCTAAGATCTGACCGCCGTGATCCAGAACCAGGCTCAGTGTTTTCCCAGCTTAACCAACCGGGGGTGGGGCAACAATAACAACATGTGCTGGGATCACACACTCTGCTCTGGCGGCTCCCTGGGAAACTTTAAAAGGCGAGCGCAGTAGAAAAACAATATTAGTTAGCGTGCACCTCCACGCCCGGGACTGTATCCAGGATGTCCATATTTGGTCACGTCGGGTCATTCCATGTCCAAAATATCGCCTCGGAGAGTTTTCAAAATGGCTGCTCTACACTGTGGCGTTGGATGCAGACAAATGGCTCATTAGTAGTCACTTGGTGTTTCAGCAGCAGCCCCCCCCCCTCCCCCTCCCCTCCTGCTAACACGCTAACACCTCTGATCCCTGTACAGTGCTGAATTATAGATGAGCCTTAACTGCTAATCAATGTTGGCCTCTAGTGTTGCCATCTCTTGTTACCTACCTGAAAAACACACCGACTTGACCCCCCCCCCCCCCCCCCCCCCCCATGTGAGTGGTTCACACACCAAAGCACACGTTTCACCTGTTCACCGACACATACGTCATCATGTACAGGCTGTTGGTTGTTGTCAGAGATGACATGTGAGATGATGGTGCGTGTCGGTTTTTACAGTGCAATACAAAATAAAAGCAAACCAAGACGATACTCCTTCTCTTTTAAAATGTGACCCCCCCCCCCCCCTTCCTCTCCCCCCACCCTCACCTGTCTCCGTTTCTCTTTGTTCCTCCCTATCTCACCTTCTTTCACTTCTCCTGTCGCTCTTGTCTTTCGCCCCCTCTGGCTTAAAACGATGCAATCTTTGCTCGGGCCTTTCAGCTGCACTGACCGCTTATAATGAGAGGGGATTTCTGTGGGAGGGGGGGGCCAGCATAGAACACAGAGAGAGGGGACAGGCTGTTCCAAATTCCCAGGGAGTGACAAATTGAGGACATTTCTGTACCTGTTGCATGTTTGTTTGTTTTTTAAATCAAAGTAGTTGAATCATTAAGAGAATACAGTAAAGACTGGGCAGATAAAAAGGACACAATGTATGTTCATTCATGTAACTAACAGTTACTTCTTTGTATTTGTCTTACCAAAACATCAATCATTTCAAATAGAGAATACAGTGAGATCCAGGTCTAAACTTGGACATAACTCCCCCCCCTATAGTGAGAGAAGTTGTGTCACAGTGGGTTAAGTGTGATTACCTCCACACTCAGGCGCTGGCAGGGTGTAGCTGTGTTTATGAAAGCTGTTGGTGAATGAATCAACTCTGTGTGTCTGAGTCAATAATCACAAGTTCTATTAGTTTCTAGTTGGTCTAATCGGTCTCATCCTGTGAAGAAGGTGACTGAAATCCTCCTCCCTTAGGCTGTGTATCTGATGCAGACAGTCACAGTGTCACTCTTATTAAATTATTATTCAGAATATTGTGTTGATCAATAAAAACCTGCAGTCGTTGATAATCCTGGTTTACAAAAGAGCATCCTGAGTGTCACTTAAATGTGGATTAACAAGGTTTAAAAGACAAGGCCGTGTAGATGTCACAAAGCTGAGCTGAAACAGATGGAAATCGAAACAACTTTCACTATAGAAAGATTTGGGTTTGAGGAAACAACGTCTCCTGGTGAAGGTCTGTTCGCAGCGACAGATGGCCGCGGTAAAGACAGAGCCTGGATGGCTGGATGAGACTTCACTCCTCTCTGCTGGTTTCCACAAAGCTCTTACGTCTCAACCTAACGCTCTCTGACAAGTTAAGAGGTGACTCTTTTTTTTTTCTCTCATTGTGGTGGTTTGTCATCCACAATTTAGGCCACAGTTTTCTCAGTTTTACGCTGAGCTGTATGTATGTATCTGGTTGTAAGAGCATTGACCACATGGAGCCTTAAAAAGATGCAACATGACAAAATGTCTTGTGGCGTTTTGACTTGTGCTCCTGTTGTCAGTCACGCGGGTGTCTTGTTACTGTGCAGGTAAAGTTTCATTTTCAAGGCGAATTTAAAAATCCATTCATTTATAAATGGCAATCAGACTTGCCTGTGGTGTCAGTTTAAAGGGATAGTTCAACATTTTGGCAAATTGGCCCATTGCCATAATCCCTATAGTCATAGCAGTAGGTTTGTTACCTTTAATTGTTGGTGCAAGCTAGTTTTAGAACGGCGGAGCAGAGCCATGAGCTGCTCAGAGCTACGCTACGGAGGCTCATGGGATTTCTTGGTTTCTCTCATCAAACTCATCAAATACACAATCCAACAACTCCACAACGATCTGGTGGACAAGTTGTGACCTGCACATTCACCACGCTATGAGGTAATAACGCAACGCTACCAGACATTTTACTGAGCTATATTATTCGTTCCTTCAGACAATTCAATCTTTGAGGGGCTGTGGAGCGCTGATCTAATAACTGTGGCCTTCCATTTTTTGTGCCTCTCTAATGTGTCGACTGAATGTCACCCATTAAAAGCACTTTTGAATAATCCAAAAGAGCATCTGCACCCGAAGGCGCCATCCGACCAAACTGTGAACCCATGGAACCTCATAACATCCGGTTTCTTATAGAAGCCAAAAAATCCCCAGCCAGACTCAACAATGGACACAACACAGAACCAGCTCATTGACTTGTAGCAACACAAAGTTTGATTGTGAGTTTGGAGGTTTCTGGGTTAAAAGGACCTATGGTGCCTTCACTGCCTATATTGTGTCCTATTGGTCTGGCTTTCATCTCCTCTGAAGGCAGCATTGCTCATCTCTGAATGTCATCCATGAATCAGTTTGCACTGTAACAATGGCAGCTCAGTGTGAGCAGGAAGAAGAGCCTGTTTTTAGACTTTGAGTTCATTTTTTGTTGGGGGGCGGGTACAAAACAGCATTTCTCATTTTTGTATCTTCCCTCTTTTCCCCTCATTGCTTTTCCAGGAAGGACGTGAGCAGTATGAACTGGCTGCCACCTCGGAGCAGGGCGGCAAGAAGAAGGCGAAGGGAAAGAAGAAAGAGAAAGATATGGATGAACTGAAGAAGGAAGTGGATATGGTGAGAGTTTGTCTTCCTCCTCTGATTGTTCACCGTCTCCTTCTTCCAGCATGACCGTCCCATCCTCTCCATTTCTACTTCTCCCTCTCTTGTGTATAAACTCCCTCCATATTCCCTCTGCTGCTCTTCCTAACCTTTTCCCCTTTCATCCTTCTCTTCCTTTTCTTTCTCCTCGTCTTTTGTTGCCTCCCCATCCATTCATCCATTCATCTTCTCCTCTAAACTGTGAATCTTTCTCTGTTGTTGTTGCGCCTTCATCATGTGAGAGGTATCATTTCAAAATAGAAGGTCGGCAGACAATGCCCTGCAAATGTCACTGGACTTTGGCGTATTCAACACGCACACAGGATTGATGCCACTGTGTTTTTGCCCCTTTAGGATGATCACAAGCTGACTCTGGATGAGCTCAATCGCAAATATGGAACAGACCTCAGCAACGTGAGTGAGACTTTTTTTTATGTTGCGTGTTTTCGTGTGTGCGTTTTGGATTTTCAGCTTTAAAGATGGGATTTTAGCAGCCATCGCTCTCGTCTCCCATCTGTGTCATCTTAATGTAATTTTGAAAATGGTTATCTCCGCTAAAGTGTCTTCATTTATCATGGAGATCAAACAAATATCAAATATCAGCAGCTTATTGGCTGCTGTCTGCTGTTTACCTCCCATTCTTTCTGTCTTCAGTCTGACAGTTGACATTCAGTCAGTGATGAACGAGGCTGAGGTGTTTTTTAAAGAGGGAAGAAATCCTCTCTCTCATCATGAAGAGCCACTGAGGGTGTGATCAGCCACTACGGGCTCAGCCCTCCCAGGGGTTATGAAACAAAGAGCAAGGGAGGGGGTGGCTGGAGACAAAGGGAGGAGAGACATAGATGGATGATTTTGTTTTTGTTTAGTTTTTCATGAAATCTTGAATAGAGTTAATCATCTCTCTTCCAACAGAATAATCTAATATTTCTCTGAAACAGACAATCATTTCTTTTACAAAACATCATCCGTGCTGATGTTGGCTTCACGGTGCTCCACATTCACTATGAATAATGTAAAAAAAACCAGCGGGTGTCCACACAGCTGACCTCTCAGCTGTGGCGTTGGCATTTTTGTCTCGACTCGGGATGTGTGGCATCAAATTTCTCGCTTTACCCTCAATTCTCTCATTTTCCCGCGACGCCAAGATTTAGATAAGAAGCTGGACTGTCTGCTGCAGCCGGCAGGGGAAACATTCTTCCTGCGAAGCTAAGCTAAGCTAAAGGCATGCAGGATACCCTAACTGTCTCCAAGCCAACCTCACAACCCCCCGCCACACACACACACACACACATACATACACTCCAACTTGCCCCCGTCTCCTCATGCAAATGTGCTCCTGGTCATGCAGGAAAGATCAAGGAGAATAGTTAATCAGTGCCTCTAAACTGGGGTCTCCAAGCTCTGCGTGTGCATGCATGCAGCAGATGTGAATAATTTATCAGCTGCAGAAGCCCCTCTGCCCTGATTTCAGATGGTTTTTCCTCTTCCTCTCTCTATCCTCCTTCACCTGTTTTCTTCCAGGTGTCGTGCCCCTGTTTGTCTGTTGATGCTGCGTTGCTAGGCAACTAGTAGCACCCACAGTTCCCCTCGGACTTAAATATGTGTCAGTGAGTTCATGTCTCCATGTGAGGTTGCGCTGGAAAACAATACAGCTGTGCTTCAAATGATTCTGAATGATCAGAGTTGGGTCATTTCAGCTTGACCCAGTGTTTGAACATCTGGCTCTGTGGCCATTTGTAACTGAATCTGTTATCTTCAGGGTTTGACCAGTGCAAAGGCTGCTGAGATTCTGGCCCGTGATGGGCCCAACGCCCTCACTCCTCCTCCCACCACCCCAGAGTGGGTCAAGTTCTGCAAGCAGGTAACGTCCTCTTGGTTTCAGCTCGCGCCCCTCCTCAGGCTGCAGATGTAGGTGTTGACTCCTGCTCTGTCTTCCTCCAGATGTTTGGTGGTTTCTCCATGCTGCTGTGGACCGGCGCCATCCTCTGTTTCCTGGCCTACGGTATCCAGGCTGCAATGGAGGATGAGCCCGCAAATGATAATGTAAGAGGAGCTTGAAACGTTTATGTATCAACAGTGAATGTACAGTATCTCCTTTTAGCCTGATTTAGATTTATTTATCATTTATGTCTGTCTTCTCTTAATGTGATTTGACCCATGCCAAAGATGATATTCTGTGATAAACAAACAATAAGGTTTATCTAATCTAATTTAATCTAATTTAATAATGTCACTCAAATGTAAGAGTTTAATATTGAGCGCCCGGAGCGGAAATCACAGCTTGCATGTTGTGTTTGTGTGTTCACAGTTGTACCTGGGTGTTGTGCTTTCTGCTGTCGTCATCATCACTGGTTGCTTCTCCTACTACCAAGAGGCCAAGAGCTCCAAGATCATGGACTCCTTCAAGAACCTGGTCCCACAGGTACCCCTCCCAATTTGAAACTTTAGTCATGCATCTGCTTTATTTTTGCAGCCGCTTCAGTATTGTCACCATGTAGTATAGCTCTTTAAAGGTGTACAGAAAAGAAAACTGAATCTGAGTCCACTCTGGGTCATAGAATTAGTGTAAAAACTCATCTGTCAGACGATGGAGGCCAAACTTTGTGCAAAATTCTATTTTGTTGTATTTTTTTTCCGCATTGGACAATACGTCAGCCTGCTCATGATTCAATTGAACTCATCATTCAAACGTCTGAGTACACGGAGCTCCGTTATGCTTTGAATATCCCGCCCGCTCGATAACGACCAATCAAATCCGTTTTCCTTACTCGGGTAAAGTCGTGTTGCAGCTTGTGACAACTCGGCGCGACGAACGGGACAGCCATTTCTATACACCTTTAAATTTAACTCATCACTTTTTGAAGGCTACTTTTTGAGAGGATTAAAAGAGTTGTGATGTTTGACCCAAGCATGTCACAGACATGTCCTTAAGACACCTGAGAACTATTTAATTTGTGAAAAATGTGCATAATGTGTCTCCTTTAACATCTGAATCTCATTAGCTGTTGAATACGTCAGGCCAGCCATGATTATTGTTTTTCATTATGAACATATAAGACTGGTTTCAACAACAAAGCTGTCGGCCTCATTCTCTGTTCTTCGCCTGACTTCTGTGTCCGTCTCTGTCATGTCTCGTCTTGTAGCAAGCCCTGGTCGTCCGCGACGGCGAGAAGAAGAGCATCAACGCCGAGGAAGTGGTGGTCGGTGATTTGGTGGAGGTGAAAGGTGGCGACAGGATCCCCGCCGACCTGCGAATCATCTCCGCTCACGGCTGCAAGGTGCGTGTTCACACGAGGAGTGTGACTGCTTACGACTTGATATTTAAAGGGATAGTCCAACATTTTGGCAAATTGGGCCATTGCCATAATCCCTATAGTCTTAGCAGTAGGTTCGTTACTTTGAATTGTCAATGCAAGCTGTTTTTAGAACGGCGGAGCAGAGCCATGAGCTGCTCAGAGCTACGCTATGGAAGCTCATGGGATTTCTTGGTTTCCTTCACCAAATACACAATCCAACAACTCCACAATGCTCTGGTGGACAAGTTGTGACCTGCACATTCACCACGCTATGACATAATAAATCAGAATGTTACGAGACAGAGTTGTTTTCGAGTTAAATTCATGCAAAACCGCTGATGTGCGTTCTCCTTTGCAGTCACTGTCTAAATAAACAGACCTGTACCTCGTCCTGTGATCAGCAGTCGTCTCACTATGGCGACAAAAACATGTCTGTGACCCATTTTGGGCACTGAGCTAAACCCGAGGCCTGTTAGCAACACTTGACCCAATTATGCCACTTTTCCATCAATGTCTGCATCACTCTGTTTGTCTCATCACCTGCATGTCCCGAGCCGTTTGACCTGAATCTGCCTCCTGCTCCTGTTGTTTTCACCAGTAGAAAAACCAGGAATCAGAGCAGAAGAGAGATTGTTTTCCTCCCCCACCCCACCATCTTTCTGTTTTGTCTTGAGATAGATGCAGTTGCCTTGTTTTTCTCCTTTTTTTCCACCAGTCACATCCTCTGTCTCATTTCCCAGGTGGATAACTCCTCTCTTACCGGTGAATCTGAGCCCCAGACTCGCACTCCCGACTTCTCCAATGAGAACCCACTGGAGACCAGGAACATCGCTTTCTTCTCCACCAACTGTGTCGAAGGTGCGATAACAGCTACTTGTTTTCCCCCTCTGTAGTGAAAGACTGAGTCGATATTACATCATGGTTTTCTCCGCAGGAACCGCTCGCGGTATCGTGATCAGCACCGGAGATCGCACCGTCATGGGTCGCATCGCCACCCTGGCCTCCGGGCTGGAAGTTGGACGCACTCCCATCTCCATTGAGATCGAGCACTTCATCCACATCATCACCGGTGTGGCCGTCTTCCTGGGTGTTTCCTTCTTCATCCTGTCCCTCATCCTCGGGTACACCTGGCTGGAGGCCGTCATCTTCCTCATCGGTATCATTGTGGCCAACGTGCCAGAAGGTCTCCTGGCTACTGTCACTGTGAGTCCTGGTGCTTTGTGAGTTTTTAAATGTCCCAGTTGTGAATCAAAAAGAAGACACAGCTCTTAAAAACCCAAACACTCCCTCCTCTAGGTGTGTCTGACTCTGACCGCCAAGCGTATGGCCAAGAAGAACTGCCTGGTGAAGAACCTGGAAGCCGTGGAGACCCTGGGCTCCACCTCCACCATCTGCTCGGACAAGACCGGCACCCTGACCCAGAACAGGATGACCGTGGCCCACATGTGGTTCGACAACCAGATCCACGAGGCCGACACCACCGAGAACCAGAGCGGCGCCAGCTTCGACAGGAGCTCAGCCACCTGGGCCGCCCTGGCCAGAATCGCCGGACTCTGCAACCGCGCCGTCTTCCTGGCCGAGCAGAGCAGCATTCCCATCCTGAAGGTGTGTGTGTGTGTGAGCTTTTATCTCTCTCCCCTGCGGCCACATCTCTCCTCGTCTATTTACTAGAATAAATACCTTCAAATATTAAGCCTGCTTCCAGACAGCATTTGAGTCATGTCATTTGAGGGAATAATAACCTCTTAGAACTAAAAACAGACGTGTGACTTATCTCTCATCCTTTGTTCAACAACAACAAAGGTTTTTCTGTTGTTCTGGTTCTTTAATTTATTTGCTCATTTGGGAAGGATTTAGAAATCCTGTGCTGCCGTCTGCATGTCCCCAGTAAAACCAAACTGTTGTTCCTTTGTCGTTGCATTCCCTTTTTCTTGATGTTGTATTTTTTTATACAGGAGCTTAGCCTATATATACATATTATGATCTAATTACACTTTATTTCATGGTCTGTTCTGAGATGTTTGCTCCTTGATCCAAGGGGCTTGTTACTTGTTACTGTCCCTGGAGTCAATGTAAATGTCTGACTGGAATCTCAAATGAAATTGCCAGTTATTCTCTCTCACCACTCGTCATCTCCCTCAGTCACTTAAACCCCATGAAATGAGGGTAAACATGGCCAAAGCTGGTGATTATGATGGAAGAAAAGATGAGGAAAGAGGAAGAGCGTTATTTTGCTTTCATGACTCAACAGGATCCCAATTAGTTTTTTTGTGTTTTTGTATTGTAGAGTGACACAAAAAGTGCAGTGTATGTGGACCAAATAAAGGAGTAATCAGATTGAGTGGGTGTTATTGACACACTGTATATGTATTTCACAGTAGTAGCTATGAAGTGCCTGTGATTATAATGTCGGTGTTTTCCTCCACCAGAGGGATGTGGCCGGTGACGCCTCCGAGTCGGCTCTGCTGAAGTGTATTGAGCTTTGCTGCGGCTCCGTTCAGGAAATGAGAGACAAAAACCCCAAAATTTCTGAGATCCCGTTCAACTCCACCAACAAATACCAAGTATGATGTTTTTCAGATCATTTTTTTTGTGACGGAATTAATATTTTAAACTTGATTCCTTTATTTTTCCACTTTATGTATTAATACAGATGCTTAAACTGACCTCTTGTCTCTCCCTCCCTCCTCTTCAGCTTTCCATTCACAAGATTGCTGCATCTGAAGGAGAATCCAAGCACCTCCTGGTGATGAAAGGTGCTCCAGAGAGGATCCTGGACCGCTGCTCCACCATCATGATCCAGGGCAAAGAGCAGCCTCTGGATGACGAGATGAAAGACGCTTTCCAGAACGCCTACCTGGAACTGGGAGGACTGGGAGAGAGAGTGCTGGGTAAGGATGGACGGACTTTAGGGTCTTGGTGTGGACCGATAAACGGCAAGAGCAAAGATCTTGTGAACTCATTTCTGTCACGTTTTCCATCCAGGTTTCTGTCACTTCAACCTGCCTGATGATCAGTTCCCAGAAGGCTTTGCTTTTGACACCGACGAGGTGAACTTCCCCACCGAGAACCTGTGCTTCATCGGCCTCATGTCCATGATCGACCCCCCTCGTGCTGCCGTGCCCGATGCTGTCGGCAAATGCAGGAGCGCTGGAATCAAGGTGTGACTTTTATAGTTTGTAAGGAAACAGATGCTCATAGATGGATGGATGGATGGATGGATGGATGGATGGATGGATGGATGGATGGATAGATAGATAGATAGACACCTTTATTGAATTCCTGAGTTTATGATGTTGTAGCAGCATCTTCCTCCTCTTCAAAGAAGTTCCCCCTTTGAATTTGAAATCATCAGCAGCCGTCTCTTCTCCTAGGTTATCATGGTGACAGGTGATCATCCAATCACTGCGAAGGCCATCGCTAAGGGCGTGGGTATCATCTCCGAAGGCAACGAGACCATCGAGGACATCGCTGCCCGTCTGAACATCCCAATCAACGAAGTCAACCCGAGGTAACGTTACAACGACATGGACGCAGTAAACGGCCATGGCCTGGTTACAGTGGTGACCTAACGGCTCCTAACGTGTTTCCTCCAGAGACGCCAAGGCCTGTGTGGTCCACGGTGGAGACCTGAAGGATCTTAGCGCCGACGCCCTCGACGACATCCTCAAGTATCACACAGAGATAGTTTTCGCCAGAACCTCCCCGCAGCAGAAGCTGATCATCGTGGAGGGCTGCCAGAGACAGGTGGGAGTTTCTTTTTTTTGTTTTATTCAGTGTGCGCCGCTTTACAGTTTGGTGAACCCGCCGTGTGCTTTTCTTTTTTTGTTGTTGCCTTTTTTATGCCAATGCATGAGTGAACATGTGATATCCCCTCCCCTTCACGCTTATTCATGATTACTGCTTTGGTCTGACGGCGAAGTCAGCGGAATAATCAAGCATAACATCTGTCAAGCTGCGAGCTCCCCCGCAGATATGAATATTCACATGCGCACCAGTGAGCAGAGCAAACTATTTTCAGTCTCATGTGGACTATTTCATCTATTTCTTCATTTAAGAATGATTTTTTTCAATTATAGACCTTTTGATTTCTCTAAACAAGCAGATTGTATTTCTTCTTTTTATTCGGGAGTGTTTGTGTCAGCTGTATCAGAAAGCTGCAGAACCAATTAACATAATGTATTCAGTTCATCCCACATGCTTCCTGGAGCAGGAGTAGGAGGTGGAGGGGTTATTGATGACTTCATCTTATGAGTTCAATAACTTCAGCTCCTCAGTTACTCAGCCACAGCTATTTCCAAGGCAACGTTAGCCACTGTTGACATTAAATTTCAAATGTCAATGTTACTTTTCACTCCCATAGGCAGCTATATATACTTAATAAAACTCTCTTCCTGCAACTTCATTCTCCACACCATCTTAAATATATACATATGTGGCCTAAATATTGACATTATGTGGGGAAATACTGTTTTTTATCTCCTGAGGAAGTCATCGTAAGATCAGAAGTTTCCTTTTTACCTGTATCTTATTCACTTTGATCATTTCTGACGCGTAAAATGAAGCAGAATAGTACTGAAGCCTTTCAGAGCTTGACTTTCACACAACAAGAAATGATTCTAAGACTTCATCAAATGGAGATGTCACTCAAAAACAAAGTATTCTGACTTTTCTCAAACGTTTGCGATCACACTTGTTTGACTTTCTGTGTCAAATGAAGTCAAAATATTTCTTCTTCTGAGGAATGTATTGCTCTTCTGTATTTCCCCTCAATCAAAATCTCTCATTGTGTTATTTTAGAGCAGCAACCTCTCACAATACAATCACTTCTGGCAGCCAAATGAAATCCTTTATCTTGATTATGCTGCATCTTCATATGGAACGAATCGGCGTGAAGCTTTTTTTCCCTTTTTTGAGTCTCATTTCCACACTTTCCACTCCACAGGGCGCCATTGTGGCTGTGACAGGTGACGGTGTGAACGACTCTCCTGCTCTGAAGAAGGCCGACATCGGCGTTGCCATGGGTATCGCCGGGTCTGACGTGTCTAAGCAGGCTGCTGACATGATCCTGCTGGACGACAACTTTGCCTCCATCGTTACCGGTGTGGAAGAAGGTGAGATACTGAGGGAAATGATACTGAGTCAGGATTTAAAATCTTTCAAATGCTAATATATTTGTGTAATTTCCTCATCAGGTCGTCTGATCTTTGACAACTTGAAGAAGTCCATCGCCTACACTCTGACCAGTAACATCCCTGAGATCACACCCTTCCTCCTCTTCATCATCGCCAACATCCCCCTGCCCCTGGGAACCGTCACCATCCTCTGTATCGACCTGGGAACTGACATGGTAACGATGTGTCCAATTTTTTTTTGTTTTTATACAAATGACGGACCCGTTAATTGTTTTTGAAAATAAACACATTTGCTTTTTCATTGTATAAATGATTAGTGCTGGTTCTGTCTCCCAGGTCCCTGCCATCTCCCTGGCTTACGAAGCAGCTGAGAGCGACATCATGAAGAGGCAGCCCAGAAACCCCAAAACAGATAAACTGGTGAACGAGAGGCTCATCAGCATAGCCTACGGACAGATCGGTAAACCTTGAATTCAAATCCAGTTTCACCCAAGCACATCAAACCAGGAGCCAGGAGTTCAGTTTGCCACCCGTGGTTTCCTTGGTAGAGTTTTCTGGAAAGGCAGCTCAGTATCTGGGTGGTCTGAGATAAGCAGGAGAGTGGCATGCACCAGAAATAGGCTTGTGCTGATAGAGAACAAGAGAGAGTGTGCGTGTGTTTGTGTGTTTGTGACGATAGAGCGCTGCCGCTGGCTTTGGATTTCTCCCTCTTGGGTAATGAAGCCAAGAATAGGAAAGGAAGCCCTCCTGAACTTCCTGAAGGACCTTATAAGAGCAAAATACAATCAAATCATGAATTCGTACCAGATTGGGATTTGGAGTTGAAATGAAAATCTTTATTTAGACATCTCTATGGCAAAGATCAAAAGATTCAGTCTTTTGTTTTCTCATTCATCTCATTTCCCCACAAGACACTCGACCAGTTTGTTTACCTCATAATTTATTGATCCCTTGTTTCATTTCAAAATCTAAACAGATCCATTTCTCCGTTTCTTAACTTGATCCTGTCACACGTCTCTCCTGCAGGTATGATCCAGGCTCTGGCAGGCTTCTTCACCTACTTTGTGATTCTGGCTGAAAATGGCTTCCTGCCTGCCACCCTGCTGGGCATCAGAGTCAACTGGGATAATAAATACATCAATGACCTGGAGGACAGCTACGGGCAGCAGTGGGTCAGTAACATTTACTGCACAGACCACAAAGGAAAGGTTAGACATTGTCCATCAGCACCCGCCATTAACTCATGTGAATTGTGTGTTGTTGTTTTTTTGTCAGACTTACGAGCAGAGGAAGATCGTGGAGTTCACCTGCCATACGGCTTTCTTTGTCAGCATCGTCGTCGTGCAGTGGTCCGATCTGATCATCTGCAAGACCAGGAGGAACTCTGTCTTCCAACAGGGCATGAAGTGAGTAGAAAAGCATCCACCAGATTCCTCTGCAAACCTTTTTCCACATTGTACTCACCGTTGTGATTTAATAAGAGGAACTCCAGTTAAAGAGATAGTTCAACATTTTGGCAAACTGGCCCATTGCCATAATCCCTTCCGTTGGGAGACAGAGTCAGCAAATGCAGAGGCTGCTTGCCGAAAAACTGCCCCTGACGGGAACACACATCAGCTGTTTTGCATGAATTTAGCTCGAAAACAACTTGTTCTGTTATTACCTCATAGCGTGGTGAATGTGCAGGTCACAACTTGTCCACCAGAGTATTGTGGAGTTGTTGGATTGTGTATTTGATGAGTTTGATGAGGGAAACCAAGAAATCCCATGAGCCTCTGTAGTGTAGCTCTGAGCAGCTCACGGCTCTGCTCCGCTGTTCTAAAAATCGCTTGCACCGACAATTAAAGGTAACGAACCTACTCCTAAAACTATAGGGATTATGGCGATGGGCCAATTTGCCAAAATGTCGAACTATCCCTTTAACCTCTGTTTACTCCGGTCTATAAAAAAAAAGAAGATGAGCTATTTTTTAAAAGGCTGTGGTTCCTATCAGGTCTCTGGGTCAGTGAAGTTTTTAATAATTTTTAGGGCTGTCAGTTTAACGCGTTAATTAGATTAATTAATTACACTGCAAATTAGCGCGTTAGAAAAATTAACGCAATTAATTCTGAGTGGCAATTCAATGCGCGAGCACTTTAAATTTGGCCCATTGCATGACCCGTAGGGAAGCACTTGTCCGGACGTGATGTGTTCGTCACTCCCCACCTATGCTCCCCACCCGCGTCACTAGTCAAAGCAGGCTGACCAGAGCGGTAGATTAAACAGAGTGGCGACACTCCCATAGATATAGAATGTTGTTAAATTTAATCAATGAGACCAACATTAATCTCCTAAAAAGAGTTTAACCAGCCAGCGGTAAATGTATGACAGCGTGCGGATACGTTACTTGGCTCGTTGTCTACCCCGCCGGGAGGACGAGAGACTGCCGCCGGCAGATGAGGTCCGTAGAGCGGCTGCTGCAGCTCTGACAGCCGCTGCCCTGGTGGTGCTCGGTCGCGGCTCACACAGACTCTACACTCCTCCCAAACAAACGCCGGGGCAAACTGACCACAAACTGTGACTTTCTCGCATGAAAAACTGTCAGAACTGTGACCTGTTAACTGCGCTAAAGCCAGCATCAAAGCATGTTTTTTTATCAGCTTTACTGCTATGGCTGTTGGTGCCGCGGAATGGCGATAGCGAATGCTAATTACTGTTAGCCCGTCTATGAGATTTTACATATACATTAGCATTAAGCTAACGGGCTTTATGTTGAGTTGTGATACTGGCTCTGTGCGTTTTGAACGTTGTTTGAAACTGTGTGGGTTTGATTAACATCTTTGATGCTATTCCCGCTTAATATATGGCTTTACTCCTCTTTATTTTACGTATGCCATTTTAACTGTAGGGCTGGCTAATCTTCAATTTGGAGTACAAATAAAACCTTGAAGCAAAAAGATTTTGCCTTTTGTTTGAAAACTGACATAGTGTATACATCAAATTCTTTATTTGGGTACCGTTAGCAGATATGAGATTAATTAGATTAATTAATTACAAATCCTGTAATTAATTAGATTAATTTTTTTAATCGCCTGACAGCCCTAATAATTTTTCATTGTGTGTTTCAGGAACAAGATCCTGATCTTTGGTCTGTTTGAGGAGACCGCCCTGGCTGCCTTCCTCTCCTACTGCCCCGGCATGGACGTGGCCCTCAGGATGTATCCTCTCAAGTGAGTAAAAAAGCCCAAAAGCTCACCTCACAATCCGCCAGTAAAGAATTGTGCGCGACTAGATTAATCTGCGACCGTGCTCATTCCACCAACCACATGTTGCCCGTCCAGGCTTGGGCCTCCGGATCAGTTTCTCATTTCTTTTTTGTGTGTGTTTTCCAGGCCCAACTGGTGGTTCTGCGCCTTCCCCTACTCCCTGCTCATCTTTATCTATGATGAAATCCGTAAGCTGATCCTCAGACGCAGCCCAGGAGGTGAGCCTAGAATCCATGCTTTTATTATCTTTCCTCCTTCTCTCTCCCTCTGCACTCTTGTTGTTTTTCTGCACTTTGTGCCTCTTCTGCTGCCCTCCTCTCTCATGTTTTTCCTCTCCACCTCCCTCTCTGCCTTGTGGGTATTTTTCAAGCTTGGTGTGGGTGGAGAATCTCAGATTTGATTCTGCTAATTTAAATATTAAAAAAGCATAAATGTTACAGCGATCCAATCTATCCAAGAGGTGGCCTCTAAATCTTGTGTGTGTTTGTTTTCCTTTCTTGTGTGTCCAGGTTGGGTCGAGAGGGAGACCTACTATTAAAGACCCGTCAGCCTGTCAGTCCAGTCAGCTCGCATCTTCTCCTCCACTCCCGTCTTTGCATGAATATTGTCTTGCTGCTCGGAATAAAATTTTAACCTCTGTGGAAAAAATTGGAACGTGTTTTTATATTAGGGAATGCTTGATACTACTATTAGACAAATACTGAGATGGAACATGCTGATGATGCTGATGATGATGTTGATAAATGATAATGCTAATAATGAAATGAACACTGAACATTGACATGACTATGCGTGCCTTGTTTCTGAAACAGGACCAATTTTATACATGTTTTTAACAGTTATAAACGTTAAATAAAAATGCGCTTGAGTCAGGTCCCACAAACGTTTCCTGTGCTCATTGTCTTGTGTGTGTATGTGTGTGTTTTCTTGCATCATATGAAGATGGACTGGTTTTCGAGAATAAAGTTACTCTGGTTTGAATTGAGATGACACACTGCATTAGACGTTTTCTTCTCAGGGTAAAAAATGATGTACCAATTAGATATGAATATATATATATAAAATCCATGTTTAATCCTAATTAAATAACCGTATACAAATTAAATAGGATTATGTGCCCTCAATTATATATTATTTCTCTATTTTCTCAAGGAATATATTGGAGACTCCACAGGGAAATCTGTTGACACTTAACTCTCCTGCATTAGACTTTTACCACTCTTCCAAATGTTTAATTGTCTTTTTCGTGATAACACCTTAATCGTGCAAGAGGGACTTGTTTCCCTGCAGCCTTATATCTGATAATGGGACTAATTTCCCCAAAGAAATATGACAACATACTCCATAAATCCCTATTCTCTTAATACGCAGTCATTCATCTAATAATAGGCCAATAATGGTCAGTTTTACCCTAAAAAGAGCAGTCTTTGATTTTTTAAAATACTTTATCTGTGTCTAACCTGTAACGTCTTACATTTAAACAAGGCTGCCAGCTTGGCAAGGTCAAGCCAAGGTTTAGTTTATCAGCAGAACAAGGGAAACTCTTATCAGCCAGCTGCTTTCAGTTAAGTAGTGCCACTTGATATCATTCATGGTGTAGCCTCCATACAGCGTGTGCTTACTGTACTACCTTTATGAAAACGGTTTTTGAGCATATAGACTGTTTTTTATTTCATGTTCTATACTACAGGAAACAGGAACATGACATTAGTGAAGTGATTTAATGATTTCTAACTTGAACTTTGCAGTAGCAGCCCTGTCCTCGATGTATAAGGCCATGAGTGTTTGAGTTACCAAGAGGTGCTGGGATGCCTAATCCAATATCCATTATGCTTACAGCTGGGAGTTTCTGTGGCTACTGTATGTGTTCTGTCCTCCCACTCACAGCTTGCTGAGTCTTGATTTGCACCAGAGACATAAAGAAGACTTGAGGAAACTGAAAGCAAACACTTTGCAGCTAAGCTTGCACAGTGTAGCAAAACACAAATTTTGAAAGGGCACCGGAAAAATGTCAACATGAATACAATCTTTAAAGCTGATCAAAATGAAAACTGATATGGAGGAGCTACAGTTATTTTTTACTCATAATTCCTGATCCTGAATCAGTCGAAACCTACCTGTGTGTTTTTAATGTTGGTAATTGAAGCTGGTTCTATTCTGAATCCTGTATCAGTCTGATTTAGCTGTGTGTCTGTGTTTACAAACATCTTTGAGCTCCAGGTGGATTGTTTATGGAGTTAACGACCCTGGCCTGAGGATCAGAGGTTACCATGACAACTTGAGCTGGTTGCCCATTAGGGGCTCCCAGGCTGAGGCAGACAGAAACGTCGAGAAAAAGACCTTTCTGCCTCTGCACTGGTTCGCATTTAGGCTTATTCTGACAAAACGATAGCTCCTATCAGAACAAGACACGGATCAACGGTGCCCTAAGGCCTTCCTGAAAATTTTGGTACGATTTGGTGTTTCAAAAATAATTAATATGCTCCTCTCAGAAAGGAACAGACTCAATCAAAACAGAATTATAAAATAATAACTCTATCTAGCACGAACATTGCAATACACACCCATTATAATCAATTTCTCCAAAAATGATGGTCATTGAAGGGATTTTACAACCTATCAAAACGTGGATACACCAATACACAAGACTTGTGTCTACTATTTAAAGTTTAAACGGAGTCTCTAGGGGATGCCTGAAAATGGTTCAGTAGACTTCAATGCAAAAGTGCACTATTGAAAAAAGTAGCACAGGTGAGATGGCACCGTGCAGAAAAGGAAAAATAACTAGGAAAAAATCCACAGAATAATTAGGCGGTTACATGCTGCCATTCCGGCATTCCACTATTCAGACATGTCACTCATAATTCTTCACGAAACCTATTTAATGTTGGTTGAAGTATTCTGCTACGTCATATCTTGAGCAGCCGAGCTGAACCAATTAGGCGTTTTAGGTGAAGACGAAATTTGGATAATGGAAGTAAACTACTTTTTGTGCTCCAAAAATAATTAATATAGGAACCTCAATCAAAACAGAATTATAAAATAATAATATCGACACATTGTGCTTTTACAACCCCCCTCATGTTTTAAGACATGTAAAACAGATGTGATCCACCCGTGGAGAAAATGGTTCAGTCAGTGGAAGCTTAATAAATAAACAAACACAAAGAAAAGGGTTCTTAAGCCAAAGAAATGTATGGTCGGACAAAATCAGAAAGTCTCGCCACAACCAGAAACTCCGAAGTCAGTTTGTAACAATTCCCCTTATAATAAGGATGTAGCCTAAGAAGAACTGGAACAAAGCCCCTGCTGCAGGCGGACCTATAGGCTCGCGCTTGGTGCGTCCACCGCCATATGAATCTGGGAAAAAATGGAATGCAGACAGCGATGATGCAAGGAGTTCAGCAAGGCTGCAGTTGAATTCATTCTGAATGTAAATTTAAATGCAAGGTAAATGGTCGCTGATTTATTTTAAAGGTCAGCATTAGTGAATTTGACGCCAATTTTAATGTGAACCTGACGTCACACCGCTTTGGCGTTGTGGGACGTCGGCGCCATCTTTGGAGGAACGCAAACGTAAACAGAGTGGGGAAAACGGAGGAAAACGACCAAGAAGTAAAAGAGAAAGAAAAAGAGATGAGGAAGACGGACAAAAAAAGAAAAGAAATGGAGAAGGGGAAGGGAAACGAAGGAGGAACGTATCGTGATAAACTCAAATTTAACGAGAAACAAAGGTAAAACTACCCAGATTTAGCTACTCCCTCCACTGACTTATCCAGACATCGTGAACTATCTTGTTTTTCGTATTAGTGTAGCCTATACTACTGTGGCATTTTTTATGCAGCAGTAGGCCTACTGTCCCACCATGATTACTTTTAAGCGACTTTGGGAACTTTTTCCTCCAAAGATGGTGCCCAACGGCGTGATGTAACTTCACATTCAATTTTAGGCTTACAATTACAGGTTAAAGTCCTGCCCACTCTAAAGGCTGCATACCCATCTGT
The DNA here is from genome assembly GCA_030347415.2 of Decapterus maruadsi. NCBI lineage: Eukaryota > Metazoa > Chordata > Actinopteri > Carangiformes > Carangidae > Decapterus > Decapterus maruadsi. Next base: position 44,750,796 of record CM064886.1, read on the forward strand.
GTCCCATCTTGGCCACCCCAGTAAAAATATCCTGGATACGCCACTGCCGAGAATAACAGGTGAAACAGGTGAGCTGACAGGTGTGTAACATGTCTCGACTCGTGGAGTAGTGGTGGAGTAGTTAAGCTAGACAATGTGGGAAGAGACCGCTTATGTCTTTCCCATGAAACAAAAAACATTTAGGCATGGTGGCAAGGTGAAGAGGGCCCAGGCGGGGATTGAAGCCACACCTCCCAGGTAAGAGTCACACGCGCTTGCCAGTCAGCCAAAGGGACATCCCCTTGGCCAAGTAGGGCACATGATCAATTGGAGGCATGGTGACAGGAACACATCTCTCCCCCTCTTTTCACAAGCACGTCCTTCGTGCTTCCGCCACACATTAGGAATCCATGGACCCACCCCTAGTGCTACATGGATCCTGCCAACAACGCCAGAATGTGGTGAAGAGAAGGTGAAGAGGGCCCGGGCGGGCTTTGAAGCCCAGATTCCAGAGTAAGAGTCATGCGCGCTAACCACTTGGCCAAATGGACATCCCCTTGGCCAAGTAGCCAGGGCACATGATCAATTGGAGGCATAGTGACAGGAACCTCAACTGTCACATTTAGATATTTGCAATATATGGAAGAGGTTTGTTTTTCACTTATTATAATATTTATTATAATATTATTATTATTATTATTATGGACTGACATAAAACACCACATTCATAAGAAATGGTAAATGAATGTATTTGATATGTTTTGGTTCCAATTTTGGTTCCAATTTAGCTCTGTGTTAATGCAAATTTTACACCTCAGTTGAATTGGTAAATAGCAACAAAGCTGTGAATTTTCTATTTTATCATATTTCCAACTGTATGTTATACCATTGGGGTTAAAAAACGACAACCTTACAAACGTATTATAACATGCATTAAGAGGTGAATGTGTGTGCAGCCTACAGCACATTTAACATCTTATTGACATAAATAAGTATGGAACACATTCACATGTGCATCACCCTTTCCCTATGTTTCAGAACTAAACTGGTGTGAAGCAGCAGGTTCCTGCAGTGCAATGCTGAGTGGTATACTGAGGGTTTAACTTCAGGTGAGCTCAGACAACGGGACAGAAGCTGCTTCAGTTTATTCTAGACACTTAATGAGGGGTAGAAATAGCAAAATATAAAGCATATTAAGTTAAAGCTGTGGAAAGTTGTGTCTGTACGCCGGCCAAGGAAAATATTTTTAGTAGGGAGATGTGTATCCAATTAGAACATACTGTTGTAGATGGAAATCCAAAATGAGGATAAACAAGACTGTGTCTCTCCAATATAGTGACATTTTCACACTCTGAATCATGACTAGGAAAACAACCAAACGTCGACACCTGTCTCTCCACACAGAGAAACAAACATCTTCATATACAGCTCATGGGAGCTCATTAAAGGAAGCATCTCTGGATGTATCTGATACTGATTCATATGTGACACTCTTACAGTATTTCCTCACATGTATCATGGCACAGCAACACAGCTGGCCATGGTGTCGTTTTCCTACAAGCTAATTTTTATTTTTCTTTGCCCTCAGACTCAGGACTTTTATACACCTGGCAAGGAGAAAGAAAGAACAGCAGAAACTTAAAGGGATATTTTTGGCAAATTGACCCATTGCCATAAGCCCTATAGTTTTAGGAGTAACTTTGTTACCTTTAATTGTCGGTGCTATTTTCAAAACGGTGGAGCAGAGCTGCAAGTTGCTCAGAGCTACGCTATGGAGGCATATGAGATTTCTTGGTTTCCCTCATCAAACTCATTATACTGTAACTCTGACCAGCTCATGGCTCTGCTCTGCCATTCTAAAAATAGCTTGCACTGACAATTAAAGGTCACGGATCTACTCCTAAAACTATAGGGATTATGGCCATGGGCCCATTTGCCAAAATGTTGAACTATCCCTTTAAGATGTAGGTGAACACAGTGTACATTATCAGTATTTTCTCTGTATTATATTCTCCAAATTATTCATTCTTTTTATGGTATTTTCGCCATTTATGATGATAGGGCGGTGGAGACAGAGAGGAAAGCCAGCGCAAGAGAGAGATAACGACATGCACCAAAGGGTCGGATGGATAACCATGGCCTCTGCAGGGAGGACAAAGTCGACGCTGTACGTTCTTTGGTGAGTCACCACAGTGGCCCCCCTCCGTCACTGATGCAGAGGTCAAAAATGTGAAAGGCCCTGCAATTTTGCAATAGCCATAAATCAAAGTGGAGAAATACTGTGAATTAAGGCCAGTCTGCTTAAAATGAATGAAACTCTCCTTCAGGATCACAGAGTGTTAAATGTAGGAACATACATACATCCTTTAACGCATACACACTCTTGGCAACATGAAAGGACAGGGACAGACTGTGAGGCTCCGCAGTGTGTTGTGTGTGTGCGTTTCTGTGTCACCGAACACTTCAGCTCTGTCAAGATATCGCACGTCTCCAACTGACCCCTGTGACAGCTCTGGTGCTCTGATCTCTAGTGTGTGTGAGTGTGAGTCCGGCGCTCTATAGAGCATGCGCTTGTGTGCTGACGGTGCAGTGTTAACTGTGTTCACAGCTCTCCTCTCTGTGACAGGCTTTGTTCAGAGGGGGTTAGTTTGTGGTGACAGATGTTGTTTAAGCATCTTATGGATGGAGGGTATGACAGACACTGAAGGACAGGGGTGCAGCCTTCAAGTATTTTGCCACCAAAATCATCCTTGTATTTGTGGGTTGCTCATTCTAAACTCTGCAGCGCCGTCTTTCCAAGTGGTGTGTTGGCTCATTCCTTTGTGTTTTCTTTGCATTCATTGGGAGAGAAGATAAAAATAATTGCTGCTTTTTTGTGACAGTGGTGGTCCTGTCACTATGCCTCCAATTGATCATGTGCCCTGGCTACTTGGCCAAGGAGATGTTCCTTTGGCTGACTGGCTAGCGCGCGTGACTCTGACACGGGAGTCTGGGGTTCGATACGATACGATACGATACGATAAACTTTATTGTCCCGTACAGGGAAATTTGTCTTGGACACTGTAGCTGCGCCATAAATGCCTAGATTGCCAGAATGACAAAAACTAAATAAACAAAAGAACAATACACCTCAGCCATATCAATCCAAAAGCACATATCCCATAACATATCACATATTGCATATTGCACACATCCCATAACATAACATAACATATCACATATTGCACACATCCCATACATAACATAACGCATATTGCACACATCCCACTACATACACATACAGTACATACACCTCATAAGTTCACCATGGTAAGAGCAGCACAAGAATAAGAATAAGAATAAAAATTATTGCACCGACTCGTTAAGAAGTTTGATAGAAGTTGGGATAAAAGAATTCTTAAAACGGTTGAGTTTACAGCGAGGGACTCTGTATCGTCTACCTGAGGGTAAAAGGAGGATGTGGGAGGGGTCATTCACTATCCTCAAGGCTTGCCTGGAAACAGTTTGCTCATACATGGACTGCAGAGTCGGGCCCTCTTCACTTTGCCACACTTTAATAAGTTAGGGTGAGTTGCGGCGATATTGGAGACCGGTTAGTATTTTCAGGGAAGCTGTGTCATATTGAATAGTTTAGTATCCTCCAGTGTCAACAGTGTTTATCTCTGACCCAGACAGAAAAGCTGATGATGTTATTAATGGCTTGTTGTAATTGCATCCCAGTGACAACATGTTATCAATGACACCTGCAAAAAGAAATCATGGAGTTCACTCTATTGATGCTTTTGTAGATATTGTCTCAGCTGCCATGGTATTTGTTTCCATGTGTGTAAGTGGGCATTCAGAATGGTGATTAATAGCTGTCTGGATCTACATTTGATCAGTAATTGCCTTAATAAATGGCCTTTAATGAACTGAGTTGTGGCTAGTCTTCCTCCTGTGGTGAACATCGACCCTCTCATCCTGTCTGTCTCTCTGTAACATAATCATATAAAGAGGAAACTTATCCCCGCTGAGCTGGGAAGGTTTGTATCATTAAACAACTTGAATATCATCACATCCATTTTCATCTGTGTGACTGATCAACAGATTGTGACAGTTTTAGGATGAGTTTAGTTTTGTGCTCATAAAACACAAACTGTTTCTGTCGTGCCGGAGACTTTGAAATGTAAACAGTTTGACTCTCAACGTCTTTGTTTGGCAGGGACATAGAGCACCTTGTGTTTTGTTTTGGGTCTGGCCTGTCCTTGGCAGAGGACTGCCTGCAGACTTTTTAATATCTACACAGAACAAAATGTGACTTTTCCTTTGAGCAGAATGTAACAACAGGATGGCCTTGCTTCATGTGACAGTTTTTACTGAAGATTTAGTGATGAAAACCAAGTTGTTTTTTTGTCTTTCCATACACTCCTGAGTCATTTCTGTTACCCAAATCTGTTTGTAGTTGAGAGAAATCTGTCTCCTTTCATAATAAAGCCATGCTGCACAGTGAGGGTTAAGACCGGCAAATCTAAACATTAAGCAGTATTATTTGTACAAACATTTGTCCTGAGCTCTTAGTCCCTCAACAGAACTGGTGTACGATAGGCAACGGTTGCCGTTGGCCACGAGGTTCGCAAGATGATTGTCAGAATAATCATATTTCCAGTGGGCCTGTTTATTCTCATGTCCATCCTGCCAGGAGGTAAGGGGAGTCCGCTGCAGCCTGGGTCTGCTCCAGTCTACTGATACTCATGGCACAGCTCTGTAGGAAAGACTGACAGAGCCATAAAGTACTGAACTGCTCTGTGTACTTAGCTGAGATGACAAGTAGCTGCCCGTCCCACTTAAAGCATCAATGAAGCAGATGACAGCAGCCACATAATAATCCATTTAAATGCCTTTTAGCATCAGTGTCCCACAGAATCCTCTAGTCCACATAGCCTACTGTTTAGTTTGTAAAGCTTTGTGCCCCATATGTGGAACATGTTCAATGACTCCTGGCCGAATTGAGCTACAGATAAATATCAAAACATGTGACACGTTTATTTGGAAAATCAGTGTTTGCTCAGGCTCTGGGAAGTGAACCTGCTTCAGATACAGGGATGGTTGGGGACACAGTTTACAGGTTATATGAAGCACAAATGGACCTGACCCGAAAGAAATAGGACAATAACTAGACTTTTATGAGTTTATGGGTCTCATTGTCGTTCTAGCTACAGGCGGACCCTCGTAACGGCTGCTGTCTGCCATTTCTAAAAGGACCCAATGAGCCAGAAAATTTGTCCAAGAGCAAAGATGGAGCCACTTGTCCCTGTGTTACTCTTTGTATGACTCTGTGTGCGTGTTTGTGTTTTGGAGTGGATGGGTTTCTGTGTCGTTGTTCAGTTCTGATCTCCCGAGGGCCAAACCAAGTCGCAGAAATGGTTTCCCTCTTTCCAACCTCTTGCACTCCTTCCTCCCCTCATCCACTGTGCTCTCAGTCTCTCAGTCTTAGTAAGAGGCAGGAGGCAGGCAGCCCTCAGGCACAAGTTATTTCTCAGACAACTGCAGCTGCCTACTCTCAGCGCAGCACACACTGGAACTTTACAGATGAATAAACCATGTCAATGCTGCAGAAATAATAACGGGAACAGTAGTAGCACAAAAAAATCTCTCTAATGACGAAACTGGGGGCTGAAGGAGTGTAACAGCATGGACTTTAGCACTGAATTAGAGCACGTATCTGCTCGGACTGTTCATGGACCAGCACGCACTGCTTGGCATTCCTGCTAATGTCATCAATTGTGAATGCTTGGCGTTTTCTAGGAAGTTCAAACTGTAACACTCAACATATAGCGCATCTGGTCTGACAGTCGTGACGCTGTACAGTGTAAACTGAGACGACAGATGAAAACCTCCCTGCAGAGTTGAGACATGAGTAGGATAAAACAGACAAATGATGTTTTTTTTACCTCAGATTCCCCGTTATGGGCTTTGTGTGCGCTGTGAAAAGACTTACAAACCCTTGAAATTTAATTGGAGTTGTTTCAATGTGTGGCATCATGGCCGACTTTGTCTTTACAGCACAGTGAGCACTAATTAACTTGACTTTTCTGCAAGGACAGAAATAAAAATGGAATATATTAGGTCTCTCTGAAGACTTGCAGGTGAACTCTAAACTCCAATGTATTGTGTCTCCACCGGGTCTGTCAGGATGTGACACATAATCGGCACCTTTTTTCTCTCTGTAGTGATAATACCAGGAGATCTAAATCTCCATGATTACTCGCTTTTTATTTATTACATTTTACCAGAGAAAGTTCGTTCAATTCCATTTTTTCAGTATAATTTCAACACATAATCCAAAACAAGCCATGTTAACCAATACTTTGCCCACAGGTATTTAATAATGTGATTACAAATAAGATTCTAAAAATAGGACAGGTCTGTGTGTGTGTGTGTTTGTGTGTCAAATTATTACACATGTACCAGGCAGAAATGGTAAATATGGTGGGAATGAGGGCAATAGAGAGAAATGTGGATAAAAAAAGGAAAATGGATGTTGTGCAAACCCATCGGGGGAAGTTGAGGCCGGGTGGTTTGATTAGATTAAAGCTATCTTAGATCTACAGACTGTTAATTACCTGACCCACTATACTGTACATATGTGTGTGTTTCTGGTGTGTGTGTGTGCTGCAGGGCTGAGCAGAATGAAGTCTTGAGTGGGGGGAGCATCTGGTTTGAGAGGGATGGATGATTATAGCATGCAAATGTGCATGTATGTGTTTTCCTGGCAATATGTAGCTCAAGGATTAAGCAGCTTGTCACGCAGCTGTCCTTTAGGGCCTTCCTGCCTTATTGTTTTTTTAAATAGGTTAATGACATAATAGCTACATGAAAATGAATTTATTTTGGTATGACAATGAAAACTTTGATTATACAGCAACTTTATGGAAACTGTAATGGAGACTTTAGAACAGTGCATGTGAAGGGGGAAGGGAAAAGATAGAAATGAGATAAAGGTTTAGGTCTTTATGCCTCTCTTTGATATTATTATCAACTTTGAACACTTTTTAAATCTTGTTTAGTGTAGTGATACTTGTGAGTTAAAAACAGAAAGTCTCAGTTGGAGCCAGTGAAAAGACGGAGAGAAGAGACAGAGAGAGGGAAGGAGTGCTGGAGAGAGAGTGCAGTGTTGAATAGGTTTTCAGGAAGTAGTTTGTTCTTCTCCACTCTGCCAACGTCATCGTCTCTGGCCAGCACATTTTCCACTGCCTTGGCCAAGAAACTCTCTCTCTTCCTCTCTCACATGTTCACACAGAATCACCCAAACGCATTCAACTAGGCACAGGAAGACTACAGAGGCTACAGTAACACATGTGGACAAACACAACAGAGGACATGCAGGGTGTTTTAAAGTAGCACACTAGCAGGTCTCCGTGCGTGTGTGTGTGTGTGAGAGAGAAAGAGAGAGAGAGAGAGGCTAAGTCAAGCATTTAGCCAGCAGTGATGCTGGTGGCACCACAACAATGTGGTCATTATTGGACTCAACACAAAGCCAGAAGGAGAAGAAGAGCAGGAAAAACACAGAATTAGAACAAACAGAGTGGGCCTGTTCACACACCTCCCAGTGGAACTAATTGGATGTATATACTGTATATAAAGATTCAACCACATTGTCACAGAATGTGTGTCCTGCATTTATGGCTATACTCGGTCATCCTATAGTCAACAGGTACTCAATTTGTCAGTGTATCAATTTCAAGATATTAGATCACCTCCTGCAGCATCACCATGAAATCCAGTCCCATTGTAGATTTGGAAGTCTCTTTAAGGAGTTAAAGCAGAAGTCAGCGATCCGGTCGTTCTGGCTAATGCTGCGTTCAAGGCAGGCTTTTGAAACCGTAAGTTACAGCTTCAAGTCACGACTTACAACTTTGTAGCGTTCCAGGTAACCTAGGTAACCCGTAGCTCGTGTTTTTACCGTCCTGTTGTCTGTGAAAGTCACTATAACGGCCACTCCTAACTTCCGACCCGTGAACTCGTACCAGATCAAACTGGTACGACTTCACAGGAAGGAAAAACACAAGTTACGAGTTTCCTTGAACGCACCATGAGTTAGCAGCCCCCGCCCTCGTCAGGCATCTATTGGTCCTCGTCCCTACGTCACCACATTCACGCGATGCATCCCTTGGCTGCACACACAGCCCTTCATGCCGTTCTCTCTCCTCATTGGATAACACTTGTATCCCACAAGGAAAGTTTTCTCCTGGTTTACAGCAGAGCAGAGTGACGGAGAGACCAAACACTCTATGGAAGTGATCTCCTCTATGTGGTGTATTTCTATGAAGGTGAGAGGGTTCAGTAGCTACAGGAAGCAGTTTGTCATCCTGGCTCCACTCTCCTGCTCTTTCTCTCTCACCCCCCGTTCTCTGTGCTCTTTGTACTTGGGGGTTCCCCTCAGTAATTACTATGCCGAGCGGCCCCGGTAACAACAACAGGCCACTGTGGCTTCATGTCAAGGCAGGAAACTAAACTTTTCTTTTCAGTGGCAGCCAGAGACAAAGGAAGCTGTGTTCAATCGATTGTCCACTTCCCCATGAGTATTTTTGTTAATGTTTACTCAGTCAAATCTGGTAAAAAAAAAAAAAAAAAGACAGAAAGAAAAAGAAAAAAATTGCCACTTGATGGTGTTCTCCATGTTGTGATGATGGAGAGCATGTACCCACCAAAACCCTGCTACACTGTGATATTTGGAGAGGAAACATTTGCCCCAGTAGGAAAAGGTGAACAATATCCACACAGCATTTCTATGTGTGGTTGAGGCTGAGGGTGCCAGTCAGTGAAAACATATCACCCTCAAAAGACATGCATGTCTGTTTGTCATCACTACTTGATTTCTATACCATATCCAAAATAATCAACTAATATCACTGGGCTCCAACATTAGTTTCTGTACACTAACAAAGAATAACTATAATGGTTACTGGACTTTAAAGGATAACTTTCGTTTTTTTACAACCTGGACCTTATTTCTAGCATCAAATACAATCATTTACTCACCCTGACAAGTTTGGTGTCATTTGGAGTCGTTTTGATGAAATTAGTCCCAATCGAGTGGTGCGTATATCCGTATAATGCGAGAACACGGGGCACCCAATGCAGCCTCTAAATAACACATTATCCGCCACAAAACTCGTTCATTTCGCCAATATTTTGTGATGATACACTAGTGTTATTCCCCTCCGAGCCCGTGGTGGCATGTTATCAACATCCTGCTCCTCTAGGCTGACCTACTAACCTCTGATCTGGATGATGTCATCTCCGACCGGTGCCCGGCTCGTTCTGATAATAATCATTCCGCTTCGGCATTCTGGTCCTTTTTAGCTCAACTAGCCAGAGCTGTAGTGAGGATCCAGGCTGAGGAGAGAAGATGGAAGCTGAACTTCATCCAGCTGCTCATTTTGTTCTGAAGTCAGAAACATGCAGAAACGGACCATAGCATTAATAGCAAAGCCGCGCCGCGCCGCCGTCGGAGATGACATCATCCAGGTCAGCGGTTATTAAGATTCAGGATGTTGATAACATGATTTTCGGGCTCGGAGGGGAATAACACTAGTGTATCATCACAAAATATTGGCAAAATGAATCAGTTTCTCAGAAATGTGTTATTTAGAAAACCCGTGTTCCATTAACGGATATCGATATCGATTAAATATTGGTCAAAACGACTCCAAATGACACCAAACTTGTCAGGGTGAGTAAATGATCGTATTTGATGCTAGAAATAAGGTCCAGGTTGTAAAAAACGAAAGTTATCCTTTAAAGTCCAGTAACCATTATAGATTTGATGAAAGGCTTTCCAAGAGTCACGTCATTGACTTAGGTTCATTTTTAGCAACGCTACTCTACATTAGCCAAAGTGTTATCTCAGGTCACCAGAGATGAACATGTTTGTGTACCTTCCTCTTTGTGTTTGCTGTTGTTGTGCGACCTGCTGTATGGGTTAAGGTTTTGGAAAACCCTCCTTGTTCCTGGTAGTAGCCTGTTAAACTCAGTTAGAGGCCACTGGGGAATGGGAAAATGAGATTTATCGGCCATTTGAGCCTGGGTGAGCCCAGATGAAATAAGATTTCAGTGTCATTTCTTGATATCAACCCTGGGGCCAAAACAGATAACAGATCAAAGATCACAAATAACAGGAAACATCAATTCACAGAGGGAAACACATGGAGGAGCAGAGGGCTGGATGTTATTTGATGTGAGTGGAGGATGAAGAGCAGGAAGGTGGATTGATGGAGATGCAGCTGTTAGGATGTTTCTTGTTGTTTCATAATACATCTTTGGATTGGTTTCTTGCAACAAATTAAAGAAAGTCTTGGTTAGTCTATTGTTTTGTTTGTGAAATGCCATATAAATCTATTATTAATACCACAAAATAAAGCAAAATACTCGTCTGATTTCACTCCTGCACAAAAATGACACATTTTCTGTCATTTAATTAATTAATTGACCTCATAAAGGAGAGAAAATCCTGTTTGGGTGGGATTTGTGCATGATAAATATCTGAAGCAGAGAAAATCGATCTTCAGATTAGCTGCTGATTAATCTTCTGTCGAATAGCTCAGATTCAGTCAGACTAATCGTACAAATTTCGGAACAAACAATCGAACGCTAAAGGAAACTGATTTCTTTCAGGTAATTGATTTACTGCAGCTCGAGGTGTTAATGCTGTTTGTTTACCATTTACATAAGTGCACACACACTGACGAGTAGAAATGTTTTCCCTGTCCGTGTGCTGTGCTGGCTCTGTCACATGATCTCATTCATCAGGTGCAGCATTGTGCACATTAAATATGTGTGTGTGTATGAAGATGGATTTGTGTTTTGGAATAGAAAGAATTATCACAGTGGATTTATAGGCCACGCAGCCTTTGGCGAAAACAAGCACCCAAGGACCACACACTCCCAAACACACACACACACACACGATTTTTTGTGTGCACTGAAAATTGTGTGTTTGGTGGTAATGGGGGGAGGGGAGATGTGATCACACCTTGAGGCTGACATCCAAAAAGATCAATTATTTTGCTGTAATTATGAAATATTGCTGGACAGCCTGGGGAGAGGATGGTGGGGGATGGAGGGGACAGAAACTGGAGCAGATTGGGAAGGGAATGAGGAAGCAAGGGTGGAAGAAGTGAGAGAAAAAGAGGAAGTGGGGATAAAAAGACAGGTAAAGCCTCACCTGGAGGCATCAAAATATAAGTATTATCTTTGCTGCACTTGTGACATGAAGCTCCAGTACTTAGAGGAGGAGAGAGAGTATTAGTGACAAGACTGTTCAACCAAAACCAGAGGTGCCGTTTCAAATATGTCCACACTGAAGCAATTAAAAAATCATCTCTCTTTTCAGTCTGTGTGTTTCGCTCCATGAGAGCTTCATTAAAATTTGAGAGCAGAAGAGATGGAAGAAAAGACAAGGCATTATTTTAGCCTTAATTATGAAATATAGGCTCATTAATTGTTATAGCTTCAGGAGAGACGATTAAGGAGGTAGAAATCACTGAGGCACAGTGAAGATGGAGTCAGGAGATGAGAGGAAAATGTTTGAGAGGAAGAGAAGAAAGTGCAAAGAGGAGCAGGTGTGAATAATGTGTTTGGGGGCAGATTCACACCTTAAGGCTGACAGGAGCTATTATTTATGTTACAATGATGATATAGAGTGTCTCCAATCTTAAGGGTGCAGACAGGGTCATACTCAGTCTGTTGAGGAAGGGGGGTGACAGTGGTAAAATAACTCACTCCATTCACACTGATGGTGGAAGGAGGTGATTCATTGACAGACTGTTTGTGTACGAAAATGACCAAGTGGCACTAAAACTCTCTGTTGCCTCACAGTTTTAGCTGAAAGTCACTGCGTCAGAAATGAGAGATGATAAGAGTATTCATATTCAGTACAGCCAGCCAATTACACCCAAATGTACAGCCTTTCCCATGATGCTAACCATGCATTAATAGTTACTATATATGGTGAGCATGGACTGAAAACATTTGATTCAGGGCTCTAATTAAGATTTCTTTCCTTTCATACAGTATTTCAATCCTCTCCTGATTTTCCCTGAGGTATAGCTCTGGAGTTGGAGAATAAAATTATAACAATTAAGACCCAGACGTGGCATTAACATGGGTCCTGGGTGATCCAGTCAAGTGGACAGGTGTGAATGCACTCGAGACACATTGAGGACGTGTTTGAGATGAGATTGACAGTGCTTTTTATTGGCTGCATTAGATTGGAGATCATGTTACATAAGCCGCACTTCCTACGTTCAGGCATCCCATCGTTTGAGGATGGAGGAAGGTTTAAACATTAAGGGATGTATTGTTCTGGTTTGTAATGAGGTTCAGTATTTAGCAGCAAATATTTTAAATGGGATGTTTCCTTTTCATTAAAATCGTTGGCTCTGTAATTGGTGTTGGTGCTTTGGGCGAAAGAGCTGCTGCTGCTGCTGCTGCACTGGGATTATATAGGCGATATAACATTATCTCTCATCTTTATCAGCATGTTTGCAAGTGTGTGCATGCATGTTTCCATGACTTCCAGCCTGTCTGAGATGATTTGTGCAGAAATCATGTCTGAGATGTCTCTTCTCTCCCCTGGAAAGACTTGTCAGATTGTCAGAGGTGGCAAAAGCACGAGAGAGAGAGAGAGAGGGCGAGACTGAAGATTTTACATTTGCTTTCTGTTTAGTCTGTTTTGGTAATTATCATATCCACCATCTGTCACGGAGCATATGATAAGTAGAAGGAGCAAGGCTGCCAAGAGATGGGGAGAAGAGAGCGCGCACAATGGGGAGAAAGGGAAGCGGGAAAGATAGACGCGGAAAATAGAGTAATAACATGTCACTGTGCGTGTGTGTGTCTTTCTGTGTTTGTTTATGTATGAGAGAGGCTGGCTTGCACGCATGTGTCACTGCATACATTTATGCATGCATGTGTGTGTTTGGTTGTGTGTGCACAGCATGGTGGGTGGGTGTGGTGGGTACAGAGAGAGCTATTTATAGAAGCTGCCTTACCTAGCTGTTAGCAGCGTGTTTACGAGGAGCCCAGCGGTATCATGGGTGTCCCAGCGGACAGAGCCCTGCCTGACGACGTTATGTCACAGCTCGCCCCACCTCTCTCCCGTTGTCTTCCTCTAATCCTCCACAAGTCTCAGTATTGAAACGTGCCTCCAAACAGTCGCTCTGCTGTCGGTGCCACAGCAACTCAACAGCTACCTGCCAAATTCAAGACAGTTGCCATCGATGATCAGATAGACCAGATAGACCTGTTGTATTTTATTTTTGTTCAATAGGCATCTTTTAAAACAAAAAAATAGGACATGATTCACAGGATGAACAAAAGAGAAAGGGGGAGATGGAAGACAGAGAGAAGACATGCTATGAATCTATGCCTGATCAATTCTGTTCTATTAAACCTGTGACTAAGACTATAGGGAGGCATCATCAGCAGTAATACAATATTGAGACGGCTAAATATTTCTTTATCTAACTACACAACCATGTGGCAAAGTTATTCTGAAAATAAGAGGATCTTTTTTTAAAGAGCAAAACCATCAAAATCCTGATCTCCTGGTGGGAATGAATGCAGACCAGGATCCAAAGAAAGTTATACAAAATGAGCAGGTCTGACTTCCCTGATGCTACCATCTGTTCATTCATTGGTGCTACCATAAAAACAGACGGCAAACTTGGCAGTCGGCGGCCACTTTGTGACTAAAACGAACAGTCTCTGTCTGAAATTTAGGTCACAGTCTGCACCACAAAGGGCAGTGCTCATTGGTCACCTGCAGCGGCAAGAGTTTGAATCAAAATCACCTTTAGCTATGAATTGAGCGGGAGGAGGTCTGTTGAATGTGCAGGAGGAATCGTTGCAGTCCAGAAATGATGAATAAATGAAAATGCAGCTTTTGATTTTTAGTCTTTGAGCACTCGATAGACTCACATTAGGCAAAAAAAAGGCTCCATCACTTTGGTGTACAGCTGCTGTCAGTCCAAATATCTGCCTGGAGGAAACTTAAGAACCCAAGAGAAGTTTTGGAGCTGGAGCTTTTTTATTCAACTGTAGAGGATAAAGTGAGGTCTCAAAATCAGAGGGACTCTAGTCTGTTGTAACTTTTTAATCTCCCGTTTCTTTTTCTCCATTTGAGATGCATCTGATAATCCTGCAAATCATTGTTTCAAAGCAGCTACATTAATGTGAGATGAGGGTTAGCTATTACACCTCTTGTTAAGTAGTGTAACACATGTTGATCTTTGTTTTTTTTCTTTTCTTTTTCTAAAGAATGTGTTTTCATTCATTATTTAGCTAAATAACTAATTTAGCGTACATTAGCCGAAGTGGGCTGTTTTTTTTTTTTTTCCAAGTAATGTGTATCGTGGGTGTATTCACTTATTTCAAAGGTTTGTTTATGCTGTTACTGACACTCATTGAGAGCGTGGGCTATTTTAAGCCACTGAAAAGCAGTTCATGCGGCACTTTGAATAGATTGAATCCACAGTGATTGAAGCTCCTTTGAAGCTGCTTCAAACGGCCTCAAGAGTGGACACAATACTTACAAGGTACGATAAAGCCGGCGCTCTATCAGGACAGGATGTGCGTGCTGTCAGAAGTGCAGCTGGATGAGCTGATCTAATGGGCAAAATTCATTTATTCCAATTAAAATTACATGAACTCTAACGTAGCTTGAATCACAATTGCTGAGGCAGTAAAGAAGGGGAGAAACTTGTAGAAAAGGAGGGCTCCTGCTGCCAGCACGCTCCTACATCTGCTTCATCAGCAGATGCAGTTGTTCTCACTCATATTGATTCAATACGTCTGTATGCAAATCGTATTGGCTCACGGTTTTTGCTTGATGAATAAGAGTGAGTGAATATAAAGTAGCCGGACTTGTGCTTCTCTTGTGTGAGTGTGTGGGTGGGTGTCAGTTTGCATTACAGGAGACAGGAACAGCCCTGGGCACAGCAGGATGGAAGCACGGTTACAGTGCAGTATTTATTTATGGACATGTGTATTTCAGTCAGGACTGAACATATTAAACATCTTACACATAATTATTAGAGACACCTCATAGCCACTGGTCCATAATTTCATTTCAGCAGTGTTGTGTAAGCAAGTGGATTTAATAAAGGAGGACTTCCTCTAGTCTGCACAAATGAAAGTTTTTGCTCCTGAGCTAAGTACCAAGAACTTGTGAGATTCACCACAGTGTTTTTTTTAAAATAGATATTCTGCATGAGTTGTATTGTTGCTGCTGCTGCTGTGCAAAACAAATTCCCAAATGATTCAGTATTCAGTCAGTGTATCAGACTGGCTGAGCATCTTCATCACATTCATACTGTATTTTTCACCCATGCAGTCGAACGTCCTGAAACTGCTTCACAGAGCCAAGAGCTGTAGCCACACACACGCACGCACACATACAGTACACTGGCAAAAGGGTCCTCATCCTCTTCAGGCTGCAGATGCATCTTTATTCTTTTTTTTCTCTCTCTCTGAACCAGATTCATGAATAATAAGTAACGGATGGAGAGATTGAGAGATAAAGCAAATGTGAGCGGGAGGGAGATGGGATGAAAGAGAGGAATCAGAGGGTTAGGAAGAGGAAAGGAAAAGTGCCATTAAGACCGTCAGTGACACTATGGTAAACTGGATCAGTGGGGAAAGAGACGCTGGTATGATTTAGGTGAAGAGATGGAGGTGGAGGAAAAGGCAGCGAGGCGTGAAAACAAGAGCAAGACAAGCAATATGCACTGGGGGAGGAAGAGGAGAGTGTAGCAGAGTAAAAGAAATGAAAGGGGGATGGGGCAGACAGGAAGATGGAGAGGTATTAGGGTAAGATGGGGAACAGGGGGAGGAAAGGAGGACGAACCAGAGAGAGATGAGCTCCGCTTTGAAGCAAAAAAGAAGGCAGAAATGAGCCAAACTGTTTGGCTGATTCCTCGGCTGTTTTTTCCCTCTCAAATCTGATGTAATGGCAGAACTGGTGACAGATTTTGGTTTCACAATTGCTCCAAAATTGAGAAAGAATAGCTGCTTAAAAATGAATATCCTGCTTCTCATTTTTCCCTCGATGCTCTTTGGCTGTGGCACATCGTCTCTTCGCCGCTCTGTCACTTTTCTCCTCATTTGCTCCACCGTTACCTCATCTGCTGCAAAACAGAAGAGGAAGCAGAAACATTTAGTCACTCACTTTAATGGTCGTCGGTGCATTACCATGTTTTCCCTTCTCCATTATGGCCAGTGAAAGTCTGAATGAGAGGTAAAACATCATCATCATCATTATCATGTTATAGAGCTACAGGAAGGAGGGCAGTAGGAGAGCTTTAGTGCAAGGAAGAAAGAAACTAGTGGGATAGAGAGGCTGTGATTGGATGGATGAAGGTAATGGCTGATGGTGAATGAATAGTAATAGATAGAGAAGTAAGATTTTTCTAACTGAGATGATATGTTGGGGGGGGGGGTGTGTGTGTATGAAAATAGGTTTCAGGTCATTTGGTGCTGTAAATGTGAAAACAGCAGAGATCTATTCAAGTTTTGCGTTTGGGCAACACTGAACAGGCGATCGGAACAAGTGAAATTATTACCAGTTATCCATCTGATTATCTGTGCTGCTGCAGCGGACGACTTCTTTCAGCGGTGACTGTATAAAATGAAATGAGCTCCTGATGCTCAGCTCAACAGCTGAGCAGCGTATCCCCTCAGCTGAACATCTGTAGGCGGAGACGCTCAGAGAGAGTCAACAGCAGCGGATCAGCTGATCTCTCCCTCCAGTCAAACGCTCCGTTCTGATCCAGATCCACTGGACTTTCAAAGTAAAGCTGATGCCAGCTGTAAATGAGTTTTTAGGATGATTTTAGGCTGAAACTCTGAACATAACCCAAGCATAAGTTACCATGGTGATCTAGCCGGATTAAAAGAGAGCCACCTTTATAGTACAGGAGAGCCTGGCTTTAGACTCAACATACCTCGCTAACCCACTAAACTGGCTTCACAGTAGCTGCAGCCCTCCGTCTCCTTCTCTCTCTCTTCACGCTCTGCGCCGGTGGGGTGCGTTTACACTCAGCACAACGTTTGAACAGAGCGGAGCCCCAATGAGCCCCGCCCCCGCGGGCACACAAGCAGCATGGGACTAGATGGGACTAGCTGCGCATCAACGTCATCTTGCGGCCCGGCCCAGAGCTGAAATCAAACGCACTCCTCCTGCTGCGGTGGAGTTGAGCCAAGTAGAAAACAGCGCCGCTGAGCTTCCATACTGTACATTGAGTTTCAATCAAGATTCCAGCACGGCGGGCCGGTGTTTAGCTCAGTTGGTAGAGCACCCGCCCCATGTGTTGAGGCTACAGTCCTCGCTGCAGGCGGCCCTGGTTCGAGTCCCGCGTCGGACGGCCCTATACTGCATGTCATTCCCCCATCTCTGCCTCCCATTTCCTGTCACACTCTCAACTGTCCTGTCAAATAAAGGCATAAAAAGCCAAAACATATACTTAAAAAAAAAAAAAAAAAAAAGATTCCAGCGCGGCGGCAGACAATTTCAGTGAGGCCGTCGCCTCAAAATGAATAATGCAGACAAAACCCTGGTCAAATCCAGTTGTCTTTAGAAACATTGCTGTTCCATTGATGTCTCTGTACTGTCTAACTAGTCTCACAGTGACATCCACCAGCCAGTAATTAGAGATAAGCAAACATCATAAACTGCGTCTAATACCAATGTGACTGCACCGTGTTGTTTATTTTTACCATCATATAGCTCAATGCAGCCTGCTTCCCTCGCCACTCGCCTCGCCTCCACTGTGCTTCTCACAGACAATATAAAAGAGAAACACACACACCAGAAACACACACATGCACAAAAAACACACCTATATGCCACACACAGGTTTTGGAGAAGCATGAAAGCGCTTCACTCTGATTAAGTTAATTAATTCCCCCGTGGTGTGGTGCTGAGACAGACAGAAACTCGTAACAAACCCAGAAAACAGAGAGCCCCCCCACCCCCCACCCCCCCAAGCACACACTCTTTCTTATCCTGCTCTTTTCATCTTCCTTTGTCCCAACACAAAGATGTGAATGCCAGTGAATATTTGAGTTTTAATTTCTTTTCTGGAAGGATTAAGTCCTAATATCCTGCATTTAAAAAGCCTTCAGATAGATAGAAAGATGGATAAATGGAGAGACAGACAGAGAGATCATTTCCAACTGAACTGTAGGAGCTTCTTTTGTTCTCCCTCTTCATCCTCCTAATTTTCCTCTTGTGTTGTTTTTACTATAATCTTCCATGAATACACCCAACACCCACGCAGCCATACAAAATCAATTCTTAATTTACAACTGCCGGGCTGACGACACGCTATTCTGATGAGCAGCAAAAATGGGAAAACATTGCATAATATTATTGCAGGGAGATGGAGCTGAGCAAAATGGAGAGACACAGATAGATCTGTATGTTTTTGCTGTTTGATAACCTCTTATCATATATCTGCAGATTTGATTGAATGCCGCTGCACATCCTTTACATTAGAAATATGGTAAAGATTTGTCCTTGTTGATAATAAAAACTCTGTAGTATGAGAGGTAAGAGAGAGAAAACAGCATCCAGAGCAGGTGCTAAGACACCCACAACCTGTAGGAGTAACTTCCAACTAGGCTTCTTGATAACTTCATGTTCTGTGCAATATTACTTCACTAAAACATCAAAAGTGTAAAAAAGTCATGTTCTATGAATACAATTGGGCAAAGCAGATGAGGAAGACTCATAAAACTAGTGTTACTCTTCTGTCCTAGATGCAATCTGAAACTGTTATAAGGCAGCATTTAAAACAGCTGCTGCAGATGCTTCTTAAAACTTCAAATTTGTGGGGTGGTGTTTAGCTCAGTTGGTAGAGCACCCGCCCCATGTGTTGAGGCTACAGTCCTCGCTGCAGGCGGCCCCGGTTCGAATCCCGCGTCTCTGCCTCCCATTTCCTGTCACACTCTCAACTGTCCTATCCAATAAAGGCATAAAAAGCCAAAAAATATACTTAAAAAAAAAAAAACTTCAGATTTGTGCCTTTACCACCCTCTCTTTTCATTAAGGCAATTTTAGACTATTTGCTCCGGTTGTTTTCCACCACATTTCTCCCAATATGTGATCTGATGAGCTTTTGAATGTGTTGATGATTTATTGACAATGTGATTGATGATGAGTAGAAGAGCAGTGCTGACAGTGTCTCGCTTCAACCTGATGGTATGAAAGATTAATGTCTTGTTGCAGCATACCTCCTCCCACTCTGTGTATTGTGCTTGTAAATCTTATATATGCGTCCATGTACGTCTGTGTTGGTCCAATGAAAGGAGCAGAAAGTGCTTTCCCTCCACCAGCAGGGGAGCTGAGTCTGAATGCATGTGGGCTGGATTATAGATGCATGAGAAATCTAATGGAAAGTGAAGGATGCAGCTGAGTCACATACACAGCACACACAACACACGTGCATGCATGGATGCATAAACTGGCGTATGTTTTACTCAAATGCATGTGCACGCATTTCAGCACACAGATGACTACCTACAAGTATTGTGTGTGTAGCTGTTATAGAATAATTGCACGTGGGCTGCAGTTATAGTACATTCACAGTATTGGCCCAGAAAAGGCTCCCATAGAGTGTGTGCAGGGCTATTCTGCATGGAGGCGTTCTATAGAACAGATCAATATACTGTTGATTCCCTGACAGATAAATCACTCTGATTACCTGCCGCCGTAGCTCCAAATACTTATTGATTGTAACATGTGCACACAACACATACACAGTGTAATGCGCTATTCTCAGACAAAAGCACTTTCCGTAATATCCATGCAGCGATGCAAACACTGCACAAAAAAAGTCACAAACATACAAAATGCATGTGCACAAGTGTATGAGATGTGATCACAGGCCTTTGCTCTTACTGTAGACTTGTTCTGCATGAGTTGAGATTGAGCTTTCTGGCCACAGATGTGTTATGGCTGATGAAAGGTTTCTGATTGCTTTGTGTGCAAAGTGGACATGTTTCTTTAGCCATTTGGCAGATTGAGATATACATCACATACTAATGCCAGGTGCAGATATGTCAGGACCTTAGTGTTGTACACTTTTTGTCACATAAAGGGGCACGTATGAGTTTAGTTGTAGTAATGTCATCTGTGGTGTAGTGCTGTGTGATTTTCATTCTTTTATAAGTCTGTCATGTAAATGCCACACTGTGTTTTAATAATGCAAAATGCCAACTTCATGTAGGGTCCACTGTTACAGTAGCTTATATAACCTGAATGTGGTCCTTGGGGGGTCGTTAATGCTTTTGCTGCTTTTCCCAGAACAAAAACAACAGAAACAATAGTTTTAAAGCTTGGCTTCAGACAAACAAACAGGACCATTTAGTGCAGATGGTCAAAGTTCTGTTTTATCGGGAGCTGCACAGCAAAATTACTAATGAGTGCTAAATGATGAGTGAAAATAAAAGCCACCTCACTGTTTATCAGTTGAAGTTCACCTAACTTTCTGCTGGGTCAGAGGAGCTGAGCAAGCAGAGGCATTAAGAGCTGGAGGACTACAGCTATTAATCGCAAGAGAGGACAACATCCATCAGGGCACAGGCTCCTAAACGGCAGCATTCAGCAGTTTGGATTGGTACATTGATGGCATCTCTTTACATTGTCTACTCAACCTCTCCCATTCTTCATCTCTCATACAGTACCTCCTCCTCTTCATCTCTGTGCAGCAGCAGCTCATCATTTTCTTGTGTTTACTATGCCACTGTCTTGGATTTGGCTGAAACCCTCACTTGTTCACTCACTCTGTTGCAGACCCTGCCTCACTCTCTCTTTACTGCAGGGTATTATATTGTAGGGGTGTGTCTCTCTCTGCTTTTGTCTGCAGTGAAGAAAAAATCCCGCAAGGCTTGCAGAGGCAGAGACAGACTGGGGAGCAGATTGGTGCAGCAACTGTAGGGCGATGATCCATTAGAGAACTTTTTATGAGCATTTAAAAAAGGGATGCTCTCAGTTTCATAATACGGCAGGAAAATAAATAATTAAGTAGTGAAGCCTATATCCCATCAAAGTTGAACATATCTTGTTGCTAGGTTTGGTGTTCTGCACTGTGTTGTCTGTCTCTGCTTCTTAGGGAAGTAGCTACACAGTGTGGTTCCTTCTCAGACTAATCTGAGTAGAAACTGTGAATCTAATGTTTCCATTTACAGCATTTTGTTTAAAAATTGTCAGCTCAATGATATAATTTATGTACTACGCTGAACAACCTGTGGAGTTAATACTCTAATCTCCAGGATTTACACAGCATCATCTTCCTCACGATACAGATAAACTGGCTGCACATAATTGATATTTAAGTAATCATAAACTAAGTTACACTTATAAGGTGACACACCTCGCCATTTCAGCTTTTTTGCCTGATAGTATTATGTCATGTCATGTTGATGAAGTTTTGTGAAATTGGAGAGGGTGTTGTCCATCATCAGCAGGAAAACCTGCAGACATTTGTCTGCTCTGTTGTTACAGTTTGTGTTTGTGTGTTGCATGCAGTGGAGCCCTTGCGCACACAGCTAAAGTCTGGCCGAGGAAGTTGTTTTCTAAATGCAATCCATTTACTAATGGTTAATGGCCTGCTTTAAAATGGAAGAGTTTCCTTCCATAACAAGTTAGAGACTGAACGATCACTGGCATGAAAGCAGAGGACACGACTCCATTAAAGTTGGAGGATTGTGTTTACAAAGTTGTTCTCTTTTTGAGTTTAGAATAATATTTACTTGTGAATTACTGTTCACAACACTCTCATTGCTGGGGGAAGTATTTCTTCATAATATTTGGCTTTAAAGAGCTCATAAATCCACACACATTAATTATTTACAGGTCACACTCTGCACTCAAACTTGTAGTCTCTAACAGCCACTTTCCTATATGCACAGAAACTCCAACCCTCCCCTGCAAAGAGCTACAGTACTACAAGTGGTAAGATGGCTACTGTTGTATGTCAGCTTCCCTCTTTACCTTTCACCTGCATGCTTTTCTTCCTTGTCACACCACAGTCTCTTCTGTTACAGGGGGATTTGAAAGCAAAGATATTCAGTAGATAGTACTGCTCCACTGCAAGTGATGTCTCAGTCTTTCAGGCTGTTGTAGCTGCAGCAGATTGATGAAATCATAAATTAGAGCCCTGCCTCACCCTGCCTGGCTTTATAGCTGCAGTAAAACACAGCAGCTACTGCTGAGGAGCAGAGAAAATGCATGAATCTTCACCAACATTAAGTTCCATGAAACAAAACCCCAGTTGGCTGAACTGAAGGTAAATCAGGCTTGACTGTTCTGTGCTAAAGCAGAACAAAGGATGCAATGCCAATTAAATACTTGCAAATGCAGATTAAAATTCACTGGCATTCATGCTCTTTGAGACTGAAATGTGGTGATCTCATCTCTTGTTATATGTAATGTTGATTATTTAATGCACATAACTTTTAGTCAAGGAAAAACATATAGTCCAGAACAAGACTGGATTCTGATTGGGAGGCTGTGGCCAGGCTCATTATGTGAGAGAAATCAACATCTTAACCATAAATCTGATGTGTAGTGAAGGAGGTTACAGGTGCCACTAGCTTCTGAACCTGGAGAGTCTGACTCTGTAGGTTTCATTTCTCTCATTTCTCTTCACTCCTACTCGTCACATCCCTCTTGTTGTCCCCTTCTCTCTTCCTGCCCCCCTTTCATCTTTCTTGCTGCAGTGCTGTGTAAAGCCCCTGGTGTATCCTGCTCAGTGCTCAGCCGCTCAGGCTATATTGACCATTAAAGTTTAATTATTAATAGACAGAGGAGGTCTGATCCTGCTGCTCTTACCCCAAGGCTGCACACACACATACGCACACTTCGACTCGCAGCAGCTCTAAAAGACAGTCAGAGAAGGTTAGTGTACAGACTAGAGGCTTAAACACACACAGTAGGATGTCAGACTCTTCACATCGTAGTCTCTTTGAGCCTCATTGGAGGTTTTAACAGGGTTAACTCCTGACAGCAGGTTTTTCCATTTAGAATTATGAGTGGAGGAGAAGAGTTTTACTCCAAGTAGCTGTCAGAAATAACACTTTTATACTGTGAAATGATTGATGTGCTCACGCTTCATCTTTTCTTTCTACATCTGCATGTCTGACTCTATGCAAAATATGCTAATCCACTAACAATGCTACTCTCTAGCTACCAGTTGGGCCTGCTCGAATATGATGGTGACACCTGTGGCACTTAATGCTCTGAACGTGGGTGGAAATCCTACTATAAACTTATACACTCAGACCTGATAATGGCTTACAGCACTGGTTCTCAACCTTTTGTACATCGAGGACCCCTAAATTGACACAAATTAGACCACGGACCCCCATTGGACCCAATTCATAAGTAAACATCAGAAATACACAAATATTTGTTCTGAGACTGAAGAACATTACTTATTTTTATACTTTTAAATTGATTGATTGATTGATTGATTGATTCTTTTAATGACCACACAGCCAAGCTGGTGGAATTTGCTTTCAGTACAGCTTATTGTTATTAAATTAGGCCCAATGGTGTGAATTTTTGGAAATATTATAGAGAAATATCTGGAAAAAAGTGGTCCAATTTCACATTTAAACATTTCTAGGAAAAAGTGGTAAGAATTCTCAAAAAAGGAAAAATTTTCTAAAAAAAAAAGAAAAAAAAAGGTAAAATTTCCCATAAAAAATATTCAAACTAAAAATAAAAAAGGAAAAAAATTCTAGAAAAAATTGGTAAAATTTCTAACAAAAACAAAAGAGTTTAAAAAAAAAAAATCTAGAAAAAGTGTTTAAAAAAATTTAAAAAAAAAAAAAAAAAAAAAAAAAAACTTCTCGAAGAAAGTGGTAAAATTTCTCATAAAAAATGTTCAAAATAAGAAAGTAAACATTTTCTCGAAAAAAGTGGTAAGATTTCTAAAACAAAAAAAGTTAAAAAAAAAAAAAAAAAAATCTAGAAAAAGTGGTAAAATTCCAGGAAATAAATTATGGACCCCTTCCAGATCTCCCAAGGACCCCTAGGGGTCCCCGGACCCCACATTGAGAACCACTGGCTTACAGTATAGCTTTGCTTGAGATGACATTTCAGAGCTGTCGTGGATGCAGGAGTGTTTTCTCTCTTTTCGGTGACTTTGATGTCCCACTATAGTCCCCATATCCAGGCCTCATGTTGTCATTCTGACCCTGTGTCACATGGTCTTGAACAACAATCTCTCTCTCTCCCTCTCCCTCACATGGTTGTGAACAATAGGACTTCTTTCTCAGATTCCTGCCGTCTAATCGCGTTATGCAAGCTCCCACAGACCACAGTCGGTTAGGCCACCCCCCAAACACACACATCGTCTCTGGCTCTCTCTTCACTTTGTCTCTTTCTCACACTGTCTCTAAAACTGACTAGTGACTAGGGAAACGTGAGGGAAATACAAAGTGCTTGTGTGTGTTTATATGTGAGCTCAGTGGTGCCAATGGGAGAAGAGACCCTTTGTTTTAGAAGCCAAGTTTCAGCTGATTTAAAGGAGCAGTGCAGGCAGTAGACGACATGTCCATCTCCAATGGGGGATCATCTTGAATGTACAGTACACACTAAAAACAGTTGGGTTAAAAAATAACCCAATTTTAACCCAAATGTTGGGTTGAATAAGGACCAACCCAACATTTGGATTATTTTAACCCAACAGGTTGAGTTATTTTTTGACCCAACTTTTGGGTTGAATTATTTAACCCAACACCAATAACCCAGAAATTGGGTTACAGAAATAACCCAACATTTTTTAGTGTGTAGTGGGTTGATTTTTAATGGGTCTGTAAACTGTAGATGTGGTGTGATATCTGCTTCTCATGCAGCTCTGTTCAAAGGTGATGTTCAGACTTGTACTATTTAATAAGCTAGTGTTATTTATGTTGGTGCTGTTTATTACATGATCAGTTTCTATATAGCCCCATTCACTGATTGTGCTTTCTTTTTAAAAGATAGCATTGATATTAAACTCTATTTCCACTATAGCTGCAAGATAAATTGAGTAATCTGACAATTATTTTATTGATTACTCATTAATTCTACAGAATGATCCAAAAATCATGTAAAATTGTCATTTACATATTCTCCAAGCCAACCCTCACACTGAGACTCTTAAACCAGAGACTCTGATCCATTTTCGCTTGAAAAATGAAACGGCAAAGCAATTAATTGATTAATTATCTTGATTAATTGACTACCTGTCACACTGCTAATTTCCACGTCTGTAGACTGGCAGCGAACTCTCAGCTTAGCAGTCTAGCTTCACACCATCAATTAGTGTGAGCAGCATCTGACCTCGTCTCTATGGAGGCCCCAGAGCACCGTCCGGATTTGTGATCCATCCACTTTGGGGCCACTGTGCTAAAGTACAGGCGCACCCATGACATGTCATCAATCATCTGACATGCAGTTACTCACTGACTCTCACCGGCCAACTATCACATCCACAGAAAGTGAAGACGGTACATATTGCACACATGGTAGACATGGTGATGACCTAATACTGCCTCACACGCCAGAACCTTCATTTGCAAACAGTATCGATCAAAATCATTTATCTTGTTTCTGTAGTTTTGAGCCACAGCTCCGATGAGTGTGTTTTAGTGCAACCAGTAGAGGTTCATTTCAAACAGGATGAAGTCATTTGATCACAATCAAGCATGAATGATGTGTGTGGTGAATCTGGGTCATGCTAAGATGAACAACAACAAAGCCAAGAAGATGACACACTGTAAATAGGAAGCCAGCCAGTCCTGTTACATAAACATGTTAAATTGATGATTTCAGCACAAGACCATAGGAATCAACAGCAAACCACACAGAAATGTATTAACATGTATTTTATAGATTGAGCTATGTCAATAATCATGAATGTTGTCATTTGATGAGCAGATATATCAAATATTTTCTGGTTCAGCCTGCCAAATGTTACAGTCTAGTGGTTTAGCATGTCTGAGGCATCAAGACAAATAATAAGCAGATTGATCTATAATAAAGATATAAATCAGTTGCAATCCTGTACCAAATGTACATGAAGATGCAGATAGAAGTAGAACGTCGGTGCTGTGATATGCAGAGTAGATTTTTCAATTATTAAAGATTAAAAATTGAGTCTTTCAGTAATAATTTACACCCAAGCCTTAATAATTCTGCCATATCTCAATGAAATGGTGCAGATACATTATGTATCTGTGTCTCTACATCTTCCTCTGTCCATCCCACACACACACACACACACACACACATGCAGAGAAGAATCGAAGCGTAATTCATTTTGCAGCATAGAAAATGGTACATTTCTAATGACCCATTAATCCGGGTTTACATTTGCACACCCTGCAGGGGAGGAATCATTTCAACAGCCATCACAAAGCAAACTGTAATAAATCAGGAGGGGCGCGGCAGCAGATGCGCAGAGGTTGGCGGTTCGATTCCATAGGAAAGCAGGAGAAGGAAGCAGCTTTAACGTCATGTGTCTTCCTCCATGGTAAAGCGTTTCACCCTGTGTGTGCTGGTGTGGCCTCTGGAGGCCCTGTGTGTGCAGTCCATTACATAAGCTGTTTGCAGCTGAATCCCTCATGCGGCTCTCGGTATCGTTGGCCCCGATGGGACGGAAACCACTTACACTGGTGATGCTGACGGCATTAGACCGACCAGTGGAGCTACATGGCATCAGCCTGCCAATCTGTCTTTGTGAGGGGGGATTGAGCTTTTCCAATCTGTCGCTCCCCCCAACCCCAACCCCTGCTATACTATATGCTTCTGTGTTGTAGCTTTTTTCTCTGAATGTCACTTTGAACGTTAAAGCCAAATATGCTTTGATTCATGATTTTGCATGAATGAAAGACTGAAAAAAAAAAAATGAAGCCAGACATCTCTAAATAGTACACAACCTGTGTTGTTTGAGCTGTCAGGCTTAATTGAACCGTTGTAGATCATTTTTTTCTTTCATTTTGATGTCACTCAATAATCCTCATGAGTCAAAAGGCATTAATCAGCTGCTCCATGGGTTTAGCAGACACTGCCTCTTGGATATTGTTACTGTGGCTTTCCACACGGCCGCTGAACATAGCTGTCGGGATTGCGTGACAAAGTGCAGAAATAGCTCTTGCATCCGCTAACAGCTGATTGTGAATAACAGGACTTAGCAGTTGTCTGGCATCTTCAGAGATGGACCACAGCAGATCACTGAGGGCCCCTGG
This sequence comes from Decapterus maruadsi, assembly GCA_030347415.2. NCBI lineage: Eukaryota > Metazoa > Chordata > Actinopteri > Carangiformes > Carangidae > Decapterus > Decapterus maruadsi. The sequence goes on from CM064886.1 coordinate 44,778,057, forward strand.
CGGTCCCCAGGTTGAATCCTCTCCCAGATGTAGCTCATGTAACAGCAGCTCAGTGATGTGATCAGAAAGAGCAGTAACTGTTGTCTGTGTGTGAAAATGATCCATTTAGAAAAGATACAAACTGATCACATTTTATCTTATCAATCGATTGAATGATTGTTCATGCTTTAAAGTGATTATGGTCATTTCACAGTCAGATTATTTTGAATACATGGTTCACCTGCGTCTTTCACAGATTGAAGATGAATGACATCTGAAGGCGACACAGTGATCATGTCATGAGATTACTCATTAAAGTGATCCAGTAACTGAGCTCCTCTCAAGTCAAATAATGATTGATCTTCTGGGGACACCTGCTGGAGACTTTTAGAAACTGCAGAGAGCAAAGATGACATGGAAATGAATAAACAGTCAATACGTTTTCACTTGGTTTTGTCCTTGGACTAGAAAAGAGAGGCTCGGCTTTATTCTGAAATTTCAGTTGCACAAAGGAAAATGATAAAGAAACGTTTGGCTTCTCCCTCGTTACTCAGTGATGTAAAATGACTTGTTCCTACTGGAACAAAATGAGCTCTCATGGAGAATTATTCCTGTATTTCCTGTCTAGAGTGCAATAACATGTCATACAGCTGGTGAACTGTACTGAACTCCTCTCAAAGGATTGAATTGTCGTATTTCATGCAGTGCATCGTTCTACCCGTAGAGGGGGCTGTTGTCTTGGAAACAGGAGTCAAGCAGCAGGACATGTGAGGTCAGGGACATGGAGGACCACTCTTCTCATCTTGAGATTGAATTGTTGAACAGATGTCTTCATGACTAATTGCAGCAGAAACCTTGCTCTTGTTCAGTACAGACATGTTTATATTTTATCATACTGTAAAATACCCAAAATATTACATTACCTTTGAATTATTTACATGATTTCTTGAATTCTTTAAAATTTTCATCTCCTCTTTATCTACTTATTTTTATTTCTATTTATTTTTATTTGTTTCCTCTTTCCTTTAGGCTTTCATTGAGGCTACATGGTTGCTTTCTCCTTTCTGGAAGCATTTGTATGTGCAGGTCAGTGAATAGATGTGAAGCCTCTTCATCATGTGCAGCCCATCCAGATGCTAACTCAGGGAAATTGGCATCGCTGACTTCAGAAATGCTAAATATACTCGTTGTTGCTCTGTGTGTTGTACAGTCTGGTCAAAGCTTAAAGTGATTGTTGGATTTGGGATTGAAAGAAAAGCAGGCTGAACTGCACAGGTGATGACCCCAGCTTCTTATCTCTCCTCCCTCCATCCCTCCATCTATTCTGCTCCGCCCTCCAGATATACGCTATTTCATTTTTCATCATTTTCACCCCCCCTCCCCTCCCCGCCCCTCCCCTCCCCTCCTAGGCCGTCAGAGATGAAGATTTGGCTCTCGCTTATCCACTCGGCCCTGCGCAAACCGCCGTAATTCAATTTTTCCAATCTTTCTAATCTAAAGATTTCGTTTTCATTTTTCTAATACTATCAAGGCAAAGGGGAAGTGGGGGGGGATGTGGTGGTGGGTACACGGCTTTGACCACCATTTGTGAATATTACAACCTTGTTTTATTCCTTGTCTTGATTAATAAAAGACTTGTTTGAACTTGTCCCTCCCTCTCTTCTCCTTCATGTCACTTTTGCTCTCCGATCATTTCATGTGTCTCACTCTTTGTCTTTTCTTTCTGTTTCATCTGTCTCTGCTTTCTATCCCCCTTGAGTCAAGTCCCAAGTCCTAAGTCATTACGATTATTTGGCTCTGGGAGGGGCAGCGGAGCGTATGGGGAAATCGTTAAATCCATGATGGATTACGATGTCCAGATTGTCATTTTGAATTAAAGAAAATGATAAGGAATATATGAAAAAGAAATCTAAAAACAATCATAAGTAGATTTAGTTCTTAAGGAGAAACTGTGTTATAATGACAAGAGGGTGGGGGCGGGGTGATGGAACCGCATTCAATCACTGAACGTCGGCTCGCCGTGTCCCCTTAAAACCTCGGCCTGGTAAAACGCAGCCGGGCTTAACCGGGACCTGCATCCACTCAATTTAGGCTCCCATCAAGAAAGCACTCGGCAGCCATATTGTTTGTCATTTTGTGTTATTACTCTCCTCCTTCAACCGTCTAAGGAGCAGAGCAGCTTTATAATAGCCCATTCTACTGTGTGTGTGTCTGTGTGATTGTGTACGTACACACTTTTTTGTGCAGTTTTGCTGTTTCTTCTGTGTCTTTTATTTGAATGATTTGTTTCAGCCCAGTCTCCAACAGTTTAAATTTCTTTCTCGTCTCATTGCAATATGAGTTTCCCTGAAGAAGTACTGTATACTAGTCCATTTGAACTGAATTTACAGAAAGTCTACAAAAGACAATGCAAATCAATCCACATTTTCACTGACTTTACCCAGAATGTTCAGAGTTGTATGGCGTGATGTGCTGACGGGTTGTTGATTCAGGTCTTATTAAACCTTTGCAAAAGACTTCTCGTCTCTCAAATGATGAAAACGACATGGGACATTTATGTTTTTTGTTGTTTTAATTGTTAGTTCAGGTTTGTTTGGTAACCTTGTGAGATGGTTGGTTTCTGCTCCACTCAACAGACAAAGAAGTACTTTAAACAAAATGGAGAGTGGGTCATTGATGTCAACAGTGTCGATTCTCTGCAATAAAACACCAACACTTCAATAAAATGCATGGACGACAACTGAAATGTTTGCCAAATGCTTTTGAAGTGGCAACAGGAAAAAATCTGTAAGGTTCACAACAGAGGCAGGTGTTTTTTCTGTCTGTCAATCAACACAAGGTTACTCCAATGTGTGCACTTCATGCATTTGAGCTATACATACTTGAACACACAAATATAACAAAAAGTCTGGCTGACTGAGAAACAGCTCATATTTAATTAGTGACAGAGTCTAGTGAAACTAGAAAAACTTCAAGTCATGAAAATCAAGCTTGTTTGACACAGTCCGGCTGTGAAAGATTGAACACCCACTCTCACAGTAATGAGTTTGAAGATTGATGCCAAATGAGTCAACAAGAGTTCAATCAGCATATCCAGTTGTCTGTTTGCATCTACACATCTCTTTATTATAATTATTCATTGCTCATCTCTTATTCTGCTTTGGAAGAAGGTGTTTTCATCAAAAACACATTGTGGATTTTTTCTTCTGTGTGTTCTGTCGTATCATAGTGAACTATTGTCCTGCGTTTATCTTTTGACTTTTGAAACAGCCTCTGTGTGTGTGTGTGTGTGTGTGTGTGTGCAGGGTGTCCGCGGGGTTTTAAAAAGTATTAAAAAGTGATAAATCAAAAAAGCAAAATTTAATGGCCTTAAAAAGTGATAAATTTGGTCCAAAGGTATTAATTTTAAAGAATATGTATTATTTTTTTTCTTTTGGACAATGACTGGTTTTATTTTGATGAAATAGGCGTAATAAAATAAATAAAGCATTACTTGCTTGCGCCGCTACTTAAAAAAAAAGAAGGAATGATATGACGTCATATCAATTCATTGTATTCATTGGCCGCTAGAAATCTAAAATCGTCTTCGCGCGCATAGTTGTCAGGCGGATAGAAGTGCTAGTGAATCTCTTTCTGATTGATACTTGGTGCAACTCGATGTCGTGGTGGTATTACTGTAAAACAAATCTGAAGGTAGTGAAAAAAGGTAGTAAATTGACTCAAAGATTTGTGTATGTACCCTGGTGTGTGTGTGTGTGTGTGTGTGTGCACAGCTTCTGGTCTGAAGATAGAGGAAGAGAGGATGAGGAACAGTGGGATTAGTAGAGGAAGACTGAGTGGTCTTTTAGGAGATTATGCTCCCAGGTCAGCAAATACTTAAACTCAGATTATATTTTTGATTTTTTTTTTTTAATTTCTGGCATGTGTTGCTGCTGTGATTGCAGTGATAGATGAAACTTGGTCTCAACCTCTCCCAGTATGACCAGTTCATAGAGTTGCACTCTGTATTTTTTTAATGAATTGTTGTGTTTTATTTTTTATGGAGGTCCACAACTTTTCAAGTCTGCTTTAAAACAGCGACGCTGACTCTTGTTCATTGATTTTGATGGTGGGTGATGACTGTCACTGTCAGTGGTTTAGGGTCAGATGAGGTCAGTCTGAGGGAGGTAAAGATGATGCTCGCTGGTGACACTGCTGCACTTCTATTTATCTAGAGTAAGCAGTAAGTGTTTTCTCTGTCAATCTAAACTGGTCTGATGAACAGAGAGAGACCCGAGCAGACCCAAGTTCAGTTTAAGGTGACGTGTGTTTTGCTCATTTTAAATGACAGGGTCTGTAAACGTCTGATTGACTCATGTTGGATTAACTGTCTATCAAGTGTACAGTTGCTTGAACCGTGTGATTTGTATGAAGAATAAGGAACAATCACTTTCAGGCCTTTACAGATGTGACCGATGTCGTTCGGTTCGGACTTGCCCTGAGCGAGGATCGAACCCATGACCTTCCGCACCGGAGGCGACGATGCTAACCGCTTCGCCAAGAGGTTGACAACCACTTGGCAGGTTGGTTAGCACGTCTTTTAAGGGTGAGTGAGTTTACTTCCAGTACCGCTGCCGCCACGACCCGTCACTTCACCTCACTGGTCCCTCATGACTGTGGACCCCCGCGGACCTCCGTTACACTCACCCCCCTAAACTCACTCAACCCAGGGCATCCGGGTCACGGCACCAAGTGTAACCGGTTCGTATATTACTCTGCGTTGTTTTAAAAAAAAAATCACAATCTCCTGGACTTATTTTCTCTTTTATTCTTGACCTGACAGTTGAGAAAATAAAAACAAAACACCGTTAGCTCCGTCTCCCCAACCCCTATAAAGAAAACATAAAGACATTTGATACATAAAAATTGGAAAAACATAAAAAAAGAGACAAAATAAAAACACTGACACAGAAAAGAAAGAAAAACTCACCTCACAACAAAGTGACAAAACAAAACCAACGGCTACATTTATATATAGGGGTGGGGGCGCCCAGGGAGCAATGCAGGGGCAGGGGACCCCAAAAGAAAATAATACAAAATACAAATAAATAAAATAAAATGTCAGGTAATAAATAAAACAAAATAATACAAAAAAATGAATTAATAAAAAATCAGATAAAAATATATTTAAAAAAACCAACTACAATTTTATATAATTATAATTAATAGTAACCCTGTTACACAGAGACTTGTTCATCATATTGTCCTTTCAGTTCAGATCTTTTCTATCATTCAATTTCTCTCTCCACTCCACTTGTCTGCTTTGATAATCTGGAGTGAACCTTAAAGCCACAGCAAAAATAATCCTCCAAATATTTCCAAAACATTTCATTATCATATGTTCGTCTCTATTATCCTCATTTTTGTCTGAAACAATGCCCTTTGCCTGTCTGACTTCTCGCTGTCCCACCCCCCTCACTTCTCTGTTTTCTCTCCATGTGGACTGCCAAGAAAAGACAGGGGGCAGTAAAAGAGCAGTACATGCAGAACAGTGCCCCACTGTATTATACACTGTGATGTCTTTGCAATATAAGAGGCTTTGAGTAGGAAAAAAAACATGAACAATGTGCAATTGATTAATGTGTGCTGGAGACAAATGCACTGTAGACTCTTATTCAGTTGACTGAATTTGGGACAAAGTGAGAAAATTAACCTTAAAATCAGTAAACAAACAAAAAAACATTCTTACAACGAAGCCACATATTTTTTTCTTCAAAAGTTGGTTTTGAAAACTATAAAATTAATGTTTGTTTAGAAATGAAGGGAAAAACAAAGGGTCCAATAACATTAGAGTCATTACAAGTCCATTAGGTTCAAGTGAAGTCATAAGAAAGAGGTTAATAAAAGAAGTAGCAGGTGAATAATATGCACTGTAAGAGAAACTCTGTGTTATTTTGATCTTACTGGAGCTGAAACAGAAGCACAGAGCAACGGATTTGGGCTTATACAAGATTGATTGTTTTATGGACCAAGCAACAAATGAATAAATCAAGAAAATAGTGTAAATGTCTGTTAGTTAACTTGCAGCCTCAGTTTTCACTTTGCTGTAATGAGCTCATTGTGCTCTACTCCCTCTAAACCCTTCACTGTTTGTAGTTCAGTGTGTTAGAGACTGGGAATTCCTCTGTGCCTCATAACGTGCGCAGTAACTGTAAAAAGAATTGGTGCTGGAGGATGTTTGTGTATTATAAACACACATAAGATTCCTGGCGTGTCTCATGCTGATGTACCAGGGCACATGCCAACCTGAGAGCTTAACCTTCTTTTAACCCCAATAAAACTCTTTGCTCGTCTCCTTCAGCCCCATTGTTTCACATCGGACCTGCTTAGCTGCCAATTGACAGCTGTCCACAAGTGTCTTTGTGTGTGTGCATGCATGCGTATGTGTGTGTGTCTGTGTGTTTTATTTTCCATGTTCTGTTCACCCAGTCAACTGGTTGACCTGCCAGTGAACCTTGACCACGGCGTGTTCAAAGCAGCCGCATGAGCTTATTTGTAGTGTGTGTGTGTGCGGACAGACGAGCCCAGGAGGGCTGAGATTCTTCCTCTCTGTTGCTTCTCTTTCATCCCACTTATCAAGCACTTGTTCATATTTACCTCCATTTATTTCTCCCTTCACTTCCCCAGCAGCTTTTCTTCTCTCTACCTGTTGCAGCTCTGTTTCCCTGGTTTCCTCTGGACCAGCGAGCAGCTCCTCCCGCCAGCGCCAGCGCCCACTGTCTCCTTCACTTATTTATAGTATGTAGTGTATTTTTGAAGAGGGCTCTTCCAGGAGCCATATCCATTTCTTGATAAATGAAATTCCTCGGCCCACTGCGGGGTCTTAACAATAGGGCAACACAGACCGAGAGCTGAGGCAACAAAGTGCATTCAAAGACACACACACTGGCACACACACACCTGATTTTCTCTCCACCCAAGGTTGCTTCCAGACAAAACGACAACATGCAGAGATATAAAATAGAGAAGTGACATCGTTGCCAGTCCAACAACACTGACCTGAAATGGAAACTCTTAAACCAAGGACACTCACAGGAACCAAAGACTGTGATCTCCTGTCCTCCTCTAAAAACTTGCTTTACTATTTATTGTCATCCTGAAACACAACACAATGCATTTGATAATGGCTCATTTCAGTTTTTCTCTCTTCTCTCTTCTTTAGGAATATTAGTTGGAGTGAACAAGTAACCTTTAGAAACTTGCTGTTTTCTCCCGTTTTATGGACTAACTGATGGATTGGTTGTGTCTCTGTGGTGTAGCACTTGTGGATTTTAATTTATTTGAGGTGAAACAGAGAAAGGGGTGGCATTTTACTACATCTTATTTTTGATCCATTGTTTTATCGTCCTCATCACATCAACCTGTGATCTTGTCTTTGTCCATGAGATTTTGTTTCTGTCAGGAAAAGTAGCCCTGAACTGGATTCGGTGGCTCGCTCAAGGACACTCCAGACAGCTGGATATTCAGCGCTAGGCATTCTGTCCAAGGCCGGAGTTTGCTGTTCTTCTGATGGGATGAAATGGAGCAGTCATTAGAAATGGCTGTCGTCTGGATGGCTGTATCGCCCTTGTTCTGAAAAAAAAAGAAAAATAGATAGATAGATAGATAGATAGATAGATGGATAGATAGATAGATAGATAGATAGATAGATAGATAGATAGATAGATAGATAGATAGATAGATAGATAGATAGATAGATAGATTTATTGAAAAATATTTCAATTTAAAAATCTCTTACATCCTTTTTGAAATCTCTCTTTAAAATCTTTTTGATTGCATTGATCAGATGAAACATACACACGTTTGCATGGTATATTACCTTATGTAAAGTGCTGCACGTCTTCACGAGGGAGAGATAGTCAGTAAAGGAGGGAAGAGGAAGGAGTGGGGGGATGTCAGGAGGGGGGGGCCATGTGGATTAAAATGGAGCAGCCCCAGGCTTCTTCCCATTTTTGTCTGGTTAAAGGACAAAGTGTGAGGGGGAAGTTAGTCCTTGTGTAGATGTGTGTGTGTGTGTGTGTGTGTGTGTGTGTGTGTGTGTGTGTGTGTGTGTGTGTGCACAGATGAGGGTGTATTATCCACCCTTGTGTGTATGTGTGTGTGGGTTGATAGAACCCCTGGTATTCTTGAAAGGCTCTTATTGACAGACTTAATGCCCTTATTGGACATGACACACGTGGCTGACACACTCCCTCAAGTGTGTGTGTGTGTCCAAGCAAATGTTGAGAGTGTGTGCATCTATAAGTATGTTATCAATGTGTGTGTGTGAGCCCTGGCTCCCTGCGCTGTGTGAGCCTGGATCGATTTCCACTCCAGAAGTCTCCTGTGTGTCTCCGCTGGTGGAGTTTTCTCCTGGTGGGGCGTCTGGTCCCTGCTGTCAGGATGTCTGATAATACGCAAAGAATCAAAAACCTGATTTAACAAATGAAACTTTCAAAGCTTTGATTCTAGTGGCTGATGCAGTCAGCGGCCAGTCCACCACACAACCTGTTGTCTTTGCTGTGCAGGTTATTTCTATCCATCTCCTCATATTTGACGGCATGACATTGTTTTAATGACTTAACCGAGCACTAAACCTATTGAACCCAGTTTACACACTATCTGCGGGCTTTAATTGAAAAGCAGCGACTGCAGGGAAAAGATGATTTCAGTGTCCTCGAAAAATCGTTTTCAATGAATTAACTCCTGTTAGTCTTTGATGCAAAGAGAATTAAGAAGCTTTGAATCTGCCTCTACTTTTTCTCACTGCTTCCTGGGACTTTTGTTTTATTGAATGAAATAAAATCAGTGTTTTTGGTGACTATATTCCACCAAGTCAATAAGGTTCAGCCTCTGAGGACTGAATTCGAATAAAAACCCAGTAACAAAATCTTCTGCATGAAAAAAAAAAGAAAAAAAAGTAGTTTTTAGCTTTTGAAAAGAGGGTGAAACATTTCATCATCTGCTTTATGTCTCTGCTCTGTCTGGTTATTCAAGAAGATGGACATGCTCTTCACCTGTATAGGTTGATATAATAATGCATTTTGCAAGGAAAAATCAAATCAATTCCAATCTCTATCAGAAGTATCTCCCATGTGTCAGACACACTCTTCTATTGCTCTGGCTTCCTCTCTGATCTTTTCATTGCCTCCTTTATTTCTATCTCCCCTTCTCACCCCTTTTTCTTCCCCTCTGTGTGATGAAAAAGTGCAGTCATGGCATTTCAGTCTCATATCAAATGCTCATATGCGTAAAGGGAGAGAGAGTAACAAAGATGCCAGCCAGTGTGTGTGTGTGTGTGTGTGTGTGTGTGTGTGTGTGCGCGCCAGGAGAACATTGCATTGAAGCACAATGAACATCTGGCCTATGTGCCAATGATTGGTTGGGGAAGTTCCTCAGGATATAACACTTGAAAATGTCTTGGCATGTTCACGACAACAGCAGTGCAGTTTGTTCAGCATGATGTGTGTGTGTGTGTGTGTGTGTGTGTGTGTGTGATTATGTTTGTGATGTGTATGTGTGAGAGATGATTGTATCATGTTTGAGGAAACTATTATGTTTGAATAAGTTTAAGGTGATTGTATTCTTGAAATGATTATGTGCAAGTGGTGATTGGACAGCAGTTGTTTCTATGTGTGTGTGTGTGTGTGTGAGGGTGTGTGTATTGGGAGCTTTTACTTCCCACCATTAGCTCCAAACCCTTTTTTTGAGCAGGCGGCTGATTCTTCCCTTGATTACTATTTAGACTTCCACTTGTTTACCGAGCGCCATCTCGCCTTTGTTTTATCTCTCCGTTTATACTTTCTGCTAGCTCGTTATTCCACTTTCGCTGGAATCATTTGATTTTGCGGTTGATAACGGTGCCACTTGGTTCAACAAGAGGTCAGAAGAAGTTTTTGTTCTACTCTTACCTCTCTCTTCTTCCTGCCTTCCACAACCACCTCCTTCCTTTTTTTTTACTCTCCTCTCTGGCGTCATTTTTCTTCCAGAACGTCCATTCTTTACAATTTCTACTCCCCTGCGCCTTGATCGCCTAACGCAGCTCTGCTGGGCTTTGAACACATCGTTTTGTGGGCCGTGTTGGCGAGCGTTGGCGAAGAAGTGGCGGCCCTGATCGGCGGCGTCCGCCCGGTGCAGGCGGCGGCGGGCGGTAGGCCGTGGAAGATGCAGCAGGGTTGTTAAAAGTGTTGTTAAGAGAGCGGCTGGCAGCTGTTCCTGACAGGTTGGGGAGGGAGGGACAGATGGTGTTTGATTATCGAACAGCCCGCTGATGGAAGGAGAGATGGAGGGATGATGGGGGAAGTGAGGGAGGGGGACACATGTCAGTAAGAAGGGGGGTAAAAAAGAAGATGAGAGGATGGAGGGATGATTCTTGGATTTAAAGATGAATAAAAGATATCAAAAGATATATAAAAGATTGATTGATTGATAGCTGGAAGAATATGTGGGTAGATATGTAACCTCTTGACAAATGGAAGGACAGATAATGGATGGTTAAAGTGTTACGTAATGAACAGAGGGATCAGTTCAATGCAAAGAGAGATGGAAGAATGGATAGATAACATAATGGATGAAGTGGAGTGAAACGGAAGCATGACCTGATGGAGAGACAAAGATGTGCACACCGTGCTGGGAGGAGGAAGTGAAAACGCTGTCGGGGCAGCTGTTCCAAACAACAATTAGCTTCATTCACCTGGGTGCCATCTTAAAGAACCGATGCAAGTGAACATGCAGCGCTGACTGATTAAAGTCTGTTCAACAAGCTCACTGTGATCGCTGCGGCGACTGATGGTCCAATTCAATCAGTCATTTGTTTGAATGATGTCTTAAAGCTAATGTGTTATAATGAGCCGTAATTAAACCCGAATTCAGTTTCCCGACAGGTCAGTCTGAGGTCAGACGCTGGGGTGATACATGGGCTGTGTGAAAGCACAAATGAACACAGTGTTGGAAGACGTGCAGATGTGCTGATGAGACAGTTAACACAAATAAAAAACACATTCGACAACGACAACTTTCCCAATTCTAATGCTTCATGCTCCTCAGACTTCTTCTCTGTTGCTGGAGATTAACTTGGAATTGATAGAGCAGATAAGTCAATCTTTCTGAATGCCTCCAATCAGACGTGTGCATGAGCAGAAAATGCAAACAAAGCTGGCCACTATATATTTCTCTGTAAAGCGTAGTGGTTTGTTAACGGGCAGCAGCTGCAGCTGAAGCCAGGCTGTTTTCCTGATCGTTCTCATTTTTGAAATTGTAATTTTGTAACTAAGTCAATCAACTGATGCTGGTGCGTCATCACAGGCCATTGCCTCTATCGACCGTTAAGGCTGGATGTGAGATGCTTCGTAGCAGTGGTCAGCACAGAGAAGACAGTCAACACTAATACTATTATGTGGAGGAGTGATTTTCTCCATCAACTCTCTCCCTCCTCCATGATAACAGTAGCTATTAGCCGAGATGTGTCACTGTCACGCCATCTCCACGGACACTCTGCGTGTTTGTGTCTGTGGAAGTGCGCTTGTGCGTATGATGGGGGTGACGGAGAATGAAACAATCAGCAGGCCAACACAAACACAGCTGTTTTATTGTTGCGCTGCTCAGATGTGCTTTCACAGGCAGACGGTGTGTGTGTGTGTGTGTGTGATCATATAGAGCAAAGAGTGACCCCACCTCCTGTTCAGCCCTCCTGTTCTAATGAAAAGCCTTGGCAGTCTAAGCTAATGCACAAGATACTGCTCATCTCTCCCCATCTGTATATCAGTGTCTCATTCTTAAAGCTGAAATCTGCAACACTTTTTCTTTTTTTTATGTGTCTTTATTACTGATGACCAAGAGGAGCCGTGTGTCACATTGATCACCAGGCTATCATGGTTTTAAGACTTTTTAGTTTTGCAAGTTAACTTCACCCAGCCCACTGCCGCCATCTTGTTCACACCCGACTCCTCTGAAAAAAGGGGAGGAGCTTGTGCGCAGAGATGCTGGTTTGTGGCAAATGTGCACTCACCTGTCACTGGAAGAAGCCACACCTGGAGAGTAGCCATAGAAACATCCTGTTTTCTTACACCCAGGGCCGTTGTACAGTATAGGGGAGAAAGATGAGGGGCCCAGCGCCCAGTAGGGCCAAAAAAACCCACTGTATGACTGAATTATTCTGCTTAGACCCTGACTCATACTCATAGTAGGGCTGTTGGATTAATCGATTTGAAATCGTAATCGCAATTATTTGGCCAGGAAGATTTTAAAAAAACAAAAATCGAAAAATCGATTTTTTACTCTAACTAGGGTAATTACAGTAAACCCCCGTTCATGAATCTGGGCGGCGCTGAATTACCGTAATGACTGCCGCCCCCTTCCTCCCATCACGCTCTCCCAGTGCTCTCCCCACACACTGTAAACAGGCATGGTCGTACGCTGCGCGTGCAACTCTTCTGGTGACAACGCTCTGGCCAATCATTGGAAGGCAGTCAGTTGACGTCACGTTTTTGGATGGATGGATGGATTTTTAAAAAAGAAATTAGACTCCAGGTCCATTTAAAAAGACACAAACAGCACACAAAATACATAGTTTGCCATTTAACAACAAATCGTAATCGTAATCGGAAATCGATTTTTGAGAGAAGAAAATCGAGATTTTATTTTTGGGCAAAATCGAACAGCCCTAACTCATAGTAATGCTGCATTAGCATCAAAACAAAGTAGGCTAAATAAAAAATGATAATATATATGTAGTCTGAGAATAAAAAGTGGAAAAGTCAGGGGCCAGTATTCTTTCAGGGGGCCCAGAATTCCTAGCAACGGCCCTGCATACACCTGTTTATTTCTGCTGTGATGTCTGACTTTTTGACATAACACAGCCAACCTTCAGTGGCCATTCAAAGAGAGATTATTGCTTAGAGCCTTTATGAATCAGGGTGAGTCAAAAGCCCTGAATTTCTAACTATTTAAACTGACGTAAGTTTCCTTTATGAAAACTGTCAATACCTTGCAGGCAATAATCTTAGTAGCTCTGTCTCAAACTGTGTTTTATTTTCTGTACTGTGTTTTTCCCACTCTCCTCTCATTTGACTTCTTCATCACAGAAGTTGTATTATTACAGGAGGAGCCACAGCTTTATATGTTGTGCTGTTATGACCTTTGCGTTCTTTCATGCATATGCTGCCATATGTTATTCAAACTTGAGCACAGGGCAACTTGTAGCCACGTTTGCTACCACACCCTGTTTTCCACCTCACATTTCCAGTCAGCGTGTGAGACAGGGACAGAGACAGAGAGGGGAAGAGGAGGAAAAAAGAGAGGCACATTGAGTGCTGGCACTTTATCTCATGCTGGTGATGCTGGTTGGCATTGTGTCATGCCAGTTAGTGTTTGGCGCCAGCACACACAGGGCATGGTGTGTGTTTGTGTGTGCTAGGAAGGTAAGTGGTGTGAGAGGAGGGTTGATGAAGTGAAAGCCATGAGAGTGGAAGCAAAGAGGAAACTGGAGAGGTGGAAAAAAAGGAGGGAAGAGGAGAGAGAGAGTAATATCAGTGATGGAGGGCTGAGAGAGGATGAACAGGGATGGGATGGAGGAGTGACAGGGACGGGAGGGAGGGCAACAAGGGCAGACGGGCCTCGTCCCTGTGTCTTTGTGCGTGTGTGTGCGTGTCTGCACCTATGTCTTTTTGTGTGTGTATATGTGTGTGTCTGTCCCTGTGTCTTTGTACTGGCTAATCTAGGCGTCAGCAGCTTTTTGAGGCTTTTGTGCTGACAATAATCACACAGCGCTCCTCTTTTCAATTCATCAGCAACAACAACAAGGGATCACATGTCCCCTATACAGAATCCAGAGAGAGGGAGAGAGAGGGGGGGGGGGGGGCATGGACGGAGTTAAAGTGGCCATCATGTTGCCTAGTTACAGCTTGGGTTGATGGTGATTCGGTGTGTGTGGGCAGGCACATGCAAACGGTCAACGCCCTCTGCACCTCTGCCGAGTGCAAATAGAAGAGAGAAAAGTAGAATCACACACTTAAAAACAGCCTCATCCTCCTCCTCATCCTCCTCATCCTCCTCATCCTCCTCATCCTCCTCATCCTCCTCATCCTCCTGCTGCTGCACAGTTTGTTTTTTTCAAAGAATAATTTATTTCATGTTGCAGTGTGATGGATAAACAATGAGTAAACCACTGGTCAAATCTGTAGCAAGCATTAATAATAATAATAATAATAATCATCATCATCATCATCATCAGAATAACATTAATAGGAATAATTATTTCAATTATAAATAATAACAGTATCAGAGTGATCGGAGTAATTATTACATCTATACAAGCTACAAATATCAGCATTTTGTTGTATGTATTTTTTTTCTGCTGTTAAAACCTTAAACACTTCACACATGACCCGGCTGGTGTGGCTGCCCCTCTTGGCTGCACAGAGACACACACTCATATCTAACAGGGGGTTCTACTGCAGACTTCTGAGTGTGGGAGATACAAGGTTAGATTTGAAGTTTTATCATTCTCAGTGCAAGTGTCAATCAGTCCTTAGGCTTCATTAGAAATACTTCATGTGCTTTATGAATTCACTGGAATGAATAGTGAAATGAAACAAACACTTTTACACAACTGAAAAATTAAGAAATAAAACACAATGAAAAATATAAAAATTTATACAGCATTAACCTCTATCAGTGCTATATTTTCAAAATATTATAAATTAAAAAAACAGTAGTGGTTGAGACTCAGATTAGCTTGTTATTTTGATGGTGGTTTATATTTTGGCCTTTACGTTACACTTTGTTTGAATCATGTGCAGTTTGTCCACCAGAGAGCGCTGACATGTGTATTCTTCTCGCTCAGTACTTTTTCTTTTTTCTTTTTTTTGGTCATACATCTCAAATACGAGACTTAAGAGCTGCTTATTGTGCAGAAAGTGTTTTAGAACAGGCGCTGACAGACAGTTGTGTTTGAGTCAAGCAGCCTTCAGGTGAAGGTCTTAAAGGGAGCTTTGACTCCTCATAAAATCAGTGCAGTAAATGACGGATAGTTTCATTATCTTTGCCTCAGATGGACTGATGTATCATTTATTTTATTTTATTTTTTACAAAAGGGGAGAAATGTAAGATTTCCATCATGGATGCTCTCGGTGCCTGAACACAACATGAGCCAAAAGGGGCAGCGAGGGAGGGGCAGGGAGAGCCACACAGTCAAGACAAACACCCAGTAAGTCTCAGTACAGTAAGAAGAGGAAAGAAGTAAAAAGAGGAGGGAAATGAAGGGAAATAAACAACAACTAAGTTTGTTTTGTGCCCAGTTTGTCTGGGATGGGGATTGCTACTGTGCTTTTCTGTTCAAGACGTGTGTGTATCTGTATGTACTGTATATACGTATGTGTGTGTGTCTGCAAGTCTGTGTGTGTATGTAAGTGAGTGAGAAGCTGAAAGCTCATACAAAGGAGAAAAATACAGAAACATCACTTTTTTTCCCAAAATGTCCATGTAACTTAAAAACATCCACAATAAAAAGATTTTCATATATTATCATCTTTCTTTTTAGTTCGCTCCCTCCCGGTCCCAGATGTTGGGCTGAAGGTTGATCCATGATCCTCCTCATCATCATCTCTGGGGGAGGATGAAGAGTGAGCGTGGACGAGGTGGAGGAGAAAAGAGCAGATCACTTTTTTGGCAAGGAGGAGCTTTTGTGTAAGTGCAAGGAGGTTCAATTTCCCTGTTTTGCTTTCAATTTATAAAAGTCTCAACACAATTAGTTAATTTGAGTTTTGTCTGACTGGGTTTCAGCCCTCTACCTCGGTGAGGAGGAATATTTTTTTTCTTTATAAAACATCTGGAGGGAAGGTTTGTCTTTTTAAAAGCTGGGCTGAGCAGAAACAAGCAGCAACAGCTCTCTCCAGAAACCTCAAGTCTCTGCTTCGCATCACCAACGTCAAACTCCTTCAAAAATGCATTTCAGTGAAGACTTGAACCTAGTCTGACTGCGTTAGCTTAAAGTCTTCTCACAGTCCTGGGAGGTTTGTCTTGCTTGGCGTGTCTCCTCCCTCGTCCTAGTCAGTCATGGAGGAGCTCTTGTAGACAGTTGGGGGATTTGAAGACCTCGGGAACCTCGCTGTCCAGTTTGCAGATCACCTTGTAGATGGCCTTCTTCCAGGAGGGGTCCGCGTCTTTTCCGGCCACGATGGCGTTGAAGAACTCGCGCAGCGTCACCTGGGCCACCTCCAGGAATCGTTCAGGTACCTGGAGGAGAAACAGGAAGCCATGACTTATTTGTTTGAGTGGTTGCAGTGAATAGCCACTTCCCTTTGACCATCTTCTCCTTCTTGTCCCACATTTCAATTTACAACAGTTTATTCATCATGACCATAAAAAAAAATAAAAAATAATAATCATTTAATAATAATTTTTCATTTTTACTTTTAATATTGCACCTGTTGCTACATAGCTGGAATGACAGCAGAATCTAAATATGACTGTCCTGAATGAAGATTTCTGAGCCCCAGCTGCTTTTTTTTCACAGTTGCACTGCAAAATTTGTGTTAAAGGAAATGTTTATAGTTTAGATATTTACATGTGCTTAAAAAGAAAGTGATGATGTGACTGTGCTGCTGTTCAGAACTAGAATTAGAATGAGGTGAAGCATGTATGTGCGTGTTTGTTTCAGGTGTCCACGCAGTTCTATTCCCGTCCCAAGTTCTTCTTCAGTGGTGAACTTCCCCGAAACGTACTTCCCCTTTCTTAACAGCCCCCAGCTGTGGGTGTGTGTGTGCGTTGTCAGAGTTCCTTATGCACACACACACACACACACACACACACACACACATAATGACAGATGACACACTCAGTCCTTGACAATGGCAGGTGAACAGTTGTCTGTATCTGTCAGTGTGTGAATGAGGGGGGCGGCAGAGTTGAAATAAGAACGAAGGGATTGCAGGGATCCAATTGTCCTTTTCCACATGCAGGCATAAATATACTGTCATCACAAGGCTGTGTGTGTGTTGGTGCGCTCATAGCAGTGTTTGACAGCAAAACAATGGTGCGCACACACATTTTTCATTCTTTTTTCTGCCCTTTCTCCCGGGGGCAAACAACCTGACGGGTCCACTCCTCCACTAATCACACCCTTCTCCCTTTTTCTTCTTTGTCTCTTTTTCTGCGTGCAGATGCAAATATAAACACACACACACACACACACACACACACACAGGAGGCTGTGACTCCTCCAGATGAGTACATGCTCCTATACACCCCGACAAACTCACACACACGTGTAGAGGACAGCGGCGTGCCATCTGGGTGTAACCCCGTCACGCGTGGCAGGACATGCCAAGGTTAGCCGCCACCAGAACGGATGAATCACCCTCCACGCACACACACACACACACACACACACACACACACACACACACACACACACACTCTAAATGATTCCCTGGACTCTCATATACTCTGTCTAGCCTCACCTACCCTCTCTCTCTTTTTAGCTGGCCCCTTGAGACCACAGTTATTTCAATGAAGCCCTCTGTCACTGTCCTGGTGTAGACACTACTGTACACACACACACACACACACACACACACACACACACACACACACACACACACACACACACACACACACACACTCAATTTAAAGTTCAAACTTTCCATAGTCCTTTCAAAACAACATATTCTATTGTATTTCATCTTTGTTCTTCATTTCATATTTCATATTTCAGTTTAGAGGATGTCAATCAGAAGTGGATGGTTTTCTTAGATTAAAACTGATTTATTTAGAGCTGAAACCGTAAGCGAGCAGCTTCAAAATGCTACTGGTCGTAGACTTAGAAGAATGATATTAGGTCAAAGTTGAACCAGGATCTCAGTGATGGATACTGTATTTATATTGAGCATTTTCCCCTTTAACCAAAAAAGAAAAATGGAAATGGGGCTTAATCACTTAACCTCAGCAGGTGCCAAAACATTTGGCCAGTTTTAAAAGGCTAAAAACTCATTGTTTTATCTCTGAAAGAAAATAAAGAAAGCCCCAAAGTCAAGCTGCTGTTTTTAATAGCTGCTGCGAAACTGCCCACTGGGACAAATAAAAGTTGAAACCTGAGCTTGATCTTGAAGATGAATGTGCCTTTGAGGCGACCTCTCCCTCTTGGATTACATCCCTTCATCCTTTAGTTGTTCAAATTTGCTCTCATCTTTTAAAAAAAAGGAAAAGAAAAGACAAATCCTCTTTTTTAAAGTCTCCCAGGGACAATTTTTCTTAATTTTTTTTCTCCTTCAAGATCTTTGACCTCTTTACTTTCCCAAATGTAAGCTTCCTTTTCACTTTCATCAACCCAACAGCAGATGCAGGTGTAGCTGTGACATCCGAGTGCTGCGGATGAATATTGCATTTAATCAAACTCATCATCTGCTAATCTTGCAAAGACAAGGTGCTTAGTGGGACAGGAAGAGATTGTGGGACCTTGACCTAAAGATCTTTGTGTTGCACTGCTGTTTCTGCCATGTTCATAGTGGTGATTGGTGTTTTTAAAATGTTTCAGGAAGTGTTTCGTCATGGCGGCGGCGAGAGGAGTCAAAGAGGAGAGGACGCCGCTGATTTCCAGTAGAGAGGTATGGGAACACACGCAGAAAGAATGAAATGAAGCAGGGAGGATATTGTGTGTCCGGTTTGGGTATCAGCTCAACTGGACAACACACAAACATACACAGACACACACTTGGGTCCAGATGCCCAGATTTGTCTGGCCATCGTAAATCAGTCCAATAAAGAGATCTAAATTAGGCCATCATCAATACAGATGGGCCTGTTTCCCTCGTGTGTGTGTGTGATTTGCTCCTGGCTCAGATCTTGATATGATGTCTAGTTGCCAGGAGAGAGAGAGCGAGCGAGGAATGAGGAAAGTAGAGAAGAGAAAAAAAAGATAAAGAGGAAGAAAGACACTTGGTTCCCAGTAAACATAATTCGCATGATTGCTCTGGTTTGCTGGGCAAATATTGGATGAAGGGAGGCTCAATTACTCTCTCTTCACACACACACACACATGCAGGAGGACAAGAGCCTGTAAATCCCTAAATCGCTGCCCAACAAAGAGGCCTACAGGGACGCCCCCCCCCCCCTCCCTCCTCCTTTATTCCCCGGCCCTTCCTCCCCCTGTCTCCCCTCGTCCTCCTCCTTATTGGCTCCTCTGTTCCTCGTCTTGGAAATGCTTTCTTATTTATTTTTTATCTTATGATAAATCACAAGCTCATGTAACCGTTTATCTATCATCGCGCACACACAAACCCGTGGTGTATTTTGACATGTTTGATGTGAGAAGTGCTGATGGACACATCCGCTGCTTTCAAGAAAAGTCACCTGCATTAATGCTTCCTCAGCTGCTTTTCTGTTTTCCATACTGTTACTGCTTGTCCTCAGTCATTCTCCACTCTTTATGCATCTGTAGTAGATTTATCAATCTTTGCCTTTTTGCTCCTCTGCCTCAGTTGCAGTTTTCAGTTGATTCTCTGGATGGAAAGTTATTTTACTGCTGTCTTTTGTTCTTATCCTGAGTATCAAACATGTGAAGTATAGCAGCAGCAGATGTATGTTTGCAGTAAACAGAAGACAGCATCTTAGCTTAGCAGTGAGAAACCAAACGTCCGCCACCTGCAGAAACAGCAATAAGCACTTAGCAACAGTGACGTTGACTTTGCTAATTTTATAATATTCTTTCAACAGTGCAGGCCACGAGCACAAAAGGGCAGTGTTGCACTTCAAATTATTTTTAGAATAAAGGAGAGAGCCCTTTATAAGTAGGTTACTTCTTTACGGATGCACTGTCCCCATTTGAACATGTCTACAACAGAGAAGAAAGGAACAAACAGGCAGACAACGCCACTGCCCAGTGGATATCCTCACCTTATCATCATCTCTCTACCTGGCCAGGAAACAAGCCCCGCCCCCTTCTCTGTCTTCCTCCCATCACTGTCACCACCAGACTGATGCAGACGTCTGGACTGTCCTCAGTTGACTCTACCTGTTCACCCTCCCATACGTCTCCACCTGCCTATCTCTGCTTCACTTAGCGCCGTGCACAGACAGGACACACACACACACACATGGCTCTTAAGAAATCACTGCACATACACCATATGTTTGATTGTCAAGGTGAACAAACACACATCACCTCTGTGTGTATGTTCTTCCTCCTCTCTTCACCTTCCTCCCTCAATCACATTATTTACTCAAGTGTGTCCACATGTTCAGCTTTGTTTCACCACTTGTTAACACTTTGTTTATTTGCATCATTTCATCAGTAGCCATTTCTTCAGCTCACTTGTCCCTGTCATATGAAAGACACACACACACACACACACAACACTCTCCATTTTGTTGCCATTCATTTGCTCTGTGGCCTTGAAGTCCACTTTACTGTTGGTCAGTAGAGTATTTTTCTATCACTGAGACAATATTGGAACTCTTTCATCTGCTGCTCCTTCTGCAGTGTGTGTGTGTATGTGCATATGTATGTGTGTGTGTGTGTGTGTGTGCGTGCTAGACTGAGTGGACATATCATTTTTGTGCCAACACAAGAGCATCTGCTTCCTTTTTCCTCCTCTTCTCTTTCACTCACTTGCTCACTTTCCCTGCTATCAGCCCTGGCTTTAGTCACACACACCCTGGCAGGAAAATACAAACACACACACACACACACAACCAGAATGACATCTCCTTTCACTCTTTCTCTCCTCTCTCTTCTCCTTTCATCTTTTCTCCTTCCGTACTAATTCATGAGAATTCATACTGTTTGGAATTGACCAATTTTGCCCTTTGTATTGTCTATAGCTTCAGTTGTAGCTTCCTAGTGACACAAAGCCTCTGAAACACAGCATCCTTCTCTAATACCTACAGTGAAGATCCTTTGGCTTAGCTTTATGGATTCAATTTGTGGAGATGAACAGTAAGGACATTAGAGAAACACTTGGACAATTTAGTTTTTCTGGAGTACATCCCCGTCTGTAGTTGTGTTCCTGTTCCCCATTTCAATATCTATTAACCTGAGGGGAGCGAACTGAGCTGCTCCAGCCTCTCAGATAAACACCACTTCATTGCATTTGAAGGACACTCCTTTATTTGTGTTCAAAACATTGTATTTTGGTTTGATGCTCTGACAGTAAAAACCTCTCCTGATTCAAAGGTGTGTTCTCACACACCTGTGCATGCAACTGCTAAAATTCAAATCCTAAACCATAGCATAGCAAAAGAAAGACTTGTGCCAGGGCCTCTTTGTCCATGACTTAAAGGGATAGTTCAACACAAATTGGCCCATTGTCATAATGTCTTCACCTATGAGATAATAATGGGACGAGACGGAGCCATTTCCAAGGTAAATGCAGAGACTGCTTGCTGGAAGAACTGTCCCTGAAGGCAATGTGCATCAGCGGTTTTGCATGAATTTCCCTCTAAAACAACTCTGTGTGGTAACGTTGTGTTATTATCTCATAGCGTGGTGAATGTGCAGGTCACAACTTGTCCACCAGAGCGTTGTGGAGTTGTTGGGTTGATGAGTTTGAAGAGGGTAACTAAGAAATTCCATGAGCCTGCGTAGCGTAGCTCTGAGCAGCTCGCGGCTCTGCTCTGCCGTTCTAAAAACAGCTTACGTCGACAAATAAAGGTAACAAACCTACTGTTACGATGATAGCGATTATGGCAATGGGCCAATTTGCTAAAATGTCGAACTATCCCTTTAAGATGCCACAGAGACGAGGAGGTGCTTCTCCTTTGTGCAGCTGGTTAGAAAGTTCAGCTCCCGCTCCATCCTATACTCTGCACATAAATAGACTGACTCCAACTGGCTGCTGAGCTGCTCTTTGACACACTCACCCATATTTGCAGCTGCCATTCCTGTGTGAAGCAGGAAATGGAAAGTGTTGAACAAAACAAAAGCTCATAGCTGCTTGAAGGTAACTTAACCTTCTGTCTTATCTTGTATCTTGACCTCAGGGCCACACGTTTCCTGTGGCTGCTGTTTCAAGTGTGAAGTTAAAGGTACGAGTGGAGACTGGAGGTTCCTCCAGGACATCGGCAATATGTTTCCTTTCTCTGCTGCTCTTTTGTCAATCAGTCACTGATCTCACTATCACCAGGACAATGGCAATGAAGTTTCTCTTTGTTCAGACTGCATGTGACTGAGAGGAAGGGTCTGCGTCCTGAGATTGCGTCTCTGTGTGTGTGTGTGTGTGTGTCTTGTCTCTATCTCATGAGCGTGTGCATCTTCTTTTTGTGTGCAGCTGTTGTGTCTTCGCGTCTCTGCATTGCTGCCGTTTGTGCGTGTCTGTTCATACACGTGCTGTGCTTCCTTGGATCGGTGTGTGTGTCTGTTCTGTTCTTCCTTGTGTGTGTGTGCAGCAGTGTGTGTGTCATCCATAGAGGACAATAGCCTGGGTCATCTGACTGAGAGGCTGCAGACCACTAGTATCACATGACAGAGGCTGAAGGCCACGTCTTTGTTACCAGGCCTATTGTTAAAGCTAAGGAGACAGCTGGGGCAGGGGAAGGGAATCACTGCATGCACAACACACACACACACACACATATTCACACACATATAGAGGAAGACACACACACACAGACACACACGCACACACATACATTGTCCCCTCGTGACTCCAATCAGGCTCAGTGACAAAGATGATGCCTTCTTCTTCTGAACTGGAATACTAACACACACACACACACACACACACACACACACACACAGACAGACACACACACCGCAGATAGCTATAATTACAGTGACAGAAAGTGGCAGGTGGCATTGTCTGTACCACACCGCTTTCTGTCAAGCAGCTCTGACAGAAAGAGACAGTGAGGAGCACTTGAGTTACTTAGTGCTCATACTTGCTTAATGACAGTGGCAGCGACAAAGAGTCTGTGTTCACATGAATTATGAGCCGTGTGTGTGTGTTCATACACAGCTCATTAGCATTAGAGTATTACAGCACAAGTACAAGATGACGTTTTGTTTTTGCCGTCCCATCACAGTCAAAAATGAAGTTTCAGATGTGCTGCTGCTGCCCTGTGTTTCATGCATTTGTAAGCTGAACATTGTTTTATTTATTTATTTATAATAAACATAGTGAAAAGTCTGCGTGGTTCCAGTTCTATCTCTAGGTGTAAATCTGTTTTCTAATGACTCTCAGTGTAAGATCAGATGTAGTCATTTCCAAAAGCTCTTCGCTTAGAGACAGAGAAAGAGAGGAAATGAAGGAGAAGATAGGTGGAGTGTTTCACCACCTCTCTAAAGGCTGATCCACTTCTGTGTGTGTGTGTGTGTGTGTGTGTGTGCCTTCTGGGTAGGTTACCAATGGAAGACCAGAGAGTCTAAGATGGAGAAGACATGAGGGGAATCATCTAAATGAAAGGCTGACTGACTGAGACAGATGAGGATGAATATGTGCATTGGTCCCAGTACATCAATAAGCAAATACATCAAATGCTGAGCAGCGTTTATTTAAAGCCACAGAGTATTTTCTGCATGTAGAGGATGTGATGGAAGTCTGAGCTTCCATTCCTGAGAGTTGAACTCTGTCCCTTTTTCAATGGACTCGTATGAAGAGGAAGCGGAAAAGATGAGTGAATAGATGAATAAGGAGAGAGAAAGGAGCACAAAGAATCTAAAACGGCGGAGAAAGACATGAGAACTTTAGCCTTTCATGAAGTGCACAGCTTATGAAACCAGATAGCCCTGAAATGTGAGTGTGTGACCACTCTGTGGCCTCCAAGTGTGTGTGTGTGTGTGTGTTTGTGTCGTTCAAAGTCAAAGGGCAGATTTGGATAGCAACCACACCCACCCTTCAAGGGAAGGTATCTCTGCGCTTTCAGATGAACACAAATGATTTTCTGTGCATGTGTGTGTGCGCATGTGAGTGAATGTGTGTGTGTGTGTGTGTGTGTGTGTGTGTGTGTGAGAGGCGCAGCTGTGCTGTCGTTTGGTGCTGACAGAGCCAGTGAGGATCCTTGAACTGGAAAGATGAGAACGTCCTCTAGAAGGCTTCATAAAACCGTCTCATTGTCCCTCCTCGCCCAACACACACACACACACACACACACCCCAATACACACACACACACACACACAAATATGACAACTTCATCCCTTTCAAGACACCAGGCCTCAATTCTTTGCTTCACATTTACTTTGTGTGTGTGTACTTGGTGGAAGAGTGTGTGTGTGCTGTGGCAGGTCTAGGTGTACTTCAAATAACAAACCAAAACTTTAACACACACACACACACACACACACACACACTGAGGCAAGTTAAGAGTGCCTTGCCCGGCGCTGCTGGCAGACTTAACCAACAACTGATCAATCAGTTTTCAATATAAAAAAAGACAGAGGGAACGTTGCTCTTCCTCTTGGCAGAAGCTGGAAGCTGACACCTTTCCCTGAGTGTCCTGGCAAAGAAAATCTCTCTCTGTCTCTTTTTGTTTCCCCCCTTTTTTTGAAGATGAGACTATTCCCTGTTTCCTTTCCCAGCCTCCTTCCTTTCTTTGCCTTCCTCATTAGTCAGTGGGCAGAGCTGCAATTAGGACCAAATAGTTTCAGAGAAGAGGGACGGTTCGGGAGGGGAGGGGAAGGGAAGGAGGAATGGGAGGCAGCAAGGATGGAGGGAAATAGACA
Organism: Decapterus maruadsi; assembly: GCA_030347415.2. Taxonomy (NCBI): domain Eukaryota; kingdom Metazoa; phylum Chordata; class Actinopteri; order Carangiformes; family Carangidae; genus Decapterus; species Decapterus maruadsi. The sequence goes on from CM064886.1 coordinate 44,802,708, forward strand.
GAGAGAGAGACAGAGGTAAACAAGAAAGAAGAGTTGAAAGAATGTGGCTGGAGAGAAGGGGAGGAAGAGGTAATTAATGAAGCTGCTATAATTACTGAGGCCTGTTTACGCCAGCTTTGGAAGACAACACACACACACACACACACATTACGCTCACCTTCTCACGGCAGTCATCTACTACTATTATTTAAATAACCTGTCAAAACCTACAGAAATGCAAATAATTTAACCTTGCAATGTCAAAATTCAAAGGTGTAATTTGTGGATTTGTAGATGAAGAGAGGATGGGGAGGCGATAAGATATAGAGAAGAAGGGAGGGAAAAGAAGTGAAGGGTGGAAGACTGGGAGAGAAGATGACAATAGAAAGCAGTGGACAGAAAGGGAGGTGAGGACAAATGAAAGAGGGACAAAAGAGGAGGAGGAGGAGGAGAAGGAGACGAGGTGATGAAGAGAGCACGCCGTCAGAGGACAGATTCAGCAGGGGGGGGGGGGGGGGGCGGACAAGGAAAGAGCAAAAGAGGAGGAGAAAGGAGGGGAGGGGTGTGTGATGGGGGACAAACCAAGGTGGAACTGTGATGATGCTAAATTTGGCAAAAGGAGAAGACTGTGTGTGTGTGTGTGTGTGTGTGTGTGTGTGTGTGTGTGTGTGTGTGTGTGCGTGTGTGTGTGTGTGTCGGGAGACTTTGCTGAATCGGCCGTGGTTCCAGTTTCACGCCTCTGAGTTTGACAGAGGTAGAGAGAGAGAAGGAGCAGGAGAGAGACGGAGAGAGAGAGGGTCCCTAGCCAGTAATGTTCCCTCAGGGCAGACGGACGAAAGGATGGGGGGAGGGAGGGGGGGAGAGGAGGAGGGAGGAAGGCAGGATAGGGGACAAAGTAAGAGAAGGAAATGTACCTACCTTTGTGAACACAAAGTCAGTATCAGCATCTTCTATTGGTTGTTGTCTGATAATTATTATTTCTATAAACGTTAAAGGTGTAGTACGTAGGATTCCCTCATCTAGCGGTGCGGTTGCATATCTGAACGTATTCTTGATGTTGCATTCTCGTGAAATCGGGCGGACGTTCGACAGACAACAGACGCTGCATGTAACAGGATAAACAATATGACAATATGTTGTCATGGTGATGTTTACCTGACCCACGTTTTACCGTCTTTCTCTGGTGGAGTAAAATGACATCCGGTTGGTTTGCTGACGGCCGTCTGCCTGACTGCACCTGAATGCAACATGAGTGCCTCCGTCCTTCCTCACACTATTCCACTATTCGACTTCTGCGAAATACGCATTTATGAAAGCAATGTTTGATTTTTCCTAATAAAAAGTCAAATAACTCACAAACCGGGGCTTTTTTGGAAAATCATAGATGTGAACTAGCACAATATCCAAACTATGAAGGCAGAAGAAAATGCAGGCGACTCAATAATTGACCTCTCAGTCTCTGGTTTCAAGTATCCTCACTTTGATTTTCATGTTGAACCGAAATGAACTCAACTAAACAGAATGAAAGCCAGAAGGTAAGAAAGCAACTGAGAAATGTGTGATAAACCTTCATGGATTGTTGGCACCAATTTGAAGAATAATTGGAGGTTGAAAGGCAGAACCCAAGTTCCTGACCCCGACATGAACCCTTCCCTATAATCCCTAAAAATAACCCCACTGAAGACGACCAAACTAAACACACATAAATGATTTGCATGTGTGTGTGCTTTATGCACAAGCACACACACCTGTGAAAAGCTGCCTGACTCTTGTTATGCAAAGCAGGCAACGCATTCACTCTTCCTAAGAGGATATTTATTTAGATACCTTGAAGTCAGTCTGTGTGTTGTGTCTGCAAATCTTGCTCTTTATACATTTAAGCTTCAACATTTGTCTCCCTAAGCAAAGTGTGTGTGTGTGTGTGTGTGTGTGTGTGTGTGTGTGTGTGTGTGTGTGTGTGTGTGTGTTCCAGCGGTGAGGTGTGTGCTTAATGGACATCTAAATGCTGCTGATGTTTGGTTGGATAGTTTAAGGCCCCTCAGGTCCCCTTAGACCGATATTGGGAGAGAAAAAGTGAGGGGGAGAATGTGACTTCTGCAAATCGCTTTGACAAGGACACCCGCGCCTCGAGCGGCGTCCTCTTTCGCCTCATCGAACACACACACAAACACACACACTGCGACATCCACACCTCAGCAGAATCCTGAGGTGACTGTTGCGCTCCGAACAGCTGACTTGCTAGAGGACGTATGAGTTCTGCTGAATCCAGTTTTAATTCAGTTTTTAGACTTGACGTCTAGTCTTAGATTTCTGATGCTATGTTCAACCTGTCGTATATGTTTTACAATAAAGAGGGTTTAATCATTTTATTGATGACTGTATTTATTGAAGCTAACAAGTCAACACAAACTCTTAGTTGCCATTTTACTTCCCTTAAAAACTCAAATCTGCGGGGTGCCATTTAGCTGAGTGGGTAGAGCAGGTGCCCCGTGTGCAGAGGCCCCAGGTGTCATTCCCCCCTCCTCTGCCTCCCCCATTTCATGTCTCTCTTGACAATCTGTCAACTGAAGGCAAAAAGCCCCCAAAATATACTTCTACAACAAGTCCAATCTGACCCTTGTCTCCCAACATCTGGCCCAGCTTACCTCAAAGTCATTGGCCTTGTTGTAGTGCATGTTGAGCGCCCTGAAGAGTTCGGCGTCACGGCCCACCGTCAGCTCCTCGGCGGCGGTCACGCCCTCGTTGATGGACTGCCGGGCGAACTTCTCCATCTGGATGTAGTAAAACTCCCTGAAGTTGCTGAACCACTTGATCAGCTGGGAGGTGATGCAGCGATTGAACTGAAATGATACAGATCATTCTTTAACATGAAGGATTTCCACTGTGTTGTAGTACATGTCTCCTCTGTACCCTCTCACCCTTTACTGCGGTGCATTCTGGTCTGTCTGTCTGCTTCTTGTCTCAACACCATAGAAACACCTGAGTTACAACCAGAACGTTACTTTCTCTTTGATGCTTGCTGTAGGTTTATAGTGGTGCAACCTGTTTGCTTTGCTCCTTATTTGCATGTTGGTGTGTGATTTAGTTTGACTTGCACTGAGCCTGTGTGTGAGTGCTACCAACATGTTCAAATGAAATAACTTGTTTTTGCGCAGACTGAGTGTGTTTTACACACGCAGTGTGAATTCTTCTCACAAGGTCGGTCCTTGAGAATTTTCTTTTTTATTGAAAGAAAACTTCACCAGCACTGAGCTGAGTTCTTTCTGTGCTTCAAAACGGATCAGACTGGGAGCCTTAAACACAGGAGCTGCTGAAAGGAAATCAGCAGACAAACCTTGAGTTCCCTCTGCACTGATGAAAAACAACTGCCTCATGCTTTTTACATTCTTAAGTTCGTTTTCGGTGTCAGCAGTTGTGTGTTGGACATCCTTTCACAAAAACAGGAGAAAACTTTAATTTTTTGAGTATTATATAGTATGATCTTTTGTGTGTATGTATGATAAAGGCTGTGGAGGACAATGAGCAATTAACTTTAACAAACATGCACACACACACACACACAGACACACTCAACCAACAATATTTCCATGTATCCAGCTCATTAGCGACTGAAGCAAAGTCTAAACCTTGAGGGTTTTTGTTGAGAAAAAAAAAAAAATTTGGCCCCTAGAAAGCTTCCTAATCAAACAAGAATGACCCAAATATTCAATCTACATTTTATTCTTGTGCCATTGTGGGCTTTCAGACTGAGCAGAACATTAAACACCTCCCACCAATCACTGCTTCTTCCCTTTAGGCCTAAACACTGCAGTGCAAAAATCCTCAGGGAATTTAGGCTTGTTTCTTTGTCCCCAAGAAAGGAAAAACCAAATATTTGAACTTGAATTTTTAAATATATTTTCAACATCTCACTCAAAAAGTTGTAGTTGCCCTTATGTATTCTAAATAACTACTAATCACCCTGTAAGTGCTCTATTAATGAAGGCAAATGAGGTCAGTGAATCATTTGCAGGCCTTCATAATGCTTGTATACGTGATCTTCTTGCTCACAAGTAACAAAACACAGGGAGAAAAAAGCCCAGTGAAAGTGGATGTGTGTGTTTGTGTGTGTGTGTTCGTTGAAGGGGAAAAACGGCTTTGACACGGAGATTAAGCTCGGTATTGTTACAAGACATTGTCTCACAGGAACAAGGGATGAGCAGGAGAGATAGGGGGAAAGAGAGAGAGAGGGAGACGGAGTGAGAGAGCGATGAATGGAGTGAGGTAGCATGGAAAAAGGAATGCAGCAAGAGGGGGGGGGTGAGGGGGGGGCAGAGGATGACAGCGAGGAAAGAGATATTTTTTCAGGAGCGGTCAGAGGGGTGACATAATGGAGCATAACTATGGAGCTGTGTGTGTGTGTGTGTGTGTGTGAGTGTGTGCAGCAGAAGGAAAGGGGGTCCGTTTTAAAAAGCGTAGTGACAGGAGGAGAAAGTGTGTGTGTGTGTGTGTGTGTGTGTGTGTGATCGTTGGGGCGGGTGTTTTGACCCACAAATGGTTGCATGAGCTGAACATGATAACTCAGCAATTAAAACACACACACACGCACCCACAAGACGCTGTCATCTGTCACAAACAGCCACGCAAACAACACATACACAAACCTGTTAACCCACACTAAACTATTCAAACTATAGATTTTCCGTATCAATACTTATGCAATGGTTAGACTTCTAAATATTCTTTTCAGTCTTATAAAACCTACAGATCGTAGCTTCTCAAATCAGTCATTTATATACAGTACAGTACGGGGTATAGATACAGGTAATACTCAGAAAATTAGAATACCATGAAAAAGTTCATTCATTTAAGTAATTCAACTTAAAAGGTGAAATGAATATATTATTTATAACAGGCAAATATTTCAAGAAAATTTTGATTAATATCATGAAAACCCCAAAAAAGTTCATTAATTTAAACAGAACAATGAGTTTAAATTGAAAAGGATGCATCAGAAAAGTATAATCATTTTGTGCTCAGTAGTTGGTTTGGCCCCCATTTGCCTGAATTTGCTTCAATGCGGCGTGGCATGGATGATATCAGCGGTGTTATGGAAGACCAGGATGCTTCAAAGCCTTCATCATTGCTGGTCTCATCTTCCATAACACCTGAGCAGTGATGTCATACATGCCACGCCGCATTGAAGCAGTAATTCAGGCAAATGGGGGCCCAACCAAGTACTGAGTACACAAAATGATTATACTTTTCTGATGGCTGACATTTCATTTATTTAAACTCATTGTTCTGTTTATTTCATGTGATATTCTAATTTTTTGAGACTCTGATTTTGGGGTTTTCTTAAGCTGTAAGCCATAATAATCAAAATTCTAACAAATAAAAGCTTGAAATATCTTGCAATGCATGTTATAAATAATATATTCATTTCACCTTTTAAGTTGAATTACTTAAATGAATGAACTTTTTCACGATATTCTAATTTTCTGAGTATTACCTGTATATTTTTAAATCTTCAAGTCAATTCTTAGAGTGCATGCTGCTCAGCATAGTGTTATCTGCAGCTCTGCATGGATATGGCTCCATATAATGCATATAATCTGACAGGTCAGTCTGATCTGTAAGGTCTTCCTGAGGACGTTGTGAATTGGTCCAAACCTCCCGTTACAACAGGAAGTGCAGGCGTCAGAGTTTCTCCACCTGATCCTTTGGTTTTTTTGGACAGGACGATTGATCTGTTTGAAGAATGACTTCATATGTGGACAGCTGAGCACCTGCCCTTCCTGCTCCCATCCAGCTCATCACCATCACCATCAGCACAACACAAAAACAAAAAAACAAGAGAGGCGCGAGACAAAAGACAGACAGAGAATGGAGGGTGGGGTGAGGGAGGGGAGGAGGGGGGGGGTCAAAACGCTGAGCTCGAGGAATGCCATTTTCTGTTTACAACGAAAAGGGGGAAAGAGCGTGTCAGAGAAAGTGTCAGGGTGCCCCGACTCCCCTCGCCTTCCCCCCTTGACGGCGCTGTGGCGTCGGCCCCCCCCCAGGCCATGTTGGAAGGGCAAACACACACATCCTTTAAGAATGTGCCCACTTCAACCAGATTGGTCGTGGCTCGGCACATTTTACAGAGGACAGCGAGAATCTGCACCATCGACACAAAGCCAGGAGTTGTAACGCTGAAGGTTTCCTGCATCCTGGAGGAAAAGCTGCTGCAGGAACTACAACAAATGATGTTTTCAGGCTTTTCTGCTTCACTCGACACTATACACTATGTGTGTGTGTGAGATAGAAACTCACATATTCATAGCTGTTCATAGCAGTGTGCTCTTACAAGACCAAATATAGTCACAACTGTTCACTGTTTCAGTGAGTCCACAGTTTGATGTCAGATGTTAAGCGATTAAGCTAAGTTTATTCTTACCACTCACAACGTGGTAGCTACGATGCACAACTGAGAAGCTTTAACAATGTCCAATTATTATAAATCTTTTCTTCCTTATTTCACCAGTGCATGTTTCCCCTCTGCAGTCTCCTCAGTCTCTGGTGATTATGGTTTAAATGCGTTGTCACCATGGTAATTACTGAAGCTCAGCTACATATCAGAAGGATGAACTGTTGCTGGTTCATATCATCACGTTGCCAATCCGGCTGTAACTCAAACTGACAACACGGGCGAGACATGGGTCGGATGATAATTGATTCCTGCTGAGACGGTGGCATGGAGACGTCATTTCAGACTCTCAAGGCGAAGAGTCTTCAGAGCTCTCGCCGATAAATGTGTCGCCGCTTTTCCTGTTTGGTGCCTGTGTGTGTGTTTGGGAGAGTGTACTGGCAGGAAGCATATGAGTGAGAGTGTGTGTGTGTGTGAGTGAGGGGGAACTCCCCGGGCCAGCGAGCGTCTAATTAATCCTAACTCCTCCAGTCTTAACAAGGTCTTAATTACTCTCACTGACTCTCTCAAGACGAGACAGCAGCGACCTCAGCGTCTCATGCTAACATATATGATTGTCTGGTCAGAAGGCAAGAGCTTCCACTGTGCAATTAGGCCTGTGTGTGTGTGTGTGTGTGTGTGTGTGTGTGTGTGTGTGTGTGTGCATGCTTGCTCATCTGTGCCTAAAACAGTTGTCAGCTCAACCCACTTCCCACACAGAGTGAGGGGACATTGTGTGTAAGAGGCTCATCTTTAAGAACCAGTTTCCCATAGACAAAGTCCATTCAAGTCCAATTAGGGGAAGCCATTCAGGGCCTAATTCCCTTACAGTGAATCTGCCTGATCCTCCTAACACATGCTACTTATTGTTCCCAGGGAAGGAGGAGGGAGGAGGGGGGGGGGGGGGTAAGAGAGAGAGTGAGGGAGAAGAAGAAAAAGAGACACTGACCCGGATTTTAGAAATATGGTAATGATGAGGGTAATGAATGCAATGGGACAATGAGACAGGACACACACACACACACACACACACACACACACACACACACACACACACAGACAGACAGCAACAGGGTGCTCTCTCTCCTCAGTCCTACACACACACAGCCTTGAAAAGAACAGCCTTGTTCAACACAAACAGGATTATCCATGATTCATTTTTTATTAAGCAAAAATAATATCTGCAGAGTTCCTCCCACAGATGAATCTGATGGATTAACTGGGATTACCACTCAATTAAAACTACATTTGACTGTAAATCATTATTTGCATATTAAGATATGAAGAACAAGAATCTGTCTTCAAAGATGACGTGGCCAGCCGGTTGGCCGGCCAGCCGGTTGGCCGGCCGGCCGGCGCGTCATGTTCTGCTCATTGTCAACAAATCCAGTGTAACAAGCAGCACAGCAGCACTGACAAGTATCTGTGTGGATCTAACCTGCAACATCACAGCCTCACGCAGCTGTAAATACTCACTACAACATCAAATGTCTTCTTACACATCTGAGAAGATATTAAAAAGAAAATCTATTTCTATTTGAGTAATATCTGCAAAAACCAGCGCTAGTTGTCCTTTGAAACATTCTAAAGCATTTAGTAATATTTGGATCCTCAGGAGGAAGCAGTGCTGTTTGGCCCAGGAGCCACAGATGCAGGAGGTGAGGTGGGCGCTATCCAGGGACGGGCTAATGGATTTTTGGTTTTGGTGTTTTGATGGGTTTCATTTAAAAAAAAAATTCATTAAATGAAATCCTGTTTTTGATTGTGTTTGCTGGCGCTTTGGTGTAATTGCCATTCAAAGTATTTCCAGCTGTCTGTCTCCTTATCTACGTATAGATCTGTCAATCCTAAATCCATACATCTGTTTTGCTTTATCCGCAAGCTGCAAGACTGTATAGTGTCGCTCCATAAACCTCAGACAATAAATTCCAATAGTTTTCATTCCTTTAAATCCCATCCAGTCCTGTGTGTGTGTGTGTGTGTGGTTGTCCATCTGCTGAGGGAAGTGTCCGGCCACAGCGCTGCAAACATCTCCTAATCTAAATCCATGTTTGCTGAGATGAAGAGATTAATTGAATATCGGTTTGGATATAAACCCACAGATTGGAGACTAGATTCATTGTAAAAGCTAATATCGCTCTCAACAAGATAAACTTGTGAACTGAGTGTGTGTATTAACTCATTAGTCCTAATTTATTCATTTCCCAAATTAAACCCCATTATTTGGCCACATAAATGTTAAGCATATTACTCAAATAATAGAAAGTAAGTAAGCTGATTATTGAAAATGATCAATGTCAGCACAAAGCCTTTTTAAACCCTTTTATTTTTTTCCTTTGTCCGTAATAGGAAACCTTCAACTTTAGTGATAAACAACCATGTTCAATCTCCCAAAACTCACTTTGAGATCCAGAAGCTCAGGGACAGTCTTTATTTATGTTGTGATCATTCTTTGTTTTTTTTTTATTTTTGGCCAAATTTAAGAAAAAGTGAAGCTTTTAAATATAAAACCACTTGAATAACTTGAAAACTCTCAAAACGTGTTTACTTCTTGCAGAGTGATGCAGGAAAGAAGTTATTTAAAGGTTTGCATTGAATCTTTTTTAGTTTTATTTTCAACTTTAAAACAGTGAGAAAGTTGAGTATTTTTTGGAGAAATTAAAGTTCAGATATTTGATTATTGGTCAGTGAAATGCATCATTTTCTCCTTTTTATTGCTTCAGCGAGACTGGAGCGAGCTGCAGCCGCCGCCACGATCCCATTGTTATCACTTAATGGATCCCAGTTAATGGCAAATCAGAGTTGCTCGTACAGGGAGCAGGTAGGCTTAGCAACCTTGTGTTTGCCTAGCAACCTGGTGTCCCAGCGACCCTTGTTGCCATGGCAGCCGATAAGGATGTGGCACTGCCATGAGGAAGTGGTCACCACAGATAGGAGCCAAAGGGCAGCTTGTGTGTGTGTGTGTGGATGCTCATTTGAATACAGTGTCCTGAATCCGTGGAGGAGCCGTATGCTCCTTTTGCAAAACACACAGCAGCCTGTAAACACAAAACAATCAGCGCCTTTGTTTTAAAGCTGTTGTTCTGTTGTCATCCCTCTCATTTGTTTGTCCTCCCCTCCCCTCGTTCCCGCTGTCATTTTCTCAAAACGCCACGCACACACGCACACACTTTCCATAATCTCCTGTTTCCTTCTCACTCCTTTTCCCTGTCTTGCCGTCTCTCCACTCCACCATCACTTCCTTCTTCCTTTCTATTGGTTTCTTTTCTCTGTACCTGAGCATCCTGTCGTCTGTCAGCAACGCTCCCTTTAACTTCTCATTTTAGCTTCTGGACTGAGAGTGAAAGTGTGGAGCCTGTGAGGGTTTTGGGTGAAAGGGAGCCAGAGGGAGAGGTTTGGGTGTGTGTGTGTGTGTGTGTGCTTACAGTATGTGTGTGAGAGGGAAAGTGGGCGTTATCACCCCTCCCCTTTCTAACCCCAGGCCGATTAAGGCCAGAAACTCTAATTATGCCACAAAGACGTGACAGACTGGAGCGCCCATCTGCGCTATAGGCTCTCTCTCTTACACACACACACACACACACACACTCACACATACAAAATAACGGAATAACGCACAAAAACAACAAAACTGAAGCGATGAAACTACCCAGAGTTGGACTTTTAGGAGCATTGTCTCTCTAGCTGAAGACCTCATGTTCATCTGCCCCATCTGTCACTGAAAAACACACTGATGTGGTTTTTGAGATCTGATTCCAAAGATGCCGTCGTTTCACGTCCACCATTTTTGTCTATTCATGACCAACATGAGCAAACCTCAGGCAGATCAGCATGTTGAAACGATGAGGCAGAAGAAGGAAGAAACAGCGGTGGATAGACATCAGAAC